>CM061184.1:22619172-23219172 GCA_030763345.1 Mythimna separata | reverse complement strand
ATGGATGGATGGATGTGGTTAGCTTTGTTCTTCAATAAGTTGTTGAAAGAAGAATTCATACCTGATGATTGGTACAGTTGAGGAGCTCGTGGCTAGATAATAACAGACGCACAGATCGATCTTCAAGGTTAAGCAACGCTTGCCTAGGTTGGTCTGTGGATGGGTGACCATCTTAACATAACGAGTTTCCTCCGTACCTCGAAAAGCACGTTAAGCCGTTGGTCCCGGCTGTCATTTGGAGATCTTTGGCAGTCGTTACGGATAGTCAGAAGCCAGTAAATCTGACTCCAGTCTTGCCATGAAGTACCGTGTTACCCCAGTTAATGGGTTGTGGAGGTCTGGTAGGCAGCCGCTCCTCGTAAAATACTAGTATTCAGCTAAATCCGGCTTGACTGGAAGCCGACCCCAATATAGTTGGGAAGAGGCTAGGTAGATGATGATGATGATACCTGATGATTGGTACAAAAGTTTTTTGGTGCCCATCTTTAAAAACAAAGGTGATGTTCTTGAATGCAACAATTATAGAGGAATAAAGCTAATGTCACATACTATGAAAGTAAGGGAGGAAGAAGTATTGAATAAGTTAGAGGAAGAAGTATCGCCAGCTGTGTGAGAAATACAGAGGTGCACATAAAAACTTGCACATGGTATTAATTGACCTCGAAAAGGCATACAACCGGGTACATCGTGAGGTTCTGTGGTGGGCCCCTTAAGGAGAAAGGTGTGCCTGTGAAGTATGTGCAGTTGTTCCGATCGATGTATTTATTTATTTTATTTATTAAACTTTATGCACAAACATTGTACAAAGGCGGACTTAATGCCTTAGGCATTTTCTACCAGTCGACCTTAGGGTGGTGCAGTCGGTGTAGTATCCAAGTCCGGTCTACAGTAGGCACCAGTGGCAGTTTGAATGTGGCGGTCGGCCCACATCAGGGGTCGGCTCTCAGCCCTTAACTCTTCCTGCTGATAATGGACGCTTTGACGTTAGACATTCAGGAAGAGGCCCCTTGGTGTATTCTGTTTGCCGATGACATTGTGCTGGTTGCCGAGAGTAGCCTTGAGGTTCAGAGCAGATTGGAGGTGTTGTGGCAAAGATTGGAGAGTGTTGGCCTGAAATTGAGTAGAACCAAAACAGAGTACTTGTTCTGCGATTTCGGCGGTCCCTCCAATCTGTCGCCTTTAGTTCTCACTAGTAGGCCTATACCGATTTGTTCCGACTTTCAGTACCTGGGTTCGCTTGTCCAAGGAGATGGTGAGGTAGACCGGGACATAACACATCCGAGCAACGAAGGATGGATGAAATAGCGACA
This sequence comes from Mythimna separata, assembly GCA_030763345.1. Lineage (NCBI taxonomy): Eukaryota > Metazoa > Arthropoda > Insecta > Lepidoptera > Noctuidae > Mythimna > Mythimna separata. Next base: position 23,217,862 of record CM061184.1, on the reverse strand, counting down.
GGTCACGGGAACAACTTGTGATCCACGGATGCCCCTCAAGTTGAAGGGTAAAGTCCATGATAAGACCTGTCATACTGTATAGATCAGAATGTTGGGTTGTGAAAAAAATGGATGAAAAAAGATTGCATGTAGTGGAGATGAGAATATTGAGATGTGTGGTGTGGCAAGAATGAACAAACTGAGAAATGAGTGTTTTAGGGGAAGTTTGAAAGTGGCGCCAGTGACTGAAAAGTTGGAAGGAAATCGTTTGTCTTGGTATGGTCATGTGAAGAGAAGGGATGAAACGCATGCTACTAAAAGAGTTCTGAATTTACATGTGGATGGATGGAGAGGGATAGGGAGGCCAAAGAAAAGATGGATTGATTGCGTAAGGACCGATAAGAAAGAAAAGGAAGTTATTGATAGTGTTACGGACGACAGGACAGAATGGAAGAAGAAAACGTGTTGCGCCGACTCCCAAGTAATATGGGATAAGGGCAGGAAGAAGAAGATTGCAAGAAGCACTTTACGATCAACATACAAGGCTCGCATCTGCGCGCAGCGACAAGCAGAAGAACGAGCGCGATAAATGATAGGTACCAGACAGATACCATTGATTAGAATGTATTATAATAATTAATAAATGTTGACTTCATATTTCAGGTAGTTTTATTTTATTTGAATCGACCATTATTGGGTATTGGAATAATAATAATTAAGTTCTTACTAATTCTATGTGTAACAGGATTATTTATTAGTCAGAATTCAATTGATCTATGATTTTAAATGGTTTTTAATACAAAAAAAATACATATATGGGTTTTTACGACATTAAATATGACCCTTATGGTTACCAAAAATGAATATATGACCCCCACAGTTTTTTCAAAGTACATTTTCATGGGGTGTATAAACCAAACATTGATTTTTTCTTAGACGTAAATGCAAGCTAACTTTAAAACTAAAGAAGATAGCTAGGTCCTGATGATTTAACCTTTTTCATCTGCAAAATGTAAGAACCTTTCTCATAGATCATTTTTTTATAACTTCAAGAGGAAAAAAGTTATGAATTTTTATGTAAAAAAAAATTAGTTTTTCTGCTCTACTGAAAAGTCGGGTTTTGGTTTATACGACCTTTCTACCCAAAGGTATCGACATGTTTTTTTCTTCTATTCTGTCCTGTCACCCATCATACTAACTACCTTTCCTTTCATATCACTTCTCACACAATGTAGGTACTACAACTACTCAGAACTTTTTTAGTAATATGCGTTTCATCTCTCCTCTTCAAATGACCACACCAAGACAAACGATTTTCTTTTCGCTTTTTAATCACTTTTTAAAACAGATGTTTCCTTGCATCAACAGAAAACCTTAACCTACCCAGTATTTACCAAAACCCAGTCCAGTTTCTCCAGCTCCATAAAGGTGCATGTTAAGCAGACTAGATAGAATTCAATAAACAGTTTGGCTACCTTCCAGCTACTCTGCCACTGAATATATTTTAAAACGGCTTAATTTTACTTCGGGGGCGCTGGACAGTTTTAGCTGAGTCCAAGTTAGGGGGAAAGAAATTGGTCTAGACTTTTCGTTATAAGGTTATATTAAATTAGCTCGCTAGGCATTAATCTCTGGCCTAGATTGCGAAAGAAAAAAGGTTGAGTTTCTCTTTGGCATGAACTACTTAAGTGTAAATATTGACTTAGAAAATATAGTTTTTGTGAAGTTAGTGTATAAAACGGAGATCTATTTAAAATAAGGAGAGTTGATAAAAAGCATTTTATCGCCCGCCCTATTTTTAATTGCATTTGTATAGTACACATACATTATTTTTATAAGTGACACCTATGTGATAAAAAATATAGTAAATCAAAGCTATTATTGCCTAAACCGAAAATATTTCATCTTTTTTATACTTTTAATGTTTTTTGAAGCCCCCTGGAAGAGATCGCGGAATGCGATAAGACCGCCCATTGTATGTTTTAGTTATAAGTTTCTTTTTTTCATAATATATTGTATGGGTGTACAATAAAGTGTATAATAAATAAATACATAATAAATAAGTTATCATTTATGAAACAAGCACTTAAATGTTGCAAAAATAACTTAAACATTGTCAGTTTGAAAACGAGACAAAGCTTTGTGTGGCGTATTCGCTTTGACATCATATCATCATCTGCCTAGCCTTTTCCCAACTATATTGGGGTCGGCTTCCAGTCAAGCCAGATTTAGCTGAATACCAGTGTTTTACGAGGAGCGGCTGCCTACCAGACCTCCACAACCCATTAACTGGGGTAACACGGTACTTCATGGCAAGACTGGAGTCAGTTTACTGGCTTCTGACTATCCGTAACTTTGACAATATAAAAAAAATGACAAAAAAAAAGAAAGCAAGACGAACTTTGGATTTTATACGGAAAACATTGCCTAGGAACAGTATCTCGGTTTGTAGTGAATTAAATACCTAAAGCCTACATTATAATAAATCAGTTTGGTGGTCAGAAATAGTTTATTTATTGCTCGCTACCCACTTCTCACCTACACAACGTGTTCCCTGAAGGAAATTTCCATTCGGATCGACATCCTGAGCAGACATAATATTCTACACTAATATAATAAAGAGGTAAAGTTTGTTTTTTGTTTGTATGAGGTAATATGTGGAAGTAATGGTCCGATTGCTAAATTTTTTTCACTAATAGAAAGCTGCTGTATTCCTGAGTGACATAGGCTATATTTTATGTACGCGGGCGAAGCTGCGGGCTAAAGCTAGTAATATATAAAAGAACGAGACATACATACTTTTCCTGTGAGCTTTTGATCTAATCGTCTCCGTACATTTATTTTTTAAACTATCAGGTGAAGAATATTGTTGAGACTTGAGAAGACCTTTATCCGGCTCTACCTATGTCACACGGGTGTCAGTGGAGAATTTTAATACAGTCTACTGAAATATCTCTAATGTACCTATATAAAAAAACAAAATCTGTTCATTTCACAGCTTCCGTAGCTAGCTAGCTAGTGCAAGGTTCCAAATGGCCGTTTCCTTTCCAGCAAGAAACTCCGTGATTAAAATAAAAAAAAATGTTTCGAGGGTATAGTGCTCAAACCCAATAAGTACGAAATTTACACTTTTGAGATATTCAATATTTAAGTTTTATGGGCAAAAATACTTATGTTATTCAAATAATATCATTATAATGAGTATTTATGATAAAAGTGGATACGTTGAATTAGTGTAAAACAGTATTATTAAGTTTCTGAGGTAGTCCATTTTGTAGTAATAAAAATATAAGTTACAAAGGGTACCGACTTATTGGGTTTTAGATCTAGGGAAATTAAACATGTTATGTACTTTACCTATTTCGAGGAGCTCGTGGCTAGATAATAACAGCCGCACGGATCAATCTTCAAGGTTAAGCAACGCTTGCCAAGGTTGGTCTGTGGATGGGTGACCATTTTAACACAGCGAGTTTCCTTCATGCCTCGGAAAACACGTCAAGCCGTAGGTCCCGGCTGCCATTTGTAGATCTTTGGCAGTCGTTACGGATAGTCAGAAGCCAGTAAATCTGACTCCAGTCTTGCCATGAAGTACCGTGTTACCCCAGTTAATGGGTTGTGGAGGTCTGGTCTGGTAGGCAGCCGCTACTCGTCAAACACTGGCATTCAGCTAAATCCGGCTTGACTGTAAGCCGACCCTAATATAGTTGGGAAAAGGCTAGGTATATGATTGATGTACTTTACCTATTTCGCCGAAATTTATTTTTAAAAGTTGGACATACTTCATACTTCACACGTCAGGCAAATATACACCAAAAATACTGGGTAAATGAATAAGGAATTTAAACCCTCCCGCAAATTTTTGATGAGTGCTGTTGTAAACAAATACGACGTTTGTAGTTTTTGAATTCGTCTACGATCTTGCGCTATCAGTACACGTTATCCAGCTGAAGGTTGGTGTCCCGATTTTTTTCTTTTATTGTCTTCTGCCAAAATTGTGTAACTCTGCAGAGAAATGTTATCGGAGCTAAAATTTTTATGGAAAGTAACTCTGTCAAAAGTCTCGCAGTCCTAGCGGACATCGGCCGTAGAGGACCTTATCATTTGCTGACTTCACTTGGAGTCACACCGTTGACTTGGGCTTGCTTTCACTCGACGGCTCGATGGCACCATCACAAGCCCGTGCTTGCGTGCTTGGGAATCTCCGTAAAAGCTTGACACCCGGAGCATCACGAAGCGAGAGGATATCCTATCCCTCATATTTACAGCTGCCTCCTTCGATCGCATTAGTGATTTATTGAATGAGACGACAGGATGACATTTTCTCCGCCTTTGTTCCAGGGTCTCAGGTTTTCCTTTCAGAAGCTAACCTGTGGCTCCAGAGGCTTCGATCATGGTGTGCACACAGCTGTACAGTTTTGCTGACATCTCTTTGAGGCGCGTGCCGATGACGACTTGGGCTCGGTTCGGATTATTACCGGACTGCCGGACGGGTAGCTATCCATTGCTCGCCGTCCGCAAGCCCGCTATGCTGATTGGAAATTGGAATTGGAATTCTGGCGGCAGGGGCAGGAGGGCCTTCCCACTCGCGTGCGGCTGCCTTCTTCACCAGCATTATGGCTTCGCAGAAGGAGGCGACCGCCTGCTACTCCTTCTCGCTCCGGAACTTGGCCTGTACCAGAAAACCAGTGCGAGAGGTAGCTGCCGCCGATCGCCTTCACGAGGATGCGGTGGTGCTCCGCCCAAGCAGTTCCACCGTGTCCTCCGGGCGATCCACGTGGTGGTGACACCCAGATGTTTCTTCCGCTTAAATCTGAATAAATCTGATGCCGGAACCTTCAGAACTTACCATGCCCGGTAAGGACTTGCGTCATAAGGAAGGTGAGGACGACGTGACGTCTTTCCAACCACTCCTCAAAGAGGGGACTTACCGCCATAATGATGGCATGCCCAATAGATTAACCTAACCCTTCACTAGGGTTAAGCAGAAACGCCAACTACTACTTACGACCCTTGCAAAATACTTTTTCTGCTCATTGACGTTCGTACATCTGGTCGTAATACATTAGTAGGTACACAACATGTTTCCTCTTGGTCATTTGTGTTTTTTCTTTTAAACGGTTTTTATCAAAGTTAAATTAATAATTTCGATGCTTTCGGAATGAATTACAAGCACATATTGATAGGACTCTTTTTGAACTTAACGCGGACAAAGTCGCGGGTAACAGTTAGTACCGTACCATATAACTAGACATAACTTTTTACTTTTTAAATATAATCGAACAATAAAACCCGACAAATACATTTGTTTTGATTTAGCTTTTGGTTTTTGTTGTTTTTTTTATCGACGTATTTAAAGGTAAAACCCGATAAATACAGATAGTGATTATTGCCTCGAAGCCGTTGGGTGATTTTAGTTGAAATTCTTGAACACTCAATGCCAATAATAAGCTTTATGTGGTTTAAGCGTGAAATAAAATTATTATTTAACAAGATAACACGCTTTATAGGGTACCAGTTTTTAAGTATTGGCTAAACACGGTGACTTTATTGGGTTATTACCTAACGTAACTTTGTTTCTACTGCGAATTCCACTTATTGGATTAGACCACTGGAAAGAGCGTAAAAAATGCATCAAGATGCACTAATAAAACGATTTTTGTGTTTTCGACACTTATTGGGTTTGAACACTATACCCTCGGTTTTACAATACTTCCATATTACAATATTAACCTATCAATACCTGCGAAACGAAACACAATAGTAAGACAATAACAGCGCGGTCCTATAAGACCGGTCGGGGATTCATGAATCAATACGTTTATGAGGACAGTGTAGACAAAAGTCATTATTGTACACAAAAATACAATAAAAATAATAATGAAGTACGTCAAAACAGAAAGTAATCTATGAATCCATGAAATCTACAGTATTCTTAAAACCTTACAGTCGACGTACCTACTCCAACCTTTTCTACCATTAAGGTAGTTACGACATATTGCAAACGTTCCTACCCTTTATTTCTCGGAGTACTCCAAAGACCTGTTTAAAACCCAATAAATACGGAACCCTTTAAAGAAAGGAAGGAAACCTTAATAATTCCATTAAGTCAAGGACACCCCTTGTCAGCTCTTTGCTGAAAAAACATACATTTTGTGACCCGAGACAGTGGCGCCCAACGTGGGACACAATCACATGCTTCTGCGAGTAAATTCAACGTTTTATACTTAGTTACGCAAACACAGCCTTGTGAAAATATATATTACTTGAAACAAGCTGTAAAGGTCCTTTACGTATTAATTATTATTAATAGAGATTAAGGAAAATGTTTTTCCTCTTATCACTATAGAGAATGTAATATTATAATGAAAAGTAGTTATCTAACCAGATTCTCAAGAAATTCACAAAAATAAATAAGATGGTGTTGTTTGAAAGTGGTGGAATATTATTATTATCAGTTACATAAAATCAATTATTACAAAATATCAAAACGATTTACAACTACCTTTTATAAATAGGTACTAACTTCTACTCGGGGTTTCGTCCGCGTGAATTTCGGTTACTTAAGTTGCGAAGTCAATGTCAGATAAAATGGCAGCCGATATCACTTCTTTGGCTTCAAGCTTACTTCGTACCAAAGCAAAACAAAACAGATAAACAGTTACTTTCACATTTAGAACATTAAAAGAAAAGAAGTTTAATCTGCAAGAATAGACGTACAATAAACATGACCATGTGTGGACCAGGCATAACTGTATAGCACCATAGAAACTAGATAAACCACAATAGTCTAGGTTATTTATTGTTTGTCTTCCTTGAGAATTGGCAAGAAGTAGCTCAAAGCCGGGAACGATGGAAGGAATGGAGGGAGGCCTTTGCCCAGCAGTGGGACAGCATAGGCTAGATCTATACTAATATTATAAAGAGGTAAAATTTGTAAGTTTTTATGTTTGTAAGTTTGTATGTAGGGGGTAATCTCTGGAACTACTGGTCCGATTTGAAAAATTATTTTAGTGTTAGATAGCCCATTTATCGAGGAATGCTATAGGCTACGGCCTACGGGAGCGGAGCAGTAACGAAAAATGCGGGTGAAAACGCAGGGGACAGCTAGTATAATATAATATAATATAATAATTCCACCTGGTTGGGCCGACAGAGACAAACAAAACATAAAATCTAATATCGCTGTCAGCGATAAGATCGTTTTTGTACCCATATATTTAAGTTTTGGAAAAACTGTGTCTTTTTTGGTGTCATTTTTATTGTACAATAAACTGTATTCTATTCTAATTTAAACAATGCTATAAGAAAAAATACAATGTTAAAATATTATTACGTAGTTTATATGTATAGTATGCATAAATAACACAATAATAGTTCCGAATACCTAATCCAGACCAACGTCCTTCACAGATAGAACTCTCAAAATAAAGAAAATCTATTAACACTTCCTTAACTTTGCCCTCTGACCCTCTGAGAGGCTACACTCCGAGCCCGCCGTATATTTAACACAATAGAGGCGGAATGGAGTGTGAGGGAACACTATTAAGGACGGGTCAACCCGACCATATCGAATTACTGTAAACCCTGTTAGGAGATACATTGTTTATATGTGTTGTGTGCTACTGGGAATGTAGGTGAGAGTTTTATTATTAAGGTGTAAATGTAAGAGTTTTTAAATAAATCATTGCCCATTGATGAGCAACGTTTAACAGTCTAGTCTGTCGGAAAAATAAAATCAAACATAGACTTGCTGTACTACAAAACAATTGAGATGTTTTTCGAATGTTTCGAGTCAACAAAATCAACCGCTAGTTTTCCATTATTTGAATGAGACACTTTCACTCGAAAAACTAAAATAAAGCGAGGGACAACTCGTGAATAACCACGCCATGCGCCAGTCGCAATAAGAGACCGAACCGTACTCGAGTGAAAGTCCTTCAGAAGAGTAGGCTGTACCTGAAATTATTAATGATAAATAGATTAGATTTTAGAACGTCAGTCTATCTGTTTATTTATTTACCTACCTACCTACCTACTCGTACCTATTGGGTTTGATCGGTAAGTACACTACCCTACACTACCCTACACTACCATACACTAACCTACACTACCCTACACTACCCTACACTACCCTATACTACCCTACACTACCCTACACTACCCTACACTACCCTACACTACCCTACTCTACCCTACCAGTCGCGAAGCCTTCATATAACTCCATTCCTTACGAGTTCACTTTGAAACAGAAATCTATAGGTCAACAACCCTTCTATTGTTCAATTACTTCGATTTTTTTAAATGTATACAACATTTGTCGTCAATGCCAAAATCATAAGCCGAAAAACACCGGATTACCTTTTCAAACAACTAAAACCCATAATACGCATCTATCTCTTTCTTTCCTATAAACTAACGCCTATTACTCGAACTCTTGCCGTCTCGTTTTCGCACGTAGAAAATTGAACTCAATATAACTCGATCCGGACCGAGTTATGAGGAAGAAGACAGTAAACATTGCATAGGTGCAAGCGAGAAAGAAAAATTCATTCATTGTGCAATTATAATGATTCCAAAATAAGAATGAATTTCACTGCATAATAACTGATATTGGCGAGTAATACATCTTATTTGGTAGGGTTTTTTATACAACCGAATTATCATGGCGGTTATCTTTCATTTTCTGTTTTGTAGTTGTTTTTTTTTTTGTTTTTAACGTTACTGTACATATATTTCGTGCTATTTAGTAATGGCATTAATTCATGTTAGAGATATAATATTGTTAATAGATTCTTTGTATTGCAACCAAATCCTGTTCCCAAAATTAAGTTACGAGTGTTACGACAATTAATAAAAACGCCGGTTTGGATTTATTGCATCATTGAGCGAACTGCATTTGGTGAGTGAACTTTAATAATATATTTTACATACTATTTTTAAAATTGCGTTTACATAAATATTGGTTCACTGCGTCATCTTTTGAGGAAATTGTGAATTTGTGAAAAAGTTGGGAACGCGGTCACTAGATGGCGTTGTTAGTTGAGCGACGGTTTCTGAATCTCACAGTTAAGATTTTCCGTCGCTTAATTAGGTCAGGTTTATAATATTTTTGGAATAAGTAGCGGATTAACTCGCACGCAAGTCTACCCCTCGCCACTGTACCCTACACTATCCTACACTACCCTACACTACCCTACACTGCCCTACACTACCCTACACTACCCTACACTACCCTACACTACCCTACACTACCCTACACTACCCTCACTACCCTACACTACCCTACACTACCCTACACTACCCTACACTACCCTACACTACCCTACACTACCCTACACTACCCTACACTACCCTACACTGCCCTACACTGCCCTACACTACCCTACACTACCGTACACTACCCTCACTACCCTACACTACCCTACACTACCCTACACTACCCTACACTACCCTACACTACCCTACCTGCCCTACTTTACCTAACTTTTTTTTTTTTTTAGAATTTTTCTCTCCGTAAGAACCATCATCGAACTTCACGGAACATTAAAAAAAAAAATCAGCCAAATCGGTCAAACCGTTTTCATGTTATGTCGTGACAACGGAAAACGGGTTTCATTTTTAGATATATAGATAAACTGTATTCTATTCTAATTTAAACAATGCTATAAGAAAAAATACAATGTTAAAATATTATTACGTAGTTTATATGTATAGTATGCATAAATAACACAATAATAGTTCCGAATACCTAATCCAGACCAACGTCCTTCACAGATAGAACTCTCAAAATAAAGAAAATCTATTAACACTTCCTTAACTTTGCCCTCTGACCCTCTGAGAGGCTACACTCCGAGCCCGCCGTATATTTAACACAATAGAGGCTGAATGGAGTGTGAGGGAACACTATTAAGGACGGGTCAACCCGACCATATCGAATTACTGTAAACCCTGTTAGGAGATACATTGTTTATACTCGTATATGTGTTACTGGGAATGGAGGTGAGAGTTTTATTATTAAGGTGTAAATGTAAGGGTTTTTAAATAAATCATTGCCCATTGATGGGCAACGTTTAACAGTCTAGTTTGTCGGAAAAATAAAATCAAACATAGACTTGCTGTACTACAAAACAATTGAGATGTTTTTCGAATGTTTCGAGTCAACAAAATCAACTGCTAGTTTTCCATTATTTGAATCAGACACTCTCATTCGAAAAACTAAAATAAAGCGAGGAACAACTCGTGAATAACCACGCCATGCGCCAGTCGCAATAAGAGACCGAACCGTACTCGAGTGAAAATCGAATTAATCGAGAACCATTAAGATATTATTCGATCAATCGAAACATTGGAATAAAACCTCTCAGCATTCCGCATCGCTAGATTAACTTTTAACGTTTGAATCCCCAACCGGTCCTATGAGACCGCGCTGTTATTGTTTTACTATTGTGTCTCGTTTCGCGGGTATCTGAGTAACTACCATTGTGTAAAAAATGGCTGCAAAAACAAAATACAAAACCTCCAACACAGGTTAACTCTACACTACACAAAATTCAACTAACTACAACCTCTGTAAAACAAACTAAAACATAATAAAAAATAACATTTTTAATATTCCGTCCGCTTCATAAAGCCCGAATGCAAGGCTTTAAATAAAAACTGCGACACAGCCGCTCGTTTACTGTAAAACAAAAAAAAAATAGGTCGCGAACACTCGGCAAATCCAATAACTATTTGTAAGTCTATCCTCCCGTGTGTAAGTACCCTTATATTATGAGCTTATATATTTAAAACAGCCGTTGCATATTCTACTCTATTTATCGTTTACTAAGGTTGAATTTTCTTCGTCGTTAATATAAGGTATACTACGCTACGAATAGGCTACGAATAGGTATTGACAGTCTGTTAAGTAATGCTGCGTTATTTGTCATAAGTCGTCTATTGAATGGAAGATCTATGGCGTAATATTTCTCCCCTTATATTTCTTTGATATCTATTTCCTATATATTTTTCCTCATATTTTATTTTCATCGCGGTTGCCAACAGTAATATGACAGTATTTAATTTCAGTCTCTTCAGCTCTACAGAATACATTTATATTATCCGTACAGCTAAAAAGTGAAATTCCCTGCCGGAGTGGTCCCTGAAACCAAGGGGTCTTTTAGTCAACAGTTAGATAAGTTATTTCTAAGCAAAGGTGTTCCATCGTCAACCACATCACTTACTATCAGGCTCATTGAGGCGGTAAGCCCCCTCTTTGAGGAGTGGTTGGAAACAGGTCACGGCGTCCTCTCGTTCCGTATGACGCAGGTCCTCACCGGACACGGTAAGTTCGGGAGGTTCCTGCATCGGATCAAGCAGGAGAGGACACCCGGGTGTCGCCACTGTGTGGACCGCCCGGAGGACACGGTAGAAGTGTGCCCCGCTTGGGCGGAGCACCGCCGTGTCCTTGTGAAGGCTATCGGAGGCGGCGACCTCTCGCGCCGGGCCCTGGTTCAGGCCATGGTCCGGAGCGAGGAGGGGTGGCATGCGGTCGCCTCCTTCTGCGAAGCAGTAATGCTCGTGAAGGAGGCTGCTGACCGCGAGCGCGTGAGGGGACGGTCCTCACGCCGCCGCCGCCGAGATTCCGATCCCGATTTCCGACCACCGTAGGCGCGGGTTCGCGGACGGCGAGCACTGGGTAGCTCGCCGTCCGGCAGTCTGGAAATAATCTGGACCGAGCCCAGTCGTCAACGGCGCGTTCTGTTCCACGCGCGCCTCAAGGAAGTCAGCAAACTGTAGGGGCCCGGCAGGGCCGAAGCCTCTGGGGGGAACACGTGGTATAACTAAAGGTTGACACCGAGTCCCCCCCAGATCGAAGGCAACGAAGGAACGGGGTAGGGGTTTAGTCAGTAAGAGTCTGACACGCCCTCCCGCTCCGCCCAAGAGCGGGAGAAGTCATTCTGATGATTCCCCTACCAGAAAAAAAAATCTTACTATCAGGCGAGATAATGGTTAAACGCGAGCCTATCAACAATAAATAAAAAAAAACCTTTCTCTAGATCTAGCGAGCTATGCTATTAAGGCGCAGCGTTGGATGGCCTCCCACAAGCTGGACCGATGACCCGGTGAGAGTCACGGGAATGCTATGGACACGCATGACCGTTTTTCATGGCGACACTCGGGTAGGTATATGTCCAATAGTGGACGTCCTATGGCTGAAATAATGATGACGATACTATTGTGGAATACCTACTCTACTAAAGTGCCAAATTTTTAACGAATACTATCCAAAAGTTGATCTCTCAAGCAAATCAATAACTTTAATTTTCGATAACGAGCAAAACATTCAACCACCTGTAGATTTAAACAATTTCCACAGCTACCAAAAACAAAGCGATAAATAATTACCATAAACTGGAGAAACGCTTGCATAGTTCCGTTTCCGTTTTCCGAGTACACCTGAGAGAAGCCGGTGCTTGCAACAATATAGCTCTAAGATGTTTAGTTTTAATTAACGCGCAGTAAGGGAGCTTTTCCATGTGAGATGTGCGGGGTAGTTGGACGGTGCGAGGATGTGTAGAAGCGATGTGTAAATGTGTATATTTACACCAATGTTTGTGTAGCTTAGTGGCGCACAGAGTAATACACAGAGGACTAGGTTTGATGAGAGCTCATGAATCTCTTGCACACACCTCTCGCATTTTTGGTATTACAAATACCTACTTCTAGAGTCTGAGCGGATAGAGAACAGTCATAAACTTTGGTTTGGTTGATTCTATTTATTTATTTAGTCTTTATACAACGCAATGTAGATCCCAGTTGTTAATAACGATTTTAACAACATTGTTACGTCAATATATTGCGTCTGTAATATCTTAAAAATTTTAAACTATGTTAGACTAGCTTCTGCTAGCGACTCTACTCGTAAAAAATATGTAAAGCCATATAAAAAGTATTCGTTATAATTTACACCACGACGGTTCTTTTCCTGCACAGACACTAATACTCCGCTGACTCTTTACTACCAAGACTATGCTTAGACAGGCTAGAATAATTTAAATCATCCCATTGGCTGATTTTCCCTCGCACACCTCTTAACTACCTCGCACATCTTTCACAAAAAACCACCCTAAGACATGAAATATGAGCCGAGATAGTGAGGCTCCCGATTACACAACGTTTTGGATTTCACTGTAAGCAATATGTATATTTAGTTGTAGGGCTGAGGGGGGGGGGGTTGTCTGAAATATTCCAGGCAATTTAGTCTAAGACAAGAACTGTTTATTGGTAGCTAAATGCTAGGGGAATAGGGATTCAAATGTCTGTTGGTTTAGCACATGGAATAGGAGAATTTGTAGTCTATTTTAGTAGTCGTAAACAGGGATTAAGTTTTTAAGTGGGATTTAGTAATGAAGCCCTCAATTTTTGTTAAAGAATTAGTAAATCTATGAAAATTAAAATGTTAATCCGTCGAGCGCTCTCTATATTCTAAAAGCAAAAAATAAGGTATTTTAAACTTCTTATAAACGTATGGTGTTCAGCCGGTATTTAGATCGTTTTTGTGTTATTACATTAGAGAGATATCGTACCAAACAGAAAAATAAATATTTCAACGAGTGAAAAGTCAAATATTTTTTTTAGGGAAATCATCAAACTGACTTCGCCCGCTTTGGGTGGAGCGGGAGGGCGTGTAGACGTCTACTGACTAAACACACTCCTGTTCTTTTTTTTGCCTTCATTCAAAACTATATTTAATTTTGCAATGTTCTAATGATTGCAATTTTATTTTTAGATGAGAAATCATCTAATGGCTTTGCCTTTCTAGGGCGCAGTACCGGAGCGTTGTCACTGACGGTATTTTTATCAGAGCTGCACGGAATTAAAGGTTTTCAAATAATCACTTGAGCGATTTAAAAGGGCGATAATTTGTCTAAACCAACATCAAGTCTGAGAGAGTCTATAAAAGCTAGGGAACTACATTTTTTACGAAAAACTAAATTAAAAACAACTTTCCTCTCAGCTTTAATAACGACTCATTGAGTCGACGCAAAAAATGCGCGATTACGTAAGTATGCAAGTCGAAGTGAGTTGGGTCGTATTCAATAGGACTCATTGCGTTATTTCCACGTTATTTCTGAGTTTGTTTTTGTGTATGCAAAGAAATCGTATGATTTTTGTTTTTTAATGTAGATATTTGAATTGTACGTTTTCGTTACGACAGCGAATAATTGCGCAAAAAGACTTTGGCTAGAAGAGTTTGTGTTAACCAAATAGCAAATATGAAAACCAGATTTCTCACCTGATGAGTAGCGTCGCGAAGAGGACGGCGAGCAGCGGCAGCAGCGTCCCGAAGCACGCCAGGAACAGAGTCTGCACGTCCGAGTAGCCTGAGAAAACAGACAAAACTGCGACAGTTCACATGACAGGGCAGCTTACAGTACTAGCGTTGCGGAGGGTATTACTGTGACGTTTCATTACCAACATTAAATTTCTTTTTCTTTACTATTTATCTTGGCTATTGGTATATGATAAGCTCAGTAATTAACCAAAGCTATCCGAAATTATAAAATATCTGTAACCGTAATAAAACTGATACAAAAGTTTCGGATTAAGGTAAAGAATTAGTGGCTATAATAATATTGATTTTTAATTATAGTTTATTATAAAAAATAATGATAATCTAGTCTTAAAGTAAAGTAAAATTATAATTATGATTCTAATATCCGTTACCGAAACTATCAGAAACCAGCGCTTATTCCAAAATTATTTCATATTTGTAACCAGTATGATCTTATTCCTATATCCGTATCCGTTTTCAGATCCGAAACATATTCATTCATAATATCCCTGATGCGTGCCATTTAGTTTATTTTAGGTTTGCTGGATTTTAATTATTTCAATGGGATTCCAAATTGATCTGTCATTAGTTGCTGTGTGTGACGACCGTTAGGCCAGGCGCGCACTAGCGGCCAGGCCGCAGGCGGCCAGGGTGAAACAAATGAAACCGCCATAGAGCGCGCGCTTCTGTCCGCACGCGGCCAGCGGCCACAGGTGCGCGCGCTCTATGGCGGTTTCATACTAATGTATGTATCTCGATGGCCGCCGCGTTCTGGCCGCTGGCCGCTGGCCGCTAGTGCGCTATGGGACTTACAATGACGTTAGAAATGATTATCGTTTTTTTTTTTTTAATATAGATAAGGTTATAAAGTTTTCTGGGTTCAACGCAACACATCCTTTTTACTTTTCCTTTTTCTATTTATTGAGGAGGTCTATAAGCTATAAAACATCACGCTACGACCTACAGGAGCGGAGCAGTAACCAAAGAAAACAAGTAGAAAAGGTGGCAAATTAGTTTCAAACACATCCCACTATCCCTCCCTACATCAAGTTACCAGTAAACCTTCACATAGAACATGACGTGTTACGTTCCCCACTACGCATAGAGCACTCCATCAAACCCGGCTGACGTGGCGTAAATCAGAGAGATTGATATCGCAGCATCTGTCGGCTGTAACCCGTTGTTTGATGACATGTTAGGCTTAGTCCTCTGTTTTTGATACCTATGTGAGCTGTGATTGGTTAAAAATTTAACAAAGTTATTTTTATATAACTGGAATTTATTGCATAACTGACAGACGCATTGGATATTTTAATCTTACTAATAAAAAGTTATAGTAGATAATTTGTTTCCATGGATATTTGAAAATAAAGACAGTGACGAGATCCTTTTATGTATTAAAGACTTGCTGACTCAGTACACATTGTTCTGCCACAGAATAATTTACCAAAGAAGAAATAGAGGGTGGTACAAAAATAGCCTACGAGCCATTCTCAGACCTATCAAATATGTGGTAACAAACGCTGTGACACGAGATTTTTATATATCTCCTAGATGTCCAAGTAAAATATTATGCGTTCAGTATGATGTAAGAAATATCTAAGTACGTAAATAATCTTACTTCTTCATAATAAAGTAGTCTGCAACAATCGAAAATAAGGTCTAAAATGCTGTGGGAGAGCGCTGAAACCAGCTTTCGCTTGGGAATCAAGAGCATAGTTAAATTAACAATTATTATAAAATGTCGGGACCTGCACAAATGGCACCTAAGTCACGTCACACGTAAAGACTATAAGTATCAACCAACATACTCGTACCATCATATTAAACCTTATATAACAAAAGTCAAAAAGTCAAAAATATTTTTATTTCACATAGGCCTACATGGACACTTATAAAACGTCGAAAACTAGTGCACGGTTCCAAATTGGTCGTTTCCTATGGAGAAGAACCGGCAAGAAACTCCATGGTTACTCTTTTCAAAAAACTATTGGGTTTACAACATTTCCATATTACAACACAGACACTTATGCGAGGACAGTGTAGACCAGTCAATATTGCACCCAAAACCACAATAAAGATAAAATTAGTCAAAAACTGGGCTCAAAAGGTAGTAATTAAAATCTGTAGTCTACAGTGCCCACTCATTCACATTACACGAAAGAAGCTATATAAATATAAGAACAAAAAAAACAATTATAAAACTTATCAACAAATGAGATGTAAACACAAAAAAAAAATCACGACTTAATGAATTTAAGGTGATTGAGATCCGAATAATATAAAAATATTGCAAAAGCAATGGCTTGAGTAAATAGTAAATAAATAAAATAAAACAAACATGGAGCAATTAATAGACATGTTTACACAATAATGCAGTTAATGAGTTACCAGGGAGCCACATATGCAGAAGCAGTTAATGCCAAACAAGCGTGTCTTCGACGTAGTCTCTAACCTTGTAATATGCGTTTTTGGTTAGAACACGCTTAATATGGGTTTTGAACTTTCCCTCGCTAAGTTCAATAACAAACAACAAACAACTACCATAAGCAACCCGACTGCAGCGCCCTCTAGAACCTCAACCACACAAACAATCTGGAACGAGAACCCTGAGACCCTGAAATTAGGGTAAAGAAGGAATAGGAGTATGTTTTAGTCAGTCAAAATTTGACACACCCTTCTGCTCCTTCCAGAACGGGAAAAATCATTTTTACGAATTCCTACCGTAGGTACCTATTTAATAAACAACCAACATAAACAAGGTGACTACAGCGCCCTCTAGTACTTAAACCATACAAACAATCCATCACGATGCAAATACACAAACAAAAAGGCATTAAAAGTTCATAACCCCTAATAACCTTCACATATGTACTGATGTGTTTTCATAAGAAAACTGCGAAGGTAGAACCTTCATACGAGCTAGGAAAACTGTAATGTTCACAATAAAAAGTTCCAAGGAATATAAACTTCGGAGAAAGGCAATAGAGCCAACGTAACTAGGAATTACTGGGGAAACGTGGGTAGGTCGTATATTTTCATTGCTGTCTGAAGCTTTGGTCGTGTCAATTATCTTTTTTTATCAGTAACTGGGGTTTTGTAGGTCACTCGTGGCCTGGGGTTTGTTTTTTGTGGTTATTATGGTAAGGCTCGCGTTTGACCACTTTCTATCCTGATGGTAAGCGCTTCTAAGAGGAAAACCCAGAGCTCTAGAACAAAAGGCAAAGAAGGAACATACAAGTCGGTTTCAGTCAGTAAAAGTCTTACACGCCCCGAGAAGTCATTCGATAATTTCTCACCTAAACAACCTGATGGTAAGCAATGAGCGCGCTTACCTAGAAGTACCCTATTCAGTCTTGACTTAAAGACACTTTAGGTTGTAACTATCAGGAAACACAAAAACTCTGATAGGTTATTTCACTCCTTAGCTGTGCGCATAAAAAAGTAACGTAGGTGTATTGATGGGACGTCCACTATGTACCGATGGTGCAAAGCCGTCAAGCCAAACGTCTAGTAGTTCAATGATGGAACAGGCTTGGCGGAATCAAATAGTGCAATTCCAATGCTCACTCTCCGAAATGTAAACGATAGCAAAACGGTAGCCTAGCAACTTGGCGTTCACGGACAAAAGTTTGAAGTTTTGACACTACGAATGCAAAGATAGCATTCAATAGAAAATGTGGAAATAATGAGCAGAATATGTTGGCAGAACGAATATCATCTATATCTTGGACCAACAAGCCAATTTGATCTCCATTCTCATACCGTTAAGGTAGCTTTAGTCTTGAAGCAGTAAACCTGAATTTGAATTGTAATAATATGTGAATATCAAAAATGTTTTGCTATTCGCGCTGGGGTAACGTTGCAGCGGGGGATGGAATATAATATGCATATATTGCATATTTGAGGCACAAAGCTCCTTTAGTTCAGACCAGCGCTGTTTAAATATCTTGTAGCGATACAGGAGTACAACTTTCATGAAGTTTCAGGGTAATGGAATTAAACAACATTGCTGTTATGTATCAGTAAAATAACGTTTAAAATAGAATATTTATCTATACTATGGGTTTAAAGACTGGTGCTATTGCCATGCTTTGGCAATAACGGCAGTCGGTACAAATGTATCGTTGTTTTACCCAAGGTGTATTGTATATGTGCCTTTATTATATATAAGTAGGTTTTTTACTATAATGGACTCACGCAGAAAGGGTTCAGTATCGTCCGGCAAAAAAATCACTTTTTGGTTTTTTTCCCGGGATTCTCTAGTATTTGTTGTTATAGTGGCAACAGAAATACATGATCTGTGAAAATTTTGAACTATCTAGCTATCACGGTTCATGAGATACAGAGTGATGACAAATGAGACAATGGAGTAATGAGTAATTGGGTTCGTTTTACCCTTTGGGTAAGGAACCCTAAAAAACACCAAAACTATGTAATCCTAACTAACAACAGCCTTCTAAACTCGACCGTTAAAGAGCTACACGCTTCAAACGAGTCAATTTCCGATGTTCTTCGAGCCGAACATCGCTGAAGCTGGGCAGTCTTCCAATTGGCGCCCGACGTGGGACCGGTATATCTCACTACTGCTGAAAATCTCGGAGTTATTCCGTTACAGGCAGATATTACAACCCGAAATCATCTATTGAGCAGTTGCTCAAACCAGACAAAACATCCGTCTGGTTGGAAGATTTAGAACAGACTTCTAAACCTCCTCTTTTTTCAATGGGGCTTTGCGGTACTTTACTTTCTGTTCCGCATACCCTCCAAAATAAAAAAATAAACTAATACTGCGTTATCCTAACTAACTTCATACAACAGCCTTCTAAAGTCGACCGTTAAAGAGCTACACGCTTCAAACGAGTCAATTTCCGATGTTCTCCGAGGCAAACATCGCCGAAGCTGGACAGTCTTCCAATTGGCGCCCGACATGGGACCGATATATCTCGCTTCTGCTGAAAATCTCGGAGTTATTCCGTTACAGCCATCGATTTTACGTGAACAACCTACCAATTAGCTGGCTGAGGAATTAGCCAAGAGCCTTCTTAAGTATTTTTTTACAAATGGACCAATTTTTACCAATATTATTATTTAAATAAAAAAACAAATCTGTGTTATCCAACTAACTTTATACAACAGCCTTCTAAACTCGACCGTTAAAGAGCTACATCGTTCAAACGAGTCAATTTCCGATGTTCTTCGAGCCGAACATCGCCGAAGCTGGGCAGTCTTCCAATTGGCGCCCGACGTGGGACCGGTATATCTCGCCGCGCTGCTGAAAATCTCGGAGTTATTCCGTTACAGCCATCGATTTTACGTGACCAACCTACCAATTAGCCGGCTGAGGAATTAGCCAATAATAAGCCGCGATGAAATTGTATTACTCTTTTTGCTTTGTCTGCTTTTATTCGGTTCGTTCAGTTTCTTATTTATCGGAGCGTTTTATGAGGATTTATTGGATTTATATACTTGCTTAGTATTGTATTGAAATTATGGTATTTTGTCCTGGACTAAGATTTGAGTGAATTGCTTTTTTTTTGTAGAGGAGGGTAAATAATTTCTCCCGTTCTTGGCAGAGGGCATGTCAATCTTTTGCGGACTATAGCATTTCAACAGTTGACGAGCAATGGGTAGATCGCCGTCCAGCCTTCTTGTAAGGATCGAGTCCATTCATCAACAGCTTGTAATGTTCTACCCGTGCCTCAAAGAGATAAATAGTTTTCATTACTTAACCATTACAATATAATACTATAATATTCCACAACTTTTCACACAAAGCCATTTAGTCCCAAGCTAAGTAGAGCTTGTGTTATGGGTACTAGACAACTGATCAACATACTTATGTATATATTTTTAAATACATACATGTTATAGATAAAGTACACCCAGACACAGAACAAATGATCGTGCTCATCACACAAACATTTGTCCTGGACCACCTCCTTTTAAGTTCCAACATTAACATACAAAAATAAATAACTTCTTTCAAAAGATTTAATCAAAATCAATAAACAGAACTAAAACTTAACGAACAAACTGGAACAATGTCCGCCGATTTGGAATTAAACAGCTTTAATTGACACAAACAATGTAAACCACCGTTGAATAACAAACACGCTGGACAAATGGACAGCATTTGTTCTGTCTACTCATTTAATTATAATTCGCGAGCTGTACAACTCTCATCCATTATTGCGGAATCAAAACAAGAATGCTGGGTTGGTCCAAGTGTTTGGACCACGCTAAATGTCGTAGTATTGGTATTATTTATTTATTTAGTGCATGGAGGACTAATAGCTATTAAAAACAGACAATAAATGCATTTTTATTTAACGTAGGAAATCATCCAAAAACTTCTCCCATTCTGGATGGAACAGAAGGCGTGGCAGACTTTTACTGACTAAAACTTCATCTGTGTCCTTCAGTAGCCCTTTGCGTTTTAAGACTACGGGTTTCCTTTTCAGTGAATCCCCACAGCGCAAGCAGGTATTGGCTCTGCAGTTTGGTGAGATCTCTTTGAGGAGCGCGTCGATCACTACGCGCTTATAACAACTTGGACTCGCCCGGCCGATTAACGGAAGGCCGGGCAGTAACCTATCTATTGCTCGTCATCCGCAAGCATGCGTCTACCGTGGCTGGTAGGGTGACTCTGGATCGCGTGACGAAGTCAGCTAAAATTATTGCTTCGAAGAATGAGGTGACCGCCTGCCATCAGGGAAAGGAACCTCTTGACGATTCGAGCCGTGTCCAGGAGTACCGCTTTCTGAATCAGGCCCTTGATCCGGCCGCCTAGCGCCAGCCTCCTAAGGAGTCTTTAATTATTATTATTTAACCTTACCTTTTTGTAATGCAGAGAATATTAATGCATTTATTACACTAATATTATAATATGTATTGCCAACTTAATCACAATTTTACTCAAACTACTTTCTTCTTATACAAAAAACCTTTCCAAAATTAAACTGCATTTCAAAACCGTTCCCATTCACTTTTATAACTACGTTTTTCTTTCCTCTACCTTTGTATTTAACTTCGCTCCCGCTCTTAACCTATACCACTCGGTTCAAAGCTACTGGAGTCCCTCAGGGGCTGAATACAAATTCGCGCTGAGCAACGACCCAGCTACATACATTTTGAAAAAGGGCCGCTAATTTGTCAAAAAAAGGACCCGGGACAAAGGGGGCACAGCATACCGTGACGGGGTATAGAATGCTTTTTACCCTTTATTCCATGTACTTAGTCACGGCTTTGTAAGTCAGGAACTGGGTGAAATGGAAAAGAAGACAGGTTGGTGCAAGCTTAAGAAGGATTTACAGAAATCGGAAGCAATCTTTGTCACTACAAACTTTATCAAAGAAGTAGGTGAATCAAAGGATTTAATTTAATAAACAAGAAACATAATGATCGTTGTTGAAATTCTAAAAACACAAATATCAAAATCGAAAACTTTTCAGGAGAAGAAATATACTGTTTAGTAGGTCGTAAACAAATTTTTTTTTGCGATATTAATAATAGTAGTTAATGCTAGCACACATTGTTTTTGTTACACAAACAACGTGTGCAAATACATTTAATTCCACATTAAATGTATTTGCAAACAAAAATCTTATGTTGCGTTAGAACTTATGTAAATGCCAATATGGTTACTGTACTGTACTGTTAGCCTAAACTAAGAAAGTATAAAAAATTATATCTACTACAATATAATATCCCTGACCTACATCAAAGTATTCGTAGTGTACATAGTCCGCAAGACACACACCTACAAAAAGCGTAAACACTAAACACATAAGCCCCAGATGGTATGACACCATTCTATGACAGCATTACATCTTAATAATTTAGTATCCAGATACTGGTCAGATGGACCAAGATTGAGATCTTATTACGAAGGCACTTAAGGCCATTTTGCTGTTGGTTGGTAATATTCATGTTTATAGTTTACAGAGAAGAGCGCTCTTGGCATATTTTATTCAGCTGTTAAGGGAACTTAGTTAAGCATGAATATTTCAACATGGACACTTTGCTTACAGCTTTAGAAGAAAACTATCAAAGTTTGAGCTTTCAAAGTTTAAGAAATCTTAAAACTAAAGTAGCATATCTGAATACTCACTCGTATCCGGTGCCAAGTCGTTATCCACTTCATGTCCAGTGATATTCATCATCAAAGCACTCCTATTCTCCTTCGATGGCTTGGCCACCTCCACTAACTCCACATAATCTATCTTCTTCAAAACATCACTACTATTCCTATCTCTGTCTGTTTCACTAACGTTCTTATTTAAAAACTCACTCTCATTTATTTTAGCTGCTATTAAAAATTCAAATTTTGGCATTTCTTCGGCAAACTCAGATTCTGGCCTGAATAGAATATCTGTTATCGTGTCCTCTCTGTCTGTTTCCGAATTGATGATGTCATCTAGAAGACTACTTGATATGTTTATTGGTTTTTCGACCGCACCCGGTTCTCCACTCGGTATCTCCATCATTTTCTGCTCCTGTCTGCGTTTATTCTGATCTTTCATTACTTTCTTCGACAAGTCCTCGTCTCTACCTTGTTCAGCATTCATAAGACCTTCGAGTTCTGATTTAGATGTCCTGTCGGTCTCTCTGATTTCTTCATCAGTCTCTTCAGCCACGACTAGAGTATCCGAGTTTGGGTCGATAGGTATAAAAGTGTTGTTGTTATTTCCAAACTTGATCACAATATCCGTGTTGTTATTGTTCATATCGGAGTAAGGTCTTGCGTGGACTATGTCTGCTGTTAGTAAAGCGTTCAGGAGGAAGAACATGAGTTTTAATTTTACGTTAGTCATTTTGTTTTCGATCAAGGATTCATTATCGTTCTTTGAGTGTCAGTTCATTTTTAATGAGAGGATCTTCGGTGTTTCAGTGATTTTCGGCGGACATCTGCGAACAAAGAACAGTCGACTATTAAAGTTTGCAATAACTTGATTACGTCTGCCTGAAACAATGGCTGGATAATTAATTTTTCACGTGGATGCTTTCATTGTGACGGAATTGATTGATGAAACTTTAATATTGAACGAGCTTCATACAATAGTCTTTTGTATTTTCAATCCGTTAAAACTTATTTTTAATGAAGTGTCTACGAAATGTTTGTGAAATCAGCTGAAGATAATCCTTATAATAAACACAATATCATAAAGGTGAAAGTTTACGAGTATATGTTGTATGTATATGTTGGTTACTCCTTAGGTACGCTGAAACTGCTCAAGGCATTAATTGAAGTAATTTGGCACACTTGTAGAATATGTCCTGAAATAGCACATGGGTTGCTTTTATACCGGGAATATGTTCCCTTGGGATAATTTTCTATATTCAGGGAGAAGGGAGAAGCAGTGAAAATCAATCAATCACGGAAAAAGGCGAATAGATTTGAATAAAATTTAGATAATAGATAGTTTGTAGCACATAGAAGAAACCGCGGGTAGAGGATATTACTCGTATATTCATGATTCTAGCCACCGTTTTTTAATAAATCACAAATACTTATTTCATGTGTACTTTTTTGTGACACACTTTTGATGTATATAAAGGGTGTAAAAAGACCCTTAACGAAAACGAAAACCCCATATTCTACACATCACTGGGATACTTTTTTTCTTCTAAGACATACCTGGGAATTCACTGGTTCTGGAGATATTGAAGGTCAAAGTCAACATTTTTTTTTCGTTTTTTTTTTCAAAATCATGTTCTAAGTATCATTAGTAAACTTTCCTCTGAACAAACATTATCAAAATTATCAATTTTTCATAACAAAATATGCATTTGAAGTTAGAAAAATGCAACGAAAACTAAACACAACGAGCGCCTCACACACACAAGCGTGCGGTCGGTTCAACAACCAAGCGCGAGCGGCCGAACTCTCAGCTGAACGAAATTATTATTAATTAATTATTTTTTAAAGATGAAAAAAAAAAGTTTTTTCCCAGCAATAATTTTTGGTCAGAGTTGCTTAATTACATGTACCGAATGTGTAGTTATCGGCTTTGTGATCGGTCTTTTTACACCCTGTATGCTGGCGAAGTCGCCTGGCTGGCGGGTAGGACGATTACGATAATAATTTCCAAAAAGTTGCTTTTTTAAATTATTATTTTTATTGGTAGACTCGCGCTTGACCACTATCTCACCTGATGGTAAGCGGCAATGTAGTCGACAATGGAGCTCGCTTGCCTGAAAGTAACCAAAAGTAACCTATTCACTTTTGACTTAAAGACCCTGAGGAGGTTGTTAAGTTAGTAATCTACTGTGAATTTAACTTGATTTTGCCTTACAGCCCAATTGAGCCAGACGAGTTTTATTTTCCTTCAATACCTTATTGCATACCAGAAAATACTTTACAAAGGGATAACTTTACCCCATAAAATATACCACGGGGGTCCTTATCGCATTTTGCGATCTCTTTCAGGCACTTTCGTATGGCCCATAACTTATACTATGGTGGAATTTTGGGCCAAAAAAATGAATTTCTGTTCTATCAGCGATATGAAGACGAAATTCAAATAAGTAATATCCTGGATATGAAATGAGATTTGGTGGGGTCATTGGCGTAAATATTTAACAATGCTTATTTCTAGTATAAGTTAAAAAAATTTCTTCTACTTTCATCTTTTTGTCTCGATATATTAAAAAAAAACCGTTTTGTATACGATAAACGACATCCAAATTTGTTAGTTTTGTTCATATCCATCCGTGTCTTATTAACTTAGTACAAATAGTTTACTATTTCTCGCGATATTTCACGATCAGCGTTTGCATTGTTCCGGTAACATATACATTTCCGTATATAACAGTGAATAGGGAACTTCTAGGCAAGCGTGCTCCATTGTCGACCACATCATCGCTTAACATCAGGTGAGATAGTGGTCAAACGTTAAACTACCATTTTTTTTGCCGATTCCAAGACACGTGACAGAAAATTTTCCATTTATTAAGTTGATTTACTACAATTTACCTGAAAAATTAATAACTTTTTTCATATTGCAATAATCAACTAAACTCCCGCACAAACCGCTAACCGCGATCTATACAATGTAACCGGTCTAACCGGCGACCCGTTTAGTCTAACCTACCCTCGATGACCTAGATCCGCAGGTCTAACTATGTAACGATGCGTTTAGCCCCTGAGTGAGAGGGTGGAAGCTGTGCGGTTCTGATAAATTGATGCGGTTACAACTTGTCTGGAGTGTAGGCTGATTAACTATTGTGGTTCGTGGTTTTTAGGTCCATGTTGTTTGTATAATTGGCTGCATATATATATAAAAAGTTAATTAAAAGAAAGAAAAAGTAGAAATAAACGGCGATTATCCAACTACCCATCTTTACATTGTTAAAGCACCTCTACGGTTCAGACTAAGCGTTTCGCCTCGTCGTTTATAGTACGTACATCGAAGGACTGGAACAATTAGGCTACAGTGGTCTTCCCGTCTGATTATAATTTAGGATGTGGTCAAGGCTAGAGTGAATAGGCACTTATTTATTTATTTACTTTTACATAATACGGCCAAAGGCCAATTACGTTAGTTAACGACATGTTTTAAACAAAATTAAAATCATCATTTATGTACCTAGCCTTTAGCTTAATTACCAATATTTTACGAGGAGCGGCTGCCTACCAGACCTCCACAACCTATTGACTGGGGTAATTCGGTACTTCATGGCAAGACTGGAGTCAGATTTTATGGCTTCTGACTATCCGTAACGACTGCCAAAGATCTAAAAATGACAGCCGGGACCTACGGCTTAACGTGCTTTCCGAGGCACGGAGGAAACTCGTTATGTCAAGATGGTCACCCATCCACAGACCAACCTTGGCAAGCGTTGCTTAACCTTAAAGATCGACCTGTGCGGCTAATGTTGTTATGTTGTTGTTGTAAAATTAAAATGTGACTTGATAAACTACTGTGCTTCACTGGCAACGATTGCATCACTGCTTACCATCAGGCGAGATCGTAGTCAAGCACTAGTTTAAAATTTATTATTAAAAAAAAAGACTTTATTTGCGAGTAATTACGCTCTCCTATGACTAGCTAATAAACTATAAACATTCTATAGGGAAAATATGCACGCACACACACACTACAAAACATGATCCTATAGTCAGAATTTTAATTCGATTCCAGATTTGACATTAGCTACTGTCATTTTGTGAAATAATGATACCACAATATAATAGTGTAGTGATGAACACAGAAATCGATAAACAATCAGTGTGTGTGCCATCAGTGTGCCAATTAAAGGACTAAATTATTGATTTTTATTTAAATAAATACATAATTATTCATAATAATTACTTATTAATTAGTAATCGCTGCTCTATTTTATACAAAGTTAATATTTTTGTTTTTATATTAAAAACAAAACTTATAATAAAAGAGCCTAGATAGTTTTCAGAATTGACAGACGTGAGAAATTTATTTCAGGAAGGCATTCAAAAAATTACGGCTACCGAATGGTCTAAATACGTATCCCATGTTGTCAAAAAAGAGGAAAAAATGAGTAGGCTAGATATGTTAATTGACAATATCACAGACACATTTATAATAAATGTTACAGAAAGTGACAGCGATAGCGATAGCGATGACGGCGACAATTTATAAAATAAATTATTACCATAATACAGATGTATTATGGTGATCTGTTTTATTTATCATGTTCCTTCATGATCATATTTTTTTATTTATTTCACACAGAATTATAAAAGAAACGTCCCAGATCGTTAATTAATCGTCAAAACTAAATTATCGGTTCAGAAATATTTAATTTCCTGATATACTTAGTTTACGAGAGTAAAATTATAAACGAGAAGAATCGATCCGGAAATATTCCATTTCCATATCGAATAATTTCGCAACGTCACTATTTAGTACTTGTCATAACGTTGCAACACTGAAATTGTCAAATCTGGAATCGAATTAAAATTCCGGGTATAATACCTTGCATGTCTGCCTTTCACTTTATGTACACGCATGTTTGACAAATAAATAATCTTTCTTTCTTTCTGATGTCCGTGCAAAACGGTCTAACGTTCAATAAAATACCGTGATCAGTTGATCACACATTTATCTAAGGTAGTGCGACGAGTCCGCAGCGCTGGTTTTCAATTACGGGTAGAGAAATGCTCTGATTTACTTCCAGGTTTATTTTTGTGAGCTAGGAAATCAACTAACTTCTCCCACTGAGTCGAGCGAGAGGGTGTGTCGAAATTATGTTACAATCATAATAAAAGCACTGAAATTTGAATAGTGTTTTTTAAAAATAAATTAGTGATCTTAATTTATTGTATGCAAACACTATGCAAGAGTCAGCAAATTGTAGGGGCCCAGCAGGGTTGAAGCCTCCGGGGCCATGAATCGGATTCCGAAAGGTAAGCTCGTAACCCCAGAATGTCGGAATGGGTAGGACTTCTCCCGCTCCGCCCAAAAGGGGGAGAAGCCATTCAGATGATTCCCCACATGAATTTTAAGGATAAATAAATGGTGGTCGTTTTTTGGTCAACTAAATTACGAAAGCCTGCATCGCGCAAATAGAGTTCTTTTAAACATATAGGTACAACAGCCCGAAATCATCTCTCGGACAGTCACCCAGCTCGGACAAAACATGGTGACAGGACAGAATGGAAGAAAAAAACATGTTGCGCCGACCCCAAATAAAGTGGGATAAGGGCAGGAAGAAGATTGTATAGAGTTCAAAACTCCCTATAGCAATATACGAGTCCTCATCATCTACTGAGCCTTTGCTCAACTATATTGGAGTCGAGCTTCCAGCCAGTCAAGCTGGATTTAGCTGAATACCAGTACTTATTTTACGAGGAGCGGCTGCCTACCAGACCTCCAGAACCCATTAACTGGGGTAATATGGTACCTACTTCATTGCAAGACTGGAGTCAGATTTACTGGCTTCTGGCTAGCCGTAACGACTACCAAAGATCTACAAATGACAGCCAGGACCTACGGCTTAAAGTGCTTTTTTCTGAGGCACGGAGGAAACTTGTTATGTTAAGATGGGCACCCATCCACAGACCAACCTTGAGAAGCCTTGCTTAACCTTGAAGATCGACCTGTGCGGCTGTTATTATCTAGCCACGAGCTCCTCCATTATGTTTCATATTGTATTGAGTTCAAAACTCTCTATAGCAATATACGAGTATATACAAGACTTTACGCTGCGGCGCGGCGTGTTGAAAATTGGCTAGTCAGTTAGATTTATTGCAAGGCTCGGTGTCCAGAATGCGCCGGGTGGAAAAAGTGGTACGGTCCGGAAAAACGGTTTTAATGCTAGCCATAGATAAAGTTACTTTTCTTCTCACTTATCTATGGAAATAACAGGAGTGACTGACTGACATATTTATTTATACGCCCGTTTTCAATAAGCTATCTATTTAAAGTTGCAGCTACTAAAGATAAACAAATCTATCCTTTTGGCCTTACTTGCTTTCCTATAACCTACCGACGGTTAGCATTTCCTACCAAAAGTTGTGGATTGATAGATTTAATCTTATTGTTTATCGGGGATAACTATCTATCTATGAACTGCGGTAGGTTATTGAGAACGGGCGTTAAACTATATGTATGTACGGTAGTGGTACATTGGCGGACTTAATGCAACAAGGTATTCTCTACTATTCAACCTTTGGGTTTAAAAGAAACAACATGAGGTAGGTTTATCAATGGTTTATCAATGTACAGCCGAAACTACTTTGACTAGGAGTGCCAAATTTTGCACAAGGTTTCTTTTCATGACGTACGTTCCTGAGCACCAAGAAAATGTTTTATTGGTTCTCAAGAAAAGATTTTCCAAAATTCAGTCTATAGGGGGATGTTATAGTGGTCGAAAGTTTGTAAAGGAGAAACCTGTTTTCACACGGGCGAAGCCACTAATTGAAACTATAAAATAATAAATGACCTATTACTCTACACATTTACCAAATTACATACAAAGACAAGACTTAAGATAACCTCGTTACGGCCACAAATTGAATCATCTCCGCTCCCCTCGATCTAACACAAATGAACACACTACTACAATAAACAGTACATACAAAATTCACCACCAAACAATCTGAGCCTCACGATGCCACATTACACTAGCGAAGTAAGGAGCGCCCTGAAGGTAGCATTCGGATCTTAGCGACCGCGACCCGCGATCACTTACTCCACTTAGTGTGATTTGTACTATTGTATTTGTATTTGTATTTGTATTACTTATTCTTTTCTTTTAGGTGCGAAATCATTAGAATGACTTCTCCCACACTTGGACAGAGTAGGGCGTATCAGACTTTTACTGACTATAACCCAGTCCATTCCTTCTTTGCGTTCGTTCCAAGGTCGCGGGTTTTCCTTTCAGAATCCAACCAATAGCTCTTTTGGGTTCGACCCTGCTGGGCCCCTACGGTGTTGCTGACTTATCTTTGAGGCGCGCGTGGAACAGTACGCGCCGTTGATGACTTGGTCTCGGTCCGGGTTATTACAAGACTGTGGTATAGATTTGTATGGAGTACTAAATAACCGACCGGTGCCATGCAAATCCATACTAAACAGTGGATCAGGCGACCCGGTCGCGGTCGCGGATTGCGGTCGCTAAGAACCAAATGCTACTTTAAGTCGTAAGCAGGAAGGTGACTCCTCCTTATTCATGATTCGGAATTAGGGTAGTAACGGAACTTTACCTCCGTTTCCGCAAATGCAGAACTTTCGCAAGATTTTTTTTGTGTGTTGACTGCAACTGCCTTGCTGCGATCCTACTTTATGATAAGCAGTTATGCAATCGTTGATGATGATGCAAACGTCTATTTACTCTAGCCTTGAAGACACCTAAATTATAATTGAACGGGAAGACCGCAGCAGGCAAATTGTTCCAGTCCTTTAATGAACGCGGTATAAACGACGAGGCGAAACGCTTAGTTCGGACCGTAGAGGTTTAACCTATCACCTACCCACAAAACGAGACACAATAGTAAAACAATAACACCGCAGTCTCATAGGACCGGTCGGGGATTCATGAATTAAACAACGTAAGGCCGGATACTCGCCGTACTTCGGCTTGTCCGATGATAGAAAGGTATTCCATGCCTTAGGTAGTTTTTAATGGAGGTATAATTGAGATAATCATTCTTGTGGTATTCACCAGGACTGCGCTTTTTCTCTTTTGAATTTCACACAACTAAAATTAAAGATATAAATTTAAAACGTTCTAAGTTTATGCCAACAGACTTACTTACGGAACTTACTATTTTTTGGCCACGACACGTATAAATGTCGTTTAGGTATAGTGGAAGCGAAGTCAAACCCGGATAAAAATTAGCATATATGTCCATGAGGTTCAAGCTTACTTCATACCAAATATCAAAATCGCTTCTGTAGTTAAAATTTGCGTCATTTCCCGCAAACAAATTTTTTTTCTTTCTTTCTTTCCCCACCTCTGCTAAACAACCTCCGCTACAAATAGCCACATCCCTACCCGCCGTGAGGAGGGCCGCTACACCGTCAGCTCGAAGCCCATAACCTATGAATTAAGAATGACTTGCCGGCAATTTGTCAAAGTCAAGCGCGACGGCTTATTCGGCCGACTGACGTGTCTTTCAAACGATGCCGCTTATAGGTTCTGCTAACTCGAGCTTTAGGGCGAAGTAATAGGTTTGTGGGTAAGCTGTTCTTTTGTTTTTGAGAAGTTAGTTGTGTGAGTAGAAAGTAGTTTTGTTTGGAGATCTTGGTACTGGTTTGATTACTATAAAATGATGCTAGGGTTTCTATGAAATCTAGACCTGTCTTACAATAGCTATGGGTGTTATATTGTAGAATAGGCAATTTTGAAATGAATAAAATTAAAAAAGAATGCTATGGCACCAAGTTCCAAATCCTAGTCCGTTCAGAGTTATTCTTTATTTAACATGCTAGATTTGCTAACAACCAAGCAATGTCTGGCCCGTTGGTCTAGTGGTTAGTGGCCCTGACTGCTACGCTGGAGGTCGTGGGTTCGATTCCCACCCAGGACAAATGTTTGTGTGATGAGCACGATCATTTGTTCTGTGTCTGGGTGTAATTTATCTATAATATGTATGTATTTAGAAATATATAAGTATGTTTATCAGTTGTCTAGTACCCATAACACAAGCTCTGCTTAGCTTGGGACTAGATGGCGTTGTGTGATAGTCGTGGAATATTAAAAAAAATAAATAAAAAAATGTTATTTATACGTATGTAATGTATATTTTTGCATTTCTGTGTGTATATATAAGCCTACAGTTATAAATTGTGTCTTTGGTAGAACAACTACCAAGTTGCCTAAAACGCAGAAACCATCGAGCACTTAGAATGTTGACTTTGTCCGCACTCCGAGTGACACCGGGTTATATGGTGGCACAGTGATCATGTTTGCCATACACAGCGAGGCTCAGAGGAATTCCTTTTACAGTCTCTCCAGGACCAAGCAGGAGTTGGTTAGAGGGGGTTCCTTAGTAGTAATGTAAGAGGTCCGTTTTCGATATAATTTTCAGCACTCTTCAACTGTTTTAGCATTATCGGCCTTGTAATATTCCCACTGCTGGGACTCAGGCCTCCTCTCTAGTAGAAGGAAGGGGCTGTAACCCACTACGCGGGCCCAGTGCGGATTGTTGGATGTCACATGTCTTCGAATTTTTGGTTCTAGGATATGTTGGTTTTCTCACGATGTTTTACTTCACCGTTTTGATTACATAAAATATTTCATAATTGACTTCATAAGAGTGTGCTTAGTCAGTGTAAGGTTTATTAGCAAATATCCATTTTTATAATGTCAAGGTTACGGTCCTTTAAAACTACGCATTGAAAAAGGGTTGAGGATTTAAACTCATTGTGATAGAAGCGGTTTACTTACACCTCAAGGACCCCAAATATCCCACACCTTTTATACCTACAGACTTGTTTGTTATTTACACAAACTCTTTAGAGTAATATAACATTTATTTTATTTTATTAACGTGAATAATGGAACATAGATTTCGACTAAGGCTAAGAACTCACGGAGCGATTTTCGCCCGCGGCCGCCGCGGTTGCGGGCCCGCAGCTTCTGTAGAATTTAGATACATATGTAAAAAATTAAAGCACAACTCACGACGCGTTTTACGCCCGCGGTGTACGCGGTTGTATGCGGCTCCCGCTGTACCGGCGGGCAACTAGTAGAATCGCGCGGGTCGCGGTTCCCGCAGCCTCGGCGGGTGGCGCCCGCGCGCTCTGCGGTCGGTCGGCGGGCGACCGCGGTGGCCGGCGGGTGGCGAGAGGTACAGAAATCGAACACTATTTTGCAACCGCCCGTCTTGCGGTCATCGCCCGCCAGGTCTGCGGGCGATGATCGCAACCGCGGCGGCTGCGTAACCACGCAAATAACCGTTCTCGTGAGTTTTGAAATAAAACCGCAGTTCCACGACCGCGGCGGTCGCGGGCGAAAATCGCTCCGTGAGTTCTTAGCCTTAGCAGGGACAAAAATGATAGTCGAAATCATACCAATCAATCCTAACTAATATTATACCTATATTTATTAATATAAATATATTTATTAAATATTAAAAAAAAATTAAAATGTGAATGTGTGGATGTTTGTAACTTAATCACGCAAAAACGGCAAAACGGATTGGGATGAAATTTGGCCTTTGACATGAAAGAGAACATAGGCTACCTTTTATCTCGATTTTTTTGTCAAACTTATGTGTAGTTTAGATAAAATCTAATAAATGGCGCAGACGAAGTCGCGGGTAGAAGCTAGTAAGATTATAATTTTTTACTTTCATTTACCAACTAGATTTTGGATAGAACCTATTCAGCAACGAATACCTCGTACTCAACCAGTAATAAATTACAAGAGTGTTCGAAAACAGTCACTGTAACCCTAGAACGTCTTCACGTTCCAGGGTTCTTGCAGTTGCTCCTTGGCAGCTGAAGAAACACAGATGAATTTTAGTAAGTTAAAGTCTGACACTCGCTCTACCCAGAGCAGAAAACGTTATATACAATAAACCCATGCGAGAAAACATCATATGCGCGGGTCAATGACCTTTAGTTTGAATCCATTTTCCTTCCATACTTTAACCCAGTCTACTTCTTACAGTATCACTTCTTATTACACTATTTTTTTTAATTACGTCACATAATTATTATCTAAGGTTAGAAGACGTTTTATACATATTTGGGACAAGAATCGAATACTGAATAAGTCCCTCGTTTAACCTAACATACTGTATATTGACCATTTCCCAACCACACGATAAAAACCCCGACCAGTTTTAATTTCGCACTAAAACTCCCTCTCCAACTAACACAGTTTCAGTCCCCACTCAAAAGCACTAGACACTGAGCAGGATATAAACTAGCTTACCTAGGTACAATCTAGTAAAGAGTTATCTCCTCCTACCCTCCTCGCCGGGAGTGCAGGAGTGATAAAATCCGGCACGTGCCAGAGAGCCCTCTGCGAACTATTAGGTTACCGGGATGTGCTTATCTTTGTCATGATAGCAGCCTACTTAGATATTATATAGAGTTGTATGTACAGGAATATCTAGCACGTTTAAAATGAGCTAAAAGTATGAAATATCTGTTTTAGGGTTCCGTTCCCAAAAGATAAAATGGGACCCTATTACAACGCTGTCCGTCGGTCTGTCACTTGGCTAGTTTTTTAAGGTTCCATAGCTAAATGGCAATAACGGAACCCTTATAGTTTCGCCATGTCTGTCCGTCCGTCCTGTTTTGTTAGGGTAGCCCCCTACATGTAAAGTGGGAAGTGTTTGTTTTAATTTCAACCCTAACGGGTGATATATTGTTGGATAGGAATTTAATAATGAATAGGGGTTTACTGAAATCATTTTTTGGTAATATCAATAATTTCGGAAATAATCGCTCCAAAAGTAAAAAACAATGTCCCCCCCCTCTAACTTTTGAACCAAAAGTTTAGAAAATATGAAAAAATTCTAGCTTTATAAAGACTTTCTAGGAAAAATATTTTGAACTTGATGGGATGAACAGTTTTTGAAAAGTTGGGGACACTTATTGTGACGGACGGGAAATTACGGAACCCTACACTGAGCGTGGCCCGACACGCTCTTGGCCGGGTTTTTTAATGATGTAAACTAGTGCTTGACTGCGATACCACATGATGTTAAGCAGTGATGCAATCGATATGGTGAAGCGCACAGTTTATTAGGATCCTATTTACTTTAGCCAGATCTAGTCGGTTATTTTTCCGAATCCCAAAAAGCAATAATTTTGCGATGTAGGTACATGGTTTTCAAACTAGTTTCTACATCGACTGATATTGTATGAAAGCTTATTTCTTAGAATAGAATTGAATAAACAATCTATCAATTTATTCAGAAACCTAATTTCAGTATTCTGGGGTAACGGGAAGTGCCATATAAGTTTTGATTTTGTTGAGTGTCAAAATTAAGCCTGGGATACACTAGGGAACATT
The DNA here is from genome assembly GCA_030763345.1 of Mythimna separata. Taxonomy (NCBI): domain Eukaryota; kingdom Metazoa; phylum Arthropoda; class Insecta; order Lepidoptera; family Noctuidae; genus Mythimna; species Mythimna separata. The sequence continues at coordinate 23,183,106 of CM061184.1, read as the reverse complement.
TTGTCCCGAAACACGACGCGCAACACTAAATTTACGTGACGCTGTAACGTTGCATATTGTCCTGCAACATGCCCCGCAACATAGTACGTGACGCGGGGCATGTTGCTTGCTCCCGCCTCGAGAGCGAGCGCACGAGTCCCGCGTCAGTATGCATGTTCCACGTAGTTGTTGAACAACATGTTCCACAACATGTTGCTCCATTTGTCCCCTAGTGTATCCTTGGCTTTAGCGTCTAATCGAAGTACCTATAAACAAACTTAGAAGTGTATATTTAATAATATTAATTTCAGTGTAATATTTCCATGCGTTCTTATAGTAAAAAAAATTGAATAGACAGACAGACGAACAGACTGGCAGATGGACAACCAAATGTTCGTAAGCGGGTTTTGTCTTGGCCCACCAAGGTACCGAACCCTAAAAACCAAAGAAAAAGAGTGTATTCGCGCCTATAAACTCTTAAAAAAAATGCTAATAATGCTATAGTCCGTCTAATGAAAGCGCGACCTGAGAAAAAGAGGTTAAATAAAAAAAAATGTATGTGGTATTACTGACTAGTAGGAGAATCATGTCTTACACTTCACATTTTTTTTTATTTCCTACAATTACGGATGAATAATGTTGCCAATTTTTGTTGTCTATTTATAAATCATAGCCCCGCGTTTAACCTCTGTCGTACCTGATAGTAAGTAATGATGTAGTCGATGATGGAGTACGCTTGCCTCGAAGTAACCTTTTAAACTATTGATTTATATAAGTCCAAGTTATAACTATCAGGACACTGCAGCAGATAAGTCCACTTCTTCGACACCAGCAAAATGAATTAACGGAAGGGACATTTACTAAAACTGTAAACTTTACAACTACGGACGTACCTGAGGTTCTTTTACGTAAAACGTAAAACTCACCCTTACGTTAATTCATATTTCTGGTATCGTCTTACGAGTAGCTGTTTTGTGCGTATTGGTGTTAGTGACCTCCAGATTACATTACATTGTATCTTCGCATTGTACCTATAGATAATATGGTTATAAATACTCTCGAAATGGTTGTGATGGAAAAAATTATGAAGAGTGATCTCCACCAACCAGAACGCCCAATCGCTACCGGCCTATCTTAATATAAATATAAATCTCGTGTCACAATGTTTGTCCTCAATGGACTCCTAATCCATGTGCAGTTCGATCCAACTTGAGAGATAGGATAGTTTAAATGTAAAAAAAAAAGTTAGGTAAAGCAGGGTAGTGTAGGGTAGTGTAGGGTAGTGTAGGGTAGTGCAGGGTAGTGCAGGGTAGTGTAGGGTAGTGTAGGGTAGTGTAGGGTAGTGTAGTGTAGTGTAGGGTAGTGTAGGGTAGTGTAGGGTAGTGTATGGTAATGTAGGGTAGTGTAGGGTAGTGTAGGGTAGTGTAGGGTAGTGTAGGGTAGTGTAGGGTAGTGTAGGGTAGTGTAGGGTAGTGTAGGGTAGTGTAGTGTAGCGTAGTGTAGTGTAGGGTACTGTAGGGTAGTGTATTGTAGGGTAGGTAGGGTAGTGTAGGGTAGTCATTTGACGGGAGTGAAGCTGCGGGTAAAAGCTAGTATACATATAATTTATGATACTTTTAGAGAATTACAGGAGTTAATCGCAAGTTTTAATGATGCGTAAAAGTGTATGATCCGCTGCAGAAAAATTTATGTCAGGATAAATATTAGAATATGGCTTTAAAACCGGTTAGCTATATACCCTTCAACAGTTAAAAGTTACTCATACATGACCTCAACTTGTCCTTCGATTCAACACAAGCTTAGCACATCTGGCCACGTCTAGTCGGTGTCATGCGTCACTCGAGACGTAATCCCTTGGGTCCTATTCCATTTTTCCCCTTAGTAGACGCAGGCCAGTGGGGCAGACGGAATGAGGCTGACCTTAACCACACACTTGAGGATACGGCCTAGTTACATTATTATGTATACTGAACTCTACAGAAAAGCTGAATATCGCCTTCTGAGCTCTGTTAGAAACAGAATTTTCAAAACTTTACTTAAAGACAGATATAGCGTGTTAATGAATCTTTTTTTACGTGGGAAATCGGCAAATAACTTCTGCTCTGGGTATATTCGTTCAGCTGCTCTTTGCAATCAAGGCCATGGCGACTTTTTCCAACAATCTCTCACCCACTAACTCACCGACGGCAAGTATGATGTGGTCGACGATGGAGCACGCTTGCTTAGAAATAACCGTATACACTCATCATCTGCCTAGCCTTTTTCCCGACTATATTGGGGTCGGCTTCCAGTCAAGCCGGATTTAGCTGAATACCAGTATTTTCGAAGGAGCAGCTGCCTGCCTGTTATGCCATTAAGTGGGATAACACAGTACTTCATGGCAAGACTGGAGTCAGATTTACTGGCTTCTGACTATCTGTATCGATTGCCAAAGATCTACAAATGACAGCTGGGGCCTACGGCTTAATGTGCTTTCCGAGGCACAGAGGAAACTCGGTACGTTAAGATGAAATAACTTTATACACTATTGTCTAGTAACTCCAAGATTGTAGCTATCAGGAAACTCATATTCCATCAGGGAATTACGGGACCACGAATATTAGTAGCAAATGCATCTTTCTCTCTGATTCTGATTCTCTATGGTGGCTGCCAAATAAATTGAACGGCAATGCCGTGCCGTCGTGTCATTGACGAGTCGTCGATACACCAAGCGTATTTTTGAAATAACTTGAAGAATTTTTTAAATCAGTCCAGTAGGTTTTGAGACATCTATACTATAATATTATAAAGAGGTAAAATTTGTAAGTTTGTAGGTTTGTAAGTTTGTATGTAGGGGGTAATCTCTGGAACTACTGGTCCGATTTGAAAAATTCTTTCAGTGTTAGATAGCCTATTTATCGAGGAATGCTATAGGCTACATCATCACGCTACCATCACGCTACGACTCACGAGAGCGGAGCTGTAACGAAAAATGCGGGTGAAACCGCAGGGGACAGCTAGTCTTGTATAACGAGGAAAGTTTTGTAGTTTTAATGATTGTATTTTTGTTTTTAATGTATAAACACAAAAACTATTGCACTGATTTTTTTCATTCTTTCACTAGTAGAATACTATTTTATCATAGAGTGACATGAACATATTTCCTACTTTCACGCGGGCGAAGCCGCTAGTAGAAGCTAGTTACAAACAAAAATACAAGTCTTTACTCTTTATAATATTAGTATTCATTTCTGTTTCTAAATAACGAATACGCGTCTGTCAAGCTACGCGTCCAAGGCCAGTGGGCCATAACACAGCGCAGCGTACCTTACTCTATGAGAGACTCCAACACTCGCAACTCGTTGCAATCTGTCCGGAACGTCGGAGAATAAAAGGTACAGTACTTTTAAAAGTCCAAACGTAGCGTCCTAGTTTCATACAATAGCAAGTTTAAAAGAGATATAATAGCTGAATAACGCCTACGTAGGCGGCCATTTTGCTGGAATTAGAAAGTTCAGGCGACGTTGCGAATGTTTGTAGGGTTCCATATCGAAGTTGGTAAAAACGGACTCTTATAGCATCACTTTTTTGTCTGTCTGTCAAAAAACTTTTTTACAGGAACGTTCGGAAGTTGAAATGAATACCAAAAACTACAAATTAATACCTATCAAATCTGCTACAGCAAGCAACAATAGAAAAGAAAACAAACTTCTAAGTCAACGCACTCTAAAGATAAGGCCGTTGGTTGGCCGTGCTCCATTTAGGTGCACATTTTGACACCCTTTAAGATATCAAAACTTACGTTTATCTATAATCCTGAAATTCTCTATGAAGCAAAATCTCATACCTCAAATACAGAAAAAAACCTGAAAACTGTAAATGAGTCTCTATCTGCCTAGCCTTTTTCCCAACTATATTGGGGTTGGCTTCCAGTCAAGCTAGATTAAGCTGAATACCAGTATTTTATGTGGAGCGGCTGCCTACCAGACCTCCACAACCCATTAACTGGGGTAACACGGTACTTCATGGCAAGACTGTAGTCAGATTTACTGGCTTCTGACTATTCGTAACGACTGCCAAAGATCTACAAATAACAGCCGGGCTTAACGTGCTTTCCGAGGCACGGAGAAAACTCGTTATGTTAAGATGGTCACCCATCCACAGACCAACCTAGGTAAGCGCTGCTTAACCTTGAAGATCGACCTGTGCGGCTGTTATTATCTTAGCCACGAGCTTCTCAGAACTGTAAATGAGTTTACGTCACTAAAAAAATACTTTTTGCGATTCGAAAAATCTTCTTAGTAAAGTTTGTACGGAACCCTCAGTGCGCGAGTTCGGCTTCGTTCTGCACCTGGTTTTTGACACAGTTCCAATTACGACCGATGACTAGGAATTTTCTTAGCTACAAACTCAATTACTGCTTCTTTACTCTTGTAATGGAACATAAGTATTACGGAGTCAAACTTGACGTCAGATATGAAAAGTCACTCTTGTAGGGAGGGTGCTTTTGGAACTACGTAAGGGCCCGTGCACACCATGTTTTTTTAAGAAACGTAGGTAATTTTACCAGGAGCTCGTGGCTAGATAATAAAAGCCGCACGGGTCGATCTTCAAGGTTAAGCAACGCTTGCCTAGGTTGGTCTGTGGATGGGTGACCATCTTAACATAACGAGTTTCCTCCGTGCCTCGGAAAGCACGTTAAGCCGTTGGTCCCGGCTGTCATTTGGAGATCTTTGGCAGTCGTTACGGATAGTCAGAAGCCAGTAAATCTGACTCCAGTCTTGCCATGAAGTACCGTGTTTCCCCAGATAATGGGTTGTGGAGGTCTGGTAGGCAGCCGCTCCTCGTAAAATACTGGTATTCAGCTGAATCCGGCTTGACTGGAAGCCGACCCCAATATAGTTGGGAAAAGGCTATGCAGATGATGAGGTAATTTTACCATTGCTCTACCCTAGAGCAGGAGACATCATTTGATGATTTCTCATCTCTAAAAAAAGCAAAATCGGGCTGTAAAACTGTTTGTAAAACACAAAGGGCACCTAATGAAGGAAGCTGCTGACCGCAAGCGCGTGAGGGAACGGTCCTCACGCCGGCGGCGGCCGAGATCCCGATCCCGATTTCCGACCACCGTAAGCGCGGGTTCACGGACGGCAAGCACTGGGTAGCTCGCCGTCCGGCAGTCTGGTAATAATCTGGACCGAGCCCAGTCGTCAACGGCGCGTTCTGTTCCACGCGCGCCTCAAGGAGATGTCAGCAAACTAAAAAGGCCCGTCTCCCCCAGATCAAAGGCAAGGAAGGGACGGGGTAGGGGTTAAGTCAGTAAGAGTCTGACACGCCCTCCCGCTCCGCCCAAGAGTGGGAGAAATCATTCTGATGATACCGGAAAAAAAAACCTAACGAGGGTGGGTTTTTGTCCAAAAAGTCCTTCTCGCTCCAACCAGAGAGGGACGCGGTGCCGATTGATGATTATTATTTACCCTATAAAAAATAATTATGGACAGGTCATACTGTTTTTTCTTTCTTTTCTTTAAAATATCACTTTAGTTGCTATATAATCACAGGATTTAAAGTTCGCGTTTTGCTGGCTCACGGACGCTTATAAAATTCAGTTTTAATCTTCCAATATTAAAGGAATTTTCCATCTTAGATTTTGACTCATAATACCTACAGGAGTATATTAAAGGAAATTTGAAAATGGCGCCAGTCACTGGGAAAGTTGAAAGGGAATCGTTTATCTAGCTCATTTGAAGGATTAAAAATACGCTATCATTCTGATTTTTTATCAGATTATAAGCCAGGTTTTACCGTTGTAGGGTTTTAATTTTACGAGTATCAAATCTGTAGATTTTTAGCCAGTCGTTAAAATGCTTCACATTTACACGCATTGTGTCCTTGCGCATCTGAGTTTGTTTCGGTGTTTCTTCTCAGGGTAGTCATTTAGGAAACACCGGCCTCATCTAGTAACAAAAAAAAAGTTGACGTGTAAAAGTGTTTGTGAAAACCTATTTGCAATAAAAAAAACATCATTTATCTCTTTTGTATGGAGTCAGAAAGTGACAGCACTTTAGGTGATAATATAATCCTCATAATATGTAGTGCTACTGTAACATCTTGATATTTTAAAACTATGTTAGACTAACTCCTGCCAGCGGCTCCGCTCATTAACAAAAATTAACATAAGTATTATTGTAACTAGTTTCATATTAGCTCCATTTAACGACGATTTTCTTTCCAAAACTGTGCGAATTTCGACGCCATTACGCTTTCTCGCCTACAATATAATAAGCTCATGAAATACAAGTGTTTATTACTCTGCACAGGCTGTAGGACAAGTTAATTTAAACTGTAGATTTCCCGAGGGACGCGATTCAGTTTCACGCCCAACAATACTTCAAATTCCATTGCTCATTGTTGGAGAAATACTTTCGGTAGCCGTTATAATCGGCGTATATTTTTGTTGAGTTAAACAGGTGGGTTTTTGGTATACTTACCTATAAAATATCATAGAATAGGATAAGCCAAAAGTATAAATTTTATGTTTTTAGTTTAAGGCTTCTATTTTTTAAATTATTTACGCTTTCGAAGACACGGAAATAGTAGGACGTCAGCATTTTATATTTTTTTATATAATTTTGAGTGATTTATAGCCAATATCTCTTCATCTTGGCCGCTTTATCGATAGCTGCAATAAACCTTAGCTATTTTCCAATATCAAGCCCATTTATCTTTTCCATTTTCACCCATTGTTTGTTATTGAAAATCATCAAATTACATCCTCCCGCTCTGGGTAGAAGGAGTGTAGAATTTTTTCGTAGTTACTCAGGTACCCGCGAAACGAGACACAATAGTAAAACAATAACAGCGCGGTCTCATAGGACCGGTTGGGGATTCAAACGTTATTAAAGCTCACTCAGTTACTCTTTACCATCTAAGGCCGCGATAACTCAAACCCATACAGATTGGAAGTTAATCCCCACCTCACATTGTCACCCTGCATATGGAAAAACCTCCTGAGAATCCTCGTTCAATAACATAAACGAATGACAAGTACCAAAACTGCTTACTAAGCTGCCACATCCCTTGACGCCTGTTTTATAAGATTTCGATTGACACATTCTCGTTAGAATCCATAGAGTAAGGAGATACTACGGAATTTGATACCAGGGGCGGCATTGGTAATATTTCTTCTTCTTTATTATCTTATAGATCTTCACATCTATACAGGTCGTTCATCGCCAGTGTCAAGATCTTGCGCGCGGTACCGCGCGGCCATTTAAACGATAATCATGGTTTACTTTGGTCTTGTACCGCGCAGTTCTTATTTCCGCGCAGTACCGCACGGCCATGTGAACTTAGCCTTAAATAAAAGGAGAAACTGACTGACATTTGAACACAATATGATAGATTTCCCAAAATTCAACAACGGGGGTTAAAAGTTTGTATAGAAAAACCTACTAACACATAGGCGAAGCTGCAGGCAGCTGCTAGTATTGCGTAAAACACAAGGGCCTGCTGCGGCTGTCTGTCCATAAAAACGCGTCGAACTCAAAAGCTGCTGTACGAATTTTAATGCATTTTTCCGGACAATCACCGGACGGACGGACGGCGGGCTATTCTAACACTCTTGCGAAACTGAGGCGAGTCGTTAGTTTCTCATATTTTCGAACAGCAATTTCTATGTTTTACGTTCAAACCTCATTGCAATCAATACTCTATAGTTCGTACGCGTAAGAATGCAGTGCTTTATCAGTGCAACTGCAAGATAAAGGTGTATTTACAGTGGTGTTAAATCCAAACTAATTATATTTTAAAAGATTAAGTTTAATCTATACTAATATTATAAAGAGGTAAAATTTGTAAGTTTGTATGTTTGTAAGTTTGTATGTAGGGGGTAATCTCTGGAACTACTGCTCCGATTTCAAAAAAAAATTCAGTGTTAGATAGCCCATTTATCGAGGAATGCTATAGGCTATATACCATCACGCTACGACCCACGGGAGCGGAGCAGTAACGAAAAATGCAGGTGAAACCGCAGGGGACAGCTAGTGAATTTATAAAAATACACTTAAACAGCTTTGACTGGTTAGGGGGCGGGTCTAAGCTGACGGACAATGATGACTTTAAGCTTTGACTGGTTAGAGGGCGGGTCTAAGCTGACGGACAATGATGACTTTACTGAATTCTTAACGCGAATGTACTATAGACCATTCTTTTTATTAAAAAGCTAGGGAGATGATGATAAACTACCAGAGCGGCAGTTCCTTGGTCTATGTTATCCGTAGCGTGACGCGTGACGACGTGCCGACACCGAAAGGGTTTCAGCGTTCGCCCGAGGTTACAAGGAAACACATTTTTCAAATGGCATTTTTTTGGTAATATCGCGAATATTGGTATCACTTTGTTCCGTTTTGGTCGGACGATTTTCTATAAAGAAATGGCGGAAAGTGTCGTTAAGAATATTTAGGGCTTATTTCACGAGGTTAAGAATGAATGTCTGTGTTTTAGCCGGAAATACTGTGTTCACATTTGGAAAAAACACTATGGCTAGTGAGGCGTAAATCGCCGTCGACTCGGGCCTGGTCCTTACCAGACGAGTGGACGATGAGCTACACACTATCCGTCGTCTGCGCCTACAAAATTGCCCTGCGACTTTTGACACCCGGGTGTCTGCTTCGGCTAGAAATTTGTTTGGCACAACATAAGATCCATATAAATACATCGACGGTTAACCTAAGCCATTGACACCCAGGGCTGAGGCTTATTCTAAAGAGCCCAATAGTTTTTTGAAAAGAGTAACCATGGAGTTTCTTGCCGGTTCTTCTCCATAGGAAACGGCCATGTAGGCCTATGTGAAATAAAAATATTTGACTTTGACTTTGAAGCCACCGAAGCCCTCAAATGAAAAGCTCAACTCAAGAGATCTACTCTTGGCTCTTCTCTCAGAGCAATAGCGCACTAGCGGCCAGTCCGCAGCGGCCATACAGGTGCGCGCGCTTCATAGCGATTTCATACTAATGTATGTATCTCGATGGCCACCGCGACCTGGCCGCCTTTGGCCTGGCCGCTAGTGCGCTATTGCTCTCAAGGCAAAGAAGGAACATACTATAGGAGTGAGTTTTACTCAGTAAACTCTGACATACACTCTTGCACCACCCAAAGCAAGAGAAGTTATTTGATCATTATACAGCCCATAAAAACATAAAATAATATATACATAATAGCCGCACGGGTCGATCTTAAAGGTTAAGCTACGTTTGCCAAGGTTGGTCTGTGGATGCGTGACCATCTTAACATACCGAGTTTCCTCCGTGCCTCGGAAAGCACATTAAGCCGTAGGTCGCGGCTGTCATTTGTAGATCTTTGGCAGTCGTTACGGATTGTCAGAAGCCAGTAAATCGGACTCCAGTCTTGCCATGAAGTACCGTGTTACCCTAGTTAATGGCTTGTGGAGGTCTGGTAGGCAGCCGCTCCTCGTAAAATACTGGTATTCAGCTAACAGCTAAATCCGGCTTGACTGGAAGCCGACCCCAATATAGTTGGGAAAAAGGCTAGGTAGATGTTGATGACAGCCCATATAAAATGGTCAGGTTATAATAATATATTGTATACGTATCTATAGCACTACACTACACACAAATGTATGTAACTATGTATATACCTACTTTTATATACCATATGTAATACCATTTTTGTTAGCATCTAATGAAACAGAATTTAAAATACGTTTTCCAGGCTCGCGGCCGCTTACAACATTCAGGTTTAATCCTTTGAAATTGAAGCTTTTTACACTGTTTTGTGGAAATTTTTCAAATAAGCCCGAGGCAGCTTTAATTCTAGTAATATACTACAATAAAATTTCGCTCTTTGTTCTTTGTTCGAGTTTTGTTCACAATACCATTGTATTGTGTATGTAAAATGTTTCTGGATTTGATTTAATAATAAAAAATCAGTGTCACTATCAGCCTTTTGTATTTGGGGCTGGTTTCCGAAACTGTACGACCAAAGCGCGCATTTTGCGTACGGGTTGGACCACAGAAATATTAATAAAGACGGTGGGACGATGGAAGGAATGGAGGGAGGCCTTTGCCCAGCAGTGGGACAGCATAAGCTAGATATAATAATAATAAACCTCACTATTCACCACCCTTACCATAATGTTGCATGAAGTTTAAATAAATAAATAATAATGATAATAATGGTGGGACAAAAGTGTGGTAGCATGTCGTTTTCAAAACTCGAAACAAAAATCACGAGTCATGAAGACATTTTGTGCAAAATTATTTGTAATTTTTTTTAAGTTCAACTAGCGACCCGCTCCGGCTTCGCACGGGGGCAAATTTATCAGTGTTACTCCACTATATTATACATGTATACGGTTTGAATTCATTTATTTCTAAAGATTACAAATCACTTGTACAGAAATAAATACTTAAAATTAAATAATAAGGTACATTTTTGTCGTCCATGAGTAGCAACTTGGGCTTACAATGTTAATACATAGTTTTATAGAAAGTAGGTAGTTACAAACAGTTTTGTACAGTCTACCGCCATGCGGCGCGTTGACGCGCTCGCTGTGCGGTGATTAGGTAACTTTGTTTTGTGTTCGAGATCTAAGGGCACGTTTACACTAGGAGCAAATGGATGTTATTAACTTATTAGTTAATTATTTTATGACTTTTTAAGATGTGGCTTTTTAGTAATTTTTTGAATAATAATAATGATTGTGTATTTTTAATATCTTTTGGTAGTGAGTTATAAAGTTTTGCTCCCTCATGTATTACTGTTTTTTTTCCGTAGTTAGTTCTAGTTCTAGGTATGTGTAAGTCTTGTGCTCGTCTCAGAAGACGTTTTCGCACCTGTATATTTTTTGTGAATGTGATTTGTGTGTGTAAGTCTTTGGAAAGAATTTTACGAACTAAAATACATGTGTTATATAAATATATGTCAGGGATGTTGAAAAGCTTCGTTTCCTTGTAAATTTTGTGTGTAGGGGTCAAATAGTGGTAGTGAAATAGGACTTTTATAATTCTATTTTGCGCTCTTTGGAGCTTTTCTAGGTTGGTTTTAGCTGCTGAACCCCACAGTTCTATAAGGTATTCAATATGCGGTTTGACCAATGAATTGTAAATAGTTTGGCGGACTTTTAGAGGAAAGCATCTCACAATGCGACGTAATGCCCCCGTTAGGCTCAGTATTTTAGAACGGGTTTTGTCTATATGTGGTTTCCATGTAAGTTGATTATCTAGGATAAGTCCGAGATATTTCTCTTCATTGACTTTATTTAAATTTTCACCATTAATACTAAGAGGTTTGTGATCTGGGATTTTTTTGTTTTTAGCTGCAAATATTATATAATTGGTTTTGGATGTATTGATAGTTAATAGGTTATTTAGAAACCATCTTTCCAAGATTTTAAGATCTTCTTGTGCATCCTGTATTATTGAGTCAATTGAGTGACCATAATAAAAAAGGCAAGTGTCATCAGCATATAAAGAAATATGTCCCTTCAAGCCTATCTTGTCTATGTTGTTAATGTATATTAGGAATAAAAGGGGACCACAAATTGAGCCTTGGGGCACGCCATAATTGATTATCCTAGGCTCGCTTACATTGTCGCCGATTTTAACAACCTGTTGGCGCCCCTGAAGATACGATTCAAAAATTTTCAGAGCATTTCCTGTTATACCGATCGAGGCAAGTTTGTTTATTAACAGTCTATGACTAACAGTATCGAACGCCTTTTTTAGGTCAATGAAGATCCCTAAAGCAATGTGTCTTTTGTCTATGTTAGTTTTGAGACTTGTGATTAAGTCTGTTGCTGCTGCAAGAGTACTGGACTTTGATCTGAAGCCATACTGTCGTTGAGAAAGATAGTTAATTGAATTTAAATATAGACTAAGCCGATTATGCAATAGCTTTTCAAACACTTTAGACAGCACAGGCAAGACCGAAATAGGTCTATAATTGCCTGGGGAGAGTTTGGAGCCAGCTTTAAAGATGGGAGTAACTTTAGCGTACTTTAATGTGTCAGGGAAGTAACCTTCATTCAAGCATTTGTTGATACATTGGGTGAGACTAGGTAATATAAGATTTTTTATACATTTGACTGATTTGACACTAATACCATCTAAACCTGTGCTGGTGTTTGTATTCAGGTTATCAATTATTTTCCCAATTTCGTCAGCCGAAGCTGGTGTTATCTGAGAAAGTGAAGCCGCATCCGTAGCTTTGTTAGGCGTGATAGTGTTAGTCTGAGTGTAATGATATTTAGTGGGTATCTGATTAGCTAGAAGTGTACCTATGCTAGAGAAGTAATCGTTAAAACACTCACATATTTCCTTTTCATCTGTAATCAGCTCTGTAGATGATTGTAATTTAGAGGGAGCAACACTTTTCTTTGATTTATTATTGGATAAGCTATTTATTAATTGCCACATCTTTAGGGGTTTACGCTCGCATTCTTTAAAAGATTTATGATAAAATTTACTTTTTGTCGCTTGAATATTTTTGAAAACACTGTTTCTCTCTTTTTTAAAAGCCTCTTCAGATTCTCGGTTATTTGGATTGCTCTTGTAAATTTTCCACAGTTCATTTCTTTTGTCTATTTGATTAATTATGTCCTTATTTATCCAATCTCGCCTCGGAGGGTTAAGTATTTTAGTTTTAACTATTTTGTTTCTGTTGATTGCTGACCGGATTGCTTCCTCTAATTTAATGTATTCCTCGCCAATGCTATTGTAGTCTAGGTCTTCTACAGTTTTATATAAGTTTGTGTATGATATAGTTTGAAATTTCACTTTTCTAATAGGCTCGGGCTTATATCTCTTGACTTCTAAGAAAATCTGCTTGTGATCTGACATGGCAGATTCTACAATAGCTAGATGTATTTTATGGTCTTTGAGGCTGGTACATACGTGATCCAATATGCTTTTTGTGGTTGAGGTTTCTCTTGTGCAGTAATTAGCATCAATTTTATTCAATATGGTGTATCCTTGTTCTAAGAGCGTATCTTTGTAATCCGAGGTAGATCGGTTCGGTACTAGCAGGTTGTAGTTGAAATCTCCAAATATAATTGTTCGTTTCCGTTTCTGGAGTTCATCCGAAAAGGTCTCGAGAAACTGTTTTGAATTCGTTCTTTCGGGTTTATATATTGCGCCAATGTCGAGAGAAAATTTTTCAAGATGTACCCATAAAAAGTGGTTGTCATCTTGGCATTTATCGCTTATAAACTCATGTTTTATGTTTTTGTGTATAAATATTGATACTCCGCCTCCTCTTGACTGTGTTCTGAAGTTGTAGTAGTGTTTGTAGTTGGGTAGTTGTAGGCTTTTAGCTTCTGTTTCGTTTTTAATCCATGTCTCAACTAGTACTACTATGTGAATGTTTTTAATTGTTGCCAGTATGCAGTTAAGTTCATCTATTTTGCCAGGTTTTACCAAACTACGTATATTTGCATATAAAAATCGTAGTGATGTTCGACTTGAGCCTAGGTTATCGTAGCTGTTAGCAATTTCGTATGTAATTTTATCTTGTATAGTTTTTGATTTTAGTTGCGTGGTTTCAGTTAGTTTTTTGCTGGCTTGTGTATTATTTTAGGTGTATTATTTACGTATTTTATTACGAGATCTTTCTCACCACTTTGTATTCGGTGTTGTAGTTCTTGTGTTAATTTTTTCATGAATTTTTGTTGGTAGGGGGTTTGATCTGAGTATATTTTAACAGTTTCGTTCTTGTAGCTTGATTTATTACGAAGTATCAATTTCGCATTTTCTTGAGATGGTAAATACACCTTTATGTGACGCACCGTTTCTGGTTTAAAGTAGCCAAGGCGATGAATTTTAATGGGCTCAGGGCATTCAGGAAAGATCGTTTTTAGGATTTTTTTGACCTCTGCGCTGTCAAAAGCTGCTCGTTCCTCCTTACTGTTCTTTTTGGCCTCAGGTATACCCACAATAATTATATTTTTACTCCTAAGTTCTCTTTCATGCAGCTCAGAAACGACATCTTCGCAGGTGAGACACTCAAATTCTAGCTCTGCTGGTGGAGCGGTTTTTACGTTTCTCAAGTCCATCTCAATGTTATCAATTTTTGTGTTAGTAGCAGCACTAGCAAGCTTTAGGTCTACTATATCAGATTTAATACGATTCTGCTCTGTCACAAGTTCTCTCGTGATAGACTGGAGGCTTTTCATTTCATCCTTAATTGTTGTTACATCATCTGATATTTTGTTAAGGATTTCCTTTTGTGTCTCAACAAAACCACTAAGAGTGTCCATCATGTCCTTTCGGAAGTCGGCGAGATCCGCTTTCAGGTCCTCAAGCTCTGGTTCCTTCCTCTTCCGCATAGTAACCTGTGACATTCTAGATTCTTCAGAATTAAGAGACAGATCCAGTTGGCTTCCTCCACGGTTAGGTGTTTCTGTTGGTGATCGCATCATCTTTAACGTGGATGTGTAGAATTCTATGTAAATATAAATTCAACCAGTGTGTAAGCGCCCTTATAATTCTACGTACTTGGGTGAAGTAGTCAGCTGGTCAACTCTGTTATCAGTTGAACGGTGTCCGCGTAGAGTAGGATGAATTATTGGAGCCTGTCTCTTTCACACCACGGGTATGAGGGGCGGGTGGGCTCGCTTCTAGCTTGCGCCGGCGTCCGAGTCACTGCGCTCGGTGACGTAGCACACACACGTTGTGTTATGGAAAAATGTAATTTTACTCGTTAACTTTGAGTTTAAAATTAGTTGAGATTATATTTAAAATTTTAGAATAAGTTTGTAAAAGATATTAACACGTCCACTCGCAAACGCTCTCTCCGGACGAAAAAAAGACACATGTATTATACATATAAACCTGCCTCTTGAATCACTCTAACTATTAAAAACCGCATCAAAATCCGTTGCGAAGTTTTAAAGATTTAAGCATACATAGAGATATAGGGACAGAAAAAGCAACTTTGTTTTATATACTAAGTATGTTGAGATGAATATTTTTGTTAAAGGACAGAATGTTTATTTTAATGAATAAACATCAACAAATAAAATCATTATTAGCTATTAGATAATTATAATAAGTCAACAAAGAAATTGGTGTGCAATAAAATTAAACCAATGGGGCGCATAGTGTACCCTGTGCTCGATAGATGGCGTTGTACCGTTTTCTGCATCGCGCTATGGTTTCGTTACAAGCGTTTCATGACCCCCGGCTTTTTATGTTTTGTTATTATCTTCTGACTGACCCGATTTTACCAAATTTCATTATTTTTGGATAGGATCTCTGAAGTTTTTCAGATTCCTATAATAATCTTGTGTTAATGATTGCCACTAAAAAAAAATTAAAATCGTTCTTGGTGGAGGAGGTCCATGGGTTATAGGAAAGGGATCTCTGTGGTCCTGAAACACTGGACATAGAAGGAGCATAGGTTTTTTAGTCTATAAAAGTCTGACGTGTCCTCCAGCTCCGTCTTAGAGCGGGAGAAGTCATGATAGATGATATCACACCTAGAAAAAAAATCTTTATTGAGGTTACATGTCAGAATATCGAGATTTTTCTTTGGATAATTTTCTACTTTCAAAACTTCTTAAGACTTTGTGGCAGTTTTTATTGGGTTTCCCAATACTCTATTTACAACAAAATTAGAAATTAAAATAAACTTGTTTCACTGTTGGTTCAACCGATTTTGACTTCCATTCCGTAGACATAAGGATGACATTAAAAGAAAAAAAGTGGTTACAATACCAACTATTTACTGCAGCCGTCATTTGTCATGTCATCAACGCAATAAAAGTCAAAATCGGTTGAATGGACAGTAAAACAAGTTTATTTCTAATCTTATCTACATTAATATTATAAAGCTGAAGAGTTTGTTTGTTTGAACGCGCTAATCTCA
Source organism: Mythimna separata (assembly GCA_030763345.1). Classification (NCBI taxonomy): domain Eukaryota; kingdom Metazoa; phylum Arthropoda; class Insecta; order Lepidoptera; family Noctuidae; genus Mythimna; species Mythimna separata. The sequence continues at coordinate 23,167,263 of CM061184.1, read as the reverse complement.
GGAACTACTGGCCTGATTTGAAAAATTATTTCAGTTTTAGATAGCCCATTTATTGAGGAAGGCTATACTAGTAATTCTACACGCGGGCGAAGCCGCTGGCAGAAGCTAGTAATAAATAAATAGACTATAGTTAATTCAAGGCTGATGCAAATTGCCCTTCTGCATCTATCTTCCTAGCGATAAACAAACAGACGAGGCAGATTTACTGCAGCAAAAGCTTTCATTGAAATTAAATGATCGTCCAACGGAATTTATTTTATTGCTTTTGAGGAGGAAAACACTGTTCCCGAGCGTTTTATTATCGGTGCAGGGAAAATATGGAGAGAGAGAGGTGTTGGGCTAACATACTAGTTTGCAAAAAGGGTTTTGTGAACGTTCTAACTGAGGTTTTAACGCAATTGATTTGAACTTGATTTCGAACGATTGTTTAGCGGTGTTCGTTACTGCCAGGGTTTTTTTTAGGTGGGAAATCATGACTCTCCTGATTGAATCTCCTACTCTTGGGTTTTTTTTTTTCAAGTGGGGAATCTTCGGAATAACTTTTCCCTCTCTGAGCGGGAGGGCGTGTCAGACTTTTACAGTCCTACTCTTGGGTGGAGTGAGAGCGGGTATCCGACTTTTACTGACTAAAACACACTCCTATGTTCCTTTTTTGTCTTCGTTCCAGGACTCCGGGGTTTACTTTCACATAACCCATGGCTCCAGTATGCTTCGAGGTGAGTTATAATTTTATCTTAAGCATGAGCCACAGGGTTGTAATCCAGCATCCAAATAGAGGTCATCTTGGTGGAAACTTACGTATTGTACCTTTACGTTGATTGTCAGTTTGGATTACATCTAATGTTTATACGAATTGTAAAAAGCAAGGTCACCTCTGTTCAGGCGCTGGATCACATCCATCAATCTCAGCACCAAAAAAAAACCGTCGAGGTTAAAAAAACACGCAATATTTACGATTCCTTCATGTACATCATCGTCATATACCTAACCTTTTTCCCAACTATATTGGGGTCGGCTTCCAATCAAGCCAGATTTAGCTGAATACCAGTATTTTACGAGGAGCGGCTGCCTACCAGACCTCCACAACCCATTAACTGGGGTAACACGGAACTTCATGGCAAGACTGGAGTCAGATTTACTGGCTTCTGACTATCCGTAACGACTGCCAATTCCTTCATGTACCTTGCACAAAGAGCTCACAGAAGCCCCCTAGGCACACAGCAACCACGTCACGTCCGCAGAGGTCCCCTAAAGTGACACCTGTCACTTCCTGTCACCCTCCCGGCAGTTCGCACGTTCGCTTTTATTGCCCGTCTATGGGGTTCGCGCCAGTTTGCTATTACCCCCTTGGGAGGGAAATGCAGTTATGCTTAGACGGTATGGTGCTGTGAGAACTCTTGAACGCTTATTATCTACATATAGGAATACACGGTTATATTGTATAGTATGTTTGGCTGGCTTTTACCTTGGACAGAAGATAAGCATTGCCATACAGCGTGGCAATGCTGCCAGTCTTTTGGGCACATTACCAGTCGACAGCGATGTGGAGGAGTCTTTTGACGCCATACCTTAGTTCGTTTTTAGTTAGGTAGTTATAATTAGTTTAGAGTTTTTATTATACAGTAATTACTCTGTAAGTTCAGTCACAGATGTTTTGTCTTATTCCATTTCTAAACAAAATGTGTTTCTTTCTGCAATCCTACGAACCATCCCACAAAGAAGAACCCGAGACCCTGGAACGAAGGCAAAGAAGGAACGACGTGGGGTTTAGTCAGTAAACGTCTGACATGCGGCCCTCCCGCTCTGCCTAAGAACGGAGAGAGAGAGAGAGAAGAGATTCTAATGATTGCCCACATAAAAAAGAGTCAATTTTTTGAAAATATTTTACCTAAAATAAAAATATATTTTTAGCTTCTAGCAATGTACTTTAGTGTCTGAACTCCCAAAATACAATGAGTTATTTCAGGCTCAAAAGATTCATACACAAACCATTCTTTAATCAATTAAAACAAAACACGATCAACACGTCCCAAAAACAATTAAATTCGCAGCAGCAATTTACTAAAACAGCAACGACGGAACCCTAATTCTCGGTAGTAATTGTTACCAAAGGGTTCCGCTCAACATCTTAATGGAAATAAGGCTGGAATTGGCTGCCTTTGTGGACTATGACGGTTTATTTTTCGTAAGAGGTTTTTGGAGGAAAACCTACCCTTTGATGATTTACAAAGGTTTCCTTTCGATATTAGCAACATATTATTATTTTGTATCGGGTTACTTCAGCTTTGTGGGTTTACTTTTAGGAGGCTTATCTTTATACACAAATCAGATAACAAAGACCCCATGTTTGTCTGTTTATTCGCGACTAGCTTTAGCCCGCAGCTTCGCCCACGTTACATAAAATATAGCCTATGTCACTCAGGAATACAGCAGCTTTCTATTGGTGAAAAAATTTTAGCAATCGGACCAGTACTTCCACAGACTACCTCATACAAACAAAAAAAACAAACTTTACCTCTTTATTATATTAGTGTAGATAACCACAAAAAACGGGCAAGTGCGAGTCGGACTCGCGCACTGAGGGTTTCGTACCAACCTACCTATAAAAACAGTTTAATTCTCGAATCGAGTCTTGAAGACGTTTCAATTTTTTTTTCTTGTGACGTAACTAAAAATTTTCAGTTTTCAGACTTTTCCCGATATTAGTGCTATAATACCTTGCTTCGTGCCAAATTTCAAGATTCTAGGTCAACGGGAAGCACCCTATGAGTTTTGATTCCTTTGACAGTGTCGAAATGTACGTTTTTTGCAACATAAACGGGCGTATCCTTTTTTCCCGTCAACTTACAAGTTTGATTTTTGCACAACTTCAAGGGACCGCGGATTTCAATATATGGTTTTAATTTCAACTTGATACCTTCACGCGTTCCTGAGAAAAAGGGTCTTGACAGACGGACGGACGGACAGACGGACAACAAAGTGATCCTATAAGGGTTCCGTTTTTTCCTTTTGAGGTACGGAACCCTAAAAATGACATAATAAATTTTGGTCAGAGTGATTTGTGAGGATGGTTTAGGTGTATATTACATGCATAATTGCATATGCTATGGAATGTGGGCTTTGTCAACAGTTTTTGACCTTCTATTTACTAACGATCGCCCCAACTTCGCTTGGGAGTTAGAAATCTTTAAAAATCTCTGCTTTTCTTTACTATCAGCTGCCCATATATACGTTACATTTCGATATTTTTTTGGAATTTAATTGCTAGGGCTTAATGGAATCAAATATGAAATTAAATACGGTTGAAGTTGGTTTAAAATTTTGTTCAAAATCATCTAATTTTAAAATGTTGTCCCCCAAATATAAAGATTTTCTTTCATTTTTGTTTATAGGTTCATATGTACATTGTACAGTCAAAGAAATTTACCATAAATTAACGACTTTTAACAACTATTTCCAGTGACTGAAATCTCAATAAATAAAGCTCTAACGGTTTACTGTTAAATACTGGTCAGACAAAATTTAACTTAAGTTTATTGACCCCACTAGAACTGACTGAAGTGACTGACATTTACTCGGGTTGAAACTATTTCCAGTCACAAAGACAAATAGCTTCGACTCTTGACAAATTGAATTGCTATCAGCAATAGTGTTTGTCAAAATTCCACAGGGACGCTCTTCTTTGTTGCCGACAATCGTTTCTTCCCGATAGTACCTACTTTAGTACCTTCTCTTTGCTATGTTTTCCGCAATATTATTTGCTTGAATTAATAATGCTCACAAGCACTAAAAACAAAATTATCTAGATATTTTAAGTTTAACATAATCTGAAAAAATATGCTTGGGCTTGTAGCTTTAACCACTACTAGCTTCGGCCAGAGGCTTCTTCCATGTTTAAATAGGTTTCTCTATACAAACTTTGAATCCATGTTTCCTTCCTTTAGAGGGTGAGTTTTAGAAATCCCTCTCTTAGTGCTCGCCTACATCATAAAAGGAACTGACTGACTTCTAGATAATTCGATAGTGTCTGCAAATGATTTAATTCATGAATCCCCGACCGGTCTCATTGGACCGCACTGTTACTGTCTTACTATTGTGTCTCGTTTTGCGGGTATTGATAGGTTAATTGAAAGAAATGCTAAATTTTTGATAGTACTTGTCAATCCCCAACAATTTGTACAGCTATGTTTTAACTGTCGTAGCTCTTTCATCAATCAACCTAAGGTGCTAAACCATTTATTCCTCTGCCTGCATAAAGCTGGCTCTACTCCGAACTACTTCAATTCAACAAACACAGAACAACTATTTACCCAGCACCGTAGCGACTTGCCACAGAGCAATCACAGTTAGTGCCAGTTCCTAATTGTCTCCGCGGCCCAACGTCGCATCGCGCTGTAAAGCCGTGTACGCATGTACCGACAAATTTACGTGACATACGACGACTTGGTTCCCCCTATCAGGCTCTCGAGCCTAGTCGTCAACGGCGCGTTCTGTTCCACGCGCGCCTCAAAGAGATGTCAGCAAAGTGTAGGGGCCCGGTAGGGCCGAAGCCTCTGGGGAACACGGAAAATCCGAAAGGTGCTCACTGTGTCCCCCAGATCGAAGGCAACGAAGGAACGGGGTGGGGTTTAGTCAGTAAGAGTCTGACACGTCTTCCCTCTCCACCCAACAGTGGGAGAAGTCATTCTGATGACTCACCTTCCAAAAAAAGAAAAACTATCAGACTCTGGTGCAGGTTATGTTTCACAGCGAGGAAGAGTGGCAGGTGGTTACCTCATTCTGAAGCAGTAATAATGGCGCATGCACGTGGAATGGCCCTCGCACGCCAGCCGCTGTGATCCCGCCTCCGATTTCCAGCCACCGTCATCATCATCATCATCTGCCTATCCATTTCCCAACTATATTGGGGTCGACTTCCAGTCAAGCCGGATTTAGCTGAATACCAGTATTTTACGAGGAGCGGCTGCCTACCAGACCTCCACAACCCATTAACTGGGGTAACACGGTACTTCATGGCAAGATTGAAGTCAGATTTACTGGCTTTTGACTATCCGTAACGACTGCCAAAGATCTACAAATGACAGCCGGGACCTAGGGCTTAACGTGCTTTCCGAGGCATGGAGGAAACTCGTTATGTTAAGATGGTCACTCATCCACAGACCAACCTTGGCAAGCGTTGCTTAACCTTGAAGATCGACCTGTGCGGCTGTTATTATCTAGCCACGAGCTCCTCGAATATATCGTAAAGTTCAAGTTTAATATTTGTGTTCGCTATGTCGTGATCGTACGTGCATGCATACACTGGCTTATAGCGTTGTTGAGCTGAATTGCGCTGTTAGAATTAGCTGCAAATTACTTGTTTACAGCAGTGTGTTTGTAGGCTGTGAATTAGTCAGGTATTTCGGTGGTTCCAAGCTAATTGGTTAATGCGAATCTATAGCAGTAGCCTGCGTTTGCCGATGTTAGACAAATTTTCGTTATAGACGGCTAACGTTAGATGAAAAGCCAAAATATGACTTGGCGAAGTCTATACTAATATTATAAAGAGGTAAAATTTGTAAGTTTGTAGGTTTGTAAGTTTGTATGTAGGGGGTAATCTATGGAACTACTGGTCCGATTTGAAAAAATCTTTCAGTGTTAGATAGCCCATTTATCGAGGAATGCTATAGGCTATATACCATCACGCTACAACCCACGGGAGCGGAGCAGTAACGAAAAATGCGGGTGAAACCGCAGGGGACAGCTAGTCTATAATAAACGTTTAATTTATTATAAATATAGATCCACTGGATACGTTTCATCAAGTGTCATTAATATATCAAGGCAGTCACACTCATACACAATTAATTACACACCATAATTAAAAATAATCCCCATAAAAGACAATATTAAGAGGAAGCCTATTAAATCTGTGCACGCTAGAGGTGTGCTCGCTAATATACTTACAGGGGGTTCTAACGCACTTATATTACTGGGTGTTCTAATGAGCAATTGACGCGGCGCCCCCGTCGACACTAATTATGACGACGGGGTCGCCGGTTGCTAGGCAACAGGACTTGTTAATTTTATGTCATGTTTTATACTTATGTGAAATCACGCGTTCTGACTTTGGTGTTAGGGTGAAAGTTACGGACCTAAGTCACCAGATGACGTAGAATTTAATTATTATTATATTGAATAAAATAAAAAAACCCTAAAGAACTAACTAAAAATTAACCTAAAGAATGGCGTCGAAAAACTCCTCCCCATCGCTGTCGACTGGTAAAGTTCCCAAAAGGCTGGCAGCATTGTTTGTAATTTGTAACAAATAATTATAGTACATACCTACTATTAAAGAAAATGTTAGGATAAATAGTTATGTTGAATCCTTATAATGAACTATGGTTCAGTTGAAATACTGATTAGCAGAGTGCGATTATTATATTTAAAAAATATTTAATTTGAACATTCAATTCTATTGAACTAATTCCACTTATTACTACTATTATAAAATACACCTCATTCTGACTGTTCATGTATCTAGTTGCTATGCTTAAACTTGCTTATCAAGCAACAAAGTTTGTTTCTGCTTGTGTTTTATTGTTTGTTTATTTGCTTGCTTGTTTGTTTTGTGTTCAAGTGAACTATGCTTAAACACATGGCCGCACGTGGGGCCCACGTACCAGCACTTCTTTGTTAAAGTTTTAAATGGAAAGTGATTGTACTCACAAATTCACAATAGGTTACATACCTACACGTGTTACGCTCTTACGCAGTGAAACTCGATATTGTTTATTGACCTTGAAAAATACATTTTAATTTATAAACCTTTTGAAGTATGTTGTGTGTAGGTTTTCCTAAATAATTGAGTTTCTCATATTTGCTTTCATTTTCGACAAAACGTTGTTTATTATCGTACTAAATAAAGGCTTTGAACGAGCAATAGTAGAAAATTATTTCAAGGGAACATACATTCGGGATAAAAGGTATAAGCTATTGTAGAAAATGATTTACCAACGTATCAAACAGTATCAAACTAAAAATAAATCCTTTTGGTTTAAGCGTGAAGAACTAATATACACACATACACAATCTTCATACTTAATAAAAAAAATACAGTTTTTTTTTATTTGGAAAAGCTGACTATAAATTCCTCCACTGGGGGGTCCGGAATCATTAACTAGATCCGTGGTTTTTTGTGCGTCGATGTTTATAGACACAGTAAATCTGACTCCAGTCTTGTCATGAACTATCGTGTTATCCAAGTTAATGAGTTGTGGAGGTCTAGTAGGCAGCCGCTCCTCGGAAAATACGGGTATTCCACTAAATTCGGCTTGACTGGAAGTCGACACCAAAATATTTGGGAAAAGGCTAGGTAGATGATGATGTCAGACACACAGTGTATAATATGGCTAGACCCATAGATTTTCATCACTTTTGGTAAACCATCTAACTTCATTTCCTTTCTAATCCATCCCACAATTTTGCCATCATTAAAAACAATATTTTTTCTAAAATAATCCCTGTACGTTTTCCTCTATTGAACCGAATGAAAAATGGCGGCACTCACACGTCACACCCGGTTAACATCAAACCCACACACGTTTACATATTACAACATACTTTATATATATTTGATATTTATATAAAGTGTTTTATGTTAAAACATCAAAGTTCATAATTATATAGCTTTTGATGATAGAATGGAATTATAGAAATTGAGGATAAAGCAATTTTTTTTAATTTTTGTTACTCTAACGACACCTACATATTTTGTTTAAACACGGGTAGGTAGGAATTGTGGCCCATTGCTCGCAGAACAACAGATGGTCGATAGGCCTGAAAGGTTTTGCAGTGACGACTGCATACTGGAAGACGCAGCGTTGGTCCCACAAAGTGGATCGATGACCAGGTGATAGTCGCAGCTATCCGATTTTTTTTAGGTAGGAAATCATCCAATGACTTCTCTTACTCTGGTTGGAGCATGAGAGCGTGTCAGACTTATACTGACTAATACCCACTCCTTTTTTGCCTTTATACCAGGGTCTCGGAGTTCATTTTCACACAACCTATGGCCCAAGTAGGCTTCGACTCTGCTGGGCCCCTATGGTTTTGCTTGAATCTAAGCACCATTGACGACTTAGCCTTGGTTCGGTCGATCAGCGTCAGGCCCGGACCAGGTGATTACAGGACGTCTGGACTACTGATTGCTCACCGTCCGTAAGCCTACGCTTACAGTGGCTGGAAATCGGATTCCTGCATCACGGCAATCATAAGGATATGAGACGAACAAGGCCGTTGTTACTCAAAACCGTTATTACTAAATCTCATGCAGTGCTAACCCTATCTCACTATACACTTGTACGGTAGATCACGTTCCTATAACATCACGAGGGTTCGCTGTCACACCAACGATGATTGACACGCGATTAGGCGGGATCGCTTCTGTGTGCGTTCCCGAGATGAGTAGGCACACATTGATTTATCCAGACGGCTGGACGGTGAGCTACCCATTTCTCGCCATCCGCAAGCCTACGCCTACGGTGGCTGAAAATGGGGGTCGGGATCTGCGTTGCGGCAATCCGATAGATACGAGACGCACTAAACCGTTGATACGTATACCCATAAATTTCATATCGTTCTAACTGTGATGCTAGTGTCCCTAAGTTAACCCTAAAGGCCCTCGTCCAAGGCTACTTTTTTCGTCGACTTGTTTCGTAAACTGCAGCGCTACAGATGCAAAACGCGCTACTGTATCGCGACTGTAGCGCTGCTAACGCGCGACCGTGTCAGACAACAGCGGGTAGAGGACGGACGAAGGGTGGCGCGTGAATGAAAAACAAACACAATCTACATACAAAATCTTAATTTTTGTGCTACTGTATCGTGTTTGCATCGCGAATGTAGCGCGTTAGTAGCGCTGCCGACGTGCTTTGTATCGCGACTGAGAATCGTGGTGTGGGCGAGGGTAAGCCGCTAGCGACTGCATCGCGATTTTATCGAAGCAGACGCGCGTCAGCAGCGCTAACTGCATCGCTTAAAAAAGTCACCATGGGCGAGGCCCCTAACTCGCTATACACTTGTACGGTAGATCACGTTCCTATAACATCACGAGGGGTCGCTGTCACCCCAACGATGATTGACACGCGATTAGGCGGGATCGCTTCTGTGTGCGTTCCCGAGATGAGTGGGCACACATTGATTTATCCAGACGGCTGGACGGTAAGCTACCCATTGCTCGCCGTCCACAATCCAACGCCTACGGTGCCTGAAAATCCAATAGATGCGAAACGCACAGGACCTTTGTTACGTGTACAATCCGGTCACATTAACTTGACGCATCTCTTAAATGCGAGAATCACCCTGCTTCCCACCGCATTCCCTTAGCTCGCCCGGCAAGTGTCAGGTATGGTCAGCATCTTTGTTATCGATACGCGCGTCGATAATTTGGCTAGTTCTTTGTTATTGTTATATTCTTTTTGAACATAATTCCATCGACGGCAAGCGTCAAGTTAATGTGACCAAATTGTAACTGTGAAGCTAGTCTTAACCCTAACTCGCTACACGCTTGTACGGTAGGTCACGTTCCTATAACATCACGAGGGTTCGCTGTCACACCAACGATGATTGACACGCGATTAGGCGGGACTGCTTCTGTGTGCGTTACCGAGATAAATGGGTACACATTGATTTATCCAGACGGCTGGACGGTGAGCTACCCATTTCTCGCCATCCGCAAGCCTACGCCTGCGGTGGCTGAAAATGGGGGTCGGGATCTGCGTTGCGGCAATCCGATAGATACGAGACGCACTAGACCGTTGATACGTATACCCATAAATTTCATATCGTTCTAACTGTGATGCTAGTGTCCCTAAGTTAACCCTAAAGGCCCTCGTCCAAGGCTACTTTTTTCGTCGACTTGTTTCGTAAACTGCAGCGCTACAGATGCAGAACGCGCTACTGTATCGCGACTGTAGCGCTGCTAACGCGCGACCGTGTCAGACGACAGCGGGGAGAGGACAGAGGAAGGGTGGCGCGTGAATGAAAAACAAATACAATCTACATACAAAATCTTAATTTTTGTGCTACTGTATCGCGTTAGTAGCGCTGCCGACGCGCTTTGCATCGCGACTGATAATCATGGCGTGGGTGAGGGTAAGCCGCTAGCGACTGCATCGCGACTGTATCGAAGCGGACGCGCGTCAGCCGCGCTACTGCATCGCTTCAAAAAGTCGCCGTGGGCGAGGCCCCTAACTCGCTATACACTTGTACGGTAGATCACGTTCCTATAACATCACGAGGGTTCGCTGTCACACCAACGATGATTGACACGCGATTAGGCGGGATCGCTTCTGTGTGCGTTCCCGAGATGAGTGGGCACACATTGATTTATTTTTAGACACTGTGTGGGTATGGTATAGACAGATAGAGATTAGGGCGTCGGCTAAGGTCACGGGGAATTGCTGAAAAGGAAATCTGTGGTCCTACAACGTAAAAGGGTAAATGAAAGACTTAGGTATTTTTGTCAGTGAATGGAAGAAGTCATTTGATAGTTTACCTCTTTTAAATATACACACAGAAACTTTCACCCTTAATTCTTTATTGTACACAAAAACATAAGGTTGTCTGATAGATAAGACCGCCATTATACCCATAGATTTAAGATTTTGTATAAACTGTACTGTTACTTCTTAATAATATACTACATGGTGATGTAGATAGTTTACATTATGTCCGTCTTTGTATCTTTATGTGCATAAAGTGTGAATAAATAAATAGTTCATGTACAAAGGCGAGCTTCACTCAACAATGAGTTAAACCGTATGTATTATTAGTCTAATTTACCGTTATATTAGCCTTTAAAACAACATTAAAGTACCTGATAGAACAACTAAGGTGTCTTTTTTTATTACTGTAAGTATTAATTTGGTCACCCGGAAGCTCTTTTTAAGCTTGGCAACACCAAACATAAAAAGACTTCCGAGTTTTTATTTCCAAAGTCCTTTTTCCCGCAGGCGGATTTTAATTCATAAAAAGCCTCGCTTGTTTACCCGCCAAACATTGGCGGCCATATTATTTATTCGAATTTGGAATGTACCTTGTTTTAAGGACTTAACGGCGACCCTTACGACATGTGTTCGGAAATAAAAACATTTCATATGTGTGGAGCGTGCGGGTGACAGTCAAATTATGTGCAGTCCTGACTTAAACTGACATTAGGGATGTCAGACGTCAATTTTTACGGTTTTTTGGACGCACAATGTGATATGGTAAGTCTATGGTATATTTGTATATTTTCTTGGGGATTTTTGGCAGGATATTTTTCGAGTCCAGTTCTGTGGCTGTTTTAATTGTTCGCCTACACTAATTTTACCACTTCACCATACACGTTAAGCCGTAGGTCCTGGCTGTCATTTATGGATCTTTGGCAGTCCTTACGGATAGTCAGAAGCCAGTAAACCTGACTCCAGTCTTGCCATGAAATACCGTGTAACCCCAATTAATGACTCAGATACCCGCGAAACGAGACACAATAGTAAAACAATAACAGCGCGGTCACATAGGACCGGTTGGGGATTCAAACGTTAATGGGTTGTGGAGGTCTGGTAGGCAGCCGCTCCTCGTAAAATACTGGTATTCAGCTAAATCCGGCTTGACTGGAAGCCAACCCTAATATAGTTGGGAAAAGGCTAGGCAGATGATGATGATGAACAGGACGATCTGGATAAAATGAAGCTGAGAATTTTATTGTTGTGTTGACTACCTCGACTAAGGGATAAAAAGTACCCTCTGTGCAATTCCAAGCTATTGTCTACCCGTGTGCTTAGTTTTATCAAAACTCCATAATGTTTTAGTTGTTGATAGGATCGCGTTTGACGACCATCTCACCTGCGACGATGTGGCCGACGGACGATAGAACACGCTAAACACGAAATAACTTATTCACTCTTGACTTAAAGACCCCTAAGTTGTACCTATCAGGAAACAGACTCCAGCAGGGAATTCCACTCCTTAGCAGTACGCACAATGAATGTAATCGGTCCGTGAAGAAGTACCATACATACAACTCGGCCACTTTAACTTGACGCTTGCCGTCGATGAAATAATGTCCAAAAACAACATATCAACAACAGAGAACTTAGCCAAATTATTGACGCGCGTATCGATAACAACGATGCTGACCATACCTGATACTTGCCGGGCGAGCTAAGGGAATGCGGGGGGTAGCAGGGGGATGCTCGCATTTCAGAGATGCGTCAAGTTATTGTGACCGCATTGTACACATAAACTTTCACCTTTATCATCATCATCATCTGCCCAGCCTTTTCCCAACTATATTGGGGTCGGCTTCCAGTCAAGCCGGATTTAGCTGAATACCAGTATTTTACGAGGAGCGGCTGCCTACCAGACCTCCACAACCCATTAAATGGGGTAATACGGTACTTCATGGCAAGACTGGAGTCAGATTTACTGGCTTCTGACTATCCGTAACGACTGCCAAAGATCTACAAATGACAACCGGGACCTACGGCTTAACGTGCTTTCCGAGGCACGAAGGAAACTCGTTATGTTAAGATGGTCACACATCCACAGACCAACCTTGGCAAGCGTAGCTTAACCTTGAAGATCGACCTGTGCGGCTGTTATTTTCTAGCCACGGGCTCCTCCATAAACATTCACCTTTATGTTATGTTATAATTCGTTTGCCAAGTTCACTTAACTTACTGCACAGAATAACACAACGCAGGTGAGTGTAGTTAAGTTATAGTTCTAAACAAAGTCTGCAACTAAGTGATGTTTAAGTAAGTGTTTGTTGTTTAATCTCGTCAGGACGGTTAAGCTTTTAATCCAGTTTAGTGTTTGCAGTAACCAGTATAAGCTTGAAGTTGTTGTTCCCGTGTCGTGTTATAATATTGTGTGTAAATAACACTAATATTAATTACTATGGTCTGTTTTTTATACCCTGAGACTGAATTGACACAAGTAATGTCAAATTTACTATAGGAATGATGCCAATTCCTTTGTGTTGCAATGTCATTTTAGTCTCAGGGTTTAAAAAACAGACGATAGCTTCTACCAGCAGCATCGCTCGCCTGACAATAGGTTTCCCCATACAAATTTTTGACCACAATTTCACAAACATAGAGGGAGAATTTTGGAAATTCCTCTCATAGTTCTCGCCTACGCGCTACGTTACAAAATGAAGCCTAGCTCAAAATTTTACACTTCTAATCCCAGTAGTTTCGGCTATGCGTTGATAGATATGTAAATCAGTTTCTCCCTTTATACGACTACATACTCGTATATGTGTATTAGTTGTGTGACGGTGAACATACGAGTGATAACCACCTATGATGACAGTTTAAGCTGTAAGCTCTTAAAATGACGTAATACGAACATATTTTTATTTTTGCTGTTGTATAGGTAATTAGAATAGGTCATCGTCATTTTCTTTACAAACTCGCTCTTTCTGAGGCATCTGTTTCACGCGAAACGATAAAAAACGCGTATTCTACCCGGATGATAGCCGTATCATCCGGGTAGAATAAGCGTTTTTTTATAGCGTGTTAGTGGCCGCACTAACACCGTTATGGAGGGGTTTGATACGCTATTGATACGTAATAATGGGCATAGTAGCCCGTGCCGTGTTCCTTAACGTTAAAAATTACGCCTTATTCCGGCTCATTTAATTACATAAAAATAATTGTAATGCCTCAGAAAGACCCTTCAGAAACAATAAAAATGTAATTTGGAAACAGAAACCGAGCAACGACACTTTAAGTATATTGAGTAGCTCTTTATTTCCAGTCCCTGTTCCCCTCTCTGTCTTTCCTCAAAGAGGAACAGAGAGGGAAAACTCTTTAATAATCAAATCATTATCCTTTCAAAGGTTTGCTAGAATGACTGACTTATCCCTAAGATTCTTTTATTTGAAATGATTTCTTTTATTTTCGTTGGCAATGAGACATTGCGTTTTAATACAAGACTTACGTTTTAGTGATCAGCCATTTTCTTTTTCATAGCATCATCTTTCAGTTGTATTGTTACTTACCAGATTTTTACATGCTCAACTTGCTGTCTGTGTTGTATCTGAGTGTGCACAGGAATTGCACAATTTAATTCCTCTAAGCCCGTTTCATCATCAGATCACTAGACTTACGGCAATGCGCCACCAGTTCATGATGAACATCCCACCCATACGTACAAAGCGTTTTGGGAGTACATTTATTATGCATACAGCTAAAGAGTGGAATTCCCTGCCGGGATCTGTGTTTCCTGGTAGCTACAACCTAGGGGTCTTTAAGTCAAGAGTGAATAGGTTGCTTCTAGGCAAGCGTCTCCATCGTCGACCACATGATCGCTTACCATCAGGTGAGATGTGGTCAAGCGCGAGCCTATCAATAATAAAAAAAATCTCATGAAAAAGTCATTCAAAAGGGTTAGCTGAACTGAGATAATTTTTGAGTGAGGGTGGAACGGAAGAAGTTAGATTTTTACTGACCCACTCCTGTGTTCCTTCTTTGCCTTCTGACCAGGGTTTTTCCCACAATCCATAGCCTCAGTAGGCTTCGGCCCTGCTGGTCCTTACGGTATAGGACAGCTCTTTGAGGCGCGCGTGGAACACTACGCGTCGTGGACGACTCGGTCCGGTCAGGACGGTTACCGGCCCGCCGGACGGCTAGCTACCCATTGCTCACCGTCATATTTTATTCATGACTTTGACATGACATGAAACAAAAAATCATCATCTACATTCAAGCCGGATTTAGATGAATATCAGTATTTTACGAGGAGCGGCTGCCTACCAGACCTCCACAACCCATTAACTGGGGTAACACGGTACTTCATGGCAAGATTGGAGTCAGATATACTGGCTTCTGACTAACTGTTATGACTGCCAAAGATCTACAAATGACAGCCGGGACCTACGGCTTAACGTGCTTTCCGAGCCACGGAGGAAACTTGGTATGTAAATCTATGATCACCTATCCACAGACCAACCTTGGCAAGCGTTGCTTAACCTTGAAGATCGACCCGTGCGGCTGTTATTATCTAGTCACGAGCTCCTCTCGTCGCAAGCAAAAAATAATTACAGAAAATTAATTGATCTTTGTTAAACCCCAAGTTATATTACAGCTGCATTCTATGAGAATAAGGGCCTGTTTCACCACCTATGATTAAGTTTCGAGTATCTTACTTGGCAGACAATTTCATACGAATTCTGTCACATTTTTGAATTTATTCAGTGAGTAGTGCCTACTCGGACATTGTGAAACAGGCCCTTACAGATATAAAAATTAAGTCAATTAGAGTACCTAGCGTCCTAAGTCACTTCCCCGTCAAGTTGTCACGTTCGCAGCAAAGCCTCTTAGGTCTAAATCTGGACGAGTAATTCAGGAGTAAACAAAAAGGCACGAACAACCGGCATACACTTTAATCTCGGAGTTGACGGGGGAGCACGCTCCCGAATAATCGACGTTTCGCCGATGAAATATTCCCGACTCGGCGCCCAGATTTTCGGCACCAAAATTTTCGGTACCCAAGCTATTTCCGATTCAGCACCAAAAAGTATTTTATTATTTATTTATTTATCTTTCTTACAAAAAGGGGGGTAAGTAACTGATAAGCTAAGCCCCACAAAACCTGTATTTTGTGTTGTTCCTATCTATCTGTATATATGGTCCAAAATACCTATGGGTTCCGAATAGCTTGGGTTCCAAAAATTTGGTGCCGAAAATCTGGGTGCCGATACGGGAATACTACAAATTTTTGGCTCCCAATCTATTCCCGATCCGGCACTAATGGTTATTTTGGATGGTAGTAACCAATACAAAATCCCAATCCGAAATACCTATTGCTGCCGAATCGGAAACAGCTTTGGTGCCGAAACTTTAGGTGCCGAAAATCTGGGTGCCGAAACGGGAATACTTGTCGCCGACAATATCACAATGCCCCCACTCGCCATGTTATGAGTGTTATGACACACTATTAAACGATGTTTTGTTTTTAGTTTCATTCGGCACTAATAGGTATTTTAAATTGGTATTTTGTTTTGGTTACTATGGATGACTACCACCCAAAATACCTATTGGTGCCGAATCGGGAATACGAGTAGCTTGGGTGCCGAAACTTTTAGAGCCGAAAATTCTGAGTGCCGAGACGGGATCACTTCCCGCCGACAATATCACAACGTCCCCACTCGCGCAGCTATGACACACTATTAAACGATGTTTTGTTTTTGTGTTCCATTCGGCACCCATAGGTATTTTGGATGGGTTATTGTAAACTCTTTTCATTTTTATTTCATTTTCATTCACCAGTACGTTGTGTGCGAATCAAAACTGTAGCGAATTTACAATCCTCCAAAAGTGTTATTGTAAACTCGTCACATTTTGGATTGGGATTTTGTATTGGTTACTACCATCCAAAATACCTATTGGTGCCGAATCGGGAATAGCTTGGGTGCCGAAAACTCTGAGTGCCGAAACGAGAATACTTGTATCCAACAATATCACAATGTCCACTCGCCAAGTTATGACACACTATTAAATGATGTTTTGTTTTTGAGTTTCATTCGGCACCCATAGGTATTTTGGATTAGGTTTTTTTTAAATTGTTATAAACTAGTGCTTGACTGCGATCCTACCTGATGGTAAGCAATGATGCAATCGTTGATGGTGAGGTGCACTAGCTTATTAATTAGATTAGATTTTGTATTGGTTACTACCATCCAAAATACCTATTGGTGCCGAATCGGGTAGCTATACCCGATATAGGTGCCGAAACTTTTGGTGCCGAAAACACTGGGTGCCGAAACGGGAATAGTTCTTGCCGACAATATCACAATGTCCCCACTCGCCAAGTTACGACACACTATTAAACGATGTTTTGTTTTTGAACAGTGTATGTATTTTCATGGTAATGTGGCCGTGAAAGGACTTGTATGGAGGGATATGAAATACGGTAATGAAACTTTCCGCAAACCTGTCAACGTTGTTGTTTTTTTTATAATTTTCGCGTTGAATATTGTTTGGAATGCCTGAGTAAAGTTGAAACAGTGAATTATGGGTCTGTTAGAAGTTATTAAAGCCTTGGAACGCAAAGGGGTACTGAAAGAACACAAGTAGGCAGTAAGAGTAAGAAAATTTGCGAGCCATATTTTTCAACAAAATTCGAAATCGTATGAAATTTGGTGTTTGTGCTTTGAAAAACCCTGCCATCATGTGTTCTAAGCTGTGTCGTAGGCAAACTAGATATTGTGAAACCCTTACGAGACGAGTCGTTCTTACTGTATCTTTCTTAACCGCGCAACCAAATGTAGACTCCCGACATAATACATACCCTTTTGCACAAACGGTGTTTTAGAATAGGTTCAGCTAACAGCAAATCGAAGTTACAGCAATTTTCAATATTGTCACTGTTTTTTTTTAATAACATAAACCAGTGCTTGACTGCGATCCCGCCTGATGGTAAGCTGAGATACAATAGTTGATGGAAAACGCACTAGTTTATTAAGAGCCTGGCAAAGCGCACCAAAAGAACCTATTTACTCTACCCTAGAAGGCACCTAAATTATAATCAGACGAGAAGACCGCAGCAGGCAAATTGTTTCAGTCCTTCGATATACGTGGTATAAACGACGAGATGAAACGCTTCGTCCGGACCGTAGAGATGATAACAGTGTAAGGGTGGATACACGCGCAACTTTCATTTTGAGGGTAGGAAGGATAAATACTAATAATCCGGCAACGAAATATCTAGAGCGGGTCATTCCGTGGTTTTGTGCAAAAAGCAATTCCAGACGAAAATACCCATGTATTTATTAGAAAAAGTGAACTGATTTTTGGTTAGAGAATAAAGATATAATAATTTTAAAAGTAATATCGCTAATATTACATATTTTTTTATTAAACATTTAAAAAAAAATCTAAAACTGCCTGTAAAATCATTCCTCTCCGTTTCCAACTAGGGACTTCGGCAGTTCTTTCGATGTTTACTTATCTAAATTCGAAATTATGACTTTAAATAAAACCCAATGTTAAAGCTAAAGGACTGAACTACAATTTATGTAATTTAGTTTTCAATTTATTGCAATCTATATACGTAAAAAACTCCTTTTTCGAATTGTCATAAAAAAAAAATCATCACCATCCGTACACACAAACTTCTTAATTTAAGAGAATATGAGACGTTCTCCGTTACGATTCACGTCAAAACGCGTTTATACTAGTTAGTCGGCCCTGGTAACAGAGACGAGTGGATGTTGCGCGCACTGTGGAAAAAAATATTTACGATCCTCTAATTGTAACCGGTGTTTCGTCAGTAAATCAGCTCATCACCTTCCTTCGATTTCTCAAGGTACAGTAATAAATAAATTATTATAAATACGTAATATGTATATTTCTTAAAGTCATATTAGACCTGTTTTAAGATAAAATATTTAATGTTTTGTGCAACGAAGTTATCAATAAAAAAGGTGAAATTTTTCATTCATCTCCTCTGCATTACCATCCGTTCCGTCCATTTTTTTGCGGGAAGGTAATGAATAATTTTGGAAGGGAATGAAGATTTTTTTTTTAATGAATGTGTTCCAGTATGTATAGTGTATTATCTATATGAGACATGTTTTTTCGGGTTCCTTATGTCACTGCGAAACATGACGATTCGATTTTTAGTATATGTACTTCGAATTAATTATTAATTAGTTAGTAAGTTACATACAGTTACCCTAGTTCATTACAATCCAGACAGTTTTCATCACCATCCTGTTACTGATTTTCAACTGTCCATATTTCAGTAATTAATAATATAAAGAAGTGCCTTCCACTTTTTATGAATGTGACGACGTTTCTAACTCGAATTAAAAAAATAAATATGTTAAATCTAACATTTTTTTTTTATTCCGCGGATCGACGCAATTTGCACGAAACGACGGAATCACCCAGCTACAATAAAACACGAGTAGTACGGTCTACATCATTTTCTGTAGTCCAATTAATTTCCTCATTTAGGTGAATTGCCCTAGATCCTTTGTAAATATTGAGGAAAAAGAGATTAATATTCTTGTAAGGTTCCAGGGTTTTGCAAAGGTTATAAATCAATAAAGATACATCAATTTTATCATATAGTAATAATTTCTAGTTATATCCTTAGTTTTGTGTCATTTTCGATCCAATTATGTATTTATTTTCTGCCATCAATAGAACATTATAATCTCTTTTTTTTTGTATAACTTAAACTAGTGCTTGACTGCGATCCCGCCTGATGGTAAGCGATGATGTAATCGTTGATGATGAGGTGCACTAGGTTATTGAGGTTTATATATATAGGGGTTTATCAAGAGCCTATTCACTCTTTATAAACCCCTATAACATGAAAATCACTTGTCTCTTATCATTAATAAAAAGAAAGAGAGGAAACATGTTTATTCAGTCTGAATGGTCGCACAATAAAATCAATTAATACAACCTATCGAGCCATGTGTAAACCGGGCATAACCGTGTAGCACCCGAAAACCTTATTGCAGCCCCAGCAACCGGGTTCAACAGTATTTTCAAACCATCCAGAGAACCACTTATAGTATGTGTATATTACACACACTATAAGCGGTAAAGCCGTTTGGGAGGAGTTAGGTGACAAACACACATACATAAGAATTAATATGAGTAGGTATATAAAAATGATGTCTTTATATTTTTTGCCTATTTTTCGCGGTCGAGCGTGTTAACGACGTAAAACATTGTAAAAATCGGAAGATGTCAGTCAACACGCGGCCCCACATTAATTTCACGCTCGCCAGTTGACGAACAAATCCAAAAATTCACTGTATTTATCAAGTAACAACAACTAAATTGATATCCATTCAATTTCCCGATCAACTCAATCGCTTTCCGACTCACATTTGTCGATACATTTCCACCGCCTCATGCAAGAGGATTAAGTTCGTATGGATGTTTAAAAACGAGAGAATTTCCGTTTTTAGCTAATCTGACTGAATATGGTGACTGTTGCATATTTATGAGGTTTAAAAATGAAAAGATTAACGTCATTTTGTTTCGTTTCGAGCTTGTGTAGTTGAGCGTTATGTGGAAAGGTGATTGCTCCATGTTTCATCATCATCATCCTAGCCTTTTCCCAACTATATTGGGGTCGGCTTCCAGTCAAGCCGGATTTAGCTGAATACCAGTATTTTACGAGGAGCGGCTGCCTACCAGACATCCACAACCCATTAACTGGGGTAACACGGTACTTCATGGCAAGACTGGAGTCAGATTTACTGGCTTCTGACTATCCGTAACGACTGCCAAAGATCTACAAATGACAGCCGGGTACTACGGCTTAACGTGCTATCCGAGGCACGGAGGAAACTCGGTATGTTAAGATGATCACGCATCCACAGACCAACCTTGGCAAGCGTTGCTTAACCTTGAAAATCGACCCATTCGGCTGTTATTATCTGGCCACGAGCTTCTCTGGTTGTTGCATATTTATGAGGTTTAAAAATAAACGTCATTTTGTTTCGTTTCGAGCTTGTGTAGTTGCTGTGGACGCGTTTTGTCTTCATCAGTGTTTCTATGTGGGTTAATTTTAACGATTTTGTTGAGCATTATAAGTATATGTGTGTGTGTGTATGCGTGTGTGTATGTATTTCTATTCTATTCTATTATAGTTTGACACGCCCTCCCACTCCGCCCAAGAGCGTGAGAAGTCATTCTGATGATATACCACCTTAAAAAAACTGTTACTAAGTTTTTGTGATTTATAAGGTTACCTATGTCAACGAACATAACCAAGTCACCAAGACCCGGAATAACTATATGTATAAAATTATTATACAAATATTTACTCCATGCAGGAATTTAACCCAGGACACATAACACAGCAGTCGATCGCTGAACCACCGCGCTAACCGTATCGTCTATACACTCAAGTAGTTATATCGGGTGTCTGTCTGGAGCGACTTGGCAAAGTGGCTTAGATAACGGGCAATAGAGTATTATTGTGCCCTGAGGAAACACATAAAGGTACATATAATGTAATAATAGCGTTTCTAAGTGCTGCCTCTGCAGCAATTTCTTACTCTATAGTAGTACCTATAGCAAGGTACGCATGAGACATAGAATCCAATAGAGGCGATAATAAACAACACATACACAATACAGTAGTCTAGTTTCGCAACGTCCTTCAATTTTTATTTTCGCTTAGGCGCTCAAAGCCAGTTGTGCACACTAATCGATAAACGATTAGCGAGTTAAGCAACCCTTGGCGCGGTCAGTCTATGGATGGGTGACCCTTTAGTGGTATTTCATCTGAACGTCTCCGTGCTTCGAAGGGCATGTAAAAAGTCGGTCGCGGTTGTTGTCAACTGACAGCAGTCGTTAAGCCAAATCAGACACCTTCGGGCGGTTTGATAACTCTGACACAAGGATGGCCACTAACCGTACGAAAAGAAGAAGAAGTATTTTCTCTTGGCTTATCTTCAACTAGTTCGTTCGTAGTGAACTCGTATAAGCCTGTACCTTCAAATCAGGCGTACTTAGTTAACTATTCATATTTCAACGCTATGTAAGTACTTCGTCTGTCGTGGCCAAATTAACAAGATATCTTTTCTTCAACATGTTTGCGGCTGTATTTTTTTTAGGCAGGAAATCCTCGAATGACTTCTTCTGCTCTTGGGCGGAGTGGGAGGGCGTTTGTCATGTCAGACTTTTACTGACTAAAACCCCCCGCCCAGGGTTGTCATTTCAGTAGGTTTAGACCCGCGCGGCGCGCGTTGAACACACCATTGATGACTTAAGCTAAGTCCGGATGATAACCGGACGGCCAGACGGCGAACAACCCATTTCTCGCCGTCCGCAAGCCTACGCCTATGTAAGACGTTTGTGTTGAGACCGAAATGTCAGCTTGGTAGCAAATTCGTTAGTGTGGTTCCCAAGCTTACTGAGGTATGCATCGTGGGCGTTTAGGAATTCCTCTTTTAAATGGCTGCTTGACGGATATGTAGGAATAGAATAGAATTAACTTTATTTTGGTGTCTGTAACCTACTAACACTAGAATTTAAGTTAAAATTGTTACTAACCCTATGGACTCCGGTCTGAAATAAAAATATTCTATTCTATTCTATTATACATCAAAATAGTAACAATTTTACAGAAACGTAGATCTATGGCTACAAAGGCGACGTTATCGCTGACAGCGATATCTAGCAGACTACCTTAGAATGGACTATAAGAACTTAAAATAAAAAGTAAAGTTGCTAAAGTTTCCTCAAAATTGTAAAACTTAGTATTGTGGCTCCCAATTTGTCAACAAATGTTAAGTTAGTTGCAGAATAACGCAGCTAGAACGTTGGTTTTCGCGGTTTTTAGCGGCGAGAAATAGTTTCGGGAAAAACTCGTTAAAACTAGCTAATTTACAAGTGCAATTAAACAACTAAAAACTAAGTGGTCGCATAGCAATCGACAAGTTTTTTAACTGTATTCATGCTGAAATTGTGTTAACTTCGGTACAGGTCTGCAATGAATCCAATTGATTGCAAATTATATTAGTTTTTGTCAATCGGTTCAAACAATCATTTAAATAAAATGTTATTAATGTAATCTGAGTGTGTTTTTCTTGTTTTGATACACTAGCAGTACACAAGCATTTCCATTAGTTTATCAACTAGATCTAGAGTTTTGAGACATTGATTTCAATTACTCAAATCTGACTACTCTGAGAAGAAATAAATATCCACATTACCAGTTCAGTTCGATGATGAGTACGTACACACGAAACGTCTTTTTTCTACGTAGAAAACCATCAAAAGGAATCCTCCGGCATTGTTTGGTATGAGAGCGAGTGTCAGCAATATACTGACTATAACCACCAGTGTTCCTTCCACACTAAAAACAGAATACAATGAAAATTATAGTGGGGCTACCGTTAAACAAACGTGATTTTTTTATTCTGACGGTACAGGTCAATACAGATACTTTCATACACGAATCCGACTGGCAGAAGGCTCGTTTTTAGTTTAAATTCTTATAGTCCATCCTAAGGCTGGTTAGGATGGACTATAAGAATTTCACTGTCAGCGATAAGACTAACCATACCAACTTTTAAATTTAAGTTTGCATAAAATTATGTAACTATTTCGGTATTCAATAAAGTCTATTCTATTCTACACTTACCCTACTGTTTCTCCACCCACCCATATGGGGTTGGCCCACAAATCATTGAACCTAAGGGCTGTGTCCCATAACGATGTGAAATACCGGAGCCACGGGCCTGTGAGGCCATCCAATCGTTCCTCACGAGCCAGACGTTGCCAGATAATGTGCCTCAGAGCCGTTATGTAGACCTTTTGTCATACTTTCTAGATTTAAGTGCTTTTTCATATTAAAATTGTGGGGAGATGATTTGTTTTGCTGGGGGAGGTTGACTAGTAATTTTTTTGGCCATGTGGTTGTGGTAAGGGAGATAGATTGAGAGAGATAGAGGTACCTGGGTGTTTTCAAAGTTTCTAATTAGCATTAGCATTATCGGCCTTGTAATTTTCACACCGTTGGGACCCAGGCCTCCTCTCTAGGAGAGGGAATGGGCTGTAATCCACCACGCGAGCCCAGTGCGGATTGGTGGATGTCACATGTCTTCGAGTTTTTTATTCTAGGACATGCCAGTTTCCTCAGTTTCTACACAAAAAGTGGCTTTCCATGGTTGCAAAGACGAGAGGTCTCCATTTCTTCTACTATTACAATACATAAGGAAGCCGACCACTCGTAACGGGAAATGTTGAGGGCAAAAAATGAAGAAAAAGATAAAGCTGAAAAGTTTGTGTTAGAGAGCAGTGGTGGGCGTGGTGGCCTAGTGGAAACGACCCTGACTTAAAAGTTGTAGGTCGCGGGGTCAAACCCAGCCAAGTGCATTATTTTGTGTAATTTACATCTTCCCCACTATCTCAAAACAGTGTAGGAAAACATCGTGAGGAAAACGGCATGTTCGAAAATCAAAAATTCGAAGACATGTGACATCCACCAACCCGCACTGAGCCTGCCCAGTTTTACGGCCCATTCCCTCTCCTAGACAGGAGACTTGAGCCCCAGAAGTGGTAACATTATAAAGTTGATTATGCTTATGCTTACTATAGAAATTCATCATCATTATCATCTTCCTGTCCCTGTACCTTTTGTTTGGGGTTAGCGCAACACTTTTTTTCCATTCTGTCCTATCCCTCATCATACTTCATTAAACTAAAAATTAATTAATTAAATGCTATAGAAATTGTCATGCATCAATTCCAAAATTTTACCTACTAACCTACTAAACCATTAATTTGCAAACCAATTCTGGAACTGTCTACTTAGATTTTCCATTAAGAGCGTCTACTACTAAAGATTCATATTCCCGCGCTCGCATAAACGGCTTTAAACGTCTTTCCATAGTGACATATGTGTTTTCCCACAAACGTTACAAAGAATAGCAAAGGAATATTGCTACAATCACCTTTTTATCGTTAAACTAGCTTCAGCCACCGGCTTTGCTTGCGTTTTAGTCGAAATTTACCCTATAGCATCATCATCATCATCATTTCAGCCGTCAGACGTCCACTGTTGAACATAGGCCTCCCCCAAAAGTCGCCACAACGGTCCTGCTCTTCTCGCCTCCATCAGATTCCCGTGACCTTCACTCAGTCCACTTCGAAGGAGTCCTTCCAAGGTTGCGTCTTCTAGTACGTGGTCGCTACTCCATAACCTTTCGTCTCCATCAACCATCTGTTCTGCGAGCAATGTGTTACTACATGTTTAGCACTGGTGATCAGCTGCACCGGGCATAGATTGATAACCGAACACAACATAGGTTTAGAAAAAGCTGAGCAAATTGACTGAAGTGTGAAATTCGTAAAATTGACTATGGTAGAAGTTCCTTTGTACAAGGCCACGGTTAATTCGCCGTCCGTAGACACGGCACATGCAGTGTTGTACGGATCACTGAGAGAACTTGTTAACACAAACGGTGGCGCTTAAGCACGGCGCCGTCGCCGTGTTTCATCAGTGTTGTATCGCAGTCTATGGCCTCTTGAACACGGTACGTTGTATACCTACGTACGGCGAAAGATGGTTTGAAGATTAACCGTAGCAAGACCAAGATGATGATTGTCGACAGAGCTAACAATAATTTTCCGCACATAACCCAAATAGCAAACTGCGACGTCGTACAATTTTATATATATCTCGGGGCTCTAATCTCAAATCAGGGAAACTGCATTGAAGATATCAATCGATGAATGGCTCTGACCAGGGTGGCAATGGATAAGCTTAAGAAAATATGAAAGAACAGGAAAGTAACTAAAGCCACGAAGACCAGGCTCGTTAAAACATTCGTGTTTCCCATATTTTCATACGCCGCTGAGACATGGACCTTGCGACAAACGGAGACCAAAAAGATTGACGTACTGGAAATGTGGTGTTGGAGGAACCTTCCTCCAACACCACATGAGCATCTGCTCGGGGTCTCCTGGACCGAATTCCGAACAAACGCTTCCATACTGAAGGAACTGGGCGTCAAGGAGCGCTTGTCTACGTTGATGCGCAGTCGTATTTTAAATACTTTAGCCATATATATCGACGCGAAAGTGACTCCATCGAACAAAACCCAGCAGGCAAAAGTGGCGGGAAGTTGTGCGGCGTACCCTAACAGCTTCCGAAGAGCTGCCCTCGTGACAACCACGACCACTCTGCCAAGAGTGTAACGACACAGAAGAAGAGACGGCGAAAAACGTGCCATGTACAAGAGGCTTTAGAAGTAGAGTATATAGATGCCTTTAACTGATTTTTTTTCTTAGAAAAAACCTAACTAAAATTCTACCAGAAAATGACACAACCTACTTATTTCCACTATACAAAGGTATTCTTTTAAACCTTTTTTAGTTTGAGGAAAAGTCCGTCCCAAGCATAATGACAACAATTTTCGCGCCATATTTGTTTCGTGCTAAAAGAAGATGGCCGCCGTGAAACAAATGAGCGCCATTGTGTGAGTCGAGCCACGCTCCGCTGCAAACAGCTGATTTATTTATTACCTTCTCGCTTTAGAAAATGTGGAACGGAAAATGTTATGGTAGGAATAGAGAAAATGTTTGTTTTTCTTTTGTTGTGGTATATTTTCTTCTTCTTAATATGTATCTATCTATGTCTAAAGAAATTCTAATCACACTAGTACCTATTATAACGGAAGTTGTGTGATTAGAAAATTTGTGAGTGTGTGTGTTACCTCTTCATGCCCGAACAGCTGAAAGAATTTCAATGGAACTTGGTACAAGGGCAGACCATATCTTGGAATAGCACGTAGAATACTCTTATCCGGGTAATATGTTCCCCTGGGACAATTTTAAACTATCACATGGGAACAGCTGTTGGTAGCTTTAGTATTTTATGAATCGAAAACATAGATAAACAAATAAACATTGGTTTTTTTTTTATGGTAGGGGAATCATCAGAATGACTTCTCCCGCTCTTGGGCGGAGCGGGAGGGCGTGTCAGACTCTTACTGACTAAACCCCTACCCCGTTCCTTCGTTGCCTTCGTTCTGGGGGGGACTCGGTGTCAACCGTTAGGAATACCACATGTTCCCCCCAGAGGCTTCGGCCCTGCCGGGCCCCTACACTTTGCTGACATCTCCTTGAGGCGCGCGTGGAACAGAACGCGCCGTTGACGACTGGGCTCGGTCCAGATTATTTCCAGACTGCCGGACAGCGAGCTACCCAGTGCTCGCCGTCCGCGAACCCGCGCCTACGGTGGTCGGAAATCGGGATCGGGATCTCGGCGGCGGCGGCGTGAGGACCGTTCCCTCACGCGCTCGCGGTCAGCAGCCTCCTTCACGAGCATTACTGCTTCGCAGAAGGAGGCAACCGCTTGCCAACCCTCCTCGCTCCGGACCATGGCCTGAACCAGGGCCCGGCGCGAGAGGTCGCCGCTCCCGATAGCCTCCACGAGGACACGGCGGTGCTCCGCCCAAGCGGGGTACTCTTCTACCGTGTGCTCCACCGTGTCCTCCGGGCGGTCCACACAGTGGCGACACCCGGGCGTCCTCTCCTGCTTGATTCGATGCAGGAACCTCCCGAACTTACCGTGTCCGGTGAGGACCTGCGTCATACGGAAAGAGAGGACGCCGTGACCTCTTTCCAACCACTCCTCAAAGAGGGGCCTAACCGCCTCAATGACGGCGTGCCCAGCACTGGGTTGCGAAAGTCGCAGTCGCCATGCCACCCTGAGATCCCGCCGGAACTCTATCCGCCATGCCGCGACTTGTCGCGGCAGCGGAGTTTCGCCCCGGCGTTGCATCTCCACGCGCAAATCGTGCATGCGTGCAAGGACTGTTGCCTCCAGATCCCACGGTGGCAGGCCAGCGAGGAGGCTCGCCGCTTCGCGGGAGATCGTGCGGTGTCCCCGCACCATCCGGATGGCCATGACCCTCTGGCAAGCGTTCAGCTTGGCCGCCGGTCGCTTACCTAGCGACGGCGCCCAAACCGGCGCCCCGTAAAGGGCCATGGACCGAACGATCCCCGCGTAGAGCCTCCGGCAGGGGGCGTCTGGACCCCCTAGGTTGGGCAGGAGCCGCTTCAGAGCGGCCCCAGACCTGTCCAGTTTGGGGGCCAAACGTCGGAAATGCTCCTCGAAAATCCACCGGCTGTCGAGGACGAGTCCCAGGTACTTCATCGCCGACCCGACGCCGATGTGGACCCCCCCTACCGTTATTTGGGAACCCGGTGGTGGCGCGTACCGAGGGCCATGAAAGCACATGGCCTCGGACTTGTGCAATGCCACCTTGAGTCCCAGTTGCTGGATCCTCTCCACGACTGTCGCAACCCCGCGTGTCGCTGTTTCGGCCGCCGCCTGGTACGACTCTCCCCGCGCCAGGACCAGCGTGTCGTCTGCGTAGCAGACCACGCTGACCCCGTCGGGGAGGTCGCCGCGCAGCACGTATTCGTATCCAATGTTCCACAGGGGCGGTCCTAGTACCGATCCCTGCGGAACACCGCACGACATCTCTCGCCGTCTCCACTCTCCCTGGTGACCGGGATAGATGATGAACCTATCCGACAGGTAGGCCTCGATCACACGACGGAGGTAGGCGGGCACCTCGTGGTACCGAAGTGCCGCCCCGATGCAACTCCAGGGCAGGGAGTTGGAGGCATTGGCGATGTCCAAAGACACCGCCAAGACGACCCTGCCCCGAATCACCGCATCCCCCGTCGAGAGAGCCCTCACGCGCATGATGGCGTCCACCGTGGAACGCCCCCTGCGAAAGCCGAACTGGCCGTCCGAAAGGTCCGGCCCCACCCGCGCAAGATGCCCGACGAGGCGGTCTGCAATTACTCTTTCAAAGAGTTTGCCCACCTCGTCGAGCAGCACAATGGGCCGGTACGCGGACGGAGAGTCCGCGGGGCGCCCCGGCTTCGCAATGAGGACCAGTTTCCCGGTCTTCCAGCGACGGGGAAACTGTCCTCTCTCCATGCATGCGCTAAAGAGCCCTCGCAATCGAGACCCGAGAGCCTCCACGGCCAGGACCCATACCCTGCCGTGCACGCCGTCGGGTCCTGGGGCGGTTGGTAAAAATTACATATACAAGTCTGTCTGTCTATATCTTTAGTTGAGTATTCGTTCCACTGTTCTGTGATTCGTTCATTGTGCAAACTATGTATTTCTTTAAATAAATGAGTTAAATAAATAAAACAATCTATAATATACATACAACAATGGATTACACACACAAGACTCGATTTGATTTATCTTGACTTGACTTGATTACACAGGCGAGGGATGGCTTAATTGACGTTAAGAAGCTTTACCTGACTAGTACCGTGTTAATAGGAATGAACGAAAATATTCATAACCGACCACAAGCCTCTTGCCAGGGCGGTTTCGGCCCTAATCTATCAAATAATGTTGGAGCTAGGAACAAATCCCACAACACTACGTAGATCTTGTTTACTTGATTAAAACCAAGCCAATATCTCCCATTTAATTCATTGTCGCCCTCGTCATGTTACAAATACTTCATCATCGACATCAATTCAGCCGAAAGACGTCCACTATTGGGCATATGCCTTCCACAAGCGTCCATCGAATTCCAGCGACCTTCACTAGGTTATCGGTAGTCCACCTTGGGAGGCCTCCCAACGTTATGTCTTCTGGTACTTGGTCGCCACACCAGAACTTATTCGCCCCCTTAGACCATAACTAACGTGGTACCTAATTAAAATTATTACTAATAATTACAAGCTAATCTTAGAAATAAATGTTCTTTGACTTCCAAGATTTAAACTACATATACATATCAATTACTTGATGTAAAAGTTAACAAAAGCTTGTAAATAACTAGGCTGATATTATAGCTGGGTACTAAAGAGGTAGCATTGTTTTATCCAGTTATCTATCTCTTAAGCCCCGGGCATCTTGACCGTGATAAAAACGGAAAGGGTGAGGCGCTACCCAAGTATCGTATGTAAATTCTACGAGATTTTTTTATGAGACGTCATAAAATATAGGTAAATTCGAGTTCTATGGCATACTAATATTAGTTTTGAATATTTATAACTAAGGGCGGTTTCTGAATTGAGGATTTTCAGTTCAAAAGTAGGGATGAGACACATAACGGAGTATTTTGACGGTTTTCTCAAAAAACTCAACTACAAATACTTAAAGAGGTCACGGCGTCCTCTCGTTCCGTATGACGCAGGTCCTCACCGGACACAGTAAGTTCGGGAGGTTCCTGCATCGGATGAAGCAGGAGAGGACGCCAAGGTGTCGCCACTGTGTGGACCGCCCGGAGGACACGATAGAGCACACGGTAGAGGTGTGCTCCGGTTGGGCGGAGCACCGCCGTGTCCTTGTGGAGGCTATCGGCGGCGGTGACCTCTCGCGCCGGGCCCTGGTTCAGGCCATGGTCCGGAGCGAGGAGGGGTGGCAGGCGGTCGCCTCCTTCTGCGAAGCAGTAATGCTAGTGAAGGAGGCTGCTGACCGCGAGCGCGTGAGAGAACGGTCCTCACGCCGCCGCTGTCGAGATCCCGATCCCGATTTCCAACCACCGTAGGCGCGGGTTCGCGGACGGCGAGCACTGGATAGGTCGCCGTCCGGCAGTCTGGAAATAATCTGGACCGAGCCTAGTCGTCAGCGGCGCGTTCTGTTCCACGCGCGCCTCAAGGAGATGTCAGCAAACGGTAGGGGCCCGGCAGGGCCGAAGCCTCTGGGGAACATGGGTATTCCGAATGGTCGTCACCGAGTCCCCCCAGATCGAAGTCAAGGAAGAAACTAGGTAGGGGTTTAGTCAGTAAGAGTCCCTCCCGCTCCGCCCAAGAGTGGAAGAAGTCATTCTGATGATTATACCATAAAAAAAACTACAAATGCTTAAATCAGAAATTGTGGGTAAGAGCTGGTTTTTCAGTTGCACAGATTTTATAGACTGGAAAACGAGTCAAATCCTCAATTTAACGTTTGAATCCCCGACCGGTCCTATGAGACCGCGCTGTTATTGTTTTACTATTGTGTCTCGTTTCGCGG
This sequence comes from Mythimna separata, assembly GCA_030763345.1. Classification (NCBI taxonomy): domain Eukaryota; kingdom Metazoa; phylum Arthropoda; class Insecta; order Lepidoptera; family Noctuidae; genus Mythimna; species Mythimna separata. The sequence continues at coordinate 23,136,744 of CM061184.1, read as the reverse complement.
GTATCTGAGTAATTAAAGCCAAACTTTGTCAGGTTTTCTGGCGAAAGTAAAGTTTTTTAAATGCTCAACTTCAAATTATCGATTTCAGTTCGAGCATTCCATTGAACTGATTCAATTGTTACTTTCTTTTTTTCTTCATTAAATTGTTTATGATTTCTAAGCCTATTTATTATAAATGAATTCATAGCTGTTATTTTAAAAATGTCATTTCAAAAACTCTTCTTTCAAAACTCAGAGTCTTGGTCGGAATCATCATCATCTTCCTGCCCTTATCCCATACTACTTGAGGTCGGCGCAACACGTTTTTTTTCTTCAGAATGAAAGTATCCGATCTCCCGGCACCCTTTTCTTTCACATCATTTTTCCTACAATCCATTCCCATTTCTTTGGTAGAGAGGAACTATCCACCTACATGTACAGTGGGTGGCCACATTATTACAGTACCTGAATTTCTTATATTAGTATCAACTTTGATTGCATTTTGCAGGCAAATAGTTGATTGTAGGACCGGCTAATATTTTTTTATTTTAAGACTTTGTTGATTGAGTTAATAAAAATATAAAATTTGAAATCAAATTCTTTTATATATTTTTGAAAAAAAAAACGATCCGTTGGTTCCGATCCGTTGGTTAGCTTAAAAAGTGAGATTTATAACTTTGTTGACTTTTTTCAATATTTGGTGAATATTTGGATCCTCTTGCCGGTGAAAAAAATAACACCAGTTAATTGTAGCCCTCATTAAAGAGTGGCCATTATACCACAAACCTGCTACAGAAAGCCAGAACATGCATAGAGAGCATACCACGATAAATGGATGCTGTCACAAAATACTAGCAATATTCATCCATCTTATTACGTATTTTTTTTTTCAAAAATATATAAATAATTTTGACTTCAAATTTGATGTTTTATTATTTCAATCATTGAAGTCTATAAATAAAAAATATTTGCCAACCATTTACCTGCAAAATGCAATTAAAGTTGATAATAATATAAGAAATCTATCCGAGGAGCTCGTGGCTAAATAATAACAGCCGCACAGGTCGATCTTCAAGGTTAAGCCACGCTTGCCTAGGTTGGTCTGTGGATGGGTGACCATCTTAACATAACGAGTTTCCTCCGTGCCTCGGAAAGCACGTTAAGCCGTTGGTCCCGGCTGTCATTTGGAGATCTTTGGCAGTCGTTACGGATAGTCAGAAGCCAGTAAATCTGACTCCAGTCTTGCCATGAAGTACCGTGTTACCCCAGTTAATGGGTTGTGGAGGTCTGGTAGGCAGCCGCTCCTCGTAAAATACTGGTATTCAGCTAAATCCGGCTTGACTGGAAGCCGACTCCAATATAGTTGGGAAAAGGCTAGGCAGATGATGATGATGAATAATATAAGAAATCTAGGTACTGTCCCTAATGATATGGCCACCCATGGTATACTCATAAAATTACACCCTTAAAACACTACTTCAAAATCCTGACCCATTTTACTTCTACAATTTCACACCAAGTCTTTTCTTCCTACCTTCGTACACGCCTTCAATAGCACAGACATTGATCCTGATCGCGTCGGAAACATCAATTGTGGCGGAGCACATTGGCTTCCTAGACCCGGCTCAAGGCCTCTCTTCATTCGCACACAAAGGACTCAATAGAGCATTCGACTCTGCCATTCTAACCTTGACGTGTGATGTGCGGAATTCTAGAATTTGAAGTACTAAATTGGATTGTTTGTTTGTAAAACCAAACATTTAAAACCTTAATTAGATACTATATCTTAGAACTTACTTGGGTTGCTGTTAGAACGTTCAAAGGGCTATGAAAGAGGGAAAAATGACCGTGGTCCTAGAAAGCTAAGGATGAGTGAAGGACACTGATGTGTTTAAGCCAGTAACAGTCTGACAATCCTGCTAGTTCCATCCATGGCGGGAAAATCATTTGATGATGATGATGATGATTTCTCACTTTATAAAAAAAACGACCCATTAAAGCATTCGAGTCTGCCATTATAACCTTGACTTGAGACGTATGAAATTCTAGAATTTGAAGTTCTGAATGTTTGTTTATCGAACTATACCTTAACTGTTGCTGGTTTGGGAAGAAGGTTGTGGAAATGAGGAAGAATGACAGTGGTCCTACAATGGAAAGGATATCTGAAGGACACAGTTAGGTTTTAGCAGGTAACAGTTTGACAATCCTTCTAGTTCCATCCATAGCGGGAAAAACATTTGAGGATTTCTCACTTTATAAGAAAAATGACCTCTTCATTTGCACACAAAGGACTCAATAAAGCATTCGAGTCTGCCATTGTAACGTTGACGTTTGACGTGCGGAATTCTAGAATTTGAATGTTTGTTTATTAAACCACATCTTAAACGTTTTTTTTTTTTTTCGGTAGAGGAATCATCAGAATGACTTCTCTTGGGTGGAGCGGGAGGGTGTGTCAAACTCTTACTGACTAAATCCCTACCCTGTTTCATCATTGCCTTCGATCTGGGGGACACGGTGACAACCTTTTGGATTTTCCGTGTTCCCCAGAGGCTTCGGCCCTACCGGGCCCTTATAGTTTGCTGACATCTCCTTGAGGCGCGCGTGGAACAGAACACATCTTAACTGGTGCTGTTAGAACGTTCGAAAGGTTATGGAAAAGGGAAGAGTGACCGTGGTTCTAAAACGCTAAGGGCGAATGAAGTACTGGGGCCGTGGGTTCGCTTCCCACTGTAAAACCCTGGGCCCTGGAAAGGCAAGGCAAAGAAGGAACATAGGAGTAGGTTTTAGTAAAAGTCTGACACGCTCACTCCGCTGAAGAGCGTGAGTAGCCATTAGTCGATTTCTCACCGAAGGATACCGATTGGTTTTAGCCTGTAACAGCCTGACAATCCTTCTTAATTCATTCTAGAGTAGGATAAGTCACTTTCATCATCTGCCTAGCCTTTTCCCAACTATATTGGGGTTGGCTTCCACTCAAGCCGGATTTAGCTGAATACCAGTATTTTACGAGGAGCGGCTGCCTACCAGACCTCCACAAGGTCTACTAGGTCAAGGTAACTAGGATAAGTCACTTTAATATTTATTCTCATATTTATTCGGATGTAATTCATTCTCATGTTTTTGCAGAAGGTATTAAAACCAGCAAATCAGTGAGCAGACTCGTCAAGCTGACATAGTCACTGCTAAGCAATAAAATTCTCAATCATATATTTGTCAAATAGATTCCTCAAACAGCTGACATAACACATTAAAATTTGACCTTCACAAGGTGAACAAGTCAACATCATATACTAATATTTGTATACAATATACAGGTATACCGTTCAGACGGGAGTCGACCCCACACACTCGAGGAGGCTCGCCTGATAACATACTTACGTTATTGGAACGACCCTCGCTACCTCGAGAGATACCGCGCCAAATTGAAGTACAATCACGGGCGTAAATATGGTTACATAGTCTCGAAAGATTGAATCTTTCTATCTTTTCAAGTGATTTTTTTCTTTTTTACATTTTAATAAATTTTAGTTTATTTAAATTAGCTTAACTAACAAAAAAAAGGGACTGGATTTCGCGATATCTCTGCGCAGGACTTGTTTACAATTTTTTGGCTCCGAACTTAAATGTGTGACAATTATCATCATCATCTACCTCTAGCCTTTTACCAACTGTATTGGGGTCGGCTTCCAGTCAAGCCGGATTTAGCTGAATACTAGTATTTTACGAGTAGCGGCTTCCTACCAGACCTTCACAACCCATCAACTGGGGTAACACGGTACTTCATGGCTGGAATCATATTTACTGGCAAATGTGTGACAATTATATAAAATAAAATTATTGCCTTTTTATCTTTATCGTATCGACGTTTACTAAATTAAATACTTACTAAATTAAATGTCTTCTGTTCAAAATATAGCTACGTCGACCGCGTAAGCTTTTATCGTTGCGACGACGTAGAGGTTTCCTGGTGGGCCATGGATGGTAGTTGGTGGGCTACAGAGAGCTTCTTTAGAGCTTCAACATAACCGTTTGGAGAAGCTGTCTAAGGAGCCACGGTTTCGCGAGTTCTCTTATATTTATTGGTTTTATTGACGTCAAAAAGCTCTTTTCTTTCTAAATCTGCCACTTGGTTACTCCATATTGAAGCATGGATAATAAAGACATAGTGTCAAGAACATAGTCTTTTGGAAACCAGACTAACAACAAGTATGTAGGTATTTTTTAAAGCTAACTGCTGGCTGCAGTTTCACTCGCGTGGAAAAAGATTATCCCAAGGAAACATACTCCCGGGATAAAAAGTATCCTATAAGCTATTCTTCCGTTCGTTTTTAACTTTTGCCTTTATAATCATCATCTACCTAGCCATTTCCCAACAATATTGGGGTCGGCTTCCAGTCAAGCCGGATTTAGCTGAATACCAGTACTTTACGTGGACCGGCTGCCTACCGGACCTCCACAACCCATTAACTAGAGTAACATGATACTTCATGGCAAGACTGGAGTCAGATTTACTAGCTTCTGACTCTCCGTAACGACTGCCAAAGATCTACAAATGACAGCCGGGACCTTCGGCTTAACGTGCTATTCGAGGCTCGGAGGAAACTCGGTATGTTAAGATGGTCACTCATCCACAGACCAACCTTGGCAAGCGTTGCTTAACCTTGAAGATCGAACCATGCGGCTGTTATAATCTAGCCACGAGCTCCTCAACTTTCGCCTTTATAATATTAGTGTGATTTCACAAGCAATTGAGTCCAAGGAGTTTCTTACACATTTCTTTAGCATATTATTTTCGGAAACACTGACCTCTTGACCTTCCAAAAGTGCCGGTAATGGTTTATTTGAAATAAATACTTTTGACCTTTGAAATGGCGAGGAGCTCGTGGCTAGATAATAACAGCCGTACGGGTCGGTCTTCAAGGTTAAGCAACGCTTGCCAAGGTTGCTCTGTGGATGGGTGACCATCTTAACATAAGAGTTTCCCCCGTGCCTTGGAAAGCACGTTAAGCCGCAGGTCCCGGCTCCATTTTTACATCTTTTGCAGTCGTTACGGATAGTCAGAAGCCAGTAAATCTGACTCCAGTCTTGCCATGTAGTACCGTGTTACCCCATTTAATGGGTTGTGGAGGTCTGTTAGGCAGCCACTCTTCGTAAAATAATGTTGTTATTCAGCTAAATCGGGCTTGACTGGAAGCCGATCCCAATATAGTAGGGAATATGCTAGGCAGATGATGATGATAATGACCTCTTTACCATCCAAAAGTGCCTGTTATGGTTTATTAGAAATAAATACTTTTGACTTTTAAATGAAATTTGAATATTGCTTAAGTTATTTAAGGTGGTGACTGTATTTAATATAATCATACTTCCAAGCCTGTAAGGTTTTAAATGAGGTATGAGGACGTATCTCGGCGATTCTGTACCTCAACAGTACCTTCGCACATGGTAATAAGGCTTAAAGGTCTGTGAGTGACTGTATTCTGTGGGTTATTGGAAAATGCCACTTACGCTCGCCTATTTGCAAGTAATATTTATCTCGATTTAGACCGGTTCCGTCTTCTCTAGGTAGTTTCAGCTAGTATTTCACGCGAGTTCTATGAAATTTTAAGATACCTAATTTAAATGTTCAGTTGTGTAGCACTTTTCGGTGTAGGTATAGATAATATAAGTATTCTAACCATCTATTGAATCGTTTTGAAGGTCAGGGTTTCTTCCCCAATCCGATATATACATTTCTGATATGCGACGCTTGGGGGAGGCCTATGTCCAGCAGTGGACGTCTTTCGGCTGAGATGATGATGATGATGATGAAACCCAATAGTTTTTTTGAAAAGAGTAACCATGAAGTTTCTTGCCGGTTCTTCTCCATAGGAAACGATCAATTGGAACCGTGCACTAGCTTCTAACGTTTTATAAGTGCCCATGTCGTGTCTATGTGAAATAAAAAGATTTTGACTCTGATATCTAAGACTAGCTGCTGCCAGCGACTTTGCCCGAGTGATAGTAGAAAGTAATCCCAAGGAAACATACTCTCGGAATAAAAAATACGTAAGTAGTTTTATCACAATCCGTGCAACTGTTCGAACGTTTAGAAGTAACATCTCATCTGCCTAGCCTTCTCCCAACTATATTGGGGTCGGCTTCCATTCAAGCCGGATTTAGCTGAATACCAGTATTTTACGAGAAGCGGCTGCCTACCAGACCTCCACAACCCATTAACTGGGGTAACACGGTACTTCATGGCAAGACTGGAGTCAGATTTACTGGCTTCTGACTAACCGTAACGACTGCCAAAATCTACAAATGACAGCCGGGACCTATGACTTAAAGTGCTTTCCGAGGAACGGAGGAAACTCAGATGGTCACCTATCCACAGACCAACCTTGGCAAGCGTTGCTTAACTTTGAAGATCGACTCGTGCGGCTGATATTATCTAGCCACGAGCTTCAATCTTCATGTACCACTACTAAATAAATAAACGCTGGGCATTCTGGTTAAGTATCATTCAAGGAAAGTTGCTACTACTAACCCAAGATTTGTCAACTTCATCACTCATCAGACCATAGTCAAATATAGTCAAACTTCCCAGCACAATCTTCATCTATGGCAGATTATTTATAGTCAGTAATCCGATCTACCAACTTAGCATGAAGAATCGCCAAACTTAAGTGGCATTGGGCAGGGCACATTGCTTGCAGAACAGATGGCCATTGGGGCTGAAAGGTTCTGGAGTGGCGACCGCATTCCGGAAGACGCAACGTTGGAAAGCCTCCTATAAGGTGGACCGATGACCTGGTAAAGGTTGCGGGAATCCAATTCATGCAAGACGCACAAGACTGTTGATCGTGGCGACACTTGCCCTTGTCCAAAAGTTGACAACTCTCGGCTGAAATGATGATGAAACCTGATTCAGTTCTGAATAGCAGACGACAGTAATTCCATGTCAGACCTTAACTTGATTCCAAAACCTACTATGGCGTTATTCGATGATGAACTAGAAACAAATTAAATAGATTCCCAGCAAAGTAAACATTCTCGTAAGCTGCATAGACCGTCGTTCGTTACCAAAGACAAGAATAAACACTAGTGTCGTACCTACTTTACCAACTGCTGTTACATTCCCACGATAGAACATTCGCATTCGAATTTAAATTTGAATTTGGAATGCCAACACTTCAGTTGACATAATAGGGATGCGACTGGGTGTGACGTTTTATTGCACCTGGAAAACCGATAAGCTGAAAACACATCTACCTATTGAAATTTCGGTCTTTGATTGTTACTAGTCTTATTTATTTCACTAGTCGCTTTGTTATAAGAGTGATGCCGATTACATGAAACAGTTAGATCAGTCTCTATTTAATCAGTATCTATTGTCAATAATTATGCCGTGTGACCGCATATCAGCAGTGAAATTATTGTTCCGCAACCGCAGCCAAGAGCTTAAATAACAACTAGGTACAGTTTATACTGTGATAATTAACATAATTAAACCTGACAATCACAAATTATACCTGTATTAGAAGTAAATAAAAAAAATCCATTAAACATTCAGCAAAAAGAAATTCCATAAGCGACTGGAATTTTCAATCAGCCAAATCGGTAAGACTATGACGAAATAAACTGAAATCTCAGCGTTTTGAGGTCAAAAAGGTCTTAAGCTGACAAAAGCACAGTTCAACACAGTTACATAAATGTAGATCGCGCAATTGTTGCTTACTGCCTGCAAGGAACCGGTAACGATAAGTTGCTACTTGTTGCCTTTACCATGAATTTTATTAAACCATTATTCTTTATTTCTTTGTTATCATTTGCCCACAAAAGATTACTGTAATTAAAATTGTTTGTAAAAAGAATAATGAACGTTTACTAAATCTAATCGTAATGTTAATAATTTGATCACTAAAATCATAAACTTACCGTAATTCGCATGGTCCGAAACGGATATCACAATTTAACACCTCACTACAAACTCAAAAAGTAACCGTAACAATAAAGAATTTCGCTTTTTTTTCTAAAACAAAGGTCACAATCACACACGGAACCTCCACTCTCACACCGGTCGAATAAAAAAGAAATAAATTCCAAATTCAAACGTGACAGCTCTGAAACGCGGCAGACACATTTTTTGACAGTTCGATTACTTTTTTTAATTATTACGTGGGCACTGATCGAATTTTGTCCGGCGTCCGGGGGCTTCCGTCCGAACACGACGTTCGCCCGGGAGATCTCGCCGGTTCCAGAGGCTGACTCTGGCTCGGCCGGCGATCGAAGCTACGTATACTGCGCCTCCCCTCTTGCGTAACTGATATTGTTGTAAATTATAATAACGCCTTTATCATATTGGCTTCAAAATATTATTTTTTCTTTACATGGTTTTCGTAGAATGTTAATATGTTATGTAATAAAGTATTACTTTTAAATTGTCTAAGACAACTTCATGAAAAAACAAACATAAGTATGGTAATTTTCGCAAATTAGAAAGGAATCTGAATACCTCAATATTTCTATTCAACGCACATTAAAAAATATGATGTCCATATTATATCGCAGTATTTTTTTCACCATACGAAGCTTCGAGCGGCGCCCATCTTTCGGGAAAACCCTCAACGCGCAAGCGTGAACTGGAAAATCGGAGCGAGACAACACTACCGGCTTCGTACAAAAGAGGGAGACGACAATACTGCCGAAGTGAGTGCAATAATCCTCTCAATTTGTTGCCTAGGCACGTTCGAAATTTAAAAAAGATATTTTTCATAGAGCGCGCGTTTTTTTTTTGTTGAGTGTTGATTCATGGAGATAAAGTTAATAAGTGAAAATTAAAAAGGGCGGACATTCTAATGAAAGTGATGAGATATTTTACTCAATAATGTTTTTTTCGTTACTTTGTTAAACCTCATAATACTAAGGGAAAGGTTATCTTAGCGCAGAAAAGCGAATGAGGAAAAATTAAATATAATGTTACCTACTATGTGTTCATTATATTTTTTTCCTTGCTGTGAAACGGTTTTCCAATAAAGGGTGGTTTAGAACGACTACTTTTAAGGTTTCCAAATGCGTGTTTACAAATAAAGTGAAGTATTCCGCACTTGCCCCGCGCGGGGGATTATGGCCCATTCCCTCTCCTAGAGAGGAGGCCTGAGTCCCAGCAGTGGGAACATTATAAGGCTGACAATGCTAATTCAAAGTTTATTATTTTTTTAATTACCATGTTATTAGTTTCAAGAAACTGATTTTCAATGCAAAATTTTCTATTACAATTTGAAATTAGAATCTTCTAATTATGTTGGCAAGTTATTATGCATGAAGCTTATAAAAATGTTACCCAAATAAAATCAATTTTACGAATAAGTAGTATGTGGTCATGAAAATACATTATACATACTTTAGACCCCACGCTCACATTGTTCTAGAAAACTCTGGCATTACCCATCTTATGGCTTAGAAAACAAAGTCCTAATTCCAACAAACAAAAATAGACTTACTAATATATATGTACTATATACGTGGTATATACGAGTGTAGTTAGTTGTAACTGAAGTTTTCTCTTCCGGCCGGATTAAACTGACCCTGTGGTTACTGACCTTTTACGTTAGGTTAGTGTATACACAGCGTTGTCGTTTGTGTCGTGAGCAGATATTGTAGTCGAGAACATAGTATTTACGAGAATAATTTATTAGGCACTCGCTGTTGCCCGCGACTTCAGCCGCGTGTTCAAGAATTGGGATAAAATGGAGCCTATGTTCTTTTCCCCGTCAAAGGCCATATGCATGCCAAATTTCATCCAAATCCGTCCAGCCGTTTTTGCGTGATTAAGTAATCAACATTACACATTTATAATATTAAAAAATAAATAAATTAAATAAATAAATACATATATATTATAGTTAGGATTAATAATAACAAGGGTTTCGTTTTTTCTGACTGAGCCGTACGGAATCCTAAAAATCAATGAACGGGCACAAAGGCTGCATATTAAGCCCCCACCCACATCAGTTCACACTCAGACATTTGGGCCAAACTCGAATAGTGGGCGTACAAGAGACCTTCAATTCTAATTATAAGCTCCGTGGTTTCAGCTGTTTAGTTTGGACAAGTCGCCTGATTCAAACTATCAAAACTGTAACGATATCGTTGGCCATTATCGTATTCACATCCATCAATCGAACCTGAACGACACCGATTTTAAAATCGGTGTCGTTCCATCGAAGTATTTTTTTTTAGCATTTTCGGCCTTGTAGTGGTCCCACTGTTGGGAAGAGGTCTCTAGCAGAGGGAATGGGCTGTAATCCACCACGCGGGCCCAGTACGGGTTTTTGGATGTCACATGTCTTCGAATTTTTGGTTCTAGGACATGCCGGTTGCCTCACGATGTTTTCCTTCACCGTTTTGAGAGCGGTGCTCGCGACCTACAACTTGTAAGTCGGGTCAGTTACCACTTAACCAACACTACTCTCATCAAAATATGCCAATTATCATCTACAACAGCTATGTCAATTATCATCCTGGTAGAATACATAACAATGTAACTAACAGTAAGCTGTTAATAGATAATTTCAAGCCAATTGAATTGTCGTTTTATCGAATTTCGTTCAAGGAACACGTGAATACCGATTTTAGTTTTTTTTTTTAAGTGAGAGATCATCAAAATTACTTCTCCTACTCTGGGCGGAGCCGGAGGGCGTGACAGACTTTTATTGACTAAAACCATATCTGTGTCCTTCAATTGCCCCTTGCGTTGTAGGATTATAGGTACCCTTTCCAGAAATTCCATGCGGTCCTAACGATTTTGGGTAGGACTTCGATGAACGACGATAAAACTTCAACGATATTTGACGTGTTTGATTTGACGTGAATCAGACTACAGTTTTCAAGGACTTTGTTTTCGTTCGCTTTTCGTTCAGTATCTGTTTGTCTTGTGGTTTAAAGCCGTTCTGTTCTGTCACGTGGACTTATTTCTATGTATATTAGTTTAGTTTGGTTTATTCCGGGGAGTTGGTAGACGATTAGTTAATCAAAAAAGTTTTAGGTGTTTTTACTGTGAATATTTATCTGTTTGTGTCCCTAATATCTACATGTATTGGTTATCGTGTGTTCTGTGTTACTTTTTATTACTGTTAATGCACTCACGTAAGAATTAAGAGATTAAGGGCCTATTTCACCACCTATGATTAAGTTTCGAGTATCTTACTTGACAGATAATTTCATACAAAATCTGTCACATTTTTGAATTTATTCAGTGAGTAGTGCCTACTCGGACATTGTGAAACAGGCCCTTAATCCATTTAGGGCGATGTTCACCGACACCAAATCGACTGTTTTAATATTAAAACGGCTGTTTTAGCAATATTTCCTGTTCCTTATCGTCGGTTATTGACGTTAATCAGATGGTTATCTTAAACTTATGTCGGTGCACATGGCCCTTAGGCCCATCAATTAATCGCTTAATCAAGATTACTTGCCGGTACGTCATGGCCTATAGTTTTTGACAAAATAGATAGTATAATTATATTCCATCTATCTCCCTTCGGAAGTTAAGACGCCCAGTATATCCATATTATCAGAAACAACTAAACGCAGCTCCAACCTGACAGTCAAAACCTGCAGGACCCTGAAAAAAAGCCAAAGAAGGAACAGGAGAGGGTTTTAGTCAGATAAAGTCTAACACTCTGCCCAGAGCGCCAGAAGTCATTTTGATCATTTACCACCTTAAAAAAAAAGCTCCAGCCTGCCAGGTCACACACAAGTTAATTTCCCTATAAACCTCATTTAAACACCACACCCTCGCTTTATCTCCACAATCGCGTAAAGAGTGAAGAGCTTGTCATCCGCTCGCTAATTCGTGAAGAGAGCGCTAAACCACAACATAGATAGAGACAGAAGGCTATCTCATGTATGTTCTTCACTTTTCATACCTCCGTTTGATGACCGCGCTAGGGCAGGCTCCGGTAGCTCAGTCCGTACTCAGTCAAAGCGCGTAGTCATGTGTCTCTGAACGGTGTCTATGTGGTTTTTTTTTAAGGTGGGAAATCATCACAATAACTTCTTCCGCTCTTGGTCAGAGCAGGAGTGCATGTCAGAGTTTTACTGACTAAAACCCACTCCGTTTCTTCTTCACCTTCGTTTCAGGGTCCCGGGTTTTCCTTTCAGAAGCTAACCTATGTTCCCAGAGGCTTCGACCATGCTAGACCACTACGGTTTTGCTGACATGTCTTTGAGACGCGCATGCACTTTATTTTTCATACCTATGCTCGGCGATAGCGCGATGGTAGACGCGAGCCGCGCAGTCTAAGCACAAACCAAGCGCGTATGGTCCGAGACATCGTGTCTGTGAGCGATGTCTATGTGTGCGTTGCTCAAACACGCTTTGTATGTAAGGCCTGTTTTTTAATCTGTGAGACTAAACTATAATATTATGTTGGTTGTCACACTTGTCACACCACAAAAGAACTGGCATCATTATTATTGTAAGTTTGACATTTGCTGGTGTCAATTTAGTCTCAGGATTTAAAAACCAGACTATAGATTGCCTTCTGTGCCTATCTCTTGCGTGGCTAAAGCGACACGTCAGCTTATCTGTGCGAACGAGCGAATCTGAGCGAACGAGCGAAGAGATACCGCAAATGGTATTATGATGCGTTCTCTTTTTATTGGATTTGTTTTTTTATTGCTTTTGAAAGTAATTTTTAAGGGGAAAGTGGAGACTGTGATTTGATTGATCAGCAGTAGATTTCCTTGTGGAGTTGTAAATTAGATTTGTGCGCTTATATTATGCTTGACGTGCGAATGAGAAACTTTCTCAGTACCCGCTTGTAAAAGTTTTGCGTTTGTAATATATTTTGCAGTAGGTCTAATATTGAAATGAGAAAGAAATGGATTTATTTTTCACAACACAAGGTACACAAATACTAGGTAGGTTTATAAAATAAAATGCCTCATTGCTCTACAAAGATAATAAAGTAAGTAGCTGACGCAAGTTTACAACTGAACCTGAGATTTAAATTTTGGTTCTAAGTGGACTTTGCGAGGAAACCGTTATGAGTCGATTTCGCGATGTGCACTGTTTTGAGAGCGGTGATTAAATGAATTACACAAATGAATGCACCTGGCTGGGCCACTACCACTCTTCAGACTCATCTGTTTTTAAATACAAATAAAAGGAGAAATTGACTGACTGACTGTCATATCGACTCACAGTATCCAGTGCGTCAGTATGTTGTTAATACCTACGTCTAATTTGCCTGCACCGTTACACGTTATTCCTTTCAAAAGTGCTTGTAAATGATTCATTTGAAATAAGATACTTTGTATCTAGTTTCAAGCGAGTAAAGCCGCCGAGAGCAGTCATGGTAGCCCAGTGGTAACTTCCCCGATTTACAAGTTGTAGTTGTACGTGGTGTATTACGGCCCATTCCCTATCCTAGAGAGAAGGCCTGAGTCCCAACAGTTGGAACATTATACGGCTGATGCTATGCTAAGGCAGAGCAACTGACTAAAACCCACTCAAACACAAAAAATCTTCTTCTTTGTTTCGCGTTCCAGGGCCAATTCCTTTTCCTCGTAGAGTCGGTGCCACCACTATTCACGCGACTCAGCAAAGACTCATGCATCATACCTAAGTCCAATTTACCCGCGTCGTTACACGTTGCACCTTTCAAAAGTGCCTGTAAATGGTTTCATCATCATCACAGCCCAAAAACGTCTACTGCTGGACATAGGCCTTCCCCAAGCGCCGCCACAACGATCCCATGCCTCTCGCATCCTTCGGTAAATGGTTTATTTGAAATAATATGCTTTCTATCTTTGTATCGAATTTCAAGCGGGTCTCTTGCAGAAGCTACTTCTCAAATAAATCATACAAAATGACGAACCGACAGCTCAGTGCGTCAGTACGTAGTCAATACCTACGTCCAATTTGCCCGCGCTCCACGCTACACGCCGGGCACGTTTCTGATACTATGTAAGTAATTGTTTCCGCGCCTTGGTGTGCGCTGCACGTGGCTAGTGGCCTTACTATTGGATGATACTCGCTTCGCTACTTTATTCTTATTCTAATCTGAGAGTGGACCAAAGGATGGACCCTAATTTTCTTACTATATTTCAAGTCTAATATAAGACTAATGATTTACTTAATAAATTGTCTCTACCAAGAATGATTCACCTAGCAAATGTGTTCATGACCGTCAATAACTTTGTAATTGATCGTACCTTTATCAGTCCAAAAAATTGCATTAGTTGACCCCGAACTCGATAGATGGCGTTGGGATCGAATTAGATCTCGATATCGTTTGCTTACCGCGATTTGACTAGGGTCAGCAACAGTAAAAATACATGAGACGCTAACTATAGATCAATATATGGTGGTTTTATTTATACATCCCTACCTATATACACACGGTATAGATCAACAGTTCAATCGCGTAGTACCGAGTGTTACCGCCGCGGCGCTTGGTATTATACATGGTCCTACGAGCCCAATAAAAAACCGTTTTTGAATTTCGCGCGGCCGGTTCCGCTTGCCCGTGGTACTGCAGTGGATTGCTGCGGCAAAGTACCCGGTTCCCCGCATCGACAGCGACAGCTTCGTCGAGTGTTGTTGCCGGGATCAGCTACAGCGGCAGAAGAAGTGGTGTCGTAGAGGGCGCCACTTGCATCAGTTCAACCGTGAGGAAACAGCGTCATCCTCCGAGTCCAACGTGTCGTCAGCCAGTTCAACGGGATAACAGAAGACTGACGTCACGACTAGTTCAACGTGTCGCCACCAGGGGGCGCCACCAGAGTGAGTGAGTGAAGTGCAAAATTGTAAGTACAGTTCTTTGTTTTATCGGTCAAAGTGCAAGTTCACAAAGTATCGGCAATTTGAACCTTAGTTTGAACATTCAAGAAAAGACTTAGTGAATTTTAAGTGATATTTTAGAACATTCAAGAAAAAGACTTAGTAGATTTTAAGTGATTTTTGTGTGCATGTTTTAGACTTAGAATAGTTTTAAATAAAACGAAGGAACGGGGAACCTATGCCCGATTTCCCCCACAGTAGAAATTAATCGTTAAAAACTTGTAAAGTTTTAAGTAAAATTTTGGACTTGTAAAATTTTAGGACAGTTTGTACTCATAATTTATTTGTTTACAAGGACTTAGAAAATTTGTGGTGAATTTTAGAATTGTTAGTTATTGCTTTTATACTTAGGAAATTTTACATAGCTGTTTTTAGATAGTTGCTAGTTTTGTAAGCTTTTGTTTTATGTTTTTATCACATTGCATAGATTAGGATTTTAGTTTATACATTTTACTGATAAATCAAGTTCACTATTATTTACATCTTATATTTACAGTGTTTTATATAGATTATTAATTTGTTACAATGGAAGGATTAATCAATGTTTTAAAGGAACTTCAAAATATAATACAACGGGGCTTAACAAACTTTAAAAAGAGTCCAAAAGAAAGGTTGACAAAAGATTACGTACAAACTAAAGATGAATTATTAGAAAGAGATTGGAACTTATTTACAAATAACTATACTAAACTCTATGAACTATATAATACAAAAGATAACACAAAAATAGGAGAAATGTATGATAGTACGGAAGATATTTACATTACATATAAATGTTTAATAAAATCCACATTGAGCGAATATGGCGTTGTAAAAAAGACTGATAATGAGTCGAGTTCATCCAGTAGTGTTTCTAAGTCATGTACATTTGTAAAACTGCCTAAAATCGCCATTCCGATATTTAGTGGAAAATATTCAGAGTGGACGACATTTCGGGACTTATTTGTTTCACTAGTACATAAAAATGATGGGTTAGACAACGTGCAAAAAATGCACTATTTGAAGAGTCATCTCAGCGGTGAAGCTGAGCAGTTAGTGAGACAAACACCCGTGTCAGACTCAAATTATATTCAATGTTGGGCAAAATTGGAAAAGAGATATAGTAATAGGAAATATCTGGTGAGCTGTATATTACAACGTCTATTTACCCAAAAACGTATGCAGGTAGAATCGGCATCGTCATTAAAAGAGATGCTTGATACAACCAATGATTGCCTCGACGCTTTGAAAAATCTGAAGGTGGATGTGACAACTTGGGACATCATGATCATACACATAAGCGCTTTTAAACTTGATTCAGAAACTCGCAAACAGTGGGAACTCAGCATTAGTAATTTAGACTCCGATGAATTGCCCACCTTTGAGCGATTTACTAACTTTTTAGAGAAACGTTTTCGTGCTTTAGAATTTATAGAACCAAAACGGAATAATCAGGTCAATAGTTCACACAGTCCAAAGGCTATGGTAGTGAGTTTAAACAATATAAAATGTGAGTATTGTAGCGAATCTCACAAACTTTGTTTTTGCAAATCATTTGCAAAGCTATCAATTGGTAACCGTCGTGATTTCGTGGTGAACAATAAAATTTGTTTCAACTGTTTAGGTGGTAATCATATGGTCATAAACTGCAAGAAGTCAACCACATGCAAGCTTTGTCACAAAGGACATCATTCGTTGCTCCATCCGAATGGAGACCTAGTCAACAAAGTGGAAGCTTCAGCAAGCACGCCTACGGCTGAAACTAATCTGTCGACTAGTTCCACTCCGGTAGTCTCTTGCCTATCCACTAACAAAGACCCCATACCTGGGCAGGTTTTACTACCCACCGCGCTAGTAAACATCGAGTCGAAGATGGGTTATCAACCGGTTAGAGCTTTAGTCGACCAAGGCTCACAAGCCTGCTTTATTACTGAGTCCACAGTACAGTTCCTCAGATTGAAAAAAGTACCTATACAAGGAATTGTGTCTGGGTTAGGCAAAAAATCAACATTGGCTAAGTCTATGGTAACTGTAGAAATCCAGTCTAGGGTTGATCCAAAATTTAGAATTAATATAAACGCATATGTCATAAGTAAAATTACCTCATACCTGCCAGAACAAACCACAAACAAAACTTCCTTTGACTGGTTTGATTTTAGGAATTTGAAACTTGCCGATCCATTATTCTGTAAGCCTAGCAAAATAGACATTTTACTAGGAGCAGATGTTTATGGCTGCATTGTAAAGGAAGGCATGATAAAGAGTCCATCGTCTAGTTTAGTCGCACAAAGCACAACCTTAGGGTGGACCTTATCTGGGGTGGTTGATTCAACCACTAGTTCACGCTACACACAACCTAGTGTCAGTGTAATGCATGTAAATTTCACCACAGACCAAATCTTACTAGATAATAAAATAGAAACTCTAAGACAATTCTGGGAAAACAAAGAACAAATCAGTTCAAAGAAAATGCTAAAGCTTGAAAAACATAAGTGTGAGGATTTATCTGTGAGTACTATTAAGAAGACAAAAAAAGAAAATAAAGAGTAGTAATAAGTAGTAATAAAAATAAAGTACAATAAAGAGGCTAACTAATAAAATATGCATTTACCCACTACTGATTCATGAAATGATTATATACAGTTTTTATCTTTTACATTGTTTTTATACTTTATACACTGTTTTTTGTTGCTAATTGCAATTATACACTATTTATTTTTATATTTTAAGTTTTAGTTAGTTTTACATTTTTTTATGTTTACAATTTTAATTAGTTGCATGTCGTACAGTACAATCACAGAAAGTGTATATCCACATAGTTCGAGCTTTAGCTGCACTGATGAAATTGTATTTTATATAGATCAAAAATATTGTATGTAGTTATATAGATCAAACTTTGTATGTAGCATGCAGTTACAAAACTGTGATTCAATTGTCATACTCTGCTTTTAGAAAATTGCTAATGTGTGAAATAATTTAAATTTCAGTCCATATTGTTCAATCTATTTTTATATGTATAGGTACGAATAATTTAAGCTAATTGTATTGTAAAAGGACATTTCGTCACTAAATGTCCTTGGTGGGCGGTATGTTCATGACCGTCAATAACTTTGTAATTGATCGTACCTTTATCAGTCCAAAAAATTGCATTAGTTGACCCCGAACTCGATAGATGGCGTTGGGATCGAATTAGATCTCGATATCGTTTGCTTACCGCGATTTGACTAGGGTCAGCAACAGTAAAAATACATGAGACGCTAACTATAGATCAATATATGGTGGTTTTATTTATACATCCCTACCTATATACACACGGTATAGATCAACAGTTCAATCGCGTAGTACCGAGTGTTACCGCCGCGGCGCTTGGTATTATACAAAATGTCTTATTATCCTTATTAAGTTAACTACTCTACGGTCTCTACTCTCAGTCTTGTGTTTAGTCGCTTTAATAGGGTAAAAATAATCCTTTCTAAAGCCATGGTAGCTCAGATTATCCCAAATATATAAGAGTTTGGATTCGTCTGTGATCTTTTATAATTTATTACAACGGGATTTTTTATAACATCAAAAATGCTTTGAGAAATCGTAGGTAGTTCCTTGCTTCTTTTGCTTCGTCTTTGCCCTTGCAAAAAAAGCAATGAAATTATGCTAAGACACTGACAGCTAAGATATGGCCAGTCTCTACTCATCATCTGACTATCCGTAACGACTGCCAAAGATCTCCAAATGACAGCCGGGACCAATGGCTTAACGTGCTTTTCCGAGGCACGGAGGAAACTCGTTATGTTAAGATGGTCACCCATCCACAGACCAACCTAGACAAGCGTTGCTTAGCCTTGAAGATCGGCCTGTGCGGCTGTTATTATCTAGCCACGAGTTCCTCTGGCCAGTCTCTACAGACGGTGCCAATTCAGGAACATCTCTTTTTGAAATGCTGTGTAATTTTTTTCTGTGAAAACTCGTAGTAGTGGCAACAACACCACCCACCAATCAGGATCCAGCTGCCGTCGGCGACGACTGGCGGCCGTCGGTAAAGGTGCGGGCACACCGGACACGGCGAGTCACGAGTCACGCCAGATAAAGGTGGCATCGTTACCACTGTTACGCATCACCACTTACTATTCACACGGCGGAATATTCCGCGTAGTACAATTGTAAACATTGTGGTCGTGTGGGAAGGTGTTTAGGGCTATGCGAACTTTACCAATCAAAATGATAGATCAATATCTCGCATATTGTTTGAAAGAGACACCATTGCCCCTTTTATTTGAAGTATGAAATCTTCCAATGACATTTCTTGCTTGGGTGGAGCGAGAGAGAGTGTCTAACTTTCACTGAATTAAATCCAACTGTGTTCCTTTCCCTCTCCTAGAGAGGAGGCCTGAGTCCCAGCAGTGGGAACATTATAAGGCCGATAATGCTAATGTGTTCCTTTATCTGTCTTTTGCGATCCAAAGCCACAGTGTCTTCTGAAGCGGCCTAGTACGGCCGATGTCTGGTAGAACAAAGGGAACGTTTGAAACAATGACCGTTGCCCTAGAACGCAACGGGTAACTGAAAGACTTAAGTGCAGGACTTTAGCCAGGAAAGATCTGATACTCTCCCTCGGTCCAACCAGAGCGACAGAAATTATTTGAGGATTTCCCGCCTGTCAGAAAGACTGATATCAGATTTACTGCTTCAAAAATTAAATCCTACTTAATATATATATATAAATGTATATATATAATATAATATTATAAATGCGAAAGTTTGTGAGGATGGATGTATGTTTGTTACTCTTTCACGCAAAAACGGCTGGACCGATTTGGTTGAAATTTGGTACGTAGATAGGTTATACCCTGGATTAACATATAGGATACTTTTTGTCCCGGTCAAAAGGAAAAAAAAAATGAAACTTAATCTTATTTATTCTTCAATTTTGTTATGGGCTGCTTTTTATCAACACACCACGCGGGTAAAGCCGCGGGCGAAAGCTAGTATTTTATAATTTTATAAAATTCAAAAGAGATTTTCTCAGCCTTCATCTTATCATGCTGTATGTATTTTACTTCTTTACACTCAAACGGCTGAGCAGATTTCGACGAAACTTGATACACAGAGAGTAGACGATGTCCTACGCAGGATACATTTTATCTCGGGACTATGTTCCCTTGGGATGCTGCTTGTTCTTCTGTTCGTGTCGATGAACTCAAATATTTTTTTTCTGACCAATATTTGTCAACCGGTACAGCTCTGTTATTAGCCTTTTACAAAATCCTAATAAGTGCCAGTTAATTGTTGTTGTTGTTGTTTGTAGAACCGCTGGCCACTAGTAATAATATACGCTACAATGTTTGACCAAATCAGTATTAGTTTTCCAAACAAGTACCTCATGGAAGATTCAAACAGGATAAACAATTTTTAATTAATTAATCTATACTAATATTATAAAGAGGTAAAATTTGTAAGTTTGTATGTAGGGGGTAATCTCTAGAAGTACTAGTCCGATTTGAAAAATTCTTTCAGTGTTAGATAGCCCATTTATCGAGGAATGCTATAGGCTATATACCATCACGCTACGACCCACAGGAGCGGAGCAGTAACGAAAGATGCGGTTGAAACCGCAGTGGACAGCTAGTCTAATATATTCGTCAGTCATAATTTTCTTGTATCACGCGGCCAAAACCGCTGACAACAGCTAGTATTACGAGTATATGAGCAACAATATTTGACCAAATCAGTAATACTTTTCCAAACAACTGGACTCTTGTACTCGAGGCGATCACAACAGGATAGCGGGACGTGGGAGCGAGCCCAGCGGTGCGCGTGACCTTGCCAAGGTCGCGTCAATTGCCAGGAGCTGTTCCTTACTGAGTGTTTTATTGACGTTTATGTGTTATGTAAAGATGTTGGTTTGAAGTGGTTATAATGTTGTTAGGTATTGTTTTGTTTAGGGAGTTTTGTGGTGTAGTAAATGTGGAAGACACAAAATCTTTTGTTGAATGATTTAAAAATAAAATAAAAAAAAACATAGAAAAGTATTTTGTTTGCACAATGCTACAGTAAAAAATATCGTATGGCTCTAAAAATAGTAACTTTTTATAAGATAAACCCTATTATAACATACAGCTGTTGGTTGGAAGTGGTTAGAATTTTGCTAGGTTTTGTTTTGTTAATGGAGTTTTATGATGTAGTATAAAGACTTTTGTGATTTAGTAAAAACTGTTTCAGCTACTAACTTCTGCACACGATTTTGTTTGCGCAATGGTATCGTAAAAAATGCCGTATGACCCTAAAAATAGTCATCCTCATCATCATAATCATTTTAATCAAAAGACGTAAATTGTTGGACATAGTGTCGACACAAGTAACGGTCCTGTGCGTCTCGCAACCATTGCATTCCCGTATTCTCACCAGGTCATCGTTCCATCTTATAGGAGGCCTTCCAAAGCTGCGTCTTCTGGTACGTGGCGGTTTGGGCGCTTAAATAGCATAACTTTTTATTTCATAATTATCTGCGAGATCAATTTCTTACTCCAAATAAACAATAAATACCTGTTTATAATGATAAATTAGTTTGCAATTAATTTAATGGCTAATGTTTAGTATTCCATTTTCTACCTAAAGTGTAAAACCGTTTTTATTCCTAAAGAAGAAATCTTCCATCATCGACCAAGTCATCACTTTCCATCAGATGAGATAATGGTCAAGTGCGAGCCTACCCATAAAAAAATATCCTAGTTCTCCAGCAGTGGAACATAACGGGTTCATTAGATGGACCTATTCACATATGGACTAAATCAACCAGTGTTAGTCCCTAAAACTACCACATTCTGAAGCCGAAGCCAATAAACAGACCAACTAGAATGAGGAAAATACTCACAAAATACAACGTGAGTGCTACGCCGTAGCCCGTAGCTCACGACTCGTAGCTCGTAGCGCGTGCTACGTAATCGCGTAGAACACTGCTCATTTACAAAGTGCTACGAATGTTAGTGCACTAAATATGACTGAGTTAGTTTACATTACTGGGAAGTGGAGTATGAAAGATGATGAGATTTAAATATTTTATGAATGCAAGTTTTACCGTTATTTTTCTGTGAGTGTTTTTTCATTTTGTTATATGTAAAAACATTTCCATGTCCTGGTACGCAAAATGATGGAAGTTTTATTTTTCCTACACAAATAGCATTACCGTCTAGTACAAAAAAATAATAATTGGAAATAATTTCTTTCTTCTTACATTCTTTTTTTCGTATTTTAGAGAGTATGCTCTGATAATATGTTAAATAAATAAAACCAAGCTTGATCAAAAATATTTTGAATCACTTTCACTTCCTACACGCATAGCATTACCGCGTCTAATATAAAAAAAATATATCGATCTTGTATTTTTTTTCTTTCTATATTTCCTTAATTCTTTATTCCGTTCCTTTTTTTGTATTTCTACTTCTGTTGGTCATCACTCAGTAATTATCTTTCAATAATATATTATTCAATCTTCCTTAATCATATCAATCTGTGGTCACGCAACTCATCCTGGAACCTGTGTAGCAACTCATCTCCGAACTAATAACAACTAAACCATTTTCCTATTAGAACAACATTAACCTTCCTTCCTCAACAAAACAAACAGATCTCCTCGTGCGGCAGCCGGTAGTCGAGTAATTATGTCAAGTCCGTCCCACTGCACTAATTACTGCGGACAGCCGCCTCCCGTGACCAGACAGCGTAGCCATGGAAATCAAGTACATTTACCTATACTTCTGTAAGAACAGTAATAATAAAATAAAGAGGAAAGATTTGTATTTTTGTTTGCCGGCTCGATTGGCACAGTGGTTGGAAGACCAGCTGCTGCGCTGCGGGTCGGGTTTTATCGCCAAGTAACCAATATTTGTATATCCAGATTCTGTGTCCTGATAGCAACGATCAGCTACAACCACGGGCTACAACCTGGGGATCTTTAAGTCAAGATTGATTAGGTCACATCTAGGCAAGCGTGTTCCATCGTTGACCACATCGTCGCTTTTCATCAAGTGAAATAGTGGCCAAGCGCAAATCCATAAACCGTTTAAAAAAAACCGACTTCTATAACAAAAACACTGAAACGTCCAAAATTTATTTAATTTTGGAAGTCGGTGTTAAATAGCAAATACACAAACAAAATGAGAAACGACCCTAACTACGTAATCATTTAATATCTACTAGCCACTACCAGCGGCTTCACCCGCGAGATAGTAGAAAATTATCCCAAGAGACCATAATTCCAGAATAAAAATAGTTTTAAGTACTTTTATTCTGGAATTCTAGGATATGGTCTACCTGTGTACCATATTTCATTTAGTTCCTTTTTTTGCGTGAAAGAGTAAAAAACATCCATACATACAAATTCTCATGGTTATAATACTAGCTGCTTCAAGCGGCTTTATCCGCATGACAGTAGAAAATCATACCAAAGCAACAAAAAAGTATCCTATGCGTTACTCCCGGACATGTCCTATTTATGTACCAAGTTTTATCGAAATCTGTTCGGCAGTATTTACGTAAAAGAGTAACAAACATCCATATATCCAAACAATACATACAAACTTTTGCGATTATAATACATACAAGTATTAGTAGGTCTTTTTCAGCCAACACTTACCCTTGAACCCATGACACATCTCCCACATTACATCTAATTAGTCTATTATTCCCCGAAAGCCCAGCACTTAGAGCCTGAACATATTAGTGTGAACATTATCATTACTGTAACGAGACGATCATCCCCTTGTCCCCGAGAGGCCGCAAGTGATCGGGGGCTCCCTAACCGACTAGCTTGCGTTTCTGTGTGTCCTCCAGTTTTATTAGTCGTAACGATAATGAGGGGGCGTCGATTATAAATGAGGTACTTTGTTAGCTTGTTCAGAGGATGAAAAATAACTCTAATAAACTCTATTTTCATTCCTCCACAGCTTACAAATGTATGCGCTTTATATAAAATAATAATGAAAGTTTTTTTAAGACATTTTCCAAAATGAAATGAAGAAATAATAAATCGTTTATTTGCTTGAAATATGACGGTATAGTTCAAAATCAATATGAGCTATTTTCAGAGCAGTGGTGGCCAAGTGGTATCTGCCCCGAATTACAAGTTGTAGGTCGTGGGTTCAAACCCAGCCAGGTGCATAACTTCGTGTAATTTATTTCATCACCACTCCTCTTAAAACGGTGAAGGAAAACATCGTGAGGAAACCGGCCAGTCCTAGAACCAAAAATTCGAAATCATGTGCGTCGTCAATCCACATTGGACCCGCGTGGTGGATTACAGGCTGTAGCAGCCACATTCCCTCTCCTAGAGAGGAGGCCTGAGTCCCAACAGTGGGAACATCACAAGACGATAATGCTATATGAGTTATTTTAATGTATCTTTCTTTGTAATATCTAAGGTTTGCGGTAAGAAAACCCAATTCTGGGTTAAGCATGCATCACCTGTGCTATTTTTAATAACTGTAAAATTTGTGTACAATAAAGGCAATAAGAATACCTACTATTTTCTTATATCCCGCCTCACATTCATGCAAATTGTATATAAACGGCGAAGTAAATTGTAAAAACCGATAAAATCTCAGCGATAAAATCTAGAACTTCCAACGACAATTGACCTTCACAATATAGGTGGTCTGATCGCGCCAGTCACATACCTACACACAATAACAAAAACATGATTGAACCATTTCCATCAATTGAATAACAACGGGCAAACACTTGTGTTTAGTGTCGACCAGTGATACCAGTCCTATAAATATTATATGCCTAGCCTTTTCCCAACTATATTGGGGTCGGCTTCCAGTATTTTACAAGGAGCGGCTGCCTACCAGACCTCCACAACCCATTAGATAATACGGTACTTCATAGCAAGACTAGAGTCAAATTTACTGGCTTCTGACTGACCGTAACGACTGCCAAAGATCTACAAATGACAGCCGGGACCTACGGCTTAATGTGCTTTCCGAGGCACGAAGGAAACTCGGTATGTTAAGATGGTCACCCATCTACAGACCAATGTTGGCCAGCGTTGCTTAACCTTGCAGATCACGCCAGTTACATACCTACACACAATAACAAATGAATAAACCTACAGAAATATTAATGATTGAACCATTTCCCTCAATTGAATAACAACGAGCACACTTGTGTTTAGTGCCCGCCAGTGTTACCAGCTGTAAATATGTTTATATATGTAACTGGCCATTTGTGCGGCGTTCGCATCGCAATATGTGGCAAATGTGGAGTAATTTACTGTTGTAGCGTGTTGCAATCGTTACTAATATTGTGATTTGTTTTGTCTGTATTTAACAGACATTAACATAAAATAAAATTGGATAACATATTTTTCGAATACAATGTTCGTTTAGGTAGCTAACTGATGGCTTGAGACCTTGTAGTCTCAATTTTACTTTAGGTTCATACTATTACTAGCTTCTGCCAGTGGCTTCGCCCACACGAAAATAAAAAATAAATAGCCTCAGCCTACGTTACTCAGGAAAGATGTGGCTTCCAAATGGTAAAATATTTTTTTAATCGGTTATGTTACAATAGAATTAAAGTAAATAATTTTTGAGTTAAACAAAAAGTCGAATATATATAATATTTGTACAGCTTTTTGAAGTAGCTTTGTCAGCGTGCAAGTAGAAAATTATCTCGAGAAAACAAGCTACTTGCGGGAATTGAACTCGCGACACGCAGCGCTGCAGGCAACCGCTCAACCGCTGCACCAACCGTGCCGTCGAACATAAACCTTTGTCGTTTAATTACTCTTTTTATTAGTGAAACTGGATTAAAGTCCGTTGCATAGCTTAAGAGGTAATTAATAAGAAGATAGACGCTGAAAGTAACTTTGTATTTATACCAGGTATACAGGGTTATTTATAAAACACTAACAACCTTGCGGGACTGTATTACTGACAACACAAACAACAACTATTGTTCTGAGACTTTTTTTAAACATAATATTTTTGCCAAAAAACAAACCTTCAAGATTGTTGTACCTACTTACGTCTCTCGCCACAATAGCGGGGGAGCAGAGGGGGGGGCTGCTCCCCCGTTATCGTACTATCCCTTCGATTTCGTAACATTTAGAAAATTCAATTTAAATACTGTTATTTTCGTATGAAAATATGAAGAACTAAAATATGATAAATTTTAAGAGTCAGTCCTGAGAGGTTGCCAGTGTTTTAAAAATAGCCCTGTATAAAGATTACTTAGTAAGATTATGGTAAGACAATGTAGTGAAAGAAGCTTGTCTTTTGCACAAATTGGTGCAGACACTTCCTGAACTGAATACTTTATGGGCTGCAACTAAGGAACACAATTGCTTGTTAAACTACAATCTCGTTGCGGCAAAGATTCTAAGCGAGGTAGATGGGACACTACATACAGTAGTGGTGTGCCCCGCTTAGGTGGAGCACCGCCCTGTCCTCGTGGAGGCGTTCAGCGGCGGTTACCTCTCGTGCCGGGCCCTGGTACAAGCCATGATCCGGAGCAAGAGGAAATGGGAAGTGGTTGCCTCCTTCTGCAAAGCAGTAATGCTAGCGAATGAGATGGCCGCACTCGTGACGTGTGACACTGACGTCCTTATGCCCCAGCTGCTGACCAAAGCATAGAGAGTTGCAGTTTGAATACCGGTGACGGCAGGAGCGGACCGACCCTAAGTCGTCAACGACGCGTAGTGTTCCATGTGCGTTCCAAAGAGATAACAGCAAACCATAAGGGCATACCTGCTATGGCCTTAGAGAATTTCTAAAAAGCCAATAAACCCGTGTTCCTAAAATTCAAAGGGCAAATGATGGACACAGGTATGGTTTTAGTTGGTAACAATCTGAAACGCCTGAACGGGAAAAGGAGAAGTCATTAAAATCTGGCTCAAACAACTATATTCTCGACTCTTACTCAATTGCAATGGCAAATTAAACTACTATTGACAACTACTAATTAGTACGAGTATTATAATTAAACAATCACTGTTAAGTTAAGCAGGCAAACCCACAGATGAGGGTAGTTGCACAAACGGTTGCGGGGGTCACGTGACCGTGCGTCTGAACTGGGTCAGCAGTGTGGCTCTCATTATGCGCCGGATTGCAGCTGATTGCGCCCATTATAGCCGCGCAAAGGTTAATTATTGACGCCCCATAGGGGGCGGAATTACAGGTGTCACCGTTTATGATTTAATGGAGAATGGAGAGGAATTGTTATTGGAGATGAGTAGAATAGAATAGAATAAACTTCATTGTACCAAAATAGTAGAAGTAGACTACTATGTATGATATACTATACTAGTACAACATGTAACATAATTATTAACGCATATCCTCTTGGGGGGTCATTGTACTCATCATTATGAACAACTTTTACTATGGGACCAAACCTGAAATCGAGATAAAATAATCTGCTGTTCCATACATTTATGTTCGCATATTTCGTCAAAATGAAGGGAACAGCTGATTATTTTTTCTCGATTTCAGGTTTGGATGATGGCTAGTTTGTCCGATATAATTCTATTTGCTGATGACACCTCTCTTATTTTTAAAGTAGACAGAAAAGATGCTGATGTCTTGCATGTTAATGAAAGTCTGGCTGTTCTTTCGAAATGGTTCGCAGCTAATAACCTCTTACTAAATGCGAACAAAACTAAATGTATAAAGTTTTCATTACCAAATGTCCCTCAAGTAGGCCTTAATTTAATGCTTGACGGTAAAAAACTTGATGCTATTACGGAAACTGTGTTCCTAGGTGTAACAATATACTCTAAACTGCAGTGGGGTGCTCATATTGGAACTCTCTCTGGTAGATTAAGCTCAGCAGCATATGCAGTAAGAAAAATTAGGCAATTGACAGATGTAGCCACAGCCAGACTAGTGTACTATGCTTATTTCCACAGTATTATGTCCTATGGCATCTTACTGTGGGGGTCTGCGGCTGATGCGGAATCAATCTTTATATTGCAAAAGAGAGCAATTCGGGCTATCTATAAAATGGGTCCTCGCGAGTCCCTTAGAAATATATTTGGAGAAATTGATATAATAACTCTGCCCTCTCTTTATATTTTAGAAGGTATATTGTATGTACGTAAAAACTTAGGACTTTTTAAAATTAGAAGTGATTTACATGACAAAAATACGCGTAGGAAACACGAAATCGTGTTACCTAAATGGAGACTAGCGAAGACCAGCAAGTCATTCCTTGTCAATAGTATACGCTTTTATAATAAGTTGCCCAAGTCTGTTATAGAACTTAGCGAGGGAAAGTTCAAAACGCTTATTAAGCGTGTCCTAACCAAAAAAGCATATTACAAGGTTAGAGACTACGTCGAAGACACGCTTGTTTGGCATTAACTGCTTCTGCACATGTGGCCCCCTGGTAACCCATTAACTGCATTATTGTGTAAACATGTCTATTAACTGCTCCATGTTTGTCTTATTTTATTTATTTACTCAAGCCATTGCTTTTGCAATATTTTTATATTATTCGGATCCCAATCACCTTAAATTCATTAAGTCGTGATTTTTTTTTTTTGTGTTAACATCTCATTCGTTGATAAGTTTTATAATTGTTTTTTTTTGTTCTTATATTTATATAGCTTCTTTCGTATAATGTGAATGAGTGGGCACTGTAGACTACAGATTTTAATTACTACCTTTTTGAACCCAGTTTTTGACTAATTTTATCTTTATTGTGGTTTTGGGTGCAATATTGACTGGTCTACACTGTCCTCGCATAAGTGTCTGTGTTGTAATATGGAAATGTTGTAAACCCAATAGTTTTTTGAAAAGAGTAACCATGGAGTTTCTTGCCGGTTCTTCTCCATAGGAAACGACCAATTTAGAACCGTGCACTAGTTTTCGACGTTTTATAAGTGCCCATGTAGGCCTATGTGAAATAAAAATATTTGACTTTGACTTTGACTTTGTCTTTGGTCCCATAGTAAAAGTTGTACATAATGATCAGTACAATGACCCCCCAAGAGGATGTGCGTTAATTATGTTACATTTTGTATATGTACTAACAGCCGAACCCAATAACCTATCTATCTCCAGCTTTGGCATACTGGAAATAGGAAAACAAATGATACAATACAAAAATTATAATTTTTTCTGTTGTTTCATTTGTTTTTCTATCTCCAATATGTGATAGGTAGATTATTGGGTTCGGATGTAAGATAATAGATGGAGAGAGAAGCTGTACGGTTCCTATCTCAAATGTTTAAGCAACTCCAGCTGAGGTTAGTGTCTGGATGGGTGAAGTCCACATACCGGCCACGGTAATTGTAAGTTTTACGTTGCTACCTACAAACTAGAGGCTTACAACTGTTTGAGAACTTTTACTAAAGACGAGCATGCAAAGGCTCAAAATTCTAATGTAGTTCCTCCATGGCGGTAAGTCCCCTCTTTGAGGAGTGCCTGGAACGGTAATACGGCGTTCTCACCTTCCGCAAGACGCAGGTCCTCACCTTTCATGGGAAGTTCGGGAGGTTCCTGCACCAAATACGTGCGGAAGAAACGCCCGGATGTCGGTGTCACCATTGTGATTAGCACCCGGAGGTCACGCTGGAGCATTCGGTGCAAGTGTATCCAGCTTGGGCGGAGCATCGTCGCGTCTTTGTGGGAGTAATCTATCCTCCACCTCTCGCGCCGGGCTCGGTACAGGCCATGGTCCGAAACGAGGAAGAGTGGCCGACGGTCGCGTCCTTCTGCGAAGCAGTAATGCTAACGAAGGAGGCGGCCGCACGCGACAGTTTAGGCCAGTTTTCAACTAATTGGGAGTTGCAGTTGCTTGATGACAGGCCATTTGGAGACCTTCCTCAAAGGAAGGTTTTGGCCGAAGGGTGTCTTGTTTCGACGATTTTGTGGAACGATACCGACGCGACGTCACAGCGAAACACGTCGCCGTCACTTCGTGTGCAATAGTTTTTCTTTATTTATTTAGAGGCTTTTACCTTACAAAGGTACGTCAGCCTCATCGTAGCCTTTAAATAATTAACATCTACTTTCAATTTAACTACTGATTACATTTATATTCCATTGAAGTAAGTGGGTATTCCCTCAAGTAAAAAGTCCCCAATTATTACCTTGCATTCCTCATAGTTGTTTAAATGTTTATACCTAGTTACTTTTATAATATGTACCTATTAGGGCCTGTTTCACAATATCTGAGTAGCCACTACTTCCTGAATAAATACAAAAATGGAACAGAATTTGTATGAAATTATCTGCCAAGTAAGATATTGGACACTTAATCATAGGTGGTGAAACAGGCCCTAAGTTTATTACTTTGTAAGATTTAATTGAGTATTTTTTTCTATGGGTCTTAGTTGCCTGATAATTTATTATTTTTTATTTAAGTACTATTATTTACTATTATTATTGACTAGATAGATTTATTATTTACTATTATTATTGACTAATTTTAACAAAGGCGTACCCTACAGTGAGATTAATTTCCAATACTACGAACTGTATCAAATAATAAACATATTTTTCACATTCAATTATTTATTACGCTGGAAAACTGCGGAAACAATTTGAAATGAACCGAAATATATATTTCACAAGCATTTAATTTTAATCTATCGGGTAGTTTAAAATTGTACATTCATTTATGTATTTTATTTACGAGGACATAATGAAAATATTGCTTTTCGTGGAACGCTGTGGTGCATAGTTTCATTAATTATAGTT
Source organism: Mythimna separata (assembly GCA_030763345.1). Taxonomy (NCBI): domain Eukaryota; kingdom Metazoa; phylum Arthropoda; class Insecta; order Lepidoptera; family Noctuidae; genus Mythimna; species Mythimna separata. The sequence continues at coordinate 23,106,249 of CM061184.1, read as the reverse complement.
TTCCGTAGAAATAATATATAAAATCCGTATTGAAAATATAAACTGAAATACATTTTCAGGCGTATTTTAGCATAAGCATAATCAGAATTCATTTGGTTCTGTTCGTGGCTGTAACTTTCAGTTTAAAGTGGCTGTGTAAGTTTTTTTAAATAATAACGAGATACGAAATAATAACAAGTACTATTGGAGCCATGGGTTCACTTCTGAAAGGAAAACCCGGGATCCTGAAACGAAAGGCAAAGAAAGAACATCGGGTTTTATTCAGTTCTTCACTTAGGAGCGGGAGGAGTCCTAAGATGATTTCCCGTGTAAATAAACGGTTACACGGTCCCTCGCTGGCCTGCCACCGTGGGATCTGAAGACAACAGTCCTTGCACGCATGCACGATTTGCGCTTGGAGATGCAACGCCGGGGCGAAACTCCGCTGCCGCGACAAGTCGCTGCATGGCGGACAGAGTTCCGGCGGGATCTCAGGGTGGCATGGCGACAGCGACTGTCGCAACCCAGTGCTGAGCACGCCATCATTGAGGCGGTTAGGCCCCTCTTTGAGGAGTGGTTGGAAAGAGGTCACGGCGTCCTCTCTTTCCGTATGACGCAGGTCCTCACCGGACACGGTAAGTGATTCAGGCCATGGTCCGGAGCGAGGAGGGTTGGCATGCGGTCGCCTCCTTCTGCGAAGCAGTAATGCTCGTGAAGGAGGCTGCTGACCGCGAGCGCGTGAGGGAACAGTCCTTACACCGCCGCCGCCGAGATCCCGATCCCGATTTCCGACCACCGTAGGCGCGGGTTCGCGGACGGCGAGCACTGGGTAGCTCGCTGTCCGGCAGTCTGGAAATAATCTGGACCGAGCCCAGTCGTCAACGGCGCGTTCTGTTCCACGCGCGCCTCATGGAGATGTCAGCAAACTGTAGGTGCCCGGCAGGGCCGAAGCTTCTGGGGGGAACACGTGGTATTCCTAAAGGCTGACACCGAGTCCCCCCCAGAACGAAGGCAATCGAAGGAACGGGGTAGGGGTTTAATCAGTAAGAGTCTGACACGCCCTCCCGCTCCGCCCAAGAGCGGGGGAAGTCATTCTGATGATTACCCTACCAGAAAAAAAAAAAAAAAAACATACAAGAATAGATAGCTTAAGCAGAACATGATTAGCCTTATAATATTTCTACTACTGGGGGTCAGACATCATCTCTTCTTAGAGAAATGAATAGGCCGTTATCCATCACACGGGCTCAATGCGGGTTTAGTGAATGTCACATAATAAATATCTTAGAATTTTTAGATCTAACTTAGACATGTTGGTTTTCTCACGATACTTTTACCGTTTTGAAGTAGTGGTGGTGAAATGAATCATACAAGGTAAAACGCCCTTCCAGGTTTGAACTCACGATATACAACTCGTAAGTCAGGGCCACCACCACTAGTTTTTTTTTAAGCTAGGAGACCATCAAAATTTCTCCTGCTCTGGGCGTAGCGTGAGGGCGTGTCAGACTTCTACTGACTATGGTTATTTCAAGCTCGGAATAGATGAAGTGTCAGTGGCATGATGTATTTGACACCCGTCAGTCGAGATCGGACGGTCGGTTGGAGCGGTTGGTGATGTGAATTTATTATTTTTATCTTGTGTGTCGTCACGTCGCGGAAAAATATCACGTAGGTAACGGAAGGTCTAAGTGGAACGAAAGGAAATGTCAGATTTTTACTGACTAAAAAGATCCACCCATATTCAATTAGTTTTTCTTTGCGTTCGAAGGCCAGAGTGAGTCTTTTGAACAACACCGATCACATTTTAGCCTCATCTTTGTATTGGCAACGTTTTTAGAATGCCTCAAGTATTGCAGATGTTCCTGCACAATGAGACTCAGGGGAGAACACTGTACAGTCTCCTCAGGGATGTGCCCTAACAGGCGTTGCGCAGACGGGGTTCCGGAATGGTCTTTTAAGAGGGAACGGCGCCCCCTCTATGTGCTGATAGTGATCACCGGGGTGGTTTTAGTGAGGTAAAAGGTCAATATGATTGAATATATTCCAAAACTGAGCTGATCACTTACTTACTTAAAAAAAGTTTTTTCTTTCATCAAATCTAATTCCCATTGAATCTAAGTCCCATTGAATGTAAGACGACATCGTGGCAGACCAAGGCGAAGGTGGAGGGATGAGCTGGACAAATACCGTAGGGACTGGCCCGTAATGGCTGAGGATAGACGTGTGTGGAAAAGGGAGAGGGAGGCCTTCGCCCAGCAGTGGGACACAATGGGCTAACTAACAAATCTAATAAAATCAGGTAAGATTTATATTGTTACGAGTAGCTACAGGGCTACCAATACTTCACAAATAAGCAACAACTGTCCAGAAAAACAAGATATATTAGCTGTGTAATGAAACTGATAGTTATTGTGGCAGTAACATTGAGCCGCCGGTAACCGGACACAATACGTAGCGACTGTCGCTCGATACGCCTACGATGAGAGTGACCACATTCATGGCTGAAAACGGGATAAGTTTATGATTAGTTTTCAATGATAGAAGGGGCTTTTGAGGTCATTTTTAGCGTTCAAGCGCAAACCTAACAATAAATAAAAAAAAGCTTGGACCCAGACCTCTTTAATTAATTTATAACACTTTTTCAAATCTAAACCAATTCATATTTTAAATAGGAAAGATTCATATTTTTTTTGGTAATTAATTAAATCATTGATACTTCACGCATACCGATACTTTACAAGAAAAACAAGATATATTATCTGTGTAATAGATCTGATAGTTATTGTGGCAGCAACATTGACCCGCCGGTAACCGGACACAATACGTAGCGACGCTCGCTCGATACGCCTACGATGAGAGTGGCCACATTCATGGCTGAAAAAGGGATAAGTTTGTGACTGATTTTCAGTGACATAAGTGGCTTTTACGGCAAGCTTGGACTCAGATTTTTTTAACAAATTTATAACACTTTTTCAACTCTAAACCAATAAATATTTTAAAGACGATTCATATTTTTTTTGGTAATTAATAAAATCATTGATACTTCACGAATACTTTACAAGAAAAACAAGATATAACTGTGTAATAGAACTGATAGTTATTGTGTCAGTAACATTGAGCCGCCGGTAACCGGACACAATAAGTAGTGACTGTCGCTCGATACGCTTACGATAATAGTGGCCATGTGTGTGGCTGAAAACGGGATAAGTTTACTATTGCATTTTCGAGGCACATCTTTTTAATGAGTAACGATTTTTCAAATCTGTGCGAATACATTTTATAAAATAGAAAGATTTTTATTTTTGCCGTTAATGAATAAACTCCGATTTTAAAAATTCTTCTACTAGTAGTAGGTATGCTACTTTATCTCTGAGTGATATAGGATATTTTTCTTACTTTCACTCAAGCAAAGCCGCAGGTAGAAGCTAGTACGGTATATAATTTATTGTAATTCCGAACCAAACCCTTGATACATAGAGGGTGTAAAAAGACCGATCACAAAGCCGATAACTACACATTCTGTACATGTACTCGTAATTAAGCAACTTTGACCAAAAATTATTGCTGGGAAAAAACTTTTTTTTTTCGTCTTTAAAAAATAATTAATTAATAATAATTTCGACCAGCTGAGCGTTCGGCCGCTCGCGCTTGGTTGTTGAACCGACCGCACGCTTGAGTGTGTGTGGCGCTCGTTGTGTTTTGTTTTCGTTGCATTGTTCTTACTTCAAATGCGTAATTTCTTATGAAAAATTGATAATTTTTGTTGAGAAGAAAGTTTACTAATGGTACTTGGAATACGATTTTGAAAAAAAAAACGATTTTTTTTTTTACTTTGACCTTCAATATCTCCAGAACCAGTGAATTCCCAGGTATGTCCTAGAAGAAAAAAAGTATCCCAGTGATGAGTAGAATATGGGGTTTTCGTTTTCGTTAAGGGTCTTTTTACACCCTTTATAATGTCGTTTGGAATCGTTTTTTGTGTGCAACTACATTTTTTATAAATACTTGAAAAGCTGCTTGTCAGCATTTAATCCATGTTTTGTTTCTAATACGATCTTTTATTTTACCTTTCAACTTCTAAATATCACAAAAACAGTAACAGAACTACAATATCATCAAACCTTGTCCCAAAATAACGTCCTAACAAACAGGACTACCCCACTTTCCCCAAACTCACACACCCCCTACCCTCACCCGGCCTATCGGTTGAACTTTATACAAGTTTGTATAGAAAGCTGCAAAGGCAAGTCGAAACTCTTAATTCTGAGTTTTTAAAGAAACGGGAAACTTTTCCCTTCGTGCCCTCTCGCGGAGTTAAGTGCTGTTCAATTGATCGATCAAGAGCTTAATGGAAATCGGGAGGACGTTATGATAAAGCGCTTTTAGTGTTTATAAATAAATAGGCCTGTTTATAAAATTGGTTAGTGATATTAAGTGATCGATTGGTGAAAATCGATTAGCTGGGATAACCTTCACATAGTTATTCCGAGTAATCGGCCGATTTAGTTAATTTTTTTTATAATCATCGACATTTGGACAATTCACAAGTGGTTTAATAAAATAGCTTATTTAAATTAAATGTTTCTGGTTTATGGGTGTCTTGTGAATATGAGTTTACATGATGGAGGAATCTCGGTTATGTCAAGAGAGTCATTCCGTCCCCAAACCAACCTCTTCATGCATTGCATCTCGTCCGAGCATGAAGACTAAAAAATAACTGACTGGCCTGTTGATATATTGATTAGTGGCCCTGATAGCCAGGCAAGGAGGCGGTCGTGGGTTCTATTTCCACCCAAGACAAATATTAGTGTGATGAGCACGGTCATTTGTTCTATGTCTGTATAAGTGTGTTTTTCAGTTGCCTATTACTCATAGCACAAGCTCTGCTTAGTTTGGGACTAGCTGGCGTTGTTTGAAAGTCATACGTAAGTTATTAGGTCACTGCTGTTGGTAATATTATTTTCTAACGTACGATTCCAAGTGCACAGTCACCTAGATTCAATTTAGGTCGCCTCCGATCCGATGCGGAGGGAAACGCTGTCAGGTAGAACTGAACGTTATAAGCTAAATATTGACTACAAGAAATAACAGCAACGAAAAGTATTTATAACTATGGTCTGTTTTTTATATCAAATTTAGTATAGGAATGACGCCAGTTCTTTTGTGTTGATATGTCATTTTAGTCTCCGGGTTTAAAAAACAGACCATAGTTTTTTTTTTATATTGTTCGCGAGTTTTTCTCAGCGGTTTTCTCTATGTGGAAGTCGGTAATTGTCAAAAGGGACCGTTGTACCGGGATGAAAAATCTTCTCCAGCTCTAACGTAAAGCGGAAGCCACCTTGCCGGCCTGCCGCCATGGGATCCGGTGGTAACATTCCAACGTGGTGGCTGAGCTGGATGTATCTTCCCTCATACGTGCTGTCGCCTCCTTCGCTAGTTCCTAATGAAGAGCTCGTGGCTAGATATTATTATCTAACCACGAGCCAATCAGCCGCACAGGTCAATCTTCAAGGTTAAGCAGCGCATGCCAAGGTTGGTCCATGGAAAGGTGACCATCTTAACATAACGAGTTTCCTCCGTGCCTCGAAAAGCTCGCTAAGCCGTAGGTCCCGACTGTCATTTGGAGATCTTTGGCAGTCGTTACGGATAGTCAGAAGACAGTGAATCTGACTCCAGTCTTGCCATAAAGTACCGTGTTACCCCAGTTAATGGGTTGTGGAGGTCGGTAGGCAGCCGCTCCTCGTAAAATACTGGTATTCAGCTAAATCCGGCTTGACCAGAAGCCAACCCCGACATAGTTGGGAAAAGGCTAGGAAGATGATGATGATGATGATACGTGCTGTTGCCTCCTTCGCTAGTTCCGTGCTCCTAGTTTTATCAGCAGTGTAATCGATTGATCTAAGAATCAACAAGCCAACCAGCATCTACACTTTTGATATTTTGTGATGATTGCAGTAACTTGCGGTGGTGGCCCACGACCGGCTCCGACTAACGAGTAAGCAAAAGTGTAATTTATTTCACTGCTCTCAAAACGGTGAAGGGAAACATCGTGAGAAATGGCGTATCCTAGAAACAAAAATTGAAGACATATAACATCCACCAAACCGCACTGAGCTCACGTCTGGATTATGGCCCATGTAGGAACACTGTAAGGGTCATCATCATCATCATCATCATCATCTCAGCCGAAAGACGTCCACTGCTGGACATAGGCCTCCCCCAAGCGTCGCCACAGCGACCGGTCCTGTGCGTCTCGCATCCATCGGATTCCCGCGACCCTCGCCAGGTCGTCGGTCCACCTTGTGGGAGGCCGCGCCAACGCTGCGTCTTCCGGTACGTGGCCGCCTCTCCAGAACCTTCCGTCCCCTTCTACCAACTGTTCTACAAGCAATGTGCCCTGCCCACTGCCACTTACGTTTAGCGATTCTTCGGGCCTATAAGATTCAGTATGGTTATAATCATGCTTTTTCAGTAATTTATTAAAAAATGTCAAAAGTAAAAAAACATGCCATCAGAAAATGAAAATAACATTTTTTCGTTTACTTCCGTCAATATAATAAATAGGATATTAGGAAAAAGAACCGGAAATAAAACACAATAAATTTTTCAAACTTCTATATCAACAATTTTACTGTTTTTTTATATGTATAGATAATTAATTACAACAATTAAACATTTAAGCCCATTCCAAAAGAGCTGTGTAATTGCCTATTAAACGCAATTCATTAAAACATCAACATTGGAAGTTGCTCCATACAAAGTGTTAGCTTCGTTTGGGCACAAGTTAAAGGTCTATTACACCACTTGTTTTTACGAAAGGTCTTACGGCCGATCCCAATAACCTATCTATCTCCAGTTTTGGCATACTGAAGATAGTAAAGGCGCTCCCTCGCCGGGAGCATTCGCGTGTAATGTAACATTATAGATTCGTTTTTGAGCATTACATTACAATACTACCTCCCTGACTGACGAGCATTCGCGTAAAATGTAACATAGATTTGAATTTGCAAGCATTCTGAGTTAGTTGTTTCCGCATTGATGTTACAAGTTGTATCAAAATATTAAACATTGTATCATTACATTGCATTGCATTGTAATGCTCGGTTCTCCTCCTATACTGATGTAAGCTCGTTTTGTATTTACAGATTGCGCACTGTAATGCTCGGTTATCCTCCCTCACTGATGCAATGCTCAACTCAGTAACATTACATTACACGCGAATGCTCCCGGTCCCGAACAAATGATACAATACAAAAATTATACAATATGATTTCTGTTGTTTTATTTGTTTTTCTATCTCCGGTATGTGATAGATAGGTTATTGGTTTCGGCCTTTAGTCTACGTAGCGTAGTGTAATAAAGGTAAGACGGTCTTCGACGGGGCTCGACGTATCGAGTCGACATAACGAGTCAACGTTTCGAGTCGACGTATCGAGTAGTGTAATAGGAACTTTATTGCTTCGAGGCAATTAAACGACTCTGGCACAACTTTTCCTCAAACTTTGTCTACATGGTTGCATTCACGTTTACAAAGTTGGCCTTACTGGGCCTTATTTATAAAATCTGTGAGGTGTTTAACAACAAAGTTACAGATTATGTAAATCTGGGGAAAATTATGAAAAGTTTCGATCTGAATAGAATAGTCCGTTTTTTAATCTCTGAGACTAATATGACATTACGTGGGTGGTCACACTTGTCACAACACAAAAGAACTGGCATCATTCCTATTGTAAGTTTGACATTTGCCAGTGTCAATTTAGTCTCAGGGTATAAAAAACAGACTTTAGAATAAACTTTATGTTACACCAAAAAGTAACAATACAGATCTGATCTTCTTCGTCGTCGTTCGTTCGTCGGGTGTAAGGGGCCTACCCCTTACACCTCTATTTTGGACTTTGCCCGACAATGGGATACAAAGTAGGCCAAAAAAATAAAAATTAAGTACTTAACAAAAAAAAACTTTTTGTTATTATGATTGTTATTAGTCACAAAACAGCTTTGAGATTTTTATAAACAAGAAAAAATATATTTAAAAAGACATAACAAAAACACAATTATATTCTTAAAACTACTATATTCTTATATTATATATATTAATATCAATTCCTATTTTGCGTCTGATATTCTAAATTCATCACTATCATTCTTTCCCTTGCTATGTTAGGGTTAACTATGTATGTTAACTGTAACTTATGATAAGTTAATAGAGGTATCTTCATCATCGTCAATCATTTCAGCCAAAAGACGTCCACTGTTGGACATAGGTCTCCACCTTTTTTTAAATGACTTCTTTCGCTCCGGATGGTACGACAAGTGCAAGACTAGCTGACCCTATCTACATCTTCAATACTATAATTCACTGCAACAATGATTTTTTCTACACCTAAACGCTCTAATAAGTTGCTTTCGAGCTTCTACCGTCTGTTTTTTAAACCTTGAGACTAAAACACATTTCAACATTACAACACAAAAGAAATGGCATCATTCCTATAGTAAAGACATTACATGTGTCAATTTAGTCTCAGGGTATAAAAAACAGACGATAGACATCTTAAAACCTGATCTTTATTCTAGTAATCCCCAGCCCTTTACTTAACCATCAGCATATGCAATCCCAAGTTCCACTTTCTCTGGTCTTCTCATCATCACCAAATCAATCAATAGTAACTCTACTAATCCTATACGAGTCCCCAACCACTTCAGCAGTACTATACCTTTGGAAGAAATGTCCCTTAGTCTCCAAGCCGGTTTCCCCCGTCATACCAGTGATAGCAGTCACCACATCATTGGTCTTCTTCCCACTTTTATGCCCTAGGGTGATATTGTACCGATTTATCTCTAGACCTAGGTTCCGAGAGCTGAAGCTACGGCCTAAAGACTTGGACCGTTTGACAGCGAATTTGTCTTTAGGCATTTTGATGTCGTAAATAGGGTTGATGATGCCGGTGTATGGAGGAGGGGTTAAGGGGTTTAATTGGGTGATGGTAGGCTCCAGTTGGAGGCGACTTGGTGGGAGGTAGTCGGAGTAGCGGTGGGATACCTGCAAGAGAAAGTTTTATTTGAGATCATGAAGTTTAGATCAGAAGCCATATTAAGCTCTTAACGCGTTCCATTTAATGATCTAAGCTGAACACTCAAAGGGATGGAACTATGTAGGGAGTATAGGGAGCTATATAAATAGAAAAGAGAGAAAGGATAGGGACCTTTCTTTCTCACTCATACGCCTGTCTTTGTTAACACGTCATGGTAAGGTCCCAGTAGGTACTCACGCAGATGTCAAAACGAAACTCTATTTGGCCGAAAAATTATGTTACTGGCTACTGGTTTAGTAAATAGCTTCAAGAAGTAAATAAAAACGACTGTTCTTCATCATCCTACAGCCAAATGACGTCCTCAACTGAACATAGGATCTAAATATTTAAGCATCCGAACAAAATACATCCTGGATCAAGCAAATTACTATCACTTTACACCAGATCATTTAAGGTATTTCTGACCAATCTTTTAATACTGGAGGTCCAAGGTAGTGGTTCTGGAAGCGGAGGCCCCTTTTCTCCAGACGCATTGTGCAGCTGACGAGGGTCTATACTTCTGAGGACCACTACTTATCAGCCATCATTACTGTCAGTGCACTAGCTTCTAACGTTTTATAAGTGCTCATGTAGGCCTATGTAAAATAAAAACAATTTTGATTGAGTTTGTTCCTACCTGTCTCCCAATACTGGAGGTCCTGGGTAGCGGTGGTGGTGGCGGAGGACCCTCGTCTCCTGACACGTAGTCTGGGTGCCGAGGTTTGTACTTCTGAGGAGATTCTGTAGTAGCACCCTCCGCTTCAGGGAGACGCCAGGAACTGAAGAGGAAAATTGTGTCTTAGAAATGGCCTCTAAAAAAAATACACTCTTCAGAATGGTGTTGGAACAATCAACGTAAGGACTATTGTACGCAGTATGTTTTTTCAACTGTGCGTACGTATGTAATTAAACGCACGGTATACAAGAACGCATAGACTGCGATACAACACTGATGAAACATGCCTTGCCGTGGTACCGTCGTTTAAGTCAACAAGCTCCCCCAGTAATCCATACAACACTGACAACTATGCCTACCCACGGCGAATTAACTGTGGCTACCTACGGCAAAAACGTACCGTGAACATCATCATCATCTGCCTAGCCTTTTCCCAACTATATTAGGGTCGGCTTCCAGTCAAGCCGGATTTAGCTGAATACCAGTATTTTACGAGGAGCGGCTGCCCACCAGACTTCCACCACCCATTAACTGGAGTAACACGGTACTTCATGGCAAGAAAAGTGAAAAACAAAACGTGCCGTGTACAAGGGGCCTAAAAGTCGTCTAATCTCGCTTCCATGAACATAGCAGTCCCACTTCAGTAATGTGGCAACCCCTAGAGCACCCTGTAAGCATTATTATATCACACACGTCTAGCGTCTTATGTGTTACATAGTTAACCCATAAGCTGACCGTGTAAACATTCTGACAGTAAGCTGCAAACAACGATATTATACCTTCTGTACTGCACCGGCCAAACCTAAATGCCAACATGTTACAACATGTTCATTTAGAACTGACTTAAATGGTCAAAATTCATCAATTTAGAATTAAAATAAATATCTGAATGATCAATTTATTTTAATTCTAAACTTCCTGATTAAAAAAAAATGGCAAGGCCCTGTGCGTGGATTGATATTATTTGAAATGAGTTCGGGCATACTTGGATTACTTTTTATATAAGTTTCATTTTAGCCGAGAGTTTCGCGCCCACGTAGTTCCGGAAAAGTTCCCTAACACTGTAACTTTCAATGTTGTCTGAAATAATTTTCAACGTATTCTTGGTGCAAGACTAGGGTTTTTGTAACGATTGTACTTTCACGAATCGGACAACTAAAACTCATAATGTGAATTGCTTCGTCTTCAACTTTTTGGACTCATTTAAATCATAAGTATGTGACGCTACATCGAAAGTTGCGATTAAATCAAAACAAATGAAAGCATTTATTTCAAAATAAACCTTTAACAGACGCTTTTCAACGGACTTCTTTAAAAAGAGGTGGTACTCAAATTACTTGTATTTTTTTAAGGTTTTTGTTACCTCAGAACTCTGTCGTTTATGGACTGATTTGCACGATTTGCTCCTAATAGTATAATTATAATTGGTTTCCGAATTGGTAACATTTTTTTTCAAAATCCTGTTCTTATCCAAGAGAAATTGAGGGAACTCCTCAAATATTATATGCTGCTATATAGTGATTTTGGCATTTTCATCGCAAACGGAAGGAAGCGGTGGAAATACTATTACCTGGTGGCTCTCTCGCTACTCCTCGAACGCGCCGCCCTTGCGAGTCGATGCAGAGCAAACAGCGCTCCCTCGCCGGCGTCACCCAGAAACGAGCACAACTCTTGTAGTATCTAGAACACACATTTTAATTTTTACATAAACTTTTCAAGACAAAACAGAAAAATTTTCATCGAGAAGATTACCCAAATCAGAATTAAGATTTCTAAAACCAAAAACATCACATTAACAGTCCGAACTAGGCCCACATGGGGAATTACAGCTCATTCTCTCTCCGAGAAAGGAGGCCTGAATCCCAACAGTGGGAACAGTACAAGGCTGACAATGCTAATGCTAATAAAACCAAAAAGAAAAGAAGAGACCATTGAAAATGAGATTTATGGAAATTCAACAAATTACTTCTTCAGATCTGGATAAAGTGGGATGAAGTCTCAGATTCTTACCCACTAAAATCCACCTCCGTTCCTTCCGCCAACCTTTGCGTGAGACACAGTAATTCTTTCGAACAATCTCAAAGCCCGTGTCTATGCGAGTTTTCGCGTTTGCCACGTTCGACTCTCGGATTGATAAACGAGTCAATCACGATAACGTAGTGTCTATAAAAATTAGAGTCAGAACGAAACTAGTTTTCCGGCCGAAACCGAAATCGAAACCGAATATTCGGCCGTGACTTCAGTTTCGGCCGAAACCGAAACTCACGTGGTCAAGTATAAAATTTCTTAAAATAATGAAATTAGATGCATTTTACCCATTATTCTACATTTTGACTGGATTTGTATTCTTTTTTCATTTTTTTTTAACAACAAACTAAGTTACTGACTCCATATTCAACTACGATATAAATCATTCTAGTCCAGTCAAAATAGACTAAATTATTATTCAAGTTTGCATTAATTCCCAACAAGCTGGATTTTTGTGCAGGCCTTGAATACGTCATTACGAATGTTATGTCAAAAGTCCCCATCGATCACGCTTGTGCGTTGTTTTTTATTCGAGGTCAAAGGTCACAAATTAGCGTTTTTTGCGTATATCTCTGAAACAACGAGAGCTATCGAAAAATGGTTCAGGCAAAGTTTGTAGATCGTAAAATTGTCTACAAAAACGATCTAACACTTTTTCTTCTACGATGCACTGTTCTCGAATTATGGCTATTTTAAACATAGAAAATACGAATATGCACTCATGCTAAGGGATGATGGGTTCGATGAATATTTGAAGGACAAACCATCTGTAACGATACATAAGCAGTGTCGTAAAGCATACGCCTGGAAGAGCAGCATCGCTGCAGCTAAAAGACAGTGTGAGGCGGAGATAGCTACCACGTCTGGGATTAGTCCTCCTCTCGTACTAGCACGAGGAAATGAATCGTCTTTTTGACGAAATACTGTTTGTTCTGTGGCAATGAAGCAAATAAAACGGCTGAAATAAAAAAAAGCGCAGCATCTTCGACCTAGAGTGTCCTAAACTTTCAACCCTTGACTTCAAGAAAACCATCTTTAAGGAAGCTCAGACTCGTTCTCATGAGCTAGCAAGTAGTGTCATTGCTAGATCGTAAAATTGTCTACAAAAAAGATGTGGAAACTTTTCTTCTATAGAGCATCGCTTTCGAGATATCGTGACTTTAGACCGCAGGAAAGTCGTATTTTAAGTGTACCAATCACTGTAGTACTTAGCCTCAGCAGCAACTAAGTCATATTCATACTGAATGCGGGCAATGACACTACTTGCTAGCTCATGAGAACGAGTCTGAGCTTCCTTAAAGATGGTTTTCTTGAAGTCAAAGGTTGAAAGTTTAGGACACTCTTGGTCGAAGATGCTACGCTTTTTTTATTTCAGCCGTTTTATCTGCTTCATTGCCACAGAACAAACAGTATTTCGTCAAAAAGACGATTCATTACCTCGTGCTAGTACGAGGAGGACTAATCCCAGATGTGGTAGCTATCTCCACCTCACACTGTCTTTTAGCTGCAGCGATGCTGCTCTTCCAGGTGTATGCTTTACGACACTGCTTATGTATCGTTACAGATGGTTTGTCCTTCAAATATTCATCGAACCCATCATCCCTTAGCATGAGTGCATATTCATATTTTCTATGTTTAAAATAGCCATAATTCGAGAACAGTGCATCGTAGAAGAAAAAGTGTTAGATCGTTTTTGTAGACAATTTTACGATCTACAAACTTTGCCTGAACCATTTTTCGATAGCTCTCGCTGTTTCAGAGATATACGCAAAAAACGCTAATTTGTGACCTTTGACCTCGAATAAAAAACAACGCACAAGCGGGATCGATGGGGACTTTTGACATAACATTCGTAATGACGTATTTAAGGCCTGCACAAAAATCCAGCTTGTTGGGAATTAATGCAAACTAGAATGTCTATTTTGACTGGACTATCAAGTACAGACACGAAACAAAAACTTAACTCTAAAGAATGTTTGTGTCAGGCCATAATGCACTGACTAAGTTGTGTTGCTGCTTAGAGCTATCCCAAAGGCGCAACAATTCCCGAACAGAGCCGCCAGCATCCGCAAAAGCGTTGCCGCAAGAAGTGAAGTTAGGCGAGCGTGCACGACAACTTCCGAAACCAGTTTCGGTTTCGGTAAGAGTTTCGGCCAATTTTGGTCAAAGCCGAAACAGCCGCCGAAACTTGATTTTTGGCCGAAACCGAAACCGAACTTTCGGTCGGACACTAATCCCTCCCATGACAGGTTTTTATTAGTGTCTACTGCTACATCGTGGATTGATAACATGTTATATACTAATGATTTAAGTACTCACAGTAAACCTTCCACGATGTAGCAGTGCCATCACCAGTTCTCCAAGTGCAAGTTGCAGAGTGTGGTGTCCACAGCGACCGGCTATCAGGTTGAGTGGCGCACACTGCCCCACCAGCCACTCGTCCTCTAGTGACCAGGGTGATGATATACTCACAGTAAACCTGCCCCGATGTAGCAGTGCCATCACCAGTTCTCCAAGTGCAAGATGCAGGGTGTGATGTCCACAGCGACCGGCTATCAGGTTGAGTGGCGCACACTGACCCACCAGCCACTCGTCCTCTAACGACCAGGCTGAGTCTTCAGCGTCTGAGGCTCCGGATTCTTCCACTGTAGAAAACATGATAAGACTGCATTAAAATCTAAACTTTCTAACAAATCCAGAAGAAGTACTCAAGGTCTCCCCAATGATACAGAGATTTCCCTACGATTCACTACGTCTAAATGAGATTCACCCTCGTCTGACTAAGATTCACATGCATCTCACTGAGATTCACCTACATTTTACTCAGGTTCACCCACATCTCACTGAGATTCACATACGTCTCACTAATAATCACCTACATCTCATTGATTTTCATCCACGTCTCACTGAGATACACCCATGTCTCATTGAGATTCACCCACATCTTTTTCAGTTTCACCCTCATCTCACCGAAATTCAGACACGTCTCATTAAGAATCACCTACATACATCTCACTGAAATTCACCCGCGTCCCAATAAGATTCACCCACTTCTCACTGAGATTCATCCTCATCTCACTCAGATTTACCTAAGTTTCTTTAAGAATTACCTAAATAGTATAATAACAAGTTACAAAACTACACTAGACTTACCTATTACTAACGTATCAAACTTACCACACAAAGCACTCTTCACGCTATTAATAAAATCCAACGTCTCCAGTATGCTAGGTCTGCTTAACGCCTCCTTATTCTTGACGGTAGACCCTGCAGACCGCGGCCTCGCCCTCATCTCCCGGATACTCTCCACCGGCTCCGTATACACCAAACTCTTCAGTGTATGATACTTCCTTCTCATAGTCTTCGTGTCCGCATGGTCGGAGATGGAAATCTCTGGGAACCCGTAAGACGTAGCTGGTCGGTTTCTTCTAGACCGTCTCCTGACTTTGGGCAGGTTGTCCAGAGTGCCTCTGGAGATGTCTTGGATGGATGAGGAGGGGATGATGTCTGGTTTGGTGGTCCTCCAGTAGTTGCCAGTCTTGACGTTGGCGAGGATTTCGTCGCTGCTCTCGTGGCGGGAGATTGGTTTTTGTTTTTGCCTGGTGAGGAGAAATAAAATAAATTGCTTATTATGCTTTTTTTGCTACATATAGTGGAAAACTTAAATTTGAGTAAAACTGAAGAGTTTGAACGTACTAATTTCAAGAAGTACTGTTTGCAATTAAATTTTGTTTTGTGTTGGAGGGCTTATTTATGAAGGAAGGCTATACGCTACATAATATCACGTAATCAAAGACGCGTCTGAAACCGTGTATGACAATTTTTTTGGTATTTTTGGTGTTCAATAAAGAATAAAGACTACGGAAGAGATCAATCAGAACAATAACTTCAAATCCGCTCAATAAGTAAAGTTAAGGATAGTGAGAGAGTAGGGACAAGTTAGGAACCTTTCAAATCTGGTGGAAGGGGAAACTGACAAGTAACAAAATAAGTATGCACATACCGAAATATGACGTCACCGCCATTAGGTTACGTGTGTACAAAAGAAAGAGTGAGATGTCCTCTCAAACCTCAACGCTTCCTCATACCAATATTTGAAATGCTAATAGCTGCTTAAAACAAAAAGAAAGTTTCAAAATTGGTTATTAAAAACCAATGTCGAAGCTTTCTTTTTATTTTATTTGTTGTTTAGAAAGACCGTAACAGGCAAACTGTACCACGTTTGCTGTACGGTTAAATATTTATTATGTTCTGCTTTTAGTATTTGTTGGTATAGCGGCAAGAAAAATACAAAATCCGTGAAAATTTAAACCGTCTAGCTAACATTATTCATGACATACAGCATGATGACAGATGGACAGAGGAGTTTTTTGTAATATAATCATAATACAAAAAACTTTTTTGTAATATGATTCCGTTTTACCCTTTGGGCACGGAACCCAAAAATACAATGACTCGCAACATTAGTAAGTTATCGAATTTAGAAGCAATATTAGTACAAGAACAGTTTAGAGAGTTCGATACCCTTTACTCGTTAATTAGGAAAGTTTGGATTGAGTGTACAAATCAGTTTATATCGATGAGCGCGCGATACATGGAATGGTACAGTCAGCATCAAAAGTCGATGAACAGAATCAACATAACAAAACATTTTATTTTGAACAGATGAAACACATTTTATTGCGAACAGGTGTTTTGTTATGTTGATTCTGTTCATCGACTTTTGATGCTGACTGTACAATACGCTTTAGCTGTTTTGGTAATATACAATGTGGATTTGACAATACGACAATAAATGAATACACTGGCAATATTCATCATTATTAATAACTTTTAGTATGGAACCAACTGAAATCGCGAAAAAAAAATCAGCTGTCCTGTATATTTTGTCGACTTATGCAAACGTAAATCACGACACCTGAATTTTTTTCGCGATTTCAGCGTTTGTCCCATACTAAAAGTACATACATATCCACATTGTATAGCAGGAAGGTTCATTAAAAGTGATTGGTTTTAGGTAAGATTTGGGATTAAGAATGTTATTGATACAAGAAATATTAATGAAAAACCTTCGATAAGATTTAATAATTAAGAAACGATCTTAATAAGGTTTCAATTACCTTTTAAGGAAGGAACTCCGACTTCTAATAATTAATGTTAAAACTTTATTACATTAACGTCAAAAATATTCAAGAATATTGTAAATCTATGCTTAATATTACAAAGCTGAAGAGTTTGTTTGTACACGCTAATCTCAGGTTTTACTGGTCTGAATTGAAGAAATATTTTAATGTTAGATAGCCCATTTATCGAGGAAAGCTCTAGGTTATACAACGTTACGCTACAACCCACGGGAATCGCACCAGTACCCAAAGATGGGGGTGAAACCGCAGGAGATGGTTAGTTCAGTATTTCGGATGATATCCGAAAGTTTTCGTTGTTCTCATTGAAACATAGAGGCCACTAAAATTCAACGAACTTTGGACTTCATAGTCTGAAATTTGTGAACGTTACTCACGAGGAGCGGCTGCCTACCAGACCTCCACAACTCATTAACTGGGGTAACAAAGCACTTCATGGCAAGGCTGGAGTCAGGTTTACTGGCTTCTGACTATCCGTAACTGCCAAAGATCTATAAATGACAGCCGGGACCTACGGTTTAACGTGCTTTCCGAGGCACGAAGGTAACTCAATATGCTACGATGGTCACTCATAAGTCATAACCTTCAAATAATTTACATACATTCTACTTCTGGCATTTCCGATATAAAATAAATCATTACCACAATTGAACACTAGTAGCAATAATATAATTCAGCACACGACCGCAGCACTGCAGATCACCGTCACAGCTCACTGATAACGTTCTCCCTTATCAGTTATCAGTGACAAATCGCTTGCTACCTACGTGTTGCAGTTACGTGTCGATATGTTGGAATGGGCTGTCCGGTTACAGATTTATGATAATGTCGTATAATTGTAAATATATTTGAGCTGAATCTACATTCACAAAAGTTAATACAAAAAATAGTGAAAGACTAAAATGGGACTAATCTAAAATTTCACCCTGTCAAAAAGATTGCAAAATGTTTCATAAATGACAGAGTTGAATGTGAATGAGAGAGGTAGCGAATATTTAAAAAAGTAAGTAATTGAGAACCAAAAATTTTAAAAGTCGCAAATTCTGAAAACGTGGGGGACAGCTAGTCACACTAATAATAAAAAGGTGAAAGTTTACCAGTGTAGTACGAGTATATTTACACGATTGTAAGTTTTTCACACTTGAATGGCTGAAGGGATTTCAATGCAAGTTTGCATACGAGTAGACCATATTCTGGAATTGTACATAGTATATTGTATATTTTTCCTCGAGATCATTTACTACTATCACGCGCAATGAATAATATCGAACGCAATTAAATACCAGGCAAGTAAATTAATTTCAGGAACTTAATTAGATGTTATAGCTATGTAATTAAGTGTCGTTTGTTGGTAATATTGTGGTCCAAAATAGATAACATCGGTATGCAAAGAACCTTTACTTTGTGGGTTTATATTTATGAGGTAATGGCGCCTGAAAATTAATTACGAACAGGGTTCAATTTCCAATTAGAATCTCTGCACGATATATATTTTGTTCGGCATAAATTGACTGGAATAATCCAGTCTGTTTTGTGCTGATACTCCTCTATTTTATTTTGAGTAAGACTAGAATAAAGTAAACTTTATTTTACACCAAAAAGTTTACTAAAACTTTTATACTAACTTAAGTCTGGGTACAATGGCCGTCTTATCGCCGACAGCGATATCTGCCAAACAAGCTTAGGATGGATTGTAAGAACTAAAAATAAAAAGGAGAGTATCTGAATCAGAATTATTTACTTGCTAGTAATGTAGGTACAGATTTAAGATGATGCAGAATAGGATGTTAGTAATTGTCATTAATACAATTTTTTATTTTAACAAAGTAGAAAGTCATCAAATGACTTCTAGTGCTCTAGGATGAAACAAGAAGGCGTTTCAAACTTTTACTGACTAAGTCCGACCTTTGTCCTTCAGTTACCATTTGTGTCAGAGTCACGGTAAGTTCTATTGAACATTCCCGGATCCCTAACTGACATCGGTCTTATTCGTCCAGTCAACCTCTTTAGTTATGCTGACATCTCTTTGAGACGCGCGTGAAACACAACGTGCTCTCGACTTGGACTTGGTGCTTACTGGCCGGCCGGATGGCTATCTATACTATCTACCCATTGATTTCGTCCGCAAATTGCACTAAGTATTCCAACGCCCCAGGCGTCTCTTGAGGCGTTTGTAATGTCCCATTAGTTCGAAAGACTCTAAAGAGGTCTGTGAAGGCCTCCATATAGTACTCTTCTAACAATAGCACTTTAAATAGCCTTAATTATTTCAAGATACTCCTCTATTTAACCTTAAAATACAAAATTCCATTGGCTACACTACGCACACAACACATGCCAGCTTCATTTTATGTGATTTAAAGTAGAACTACATTGAGCCTACTTGGACCACGTACGCCGATCTTGGCGCGTTGGTCGCCATACATTTTATATGGCAACTAGACGCCAGACGACGTGTTTCTACGTTAAATCAGATGTGCCCCACGTGTCCGTCGGTCTAGCGTAGTTTGCTCTTTAAGCAGAGTCATCGACTACGAAATACAGCTACGCAACGCTACGTATGGATACGCAGCTGGCAAATAAACCCGTGCAGCCAACAAGCGTATCCTGTCTGTACAAATCCCACGCACCAGTGGAACCCCGCGTGAACATCTCTGAGGATTCACCCTTATTGAATGACAAACGACTGGCGCCCCTACGACAGCATTCGGTTCTTAGCAACCGCGACCCGCGACGGCGAACCGGGTTGTACGACCTTCTTACTATGGATTTGTTTTGTATGGCGCCGACCGCGTCGCGCGACCGGATCCATACTGCTGTGGGTCGCGCGATCAAGCGGCGGTCGCCTGGTTAGTTTTATACTTCAATACAAGCCTAGCCAAGCCATGCCCTCTCCTAGAGAGGAGGCCTAATTAGCATTAGCATTATCGGCCTTATAATGTTCCCACTGAACTGCTGCACAAGCCTCCAAGCTCACGTAAGTCTAGAAACGTTTTTGACCTTGAAAAATCGTTCCTCAACTTATATGAACTAAGAGGGATTTATTGATGATTTTTTATGGTTATAATTATATAACTAGTTACGTTTTACAGTCGCAAAAGATATTTTTAACTTCATACAACCTACAACTGGCCTGCAAATTGCAAAACGCGTAAGAAAATTTTAATTTCGCGGGCTACCCTGACGCTTTCGCCTTAACCAGTGAGTCGCGGTTGCTAAGAACGGGAAGCAACCGTTACAATTCACTAATACATTAACGATAGGCTGTTTGTTTGTTCATGTTGAACTTCAGTTAAATAGTCACAATACTGGAACAACAAGTTTATCGATTGATAGTTAGTTTGTTTCGTTTGATATATTGTTATGAGTTTAGCTTAACTTTGAGAGATATCATCGCTAATGACCGTGTAATGGTTCATCTTAAATGCAATTTGATATCTGCTTATATTTGTCTTATAGTCTTGCTCAGTTGTTTTATCGTAAGGGAAGAAAGTAATAAAGGGATTATTTGAAAGATTTTTCGTAGCCCTGGAACGCAAAGAGTAAATAAAGAAACATGAATTTTCGGTATCCATTGCTAATCCGCAAGGCGTGGAGCCTACGGTGACTGGAAATCAGAATTGGGATATCGACAGCTGGAGCGTTTTTGTTCCCTTACGCGTGCCCCTTCCTTCTTCGCTAGCATTACTGCTTCGCAAAAGGAGGCGACCATCTGCCATTCCTCCTCGCTCCAGACCATGGCCTGTATAACAGGGTCCGGTAAGAAACACAGATGGGTTTTAGTCATGGTAGACATCCCATATGCACAAAACGTTATATGAATACATTCATTGTGCCTACAGCTAAGGAGTGGAACTTCCTGCTGGAGTGAAAATTATCGCTAGGGGCAAAAAATTTAACATTTTCAGTCCCTCCTGTAAAGAGCGACATTCGACACATTTCACTAACCGCGACGATATCCCTGCATGCAAGATTCACTCAATTTTCCAACTCATTTCGTATCTTAAAATCGTTTGATCTTCGATCGGCCTCGCTATATCATTCCCTCGCCTATTTACCGATACCGGTGCAGGCCTGGACCGGTGGCACCCAACTA
This sequence comes from Mythimna separata, assembly GCA_030763345.1. Lineage (NCBI taxonomy): Eukaryota > Metazoa > Arthropoda > Insecta > Lepidoptera > Noctuidae > Mythimna > Mythimna separata. Next base: position 23,085,258 of record CM061184.1, on the reverse strand, counting down.
TCGCATCTTCCTAGCTGGCTCTTCGCCAGATTTTATACCTAGTTGCCAATAAACTTTCACGGCAGCCTTCTGACATTGATAAAATTGTTTTGAAGTCCGAAATTGGATATTGTTGTCTGTTTGTGAGCGGAAATTATGATTGCTGTTGTGTTTTTAAGTATTTGTTAGTTGCAAAAGAGATATTGTTTTGATCGGAGATTTCGTTCCGACCCGATTGATTTTGCACCTCCGATTCCGATAAATTTTAATCGGAAGTTGTATCCTAGGCACCAACTAGTTTATACTTGCCGCGCGGGAAGGCTCCATCCCAGTGCGTCTTTCACTACATTGGCAACTTATGGCAAGGTGTGCAAACATACACATAAATAAAAAAATATGTATGTGTATGTTTGTTTATGACTCCTTCACGCTCGAACGGCTGAAATTATTCCGATGAAATTTACACACGAGCAGACCATGTTCTGCAGACCATTTCATGTCTAAGCATAGGATACTTTTTATCTCCAAATTACCTTTATTTGATATAATTTTCTTTTTCAGGTAAGTGAAGCCGCTGACAGAAGCATAATGTAAGTGGATAATTTATGAATTTCATGACGATACATTTTGTTTTTATCCGACATCAAACAGGAGATTCTGTATTTTGTGAATTTAATTTTTTTATGTAATGTTCACCGATTTTTTCGGTCGATTGTGGACCGATTTAATTTATTTTAAATAACGTTAATTTCGGAAGTCGGATTTAAATAAAGAAGAGACAAAACTATTAAAGTCATTTTGTACTTTTAGTGTGTTTTTTAACATAGAAGTCCGTTGACTTTTTTATGTAAAAAGTGTTTTTATAGCGTTATCTATCAATTTATTTGTTTAAGCCAAATATAGGACAATGACGGGCGACATCTTAAACGCCTAAGGCTTTCCGAATGTCACACAATACGTAATTACGAGTATTCATTACGAATTCAATTAGCTCGGCGTGTATCTCGTGACGCAGCTTCCCATCTGTGGCTGGAGACACCTGCGTCTTTGTCTACCTGTATTTATTGATTACATGCCGAATATTTGTGTATCTCTGTTTTTTGTTCTGCAAGTCCGAGACTGCTTGTGCATACCAATGAGTGACAGAATTCATAATAAATTAGGTATATCGGATGTGTCAGACATTGACGCACAAACGAATACCATTTTTATTTTTTTTATTTATTTATTTAACATAACACGGCCAAAGGCCAGTTACGTTAGTTCAAGATATGTTTTAAACAAAACTAAAATTGTATATAACTACTCTGCAGTCATCTCACAAAACTCTAAACAAATAGACAAGAAGTTCTTCCATTCATCCGCGAACACGTCACAATCAGGTTTGGCATCCAAGAGAGCGTTGAGCGCGGAGATTGCTCGAGGGATAGATCCACCATAGATCCAGTATATAATTCTGTACCCCCAGTGGTGGAATTTTTCGTCGGCTTTTTCTTAATTCAACAAAATTCTGTTCCTTTTTTTATAATTTGAACTGTTATTCGTTATCGTCAGTAGAGCAGTGGTGGCCCAGTGGTAACTGCCCCGACTTACAAGTTGTAGATCGCGGGTTCAAATCCAACCAGGTGCATTACTTTGTGTAATTTATTTCATCACCACTGTTTTCAAAACGGTGGAGGAAAATATCGTGATGAAACTGGGATGTCCTAGAACCAAAAAATTCGAAGTCATGTGCCTGCGTTGTAGATTATGGCCCATTCCTTCTCCTAGAGAAGAGGCCTTAGTCCCAACAGTGGGTACATTACAAGGCCGATAATGCTAATGATGCTAATATTTAAAGGTTCTTAGTCACTCATCCTGATAAATAAGAATTTTCGCTATCCTTGTGTTAAACTCAGTATTTCCACTGCATTAGTTTCACAAAAACTGTTCTCATGGCTGACAAAGATTACAGTTTGAAACTGCTAAACGCAATCAGATAATAAAATAATCTGGATCGCCGTGACCGTGCTTCAAATGGTAGATCGTTGACTGCAGTTGGTAGTTTAAGCTGGTCCATCGTCAAAACTTTTGCTACGGCAACATTTTTTTAAGGTCAAAATCTTCTCTCGCTGTGGGTGGAGCGGGAGGGCGTGTCAGACTTTTACTGACTAAAACCCACTCCTCGTTTCTCTTCCCTAATCCCAGGGTCCCGGAGTTCTCTTTCGTCAACCCAGGCCCCAGTAGGCTTCGACCCTGTCAGGCCCCTACTGTTTGCTGACATATTTTGAGGCGTGCGTCGACGATTGTCGTCGACAATTCTTGGGTTAAACCACCAAGCTTACCATCAGGTGGGATTGCAGTCCAGCACTAGTTTATCTACACTAATATTATAAAGAGGTAAAATTTGTAAGTTTGTAGGTTTGTAAGTTTGTATGTAGGGGGTAATCTCTGGAACTATTGGTCCGATTTAAAAAATTCTTTCAGTGTTAGATAGCCCATTTATCGAGAAATGCTATAGGCTATATAACATCACGCTACAACCCACGGGAGCGGAGCAGTAACGAAAGTAAAGTAGTGTTATATAATAATATAATAAAGAGGTAAAGTTTGTTTTTCTGTTTGTATGAGGTAATCTGTGGAAGTACTGGTCCGATTGCAAAATATTTTTCGCCAATAGAAAGCTGCTGTATGGCTGAGTGACATAGGCTATATTTTATGTACGCGGGCGAAGCTGCGGGCTAAAGCTAGTGTTATATAAAAAAAAACTCAGTATTTCCACTGAACAAAAACTGAACTCATAATATTACAGTTTGAAACTGCTAAACGCAATCAGATAATAAAATAATCTGGATCGCCGTGACCGCGCTTCAAATGGTAGAAGTCGTTGGCTGCAGTTAGTTTCGACCGGTCGATTTTAACCGACCATCATTAAAAGTTTTGCTACGGTTACTTGGACCACTAGTTAGGTGAACGACGTGACTTTACTTGCGTGGGAATTAGTCAAATGAAATTTTTGTAGTTGAACGGATTTGGATAAAACTTAGCACACGGATAGAGCACGTATGTAATATCTTGTTTGTTGCTTTTGATTTCATTTTTTTGACATGGCAGTAGTGTTTTTGATTGCGTTGATTGATTCAGTCCCTTTCAAGGACTGAACTTGGTAAGCGTTGGTTTACTTTACTGTCGATAGACTCACGCTTGATCACTATCTCACCTGGTTAGCCTAGAAGGTCCACCTGTGCAGCAGTTGGTCACGTAGTAGTCGAGTTATGTGCCATTATTATACCTTATTAAAAGGCTATAAAGTTATAGGCAACAAGGTATACTCAATATCGAAGCTTTCTTTGGCAGAGAGCCAGAGGTAGATATGACGCGATGGTTGGATGCCACCAGTTTTAACTTGCACCGGTGCTAGTTAATACGTAGGTAAATAGGTCGGAATTCGTAATAGAATCAGATGACCAGTCATTTGTTTGACCTTGTATTTGACATTGTAGGAAACCCAAGAAATCATACTCATAATAGATTAAGGGCCTGTTTCACAATGTCCGAGTAGGCACTACACACTGAATAAATTCAAAAATGGAACAGAATTTGTATGAAATGATCTGCCAAGTAAGATACTCGAAACTTAATCATAGGTGGTGAAATAGGCCCTAAGTGAGTGAGTGAAGATGAAGTGGGGAATAAAGCAGTGTCCTTAAGTCACGAGTGGCATCTTGAATTCCGAACGTAACGAAAGTTGCTAAGTTTTAATCCCGAACGTCAGTGATTTTTGTATTATAATTAACTCCCGAAAATTGCGAGGGAGTTAATAGAATAGAATAGAATAAACTTTATTGTACACCAAAAGAAGTTATAAATTGTACAGAAACTTACTTGTAAATCTATGGGTGCAAATGGCAATTATAGAAACCTGACCGAAGTGAGGAATGTAAGCTGCTCAAGATAAAGACAGCTTATTCTTGTGTTGGATACTCTACTTTTTCTACTTCCACCATCTTCATAGACGGATTGGTGGCGGTGTTGGATATTAAAAGTCAAGTGTCAAAGTCAGCGTGAGCTCAAAGTTGGGTAGTGTCTTACCTCCTGTCCCCCACCAGAGCCGTGGCGAAGGCTCCTAGCACACATCTCTTGGCCAGGCGCAGCTTGGCCTCCGCCTTATCACGGCGACTTAGCGTGAGGGTGCGAGCAGAACTGTGCTCGCGGCGTGATGGTAGCGTGACAGTAGCGTGAAGGGTAGTGGTCTTACCTCCTGTCTCCCACCAGAGCCGTGGCGAAGGCTCCTAGCACACATCTCTTGGCCAGGCGCAGCTTGGCTTCCGCCTTATCGCGGCGACTTAGCGTGAGGGTGCGAGCAGAACTGTGCTCGCGGCGTGACGGTAGCGTGATGGTAGCGTGAAGGGTAGTGGTCTTACCTTCTGTCCCCCACCAGAGCCGTGGCGAAGGCTCCTAGCACACATCTCTTGGCCAGGCGCAGCTTGGCCTCCGCCTTATCGCGGCGACTTAACGTGAGGGTGCGAGCAGAACTGTGCTCGCGGCGTGACGGTAGCGTGATGGTAGCGTGAAGGGTAGTGGCCTTACCTTCTGTCCCCCACCAGAGCCGTGGCGAAGGCTCCTAGCACACATCTCTTGGCCAGGCGCAGCTTGGCCTCCGCCTTATCGCGGCGACTTAGCGTGAGGGTGCGAGCAGAACTGTGCTCGCGGCGTGACGGTAGCTTGATGGGGTAGGAGATCGCCATGCCTTCGCCTGTTGGGAAGACCAGGCGGAAGTCTGGAAAGAAAAGTATTTTAAAGAAAATTGAAGTTATATTGCAGTGGGTCAGGACACTAGGCAGGAAAAAGCCAAAAAATGGTTGAAGATCTAGTGAAGGTTACAGGATGCACAGGACTAGTTGTTATCAACATATTTTTTTATTTAATTTTTACTGGTAGGCTCGCGCTTGATCACTATTATTCCTGATGGTAAGTGATTACGTGGTCGGAGATGTGGCACACCTGCCTGAAAGTCACCGTTTTAGTCACTACTCTAAGGCTTCTAGATTCACAGAAACTGACGGAGGATTTCACTCCTTAGCTGTATACACAATGAATGCAGGTAGTAGGATCGCCAAAGCGCTTAGTCTAAACAACCCTAACTTTATGTATTTGTATGCACATCTGCTAAACCGCACAAACAACATTTGGTCAGCACTATGCAGCTTCGGACAGTTTAGGCTAGAATAAATCCAGATATACTATGACATAAAACTATGTTAGCACAGAATGAATTCTAGCGCTTTTACGATTACTGTCAGTTTTCACAAGCGCTACGCTGCAAAAGCTTGAAATATGTAAAATGGTGAGGAAAATGTAAAATCTTAAAACTATTGCAAGGAACTCGAGAAGAGACTACGATAATATTTAAATCTCTTTGGATGACATTACACAGGGTCTGGCTGTTTTAGTAACAGTTTAGTTATGTTATAAAATTGATGAAACGGTTGGCGCAGTGTTTGAAGGAATGGCAGCTGCGTCGCGTCTCACGGGTTTGATTCCTGCGTGGAGAAAATATTTGTATGGTCTATGATATTATAATTATCACATAAACCAGTGCTTGACTGCAATCCTACCTGATGGTAAGCAGTGATGTAGTCGTTGGTGGTGAGGCGCACTAGTTTATTAACGTTTGAATCCCCAACCGGTCCTATGAGACCGCGCTGTTATTGTTTTACTATTGTGTCTCGTTTCGCGGGTATTTGAGTAATTAAGAGCCTATTCACTCTAGTCTTGAAGACTTCAGTTGATTCTGGTCTCTATGGACTGTTTTAGTGGGTTTATGTAAATCTATGTTAACACACCTACCTACGATATAGGAGTAATTCTTAATATAGGACAGGGATTCAAACAAAAGGTTTAATTGCTCGTCAATTTCACAAAACACCGTAACAAAGGCTGAAGTCGAAAGTCTATTTTAGATGAAAGCCTTTTCCCAACTATATTGGAGTCGGCTTCCAGTCAAGCCGGATTTTGTTGAAAACCAGTACTTTACGGGGAGCGGCTGCCTACCAGACCTCCACAACCCATTAACTGGGGTAACACGGTACTTCATGGCAAGACGAGTCAGATTTACTGGCTTCTGACTATCCGTAACGACAGTAAAGGTAAACTTGTAGGTTAAAATATCTGAGATTCTCATTAAATTCACTTTATAATGATCACACTTAGAAAATACGTTTCATTAAAAACACATTATTATTATTTATAGGCTCCGTTTGGCCACTATCTCATCTGATGGTAAGCGATAATGAGGTCGACGATGAAGCACGCCTGCTCAGAAGCAATCTATTCACTCTTGACTTAATAGTAATTATCAAGAAACACAGACTGCGGCAGGGAATTTCACTCTTTAGCTACGTGTACGTACACGGTATAATAAATGTGTTCCCAAAACGTTTCATACGTATTACAGAAGAAACTAGTATTGATCCAAGTCGCTTCCAGCACCCTGGCTACAAACACTTTTAAATAAGAATCTATAACAGATAATAATATCATAGCGATAGCGATGGAAGCGATCGGCAACAATCACGAACAGAGTCCGTATCCACAACTTAGGCGGGATTCGCAACTCGCCACAGTTTCAAACTTTCACAGAGAGATACGAAGCTAGAAGTTATCTGTCATTAATAATAATAGTACTATAATAATAATAATAATATTCCACAACTTTCAAATATTGCCATTTAGTCATAAATTAAGCAGAGCTTTTGCTATAAATACCAGACAACTGAAAAACATACTTTTTTATTTCTTAAAACATTCATATTATAGATAGATTACACCCAGACACAGAACATATTATCGTGCTCATCACACAAACTTTTGTCTTGGGGGGGAATCGAAACCACGGCCTCCGGCATAGCAGCAGAGCCACTAACCACTAGCTAGACTAACAGACCAGTCCATAATGATCGCACTTTACAATACGTTATACTATAATAGAAGAAACTAGTATTAATTCAAGTTGCTTCCAGCACCCTGGCTACAAACTCTTTTAAATAAGAATCTATAACAGATAATAATGTCACAGCAATAGCGATGGGCGCGATCGGTAACAATTCACAGAGTCCGTATCCACAACTTAGGCGGGATTCGCAACTCGCCACAGTTTCAAACTACAACAGAGAGATACGCAGCTGGAAGATATCTGTCATTAATAATAATGATATTCCCCAAATTTCACACAACGCCATCTAGTCCCAAATTAATCAGAGCTTTTGTTATAAATTCCAGACAACTGATGAACATGATTATATATTTCTAAAAACATACATATTATAGATAAATTACACCCAGACACAGAACAAATCATCGTGCTCATCACGCAAATATTTATCTTGGGTGGGAATCGAAATCACGACCTCCGGCATAGCCACTAACCACTAGACCAACTAGTCAAACATGTCACTATGTATTGATTAAATTTACTTTCATCTTGCTGGCTACATAATTTTAAAAATAAGGATCATTCACAAATACATAATAATGACATATAGTAATAGCGATGGAAGCGATCGGTAACAATTCACAGAGTCCGTATCCACAACTTAGGCGGGATTTGCAACTCGCCACAGTTTCAAACTTCAACACCGAGATACGCAGCTGGAAGTTAGCTCTACAATTACGATTATTACGTACTTTACTACGTCTGAGAACTTTCTAGAATAAACTAAAACCTTATAGACTACGTTAAACTTAATAATAAACGAGAGGCTTGTATGAGAAACTCTAAATATTTTTCCTTTAAAAACTTTATTTAAATATACAAGAAACAGGAACGGCAATGAAACAAGAAATAAACATCAGTGAAGGACTCATCTATACATATAATAAAATCGTAGGAAAGTCAAAACTGTACATTGAATATTTTTTTAAAAGAATACTTGCGGCGTGATCTACAATCGATACCGAAGCCAAAAATATAGTTTTTAGAATTCATGTCTGTTTGTCTGTTTGTCTGTTTGTCTGTTTGTCTGGTTGTCTGTTTGTCTGTTTGTCTGTTTGTCTGTTTATCTGTATGTCCGGGCTAAACTCAAAAAGTACTGCATGGATTTACTTCAAATTTTGCATGAATATTACTGAGAGGTCGGGAAAACAAATAGGCTACATATTATCACGCTATCACCTACGGGGGAGGAGCTGTGAATCTTTATTTCTCTTACGCATTATGTGGCAGCGTGTAATCTAACGACGTATATATAAATGTTGTTTTTGAGTAAGCCATGCTATTATTTAGCTTTACAATATAAAAACTACGCCATTTAAGTAACTTGGGCAGAAAAAACATAATTTAATGAATGTTTGTAGTATAAAGGAAATTTTAAAGCAGCGCCATCTATGACATTTCATAAAAATCAAATCAAGTTACATATTAACACTTTTTGGAAATTTATAATTAAAATTTTATCATGTTGGCGAGGTTAGTAGTTAGTTATTCTTAAAATTCATAGATGGCATTTTGCATTTTCTTCATAACAGTTGTATCGTATAGTTCGTTTGACAAATATAAGTTCCAACAAAACCCTCAAAATCTTGAGCAGAGTTGAGGAAGACAATTAAAAAAAAATGCGGTGTTAAGTATTACAAAAAAGTGATGTTCATTGATGATGAAGTGACATTGAAGCTCATTTATCGCAAGAACGTGACAGAATCCAAGAGAACAGCGTGTGGCACAAATAGAATAAGATCGCCTGTGTCGTGACATAAATCAACTTTCGACATCTGATGATGAATCCACGGTTTACGATATCGAAGAGCAATCGACTAAATAAAGAAGGAAGTGGATTTATCTACAATATCGTGATTAACTACGCCGCCCATGGAGATATGGTTGCCTTAGAAGAAGTTTGTACCCACTGCCAAGTCCGCAAATGGAAAAGGGGACTAAATGGCAAGCATTCGAAGTCCAGCTATTTTTTTAAATACATTCGAGCTTATAACAGCGCCTTCCAGATGACTTCGTTTGGTGAACAACAAACAAGTGTTGAAGTAGACACATCCTCAATTTGGTCTGGTCTGTTCAAAGGATTGCAAAGTATGTTGCATAACGTTAATCCGCAAATTAGCAACTTCAAAGCAGCCCTCGCGTCGGTGCCTGAGAACGAGCGCAACCACTTTAAGTTTGTCATCAGAGCAGATAGAAGGCCGATCACAGCCCATCCAGGGTGGTATAATGCTCCAACGACGAATGACGTAGCTGTTGTGTTAGTCAATCAGGAGTGTGATAAAAGAGACATCGTTTTACGCACGCATGATGACCGGCTTCGAAGGATCAACGAGACTCACCGTGCGTACGATTCTCTTCAATATCCTCTCATTTCAGTTCTGTCGCGGAGAGGTTGGCTACCATTTTGCCCACTATAATGTAGACCCCCAGACAGGCACCCCAAATCATAAAAAAAACCATCCACCATGCATTTCTACAGCTTCTTGATCCAGCTGAGGATAAACAATGGTTCTTATCTCCGCCATTATCCGTACGCTCTTTACTCAGTTTCTTAGGACATGTACGCCAAAATTGAGACAGAGCGTTTGGTATTTACAAGGTCCAACCAAAGAAAGCTCAAAGCTGAGAACTACGTCTATCTCTATGCAGAATAATACAAATGCTCATTCATGGTCATTCTCCCCTCCACCTTCACAAAAGGTCCGTGGTACATGCACGAGAGGACCCAAGATGCATTTTGTTACGTGCGAAAGTTTGGTCGCCCGGACCTCTTCACTATCATGACTACCAACCCAAAGTAGCCTGAAATAACAGTTTAAATCCTTGCAAGATAGGCTTCGTACGACAGGCACGACTTAATCTCTCGCGTATTCCACCTGAAGTTAAGTTCAATTAGAAATGCTAATTTTTTATGCTCAGCTTGGAGACAATGCACGTGTTCAGGAATTTTACGATGTCCTTCTAAGTCATGGCAAACGCACACAAGAAGCGAGAGATGGACAGGTGGTGCTGCTAGAGTCTCTCGGTAGAGTGGTACACTCTCTTGGTAGAAGTACAGAAGCGGACTTAATGCCTTAGGCATTTTCTGCCAGTCAACCTTTGGGTGATACAAAAAAATAGTATCCAGCTTAGAAGAACTCATTCGCTGTGTGTACGGGGATGTCAGTCGTATACTGCACCAGTAGAATTCTTGGGTGTGTGAGTAGGCTATTTAGATGCCCATAAATGATCAGGCTGCAGCAATTAACGAATGCATTCTCTGGGAAATTGAGGGGAATGATGTGGTCTACACCTGGATAAACACTGTTGTCGAGCAAGATAACGCTACACATTATCCCGTGGAATTTCTGAACACCCTGTCAGCAAGTGGACTTTCAGTGCATATCATCCAGCTGAAGATCAGTGTCCCAATTGTGCTTCTTCGGAACATATCTCCTCCAGAGCTGTGTAACGAGACTCGCCTTAAAGTCGTCTAACTCCACAGACACACCATTAGAGCAGAAATTCTTATGGTTGTGGCATCGGCGAGGCAGCATTTATACCACGCATTTCCCCCCTACCTTACAACTTCCCGTTCCAGTTCAAGCGCGTACAGTTCTCAGGACGAGTTGCTTCTCACAAAGGCAACTGTACGGTGCTTGCTCCCGCGTCACCAGTCCTGATTCTCTTTACATTTTGGCACCTGGCAACGTAATTTATAGGGAAGTGTTGTAGGGTACGATATCTTTGTACGTATTTTTACACTTTTGTGTCCTGGAATGGAATACATTCCACACATACATCACCATCATCATCTGCCTAGCCTTTTCTCAACTATATTGGGGTCGCCTTTCAGTCAAGCCGGATTTAGCTGAATACCAGTATTTTACGAGGAGCGGCTGCCTACCAGACCTCCACAACCCATTAAACTGGGATAACACGGTACTTCATGGCAAGACTGATATTCCACACATACATCATTTTCTCTATTTCCTTCAGTCACAACTTATGACTGAACTCAGCAGGATTCCCATATAATTCTCTAAACTTGCTTCGCTTGCAAAAAAAACATATTGTATTTTAATGCTAATTTTAAAGTTGTTTACTTATAATGCTATAGCGACATCTTAATTATTGTTGGTGCTGTAGAGCCTTCACGCAGACGACGTCGCGGGCAGCAGCTAGTATATAATATTTTCTATTATTTAATTTCCAATTTCCCGTCAAACATGCTTCCGGACGACAAGCAATGGTAGCTCACCGTCCGGATCAAGACCGAGTCTTTCATGGCACGTAGAATTCGCGTGAGGTGCGTGAAAATATACCATGGCGCCCCTCAAAGAGTACTTTGAGGGGCGCCATGGTATATTAGCAAAACCGTAGGAGAAACAGAACCAATATCTACTAGATTATAATACGTGTTGAATTCTTAAAAAGTTATTCCTACAATGCAAAGGATAGCATATGAAACATAGACGTGGTTTTACGATCTCCCAATCCTTCTTAGAGTGAAAGAAGCCATTAGATAATTCCCACCTCAAAAAAAAACCAAACAAAATGGCAGCAGATGACTACACAGATCAAACGTCTAGACGTTTGATCTGTGTAGTCATCTGCTGCCATTTGACACATCTAGGTGTGTCATAACGACCTTATCAATCGACCCGAAAACCAGACTCGCACTAATATTTATTTCCTACCAAAACCAAAACCATCTCCAGCCACATCCAGCCATCTAGATCCACATCAAACCAGCCAGCATTAACTGCTGTCCACACAAACCTGACCTCTCCCCTCCAAACAACATCACAACGACCTATCCCAACATAAACTGGTTATATTAAAAATGCTAACGTATTCCACAGTGCAGCCGAAGCAATCTTGAAATTTTGATCCACTGGATTGTGATATAAAATAGTGGCTCTGTTATTGCTGTGTACAGTTTAAAGGAATTATTTGGCATTTTAAAGTTTGTGTTTTCGGGTCGTTTGGTGTTTTGAAATGGAGGATTTTTAGTGAGGTACCACGTTATGCGGGGGAGGAGCTCGTGGTTAGATAATAACAGCCGCACAGGTCGATCTTCAAGGTTAAGCAACGCTTGCCAAGGTTGGTCTGTAGATGGGTGACCATCTTAACATGCCGAGTTTCCTCCGCGCCTTGGATAGCACATTAAGTCGTAGGTCCCGGCTGTCATTTGTAGATCTTTGGCAGTCGTTAAGGATAGTCAGAAGCCAGTAAACCTAACTTCAGTCTTGCCATGAAGTCCCACGTGTTACCCCAGTTAATGGGTTGTAGAGGTCTGGTAGGCAGCCGCTCCGCGTAAAATACTGGTATTCAGCTAAATCCGACTTGACTTCCAGTCAAGCCGGATTCCAGGCAACCCCAATTTAGTTGGGAAAAGGCTAGGCAGATGATGATATTCCAAGTTTATCTGATCCCTAGCTCAGCTACATAGATTCCACAGCGGTCGTTGTCCTATTATCCCTAGAGTTTAGCTAACTATTCGCCTGCAGTAATTCCACAGTTTAAACCGTGGTTAAACCCAGGAGCTTTGTAAATTAACAATCAAACTGACTGCGATGTTTTGCATGTATTCACGGGGGCAATGACCGGTACTTACATAGTTTATTATGATGGAGTGCTGGAGGGTGTCAGTTATTTAAATAGAAGGGGTAGTTTTTTGGAATTGTTATTTTTGTTGATTTGTTGATATTTTATTGTGAAAGTAAAACTTAGTTTGAGTTTTATTTCCAAAAGGTGAAACGGGACTCTATTACTAAAACTCTACTGTCCGTCCGTCTGTCTGTTTTTCCATCCGTCTGTCACTAGAATGTACATATCTCATGAACCGAGATAGTTTAGAAATTTTCACAGATTATGTACGAGTATTTCTATTGCCGCTATATCAACAAATAATTAAAAACAGAATTAACGTGAGAATATGTAAGTAGAGTAGAGAGTAAAGTATGTAAGTGTATGTGTAATTAATGTTAAGACACGTTATTTTTTTGCCGTTTATTGCTACGGACGTACGGAGTCCGATGCGCACTTGGCCGATTTTTATTAATTATTTATTATAATAATAATAATAATATTTCACAACTTTTACACAACATCATCTAGTCCCAAGCTAAGCAGAGCTTGTGTTATGGGTACTAGACAACTGATAAACATACTTATATATTTCTAAATACATACATATTATAGATAAATTACACCCAGACACAGAACAAATGATCGTGCTCACCACACAAACATTTATCCTGGGTGGGAATCGAATCCACGACCTCTGGCATAGCAGTCAGGGCCACTAACCACTAGACCAACAGGCCAGTCAACTTATTATCTCTTATTGAAAGATCGCTCTTGACCACCTAATGGTAAGCGATGATGTGATCGAAGATTGAGTACGCTCGCATAGCAGTAGCCTATAAATTCACTCTCGACTTAAAGACCCCTACGTTATAGCTACACATTACAAATACACACACACGTTATACAAATTCATTGTGTATACATCTATGGAGTGGAATTCCCTGACAGAGTCTGTGTTTCCTGATAGCTATAACTTAAGGGGTGTCTTTAAGTCAAGAGAGTAAGTAAGTCAAGAGGTTACTTCTAGACAAGTGTGCTCCATCTTCGACCATATCATCGCTTACCATCTGGTGAGATAGTGACCAAAAGCGAAGCTAATATAAAAATAATAAAAAAAAAGACCAAGAGCGTGTCGGGCAACGCTCAGTGTAGGGTTCCGTAGTTTCCCGTCAGTCACAATAAGTGTCCCCAACTTTTCAAAAACTGTGCGTCCCATCAAGTTCAAAATAATTTTCCTAGAAAGTCTGTATAAAGCTCTACTTTCCAGATTTTTTTCATATTTTCTAAACTTATGGTTCAAAAGTTAGACGGGGGGGACACATTGTTTTTTACTTTTGGAGCGATTATTTCCGAAATTATTGACATTATCAAAAAAAGATTTTAGTAAACCCCTATTCATTTTTGAATACCTACCTATCCAACAATATATCACACGTAAGGGTTGAAATTAAAAAAAAAAACACTTTCTACTTTACATGCTCTACCCTTATAATACATTTTTTCCAAATTTTATTTTACTACTTTGTTGGCGTGATTGATATACATATTGGTACCAAATTTCAGCTTTCTAGTGCTAACGGTCACAGAGATTAAGCGAGGACGGACGGACGAACGGACGGACAGACATGGCGACACTATAAAGGTTCCGTTTTTGCCATTCGGCTACGGAACCCTAAAAATATCAGAAAACACAGACTCCGGCAGGGAATTCTCATATACGTACCGTACAAGCTAGAAAGTGGCAAAAAGTGCTTACCATTAATTATAAGAAGAGCCTATTTCATATAATTAATTATGAACACGTTCAAAGGGGCACGGGCAACGAAAACGTGTTTGACGTCATTAATCAACAGCGCGGAAAGGTCCCAACGTCTTTTAGCACCCTTTTATCTATCTATACTGATATTATAAAGAGGAACGATTTATATACACCGTGTGTCAGACATCGACGCACATAGGAATACCATGGAAAGGTAGGAGATCAGCAAAATGACTTCTCCCGACTGTCAGACTTCTACTGACTAAAACCCACTCCTGTTTCTTGTTTGCCCTAATTCCAGGGTCCCGGGGTTCTCTTTTGTCAACCGAGGACCCCAATAGGCTTCGACCCTTCGGGCCCCTACAGATATCATGGATCTAGTACATGATTCTGCACTCCCAGTGGTAGAATTTTTCGTCGGCATTTTCCTATTCTTTTCTAGGGTCAATTATTTTTAATTTAAACTGTATAAAATCATTATTCTAAGTCACCGTCCAGCCGGCAGGTGACTTAGGTCCAAGCCCGTGTCGAAGGCGCGTCATGTTCCTCACACACTTCAATGAGGTGACAGCAAAATTGACGGAGCCAGGTATGACTTACACCTCTTTCTTATAGCTAATGCTGCGGATTGTTCTAAGTAGTTAACGCAAAAACGGGCAATTGTTGGAACACTGTGGGTTTTAGCCAGTAAAATTCTGATACTTCTTCCCACTTCACTATGGGTTTTAGTCAGTAAAAGTCTAAAACTTCTGCCCACTCAGCCTAAAGTGAGGAGAGTTATTTGATAACTTCTCATGTTAAAAATAAAACTTGGAATTAAAAGAAAGGCACAAGAACGACAGTATGTTATACTACGATAGATTATAAGTACTCACCAACATGCCGAAACCGATCCACAAAGTCCACAATAGCTTTAGCCCAGGCAAACTTCTTAGCAGCATCGAGCAACCCCATGCACGGCTCCAAGGACCCATCATGGACCCCCAAGCAATACTCCTTCAAACCATCATACTCCTGGACACACTTCTTGCCATCAAAATCTTCTAAAAACCAGGCATTCTCCAAAGAACTGCTGAAAAGACTGTCCAGGTAAGGTCTTAAGACCGGTCCAAGGTATTTCTTATCATCTTTCGCGCCTTTGTATAACCAGTTGAGGATGCTCTTCATCATGAGGAGGTGGTCGGTCATGTCTTCGCGTCGGAGTTCAGGGTCTCTTCGGACGGCGTCGATGAGGCACGCTGAGGAGGCGTCGTAATAGTCTTTTAGTTTGTTCCATTTCTTTGATCTGGCGAGGAAAGGTCTGGTGTTAGAAATGTGCTGTGTGAATGGTCTTTGATGAGACACAGTGGGGAATTGGAAGCCGAAAATGAAACTCAAAATTTTGAACTTGAAGTATTTTTACGGAACATCCGAGAAATATAGCCTGTGGGTTTTCTACCAGTTTCATTTAGGAAAGTGAGTCGGATTTGCATAACTTATTTACGCCAAGCTATTTCCATCATCAGACCACCGGTACATGGTGGACATCTCACCCATACACACAAGGCGTGAATAAATGGTTTACTTCTAAGCAAGCGTGATCCATCGTCGACTCATCCTTACTTTTCTTCAAGTAGTATATCCTTAAGGCGCGCGTGAAAAGCTATGTCCCGTCGATGTCTCGGGGTCGCTCCGGCCTGTTACCAGACGGCGAGAAATGGGTAGCTCGCACACAAGACCACAATACTAGCTTGAGACGGTTATTCAACCAATTTTTTTCTAACTTTAATTCATGTCAAGTTTCCCCATCATACCTATAAGCAGACAGCTCCCTATCGAACTCGCCCGCACTCCTGGAGTGGAAGTTGTTGAGGTACAGGTCGCGCGCCTGGTCCAACATGATGGCCAGGATGTGGATCAGCTCCTCGATGGGCTCCTGGTTCAGTGACGTCACCTGGATCAGGTTCGCTCTGAACGTGCTGTGGTTCTCCTGGGAAAAGATTGAAATTGCAATTAATAAAAATTCTGCAGTATTATTTAGAAGGATGCAATTTTTCCGGCATTGAATACTACACATTTCCAGGAGTCAGATTTCTCCCCATGTGTGTAGCTGCTGTTATACATCTTCAGCCTGTACGAGAAATATTGTATGCAACATATGTCGTACTTTATCAATGAAGAAAGGCAAGCTACCCATTGCTCGTCGTCCGCAAACCCGCGTCTACGTTGGTCGAAAATCTCCCTGCTACTCATCATAAAAATTTCGGTAAGATATCCGCAAGAGAACCAAAGTTACCGACAAAGCCCGAAGAATCGTCAGACTTAAATGGCAGTGGGCAGAACCATTGCTCGTAGAACAGATAGTCGATGGGTTCTGGAGTGGGCCAGTCGTTGTGGCGACGCTTGGGGAAAGCATATGTCCAGCAGTGGACGTCTTTCAGCTGAGATGATGCTGATAATGAAACTAGCATATCGTATGTCCACTTACACACATGAGCATACTCTTGCACCTGCACAGCTCGCTGGCCACTCTCCACAGGTAGCGCAGCTGTCTCCTGCAGTACGAGGGGCTGGAGCCCGCAGACGTTAAGTATATCGTATGTCCACTTACACACATGAGCATACTCTTGCACCTGCACAGCTCGCTGGCCACTCTCCACAGGTAGCGCAGCTGTCTCCTGCAGTACGAGGGGCTGGAGCCCGCAGACGTTAAGTATATCGTATGTCCACTTACACACATGAGCATACTCTTGCACCTGCACAGCTCGCTGGCCACTCTCCACAGGTAGCGCAGCTGTCTCCTGCAGTACGAGGGGCTGGAGCCCGCAGACGTTAAGTATATCGTATGTCCACTTACACACATGAGCATACTCTTGCACCTGCACAGCTCGCTGGCCACTCTCCACAGCTGTCTCCTGCAGTACGAGGGGCTGGAGCCCGCAGACGTTAAGTATATCGTATGTCCACTTACACACATGAGCATACTCTTGCACCTGCACAGCTCGCTGGCCACTCTCCACAGGTAGCGCAGCTGTCTCCTGCAGTACGAGGGGCTGGAGCCCGCAGACGTTAAGTATATCGTATGTCCACTTACACACATGAGCATACTCTTGCACCTGCACAGCTCGCTGGCCACTCTCCACAGGTAGCGCAGCTGTCTCCTGCAGTACGAGGGGCTGGAGCCCGCAGACGTTAAGTATATCGTATGTCCACTTACACACATGAGCATACTCTTGCACCTGCACAGCTCGCTGGCCACTCTCCACAGGTAGCGCAGCTGTCTCCTGCAGTACGAGGGGCTGGAGCCCGCAGACGTTAAGTATATCGTATGTCCACTTACACACATGAGCATACTCTTGCACCTGCACAGCTCGCTGGCCACTCTCCACAGGTGTCTCCTGCAGTACGAGGGGCTGGAGCCCGCAGACGTTAAGTATATCGTATGTCCACTTACACACATGAGCATACTCTTGCACCTGCACAGCTCGCTGGCCACTCTCCACAGGTAGCGCAGCTGTCTCCTGCAGTACGAGGGGCTGGAGCCCGCAGACGTTAAGTATATCGTATGTCCACTTACACACATGAGCATACTCTTGCACCTGCACAGCTCGCTGGCCACTCTCCACAGGTAGCGCAGCTGTCTCCTGCAGTACGAGGGGCTGGAGCCCGCAGACGTTAAGTATATCGTATGTCCACTTACACACATGAGCATACTCTTGCACCTGCACAGCTCGCTGGCCACTCTCCACAGGTAGCGCAGCT
Source organism: Mythimna separata (assembly GCA_030763345.1). Taxonomy (NCBI): domain Eukaryota; kingdom Metazoa; phylum Arthropoda; class Insecta; order Lepidoptera; family Noctuidae; genus Mythimna; species Mythimna separata. The sequence goes on along the minus strand of CM061184.1, from coordinate 23,067,232 downwards.
GTCTCCTGCAGTACGAGGGGCTGGAGCCCGCAGACGTTAAGTATATCGTATGTCCACTTACACACATGAGCATACTCTTGCACCTGCACAGCTCGCTGGCCACTCTCCACAGGTAGCGCAGCTGTCTCCTGCAGTACGAGGGGCTGGAGCCCGCAGACGTTAAGTATATCGTATGTCCACTTACACACATGAGCATACTCTTGCACCTGCACAGCTCGCTGGCCACTCTCCACAGGTAGCGCAGCTGTCTCCTGCAGTACGAGGGGCTGGAGCCCGCAGACGTTAAGTATATCGTATGTCCACTTACACACATGAGCATACTCTTGCACCTGCACAGCTCGCTGGCCACTCTCCACAGGTAGCGCAGCTGTCTCCTGCAGTACGAGGGGCTGGAGCCCGCAGACGTTAAGTATATCGTATGTCCACTTACACACATGAGCATACTCTTGCACCTGCACAGCTCGCTGGCCACTCTCCACAGGTAGCGCAGCTGTCTCCTGCAGTACGAGGGGCTGGAGCCCGCAGACGTTAAGTATATCGTATGTCCACTTACACACATGAGCATACTCTTGCACCTGCACAGCTCGCTGGCCACTCTCCACAGCTGTCTCCTGCAGTACGAGGGGCTGGAGCCCGCAGACGTTAAGTATATCGTATGTCCACTTACACACATGAGCATACTCTTGCACCTGCACAGCTCGCTGGCCACTCTCCACAGCTGTCTCCTGCAGTACGAGGGGCTGGAGCCCGCAGACGTTAAGTATATCGTATGTCCACTTACACACATGAGCATACTCTTGCACCTGCACAGCTCGCTGGCCACTCTCCACAGCTGTCTCCTGCAGTACGAGGGGCTGGAGCCCGCAGACGTTAAGTATATCGTATGTCCACTTACACACATGAGCATACTCTTGCACCTGCACAGCTCGCTGGCCACTCTCCACAGGTAGCGCAGCTGTCTCCTGCAGTACGAGGGGCTGGAGCCCGCAGACGTTAAGTATATCGTATGTCCACTTACACACATGAGCATACTCTTGCACCTGCACAGCTCGCTGGCCACTCTCCACAGGTAGCGCAGCTGTCTCCTGCAGTACGAGGGGCTGGAGCCCGCAGACGTTAAGTATATCGTATGTCCACTTACACACATGAGCATACTCTTGCACCTGCACAGCTCGCTGGCCACTCTCCACAGGTAGCGCAGCTGTCTCCTGCAGTACGAGGGGCTGGAGCCCGCAGACGTTAAGTATATCGTATGTCCACTTACACACATGAGCATACTCTTGCACCTGCACAGCTCGCTGGCCACTCTCCACAGGTAGCGCAGCTGTCTCCTGCAGTACGAGGGGCTGGAGCCCGCAGACGTTAAGTATATCGTATGTCCACTTACACACATGAGCATACTCTTGCACCTGCACAGCTCGCTGGCCACTCTCCACAGGTAGCGCAGCTGTCTCCTGCAGTACGAGGGGCTGGAGCCCGCAGACGTTAAGTATATCGTATGTCCACTTACACACATGAGCATACTCTTGCACCTGCACAGCTCGCTGGCCACTCTCCACAGGTAGCGCAGCTGTCTCCTGCAGTACGAGGGGCTGGAGCCCGCAGACGTTAAGTATATCGTATGTCCACTTACACACATGAGCATACTCTTGCACCTGCACAGCTCGCTGGCCACTCTCCACAGGTAGCGCAGCTGTCTCCTGCAGTACGAGGGGCTGGAGCCCGCAGACGTTAAGTATATCGTATGTCCACTTACACACATGAGCATACTCTTGCACCTGCACAGCTCGCTGGCCACTCTCCACAGGTAGCGCAGCTGTCTCCTGCAGTACGAGGGGCTGGAGCCCGCAGACGTTAAGTATATCGTATGTCCACTTACACACATGAGCATACTCTTGCACCTGCACAGCTCGCTGGCCACTCTCCACAGGTAGCGCAGCTGTCTCCTGCAGTACGAGGGGCTGGAGCCCGCAGACGTTAAGTATATCGTATGTCCACTTACACACATGAGCATACTCTTGCACCTGCACAGCTCGCTGGCCACTCTCCACAGGTAGCGCAGCTGTCTCCTGCAGTACGAGGGGCTGGAGCCCGCAGACGTTAAGTATATCGTATGTCCACTTACACACATGAGCATACTGCTTACGCAAGCTAGCCCTATAAACATTTTTTTGTATCATGTATCCAAACGCATCTCACACATTATAATCCTTCATATTGGACGACAGTATTGAGCCAATCATACTCCAACTTCCCATATCCGCATATCCCATGCCGGCGAATGAGAAAGCTTGTTCGCCGCTAAGCCAATCAGGAACATTTCCGCCTACCGCTGCAAAGAAAGGTCGCCATCTTTTTTGGTTGACCGCGTTCTTCGTCTTCAAGCATCCGCCCGCACAGCACCACCGCTAAAAGTAACCCGCTGATCCAGGAAACCCGCGGCGCCGCGGTGATCTAATATAAACCTCCTAATTAACGTGTTGGCCGACACAAAGACACAGTGACGCAAAATATAACCGATCTGTTAATCGCGAGTGAGACCCTCCGAGAACGTGTGAGTGTCGTCATCCACCCGGCAGTCCGTGCATCAACCTGGCTTCCAGATCTCCAAGTAAGTCACAATACTCTTCCCATACCTACTTTCCTTTAGCTCAATTTCTGTGTCCAATATAATATCGTCCAACGTAAAAATTATTTTCCCGCTAAATATACGCAACGCTAATTGGTCCTTCGAAGCTTCTATTCTAAACTTACCATAAGTTAAATGGTCCTTCGAGCCGGATTCATAGAATCAGCATTCATAGGTCTCATACCTAGGATTTAGGTTGAATAGGTACCTACTTATCTAACCTGAATTCGTAAAACCGCCATATTGAACGCATACTATCGTTCTTACATTCCCCGCTAGGTACATACCTACATCATTGGGAACTACTGTACCAACTTAATAGTTCGCCTGTTGCATTGAAATAGCATAGGGAATTATTAAAACCGCTAATTATCGTGAGTTAGTTCGGCAAACTTGCCTATAACATAAACTCAACCGCAATAATTTTCTTTCACCCGCTACTTAAATAAAAAAATATAAAATATTCTTGAAGTCTACCTACATAAACCTTAATTATTTTGTCCGCTATAGTTACTAGAACTATTCCAATATGGAAGATCTTCAAATAAAAGTTAAAATACTGCAAGCTAAAAACCAAGCAATCTTTGAGCGTTTATCGTCATTGTATGAAATATCAAAGAAAATAAATACGACTAGTATTGAGCTACGTTCGGCTGAGACGTTTATGGCAGACACGCAAATAATCTCAGTTACTCGTCAAGAGTTTATTTCTAACATAGATAAAATAAATACATATTCTTTACAAATAAATCCTGATCATAAAATAGATTATAATAGTCAAATATCTTTTGACGGCGTATACACGCGAGTAGAGAGATTACGCTCACTTATTGAAGCGAAGTCCTCAAGGTCATTGAAGGACTCAGCCTCTACTGATACCGCTTCGCAGTCAAAGTACTCAGTCAAGCTGCCACCAATTCAGATTCCGTTTTTTGATGGTAGAATTGATAATTGGCCTGTTTTTTATGAATCATTTAAATCAAATGTCCATGAAAATTCAAACCTTACAGATTCTCAACGTGTGCAATATTTAATAGGTAACCTAAAAGGAAACGCATTGCAAATTACCGCCGGAATTATTCCGTCAGGGGATAATTATACGTCTATCTGGAACAGTTTGGTTCAAAAGTATCAAGATAAACGAGCATTAGGCTCGCACTACATGTCTAATATTTTAAATATCAAACCCGCAATTAATAATTCCGCCTCTTTAAATAGTTTTATTGAAAGTTTTCACGCGTCTGTTTCGGCACTAGAACAATTAAAAATTAACGACCTAAAGGATTTCATATTATTAAATTTAGCTTTAAAAAAGTTAGATCCCGCTATCATACATTCATTTGAGATGCATATGAGAGATGTGGAGATTCCTACTTATAAGGGTTTCGTTGAATTTATAAAATCGCAAGTAAAAATATTAGATAGATCTACTTTAACTCGGACCGCATCCATAAGTAACAACAATAATAAAAATAATTCTTGTCGTAGCCAATCACGTGATAGTACAGTACATACATTTGTTGCTTGTGACAATAACCAAACTTGTATGTATTGTAGTAGCAAGGATCATTGGAAGCTTTATACCTGTCCAAACTTTCAAACAATATCGGCCGGTTCGCGTTTGGATTTTATTAAAAATAAACGCGGATGTGTAAACTGCCTTAGTACAACGCACACTGCCTCGCAGTGTAAATCTATACACACCTGTAGAACATGTAACAAAAAACATCATTCTCTTTTACATTTGGAACAAATTTCACAACAGCGATCGATATCAGCTGACCCCGCATCTAGTTCCGCGCAGTCACAACAGGTGGCGCTTTGTGCATGTTCTCGCGTAGGAATAGAAACTCCACGTACTACGATTGTTTTGTCAACCGCACAAGTCTATGTTGATAACAAACATAACAAATCCGTTTCTGTAAGGTGCTTAATAGATAACGCTTCGCAAAATAATATAATTACTACAGCCTGTTGTAAAAAACTGCAATTAAATATTATACCGCTTTCAAATTCATTTATAAAGGGTGTAGGAACCTCTTCGCGGCCTATCATAGGTTACGTGGAGATAACAGTTACTTCAAAAAATAAAACAAATTCTTTTAAAATAACCGCTCTTGTTATTGATTGTATAACTGATAAATTACCATCTCACTTGGTTGACACCTCTGCTGTGCAACATTTATTCGAGTTACCGCTAGCCGACCCCCTGTGGCACGTGCCCGGTGAGGTTGAATTGCTTCTAGGGGCAAAGCTGTTTCCGTATTTATTACTTCATAACAGAATTCTCTCACCTACCGCGCCATCAGCTGTTGAAACCGTGTTTGGATACATAATTATGGGTGAGATACCCTCTAGTTTATCTAATAACAATAACAGTCTAGATGATTTAAATACCGCTTCATGTTTTTCTACCGCGTTAACAGTAGATGATTCTCATTGTTTTTTGTCGTTGGACGAATCTTTACATAAATTTTGGAATATCGAAGAAATACCTTCAAAATCCTTTATGAGCCCCGCTGAACGGGAGTGTGAACAGCTGTACGCTTCTACTGTGTCACGTGACTCCAGTGGTAGGTGCTGTGTTGCCTTACCATTCTGTAAAAATCCAGAATCACTCGGAAATTCATATGCTGTCGCTTATCGACGTTTAATTAACTTGGAAAAAACTAAGCTTCGCGACCCTTCTTTGCGCGCTAGTTATAACGAAGTAATCCAAGAATATATCGATCAAAATTATTTAACTGAAACTGCACCTAGTTCTGTTGATCAGACTATAGGATATTACATACCGCATCACCCTGTTATTAGGAATGATAAACAAACTACTAAGGTGCGCATTGTCCTTGATGCGAGCGCTAAGTCTCATAATGGCGTTTCATTGAATGACTTACTGCATACGGGTCCTAATTTACAGGCTGACATATTTTTATTACTTTTAAAGTTCCGTTTGTTTCCTATTGCAGTAACAGCTGATATAAAACAGATGTATCTTCGAATTAAGGTTATTGAGGATCATCGAAAATATCAAAAAATATTGTTTCGATTTAATACTACTGAACCTGTTCGCGAATTTAAATTTAACCGTGTTGCCTTCGGTCTCAAGCCCAGTCCCTTTCTAGCCATGCGCACTGTGCGCCAGCTTTCAGAGGATGAAAAACATCGCTTCCCGCGCGCGTTCATTGTCGCTTCTCATGAGCTTTACATGGATGACTTGGCTAACTCGACCCCTACTCTAGAAGAAGCCAAGATTCTCTCCGCTGAACTTATCGCCTTATTTAAAGCTGGGGGCTTTGACCTTACTAAATGGGCAAGTAATTCCTCGGAATTACTGGAGATTATTCCACACTCCAACCGCTCTTCTATTAATTTCTCTGACGGGGATAATTTAAAAATCCTTGGACTCAAATGGATTCCTTCCGAGGACTGTTTCACCTTTACTACATCTGAGTTAGATAAAGGTTGTACTAAACGCGTCATACTTTCCACTATCGCCCGTCTGTGGGACGTTCTCGGTCTAGTGGCTCCTGTAGTTTTATTCGCGAAATTACTCATAAAAGAATTATGGAAATTAAACACAGATTGGGATGAAACTCCACCCGATTCTATCGTACTTCTCTTTCAAAAATTCAAAGAGCAACTGCCTCTACTTTCTTCTTTAAAATTGCCGCGTCATGTAGCCGTTACTATGGGTTGCGTGACAAATATAGTAGGTTTTGCTGACGCCAGCTTGAATGCGTATGGCTGCGTTATATACTTACATGTCACTGACACAAATGGTAATACACACGTAAATTTGGTGTGTGCTAAATCTAAAGTTGCACCTGTTAAGGTCGTATCTCTGGCTCGTCTAGAGCTTTGCGCCGCTGTTCTTTTGTCTAAACTAATTAAACTAGTTTATGACACTTACCGCTCTCGCACCGCTATTAATAAAATATTTGCCTTTTCCGATTCTACAATTACACTTGCATGGATTCATTCCTCACCTCACAAGTGGAACATTTTTGTTAGTAACCGCGTCGCTAAATGTCAAGAAAATCTTGATCCTAAACATTTTTACCATATTAACGGAAAAGAAAATCCTAGTGACTGTCTGTCTCGAGGTCTTCTACCCGAACAGTTACTAAACCATGATTTATGGTGGCATGGCCCTGAATGGCTTCTGCGACAAACTGATGAGTGGCCTATTACTCCGTTTGTTTCCTCATGCAGCGAGCAATTGCCTGAGTTTAAAAATAAATCTTTAACATTAGTATCTACCGTATCAGAACTTAACTTGATATATAGCCTTTCTCAAAAATTCACATCGTTACATAAAATATTGCGCATAATTGTATACATTTTGAGATTTTTGCATATTATTCCTTACGACAAGTCACATAAGACAATTACTGTCCGTGAATTGGTTGCCGCTGAAATTTATTTAATTCATTGTATTCAACAATTTCATTTTTTAGATATTTATGACGAGATTAAAAATAAAAAACTTCGCTCACAGTTTAAGAAACTCGATCTATTTATAGACGAGCATAACATAATTAGAATTGGTGGCAGGTTGTCAAATGCGAACCTTCCTTATGAAGCTCAGCATCCCGCGCTTTTACCTAAACATGATAACTTTACACATGTTCTAATAGACTATTATCATCGCATTCATTGTCATGCCGGTGTAAACCTTCTTACCTCTCTGTTACGCCAAAAATATTGGATCATCTCTTCCAGAGGTGTCGTCAGACAAAGGGTACATGCTTGTAACTTTTGTTTCAAAGTTTCTCCTTCTCACCCCAGTCCAAAGATGGCTGATTTACCCGCTTGCCGCGTACAAGAGACTAAAGCTTTTGTTCATACTGGTGTGGATTACGCTGGTCCCATTAAAGTAACCTTATGTCGACGCAGAGGCCAAAGAAGTCAGAAGGCTTACATATGCTTATTCGTTTGTTTCGTTACCAAAGCAGTTCATATTGAATTGGTTACCGACGTGTCATCGGACACCTTCATTTCAGCTTTTAAAAGATTCATTTCCCGCAGAGGCCCCGTCTCTTATTTATATTCTGATAACGGAACAAACTTCGTTGGAGCCAAGGCTCAATTACAAGAACTACTTGCTAACCGCTACCGCATAGAGTGGAAAATGATTCCACCCCGCGCCCCCCACTTTGGAGGGCTGTGGGAATCAAATATTAAATCTACTAAAACGCATTTATATCGTGTTATCGGCTCTCAACTTCTTACTTATGAGGAGCTTTCGACTGTTCTCACTGAAATTGAGGCAGTTCTAAATTCCAGACCGCTCTGTGTCCTGAGTGAGGATCCGTACCCAGAACCGCTTACTCCCGCTCATTTTATAATGGCTTCTCCGTTAACTACGTTGCCTGTCGTGAACGTTCCCGAAACGACGAAGCCTCTAACTTGCCGCAAAAAATTGCTTGACCAAATGGTTTGTAGCTTTTGGAGAAGGTGGCGTTTAGAATACTTACATAACTTGCAAGTTAGGCAAAAATGGTTGAATGCCGCCGACAATATTAAGATTGGTACAGTGGTTCTCATGCATCAGGATGATGTCCCTCCTCTACGTTGGCCAATGGGCATAATCACCGAGATTTTTCCCGGCAAGGATGGGATAACTCGCGTCGCCATGGTGAAGACATGCAGTGGCTCTTTCAAAAGACCCGTTGTTAAACTATGTCCTTTACCTTCTCAATAATACCACCGCGTAATTAAACATCTAATTTAGCTGTAGTTCACATATTTTCATTATAATTTTTCTCTTTTGTCCAAGTTAATTTAATTTCAATCCGCTTTAATTTGACTCCTTACTTTTTGAGTATACTTCATATCCTCGAAAGCCGGGCAGAATGCTTACGCAAGCTAGCCCTATAAACATTTTTTTGTATCATGTATCCAAACGCATCTCACACATTATAATCCTTCATATTGGACGACAGTATTGAGCCAATCATACTCCAACTTCCCATATCCGCATATCCCATGCCGGCGAATGAGAAAGCTTGTTCGCCGCTAAGCCAATCAGGAACATTTCCGCCTACCGCTGCAAAGAAAGGTCGCCATCTTTTTTGGTTGACCGCGTTCTTCGTCTTCAAGCATCCGCCCGCACAGCACCACCGCTAAAAGTAACCCGCTGATCCAGGAAACCCGCGGCGCCGCGGTGATCTAATATAAACCTCCTAATTAACGTGTTGGCCGACACAAAGACACAGTGACGCAAAATATAACCGATCTGTTAATCGCGAGTGAGACCCTCCGAGAACGTGTGAGTGTCGTCATCCACCCGGCAGTCCGTGCATCAACCTGGCTTCCAGATCTCCAAGTAAGTCACAATACTCTTCCCATACCTACTTTCCTTTAGCTCAATTTCTGTGTCCAATATAATATCGTCCAACGTAAAAATTATTTTCCCGCTAAATATACGCAACGCTAATTGGTCCTTCGAAGCTTCTATTCTAAACTTACCACATACTCTTGCACCTGCACAGCTCGCTGGCCACTCTCCACAGGTAGCGCAGCTGTCTCCTGCAGTACGAGGGGCTGGAGCCCGCAGACGTTAAGTATATCGTATGTCCACTTACACACATGAGCATACTCTTGCACCTGCACAGCTCGCTGGCCACTCTCCACAGCTGTCTCCTGCAGTACGAGGGGCTGGAGCCCGCAGACGTTAAGTATATCGTATGTCCACTTACACACATGAGCATACTCTTGCACCTGCACAGCTCGCTGGCCACTCTCCACAGGTAGCGCAGCTGTCTCCTGCAGTACGAGGGGCTGGAGCCCGCAGACGTTAAGTATATCGTATGTCCACTTACACACATGAGCATACTCTTGCACCTGCACAGCTCGCTGGCCACTCTCCACAGCTGTCTCCTGCAGTACGAGGGGCTGGAGCCCGCAGACGTTAAGTATATCGTATGTCCACTTACACACATGAGCATACTCTTGCACCTGCACAGCTCGCTGGCCACTCTCCACAGGTAGCGCAGCTGTCTCCTGCAGTACGAGGGGCTGGAGCCCGCAGACGTTAAGTATATCGTATGTCCACTTACACACATGAGCATACTCTTGCACCTGCACAGCTCGCTGGCCACTCTCCACAGGTAGCGCAGCTGTCTCCTGCAGTACGAGGGGCTGGAGCCCGCAGACGTTAAGTATATCGTATGTCCACTTACACACATGAGCATACTCTTGCACCTGCACAGCTCGCTGGCCACTCTCCACAGGTAGCGCAGCTGTCTCCTGCAGTACGAGGGGCTGGAGCCCGCAGACGTTAAGTATATCGTATGTCCACTTACACACATGAGCATACTCTTGCACCTGCACAGCTCGCTGGCCACTCTCCACAGGTAGCGCAGCTGTCTCCTGCAGTACGAGGGGCTGGAGCCCGCAGACGTTAAGTATATCGTATGTCCACTTACACACATGAGCATACTCTTGCACCTGCACAGCTCGCTGGCCACTCTCCACAGCTGTCTCCTGCAGTACGAGGGGCTGGAGCCCGCAGACGTTAAGTATATCGTATGTCCACTTACACACATGAGCATACTCTTGCACCTGCACAGCTCGCTGGCCACTCTCCACAGGTAGCGCAGCTGTCTCCTGCAGTACGAGGGGCTGGAGCCCGCAGACGTTAAGTATATCGTATGTCCACTTACACACATGAGCATACTCTTGCACCTGCACAGCTCGCTGGCCACTCTCCACAGGTAGCGCAGCTGTCTCCTGCAGTACGAGGGGCTGGAGCCCGCAGACGTTAAGTATATCGTATGTCCACTTACACACATGAGCATACTCTTGCACCTGCACAGCTCGCTGGCCACTCTCCACAGCTGTCTCCTGCAGTACGAGGGGCTGGAGCCCGCAGACGTTAAGTATATCGTATGTCCACTTACACACATGAGCATACTCTTGCACCTGCACAGCTCGCTGGCCACTCTCCACAGGTAGCGCAGCTGTCTCCTGCAGTACGAGGGGCTGGAGCCCGCAGACGTTAAGTATATCGTATGTCCACTTACACACATGAGCATACTCTTGCACCTGCACAGCTCGCTGGCCACTCTCCACAGGTAGCGCAGCTGTCTCCTGCAGTACGAGGGGCTGGAGCCCGCAGACGTTAAGTATATCGTATGTCCACTTACACACATGAGCATACTCTTGCACCTGCACAGCTCGCTGGCCACTCTCCACAGGTAGCGCAGCTGTCTCCTGCAGTACGAGGGGCTGGAGCCCGCAGACGTTAAGTATATCGTATGTCCACTTACACACATGAGCATACTCTTGCACCTGCACAGCTCGCTGGCCACTCTCCACAGGTAGCGCAGCTGTCTCCTGCAGTACGAGGGGCTGGAGCCCGCAGACGTTAAGTATATCGTATGTCCACTTACACACATGAGCATACTCTTGCACCTGCACAGCTCGCTGGCCACTCTCCACAGGTAGCGCAGCTGTCTCCTGCAGTACGAGGGGCTGGAGCCCGCAGACGTTAAGTATATCGTATGTCCACTTACACACATGAGCATACTCTTGCACCTGCACAGCTCGCTGGCCACTCTCCACAGGTAGCGCAGCTGTCTCCTGCAGTACGAGGGGCTGGAGCCCGCAGACGTTAAGTATATCGTATGTCCACTTACACACATGAGCATACTCTTGCACCTGCACAGCTCGCTGGCCACTCTCCACAGCTGTCTCCTGCAGTACGAGGGGCTGGAGCCCGCAGACGTTAAGTATATCGTATGTCCACTTACACACATGAGCATACTCTTGCACCTGCACAGCTCGCTGGCCACTCTCCACAGGTAGCGCAGCTGTCTCCTGCAGTACGAGGGGCTGGAGCCCGCAGACGTTAAGTATATCGTATGTCCACTTACACACATGAGCATACTCTTGCACCTGCACAGCTCGCTGGCCACTCTCCACAGCTGTCTCCTGCAGTACGAGGGGCTGGAGCCCGCAGACGTTAAGTATATCGTATGTCCACTTACACACATGAGCATACTCTTGCACCTGCACAGCTCGCTGGCCACTCTCCACAGGTAGCGCAGCTGTCTCCTGCAGTACGAGGGGCTGGAGCCCGCAGACGTTAAGTATATCGTATGTCCACTTACACACATGAGCATACTCTTGCACCTGCACAGCTCGCTGGCCACTCTCCACAGGTAGCGCAGCTGTCTCCTGCAGTACGAGGGGCTGGAGCCCGCAGACGTTAAGTATATCGTATGTCCACTTACACACATGAGCATACTCTTGCACCTGCACAGCTCGCTGGCCACTCTCCACAGGTAGCGCAGCTGTCTCCTGCAGTACGAGGGGCTGGAGCCCGCAGACGTTAAGTATATCGTATGTCCACTTACACACATGAGCATACTCTTGCACCTGCACAGCTCGCTGGCCACTCTCCACAGGTAGCGCAGCTGTCTCCTGCAGTACGAGGGGCTGGAGCCCGCAGACGTTAAGTATATCGTATGTCCACTTACACACATGAGCATACTCTTGCACCTGCACAGCTCGCTGGCCACTCTCCACAGGTAGCGCAGCTGTCTCCTGCAGTACGAGGGGCTGGAGCCCGCAGACGTTAAGTATATCGTATGTCCACTTACACACATGAGCATACTCTTGCACCTGCACAGCTCGCTGGCCACTCTCCACAGCTGTCTCCTGCAGTACGAGGGGCTGGAGCCCGCAGACGTTAAGTATATCGTATGTCCACTTACACACATGAGCATACTCTTGCACCTGCACAGCTCGCTGGCCACTCTCCACAGGTAGCGCAGCTGTCTCCTGCAGTACGAGGGGCTGGAGCCCGCAGACGTTAAGTATATCGTATGTCCACTTACACACATGAGCATACTCTTGCACCTGCACAGCTCGCTGGCCACTCTCCACAGCTGTCTCCTGCAGTACGAGGGGCTGGAGCCCGCAGACGTTAAGTATATCGTATGTCCACTTACACACATGAGCATACTCTTGCACCTGCACAGCTCGCTGGCCACTCTCCACAGGTAGCGCAGCTGTCTCCTGCAGTACGAGGGGCTGGAGCCCGCAGACGTTAAGTATATCGTATGTCCACTTACACACATGAGCATACTCTTGCACCTGCACAGCTCGCTGGCCACTCTCCACAGGTAGCGCAGCTGTCTCCTGGAGTATGAAGGGTTGGTGCCCGCAGAAAGGCGCGCCTCTCGGTTGAGGCCCTCCCAGCGACTCAGCAGGGCTGTCTCAAGGCAGTCTGAGGGCGAGGGAGGGATGTCTTCACCTGCAAAATGATCAGGATAGGTTCAATGACAAGTAATGTTCACTTTTACACGATATTTTGAGTGTTCCATGCCTGACTCGACAAAAACTGAACCCTCATAAGATCACTTTTATGTCCACTATCTATCCGTCTGTTATTTTTCTCAAGAACTCATAGAGAATCTAAGATTAATATCGAATACTCAAGACTACTATCCCAAACCGCAGTGAAAAAAAAACAAAGATGGTCTTTTGAGGTTTCATACCTCAAAAGACCATCTTTGTTTTAAGTAGATGTGTGTATCCACACAGATTTGAGTAGATCTGTGCAGTCAGTGCAAGCTTTTATCAGAATTCGTGTGTCTCAAATTAGGATTAGTATAAAGTAAGGAGCCCATGACTCGACAATAATAAACTTTCCATGAACAACAAGACTTAAGAATTAATTTAATTTGTAATTCCGTAATGGTGGAGGTTTAACGTGAAGGACGATTCTTTCTTTGTAAAACAGTAAACAGAGCGACTTACCGACCTCTTTGACAGTTAAAGTTAATTAATTAGAACTCGGTTTCAATGAAACTGTCATTAATATTAACGTTTAGCGCTAACTTTACAAGGATTCGAGATAAGCTATGAACCTGGTTTGATGTTATTATGTCTTATTATATCATAAAATATAGGCACGGCCATTATTATGCCTATTAAAATATTTTTTTTTCAATTGGGGAATCATAAGAATGACTTCTCCCGCTCTTCGGAGCGGAGCGGGAGAGCGTATCAGACTTTTACTAACTTAATCCCACCCCGTTCCTTCTTTGCCTTCATTTTGGGGTCATAAGCTTCCCTTTCGGAATCCAATCCATGGTTCCAGAATGCCTCTTCAAGGTGAAGCTTTATTGATAAGTTAGTGATCCTCCACCCGAATCAACAATGAAATGATTAAGTTTTATTTTATTTTTATTTACGAAAATCAGTAAAAGCGTTCTGCAAACTAACGGCCATACGCAGAGTCCAGCTAATGGTTCATTAGCGTTTCTAATGTCCATTAAAGTTAAGTATTGTCAAACCTTCACTGGACTTCTAAACGGTCCATTAAAAAATTGTCACATTGACAGTTTCACAACATAGAACAGTGAAGTCGCGAGTTTTCCCAGGAAAAATGTACGATCTGGTCGATTTTGTTGAATTTGTGGAGTGTATTTACGTGATTATTCCGATCCCTTTACAAATTACTCCGTTCAAGATTTTTTTTGCGCGGTATTGATTTTCACAAATATCGGTAAAACATGTTTTATTGACTATGGTGGAACCTGATCTTCGGAAACCAACGAAACGAGGGTTACCATTTGCTCCTGAAATAATGTTGCTGGTAACATTACGGTTCATCGGTCCCGGAGGCGTAACATCAGAAGTTTACAGAAATAGAAAAGGATGGTTTTCTGTAAATGTTCAGGCAGTCACTGGGCCTAACTTGGAATTCTTTGATTTAGTTGCTCGGTTGGTTGGTGGTAGGGCTTTGAATCCGGAGTTCCGGAGTTTCATAACTCCGGAGTTTTGGACCGATTCTAAGCATTTTTGAAATCCGGAGTTGAAATAGAACACCGGAGTTAAAACCGGTTTTCAAAAATCATGTAAACATTTACAAAACGACGAAAACCGCGTCTTAATTCTAGAGCGTAACCCGTTGTTTGATTCCTTAGTTAGCACAAATCTTCGGTATTATTCGGTAGTGCTCGCATGAGTAGGTACCACTATCTGCTATGCCGACGAGCGTGGAGTCAGAATGAACATTCTCGGCAGCAAGCTTTTTCTGCACGAAGCTTAGAAGTTCTCTTTCTGACTCATCTTTAAATATCTTATCGAAAACCAAGAACTTCGAGTAGATTTTTAGGTACCTTTAGGTTGATGATTATTATTATATTGTAACTTGCCAAACAAATGTCTATTTTTTGTGATTGTTTTAATATTTTATAATGCATATTAGTTGTCTATCATAACTTCGGTCTTTCAGACAGTAATTTAAATCGAAACACTGAAACCCTAACAAATAAAACATCTATTCATTAAAATAAAGGGGGTTTTTTATTAATTACTAAAAAACTGTCAACTTCGGAGTCAACTCCGGAGTTCCGGATTTGATTGCTCAACATCGTAACTAGCTGTTGGTAACTATCCGAGTTTGAATGCCCTAGTTGGTGGTGAACATTATATTTAAAAAAATACCTACTCTATGAGATCGCCTCCCTCCCGCCACTTTCCACTAACCTCTTCTTGGACAATTGTGACACTGACATTAGGAGTAGGTACTTAACGTCAGAATGTCAGTGACTCCTCATCGGTGACATCGAAAAAAAGCACCATAGCTTTTATTTTAATTCAATAAAACTTTTTTGGTAAAAAAAATATCATTAATCAAAAGGAATATCATTTAAAATTATATAAATCACAGTTTTGATGAGCCTAGATTGATAATTTTTAAATAAAATGTTTATCATTTTTTATATATACACGGACGCTTTGACAACGCTTCGGTTTATGGATACTTGAAGCTGTCAATTACTAATGAACTCTAATCGCTCATTAATAGATTTAATGCTCATTAGTTAATCACCCATTACAGTTAATTTAATTATTGTTTATGAGTTCCACCGTAAGTGAGCGAAGCATCTGCTAGACACTCAATGGCATAATTTTAGGGTTGATTCTGTTTTAATGGAACAAATGGCAAAAAACGGAACCCTTATAGATTCGTCATATCTGTCTGTCTGTCTGTCCGTCCGTCTTCTTCTTCTTCCTGCCCTTATCCCATATTACCTGGGGTCGGCGCAACATGTTTTTTTCTTCCATTCTGCCCTATCACCCGCCATGCTATCATCAACTCCCTTTTCTTTCAGGTCAGTTCTCACACAATCCATCCATCTTTTCTTTGGTCTCCCTCTTCCTCTCCATCCGTCCACATGTAAATGTCTGTCCGTCCGTATGTCACAGTAATTTTTTTTTTACTCTCCCGGTTTTTTGAAGAGGTTTATTAAGAGGGTTATTCTGAATACCACTAAATATTTTAAAAATATAAAATAACAAGAATTTTAGAAGGTTGTTATAAATTTCGTAAATAAATCGTATAAAAATACGACACCTGGTTGATTAAAAATACGACACCTGGTTGATATATTGAACCAGGTGTCGTATTTTTATACGATTTATTTACGAAATTTATAACAACCTTCTAAAATTCTGTACAGAAACAAAATTACACCTTGTATAACAGGTATCACTACTGACACCTTTCATTTCTCCTACATAGCATCGTTGTACCGTTACTTTTTGGTGTACAATAAAGTTTATTCTATTCTATTCTATAGCCAATAACCCTTACCAGCAACGTGATGCAGCAGCTGCAGACAGCTTTTGACGCAGGCAGCATCAAACTGCCAGTCAGCGTCCCTGGCTCCCCGTCTGACGGCGGACCCTCACTCTACTGGGTACACGTAGCCAGCCACACCGCCTCGGTCGCATAGAGCGTATAACCTATCAGAAACGACACCGTCCTCCTCATAGTCAATAAGACTCACCAGCAACGTGGTGCAGCTGTTGCAGTCAGCTCTTGACGCAGGCGGCATCAAACTGCCAGTCGGCATCCCTGGCTCCCCGTCTGACGGCGGACCCTCACTCTACTGGGTACACGTAGCCTGCCACACCGCCTCGGTCGCATAGAGCGTATAACCTATCAGAAACGACACCGTCCTCCTCATAGTCAATAAGACTCACCAGCAACGTGGTGCAGCTGTTGCAGTCAGCTCTTGACGCAGGCGGCATCAAACTGCCAGTCGGCATCCCTGGCTCCCCGTCTGACGGCGGACCCTCACTCTACTGGGTACACGTAGCCAGCCACTCCGCCCCGGTCGCATAGAGCGTATAACCTATGAGTAACGACACCGTCCATTCCTCCTCATAGTCAATAAGACTCACCAGCAACGTGATGCAGCTGCTGCAGTCAGCTCTTGACGCAGGCGGCATCAAACTGCCAGTCGGCATCCCTGGCTCCCCGTCTGACGGCGGACCCTCACTCTACTGGGTACACGTAGCCAGCCACTCCGCCCCGGTCGCATAGAGCGTATAACCTATGAGTAACGACACCGTCCATTCCTCCTCATAGTCAATAAGACTCACCAGCAACGTGATGCAGCTGCTGCAGACAGCTCTTGACGCAGGCGGCATCAAACTGCCAGTCGGCATCCCTGGCTCCCCGTCTGACTGTAGACCCTCGTTCTACTGGGTATACATAGCCTGCCACGCCACCCCGGTCACATAGAGCGTATAAGCTGGAAGGAATGTATGTCGTCCATATTAATAGTAAAACTAAAACAGACCTTATAAAATGAAAAAAGAATTTTGGTTCTTCGAACCGGATTAAAGTAGAGGTGGCCATATTGAATTTTGATCTTGATTTGGTTCAAAGGACCACTGAATTATGTGTGCGTGCAATGGTCCTTCGAACCGGACCTCAGGATATTTGGACCGTATAAAATAGTACACAATACCATGAACGATATCGTGTCTTTTAGGAGTGAGATAAAGACAATAAGCATTACCATACAACGTGGTAATGCCGCCAGTCTTTTAGACCCACTTCTAGTCGATAGCAATGCGGAAGATTTTTTTAACGCCATATTTTAGGTAAGAGTTATTGTCCATAGACATTAGATATTTAACTTATCGTTTCATTCTAGAAGGCCTCAGTCCCAACAAAAAAGGAAGAACGCATCTCTTCCTTTTTTGTTGGGACTGAGGCCTCCTATCAAGGAGCCTTTACTAAAGAAATGTAAAAAACTCACGAATCCAACACCAGCAACAGATGATGCGAGGCATGCGTGGCCACACAGCAGCGGGCCGCCGCGTGCGCGTATGCACCGCAGCGGTCGAGACGCCGGCGTAGCGCACTGCTCGCCGCGTAGCGACTGAGGACACGGAGTGTTCCCTACGGACAATAAGAGGGAATGAACTTTAGAGGTAGGAGGGAACTGAAGACGATGCGCAGTATAATGGGAGGAAAGAAAGCATTATAAACAACCACATACCTCGATCTGGGCGCGTCGGTCTCCATAAATTTTATATGACAACTAGACTTGTAGAGCTACATTAGATCCACACCACGCGTCGCAACGAACTCTACGTACCATTCAGGCGTAGCCCATGTGTGCGTCA
The DNA here is from genome assembly GCA_030763345.1 of Mythimna separata. Taxonomy (NCBI): domain Eukaryota; kingdom Metazoa; phylum Arthropoda; class Insecta; order Lepidoptera; family Noctuidae; genus Mythimna; species Mythimna separata. The sequence goes on along the minus strand of CM061184.1, from coordinate 23,049,156 downwards.
GTCAAATGTAGTTCCTGTTTCATATACCTTGTATTTCTTTAAGAACTTAATGCTTACCTGATACCTTGCGTTCCTATTAAGATCTAAAGCCTACCTGGTAGACGCCCTCCCTCATCCTATCGACGAGCACATTGAGCGCGCCCGCCACCCTGGCCACGGTGGACAGTTCGGAGCAGTGCGCGTCCAGCTCGGCCTCCAGTGAGGGTGCCACAGCTGGCAGGTGGACCTACCTGGTAGACGCCCTCCCTCATCCTATCGACGAGCACATTGAGCGCGCCCGCCACCCTGGCCACGGTGGACAGTTCGGAGCAGTGCGCGTCCAGCTCGGCCTCCAGTGAGGGTGCCACAGCTGGCAGGTGGACCTACCTGGTAGACGCCCTCCCTCATCCTATCGACGAGCACATTGAGCGCGCCCGCCACCCTGGCCACGGTGGACAGTTCGGAGCAGTGCGCGTCCAGCTCGGCCTCCAGTGAGGGTGCCACAGCTGGCAGGTGGACCTACCTGGTAGACGCCCTCCCTCATCCTATCGACGAGCACATTGAGCGCGCCCGCCACCCTGGCCACGGTGGACAGTTCGGAGCAGTGCGCGTCCAGCTCGGCCTCCAGTGAGGGTGCCACAGCTGGCAGGTGGACCTACCTGGTAGACGCCCTCCCTCATCCTATCGACGAGCACATTGAGCGCGCCCGCCACCCTGGCCACGGTGGACAGTTCGGAGCAGTGCGCGTCCAGCTCGGCCTCCAGTGAGGGTGCCACAGCTGGCAGGTGGACCTACCTGGTAGACGCCCTCCCTCATCCTATCGACGAGCACATTGAGCGCGCCCGCCACCCTGGCCACGGTGGACAGTTCGGAGCAGTGCGCGTCCAGCTCGGCCTCCAGTGAGGGTGCCACAGCTGGCAGGTGGACCTACCTGGTAGACGCCCTCCCTCATCCTATCGACGAGCACATTGAGCGCGCCCGCCACCCTGGCCACGGTGGACAGTTCGGAGCAGTGCGCGTCCAGCTCGGCCTCCAGTGAGGGTGCCACAGCTGGCAGGTGGACCTACCTGGTAGACGCCCTCCCTCATCCTATCGACGAGCACATTGAGCGCGCCCGCCACCCTGGCCACGGTGGACAGTTCGGAGCAGTGCGCGTCCAGCTCGGCCTCCAGTGAGGGTGCCACAGCTGGCAGGTGGACCTACCTGGTAGACGCCCTCCCTCATCCTATCGACGAGCACATTGAGCGCGCCCGCCACCCTGGCCACGGTGGACAGTTCGGAGCAGTGCGCGTCCAGCTCGGCCTCCAGTGAGGGTGCCACAGCTGGCAGGTGGACCTACCTGGTAGACGCCCTCCCTCATCCTATCGACGAGCACATTGAGCGCGCCCGCCACCCTGGCCACGGTGGACAGTTCGGAGCAGTGCGCGTCCAACTCGGCCTCCAGGGAGGGGTGCCAGAGTTGCCACGTTGAGGAACGGTCTCCGCAGGTCAGGGAGGATGGAGGGCCTACTGCTACTGCGTAGTAACCCTGAAGGAATAAGAGATCAGCTTTAAAAAAAATATTTTACACGATTTCTAATCCATACTCTTCTAATCCAGACCAGTTCGCAACCTTCCAAATATACAATTTTTTTTTTATAAAAGTCGGTTAAGCCATTTCGAAGGTGTTTCATATCAAACATTAGTTAACAGCTACATAATATTAAGGGAAGCGGAACAGTAACCAAAGACGCGAGTAATACCGTGGAGGACATCTAGTGGTAAAATTTGTAAGTTTTTAAAGCAGGTATCTCTGAACCTGCTGGACCGATTCTGAAAATATATTCACTGGTTTGTCTATCTCTCTTCCTGAGTGCTAGACCATTAATACCTATTATAATAATTATATTATGTTATGTTAAAGTAAAATACTTAGGGCCTGTTTCACCACCTATGATTAAGTTTCGAGTATCTTACTGGGCAGAAAATTTCATACAAATTCTGTTCCATTTTTGAATTTATTCAGTGAGTAGTGCCTACTCGGACATTGTGAAACAGGCCCTTATAGTTTCTACATTTACTTGGTCGAAGCTGCTGGCAGAAATTGGTATTGACAAAAAACTCTGATGCAGAAATAAACCTATTTCATATTCATCTATCGGAAAGTCATAAAATCCAAACTGATGTCAAAAAAATAAATAAATATAGGTCTGTCTTTTTTAGCTCTGAATGTTTCCCGAATATTTTTATTGCATAGTTTTTATTTCCGATCGGATTACCTAACAACCATTAAACTCGATGCACCGGGAAATGACAAGTACATATTATGTATTTTTTGTTAGTAATATGCAATTTTCGGTACGTATACGCAGGTCGCCTGCGTTAAATTTTAATCGAATATTAAATGTTTTTTTTTTAATAGTTCCGGGGTATTGATTGTTTGGAGGTCACGACCCTCAGTATTGAGGAATACGAAGCAAGGAGGAGATAATAATTAAAAACTGGGTATCAAGACTTGCAGCTGGAAAACGTCATTATTTTGAATAACCACAAATAAAAAATAATTTGATAGATGTAAGAGTAGATCGTATGCTGTTTTACCCATTTTTTTTTTCGATAATTTATATGGCAGAACAACGTTTTTCGAGTCAGAGCTAGTTTCTTTACAAATCAACATGATTTCAGAATCAGTTATAATTCACTTCTGACGACGATAACGGGACATAAAAAATCATATCCCGTCTATCTATCTGTATCAATTCTGGCAATAACTCACCCCCTGAGCGCTAGTATAATGCAGCAACGCCATGGGGTGCGTGAGCGGCACCCTGCTCGTATACGCGGCGGCGCTGCACCCCTCGACCCTGGCTCCCAGCATCAGCTTGGCCTCCGCTTCGCCAGCCCCAACGCGGACCATCACCCAGGCTGCTCCTTCTACTATGGCGAGGCGACGGTCGGTACTGGATAGGAGTGATGACCCTGTGAGGGAAAGACAGAGTCAGCCTTCGTTCTTTTCATTTCTTTAATGTTTGAATCCCCGACTGGTCCTATGAGACCGCGCTGTTATTGTTTTACTATTGTGTCTTGTTTCGCGGGTATGTGATAGATTAAACCTCATTTTGGCGGTGTTTTGCCATGTTCCAGATATCTGTCAGTGTCAAGGTAGGAGTCACGTCAGTATTGTTTGAAGGAATTCCCTTGACCCTGGGAGGTAAAGAGCATCGAAGGCAGATAGGTGGGTTTTTGTCAGTAAAAGTGTGATACGCTTTTTCGTTTCACCCAGAGCGGGATATGCTGTTTTTACCACAAAAAGGTAAATGAGTACAAAAGAGAGATAAGATGTATTTAAATCTTATCTCCCTGAATATGTATGCAACTCTCAAAACAATAGCAGAGCTCCAAGCTACCACGAGCTCTTAACGCAATCCATTTGACGACTTAAACTGAACTGTTAAAGGGATGAAGCTAAATAGAGCGTATTGCTTCATCCATGTAACATTACCGGCTGACATTTTAACGCGTCATGCTAAGACTCCTGCAGCCATATTTCAAACATCTTGATCAAACTCGGTTCGAACTTTTTAAAGCCTTATTAAATTACATAATGTAATTAAGACCTAAATACATGCAGATTTCATGTACGTTATACTCTACCAAGAATATCTTAATATACACTTTACCAACAGAATCATTTCTTGAACCACAACCATAACAAAAACTACATTACCAACATAATAACTTAATCCAATAAAGTAATAAATTAAGCGACTGCAACACTCAGAACCTTATTACTGGTCAGTGAATAACTTGGCTCACTTGGCTGGCTCCAGGGAAATCAGAACTCCGCAGTTGGCTGCGCTCGCATTATGAGCGAATATGTACTAATTCACCTGGCATAACCCGCGGCACCCGGGGGAAGAAATGGATTCAGATATTCGAGAGCTTTGCCCTCCAAATTGTGAGGGAGCTATGTATTTTAGGCATGAGAAGCAATGTTTATACTCTGGTAGTTAAACAAGCTGCGGTTCACAAATGGTTTTTCTTCCAACTATGCTTTAATTTCATCATAATCACACTAAAAACTCAGTACAAAGCGAGTCTTTAGTGCTCTAGAGCAATAAAAATGTATGAAATTTCATTATTGCACAGTTTTTTTTTTAATCGCACCATAAGGCGCCAATCGCAATGGGTTAGCTCTATTCAGCCAGCCGATATCAATAATTTTTTTTTTAACACAGTTGCTCGTAAAGCTGATGTAATTCCACCGGTTTTAAATATGTAAAGCGGGTCATAAAAAACGCGTGTGTTATCAAAGCAAATAGTTAAGTTATAGTCCATACAAATTCCATAACAGCATTATTTGCCATTTCGCGCGCGGCGATTAGTTCGAAATTTGAATAGCAAATTCAAATTTCGAAGTAATCGCCGCGCGGCGCCAGTCAGTAGGCAGCGATTTCACAGACAGATTCAGTTTATAAAAAAAAAAAATTCGACACACAAATTAAAAATCAACTTTATTTAGTAGGTATACGAAAAGTTTATCTAAAGAAACAGTTCGTAAATGTGCAGTCAGTAAAGTTATAATTAACTATTTTGACTGTATAGTGGTCCCATGACATAGATTTTCTTGCGTACAGCACAAATCATTTTCCTCATAAATAGTTTTTGTAGACATATTTATAAAATCGGCATTTTATTTTTAAATATGGCGGCAAAAAAAATGACTTTTCTTAAACGCGCGCATGCGCGAAAAATGGCGGTCATAGACTAGCTATAGCTAGAGTAGCTAGTCTATGACCGCCATTTTGAAAAAATATATTGGTTTAGAAAAAATATGAATGAGGTTGCATATAAACAGAAAATACAAATTTGATAAAAGATTTAATTAGTTAAATATGTAAAGTTTTAAATAGTTTATTTAAACACGAAATTGCATGAAATAAGTGAGTAAAAAAAAAACAGTTTATTCGGTAATTTAAAAACTTGGCTGCATGGTCTCTAACGTCTTTGCCAACATTTTCACGCAGCTATGGCAGAAAATAATCCTCGCGCCATTTTCTCAAATTTTCTTTTCTTTGTACTTGTATTGTGAAAATATAAATATGACAACTTTCAATAATGAAGAAGAGCCATATATTACTTCAACTCCACCGGATATACTAACAGAAGCGCGAACCGCATGCGACAGCTTGCTGCCGTCAATATCCAAAGACAGTATCATTTTAATAATTGTAATTTCACTAACTGTTTCAATAATTAAAAATTAACAAAATTGTTTTTTTTTTCTGTTTCCTCGCAAATGTGTTAAAAAACGTCGTACAATATACGTGCGTATTGGTTATAACATGCTCGGCTCAGTTACGCCCTCGCCTTCGGCTCGGGCTGAAATTCCGCCTCGCATGTTATAACCATCATTACGCACTAATATCGTAATGTACTATTACGTACGTATTATTTGTTTTTTATCCTACTTGTTCCAAATTTAAAAAATGATTGCTGCTAACTCTGATTTAAAAATGAAAGAAAGGAGACAATTTTTTTTGGGCCCACTGTTAAACGGTAATGTTTATTAATGATATTGCACATGAAAAAAGGGATCATCTTGTTATAATTAACTGACCAAAAATTATATCGATACGTAACCGGAATAATGAAATAATAGTAAAATAGAATTACGGCAAAAAATGCTTGTTAGGAGCGTTTTTAGGTTTATTTTCAAAATCACCGTGGAACAAAACGTAATTAATAGCCCGTTGCAGAAACTCTGTGTTCCAATTTCCACACCCAGCAGCAACCTTCAACCTTCCAGAGCTGGATGATTTTCCTCAATTGTCATTCCAGGACCTAATTCTATTTTCTCTAGGAATTTATGAAATCAAACAATCTCGTTCATACTATGGAGAGCATGTCAGGGCCTCCGAACAATTCAAAATCGAGGTACCTGTCCACGATTATGGTCCAAATAATTAGATCCTACAAGGTAGGATACAATCAAGGCACACAAGTAGGAAAACTCATTATATTTATATTTATATATATATATATATTAGTTGACACCACTCCATCAATTACTAACAATAGAGCTGCTCTTGCTGGATACTGTTGTAATTGTTAAGTGGGCAGACGCGCTGTTGGTTGCTGTGCACATGTGATGTGTATAGTGTGGTATTTATCTTGGTCACGGCATCAAGGTGAGGTTGAGCCACCTGCATCTTTTTAGGGTTCCGTACCACAAAAGGAAAAAACGGAACCCTTATAGGATCACTTTGTTGTCCGTCTGTCTGTCTGTCAAGACCCTTTATCTCGAGAACGCGTGAAGGTATCAAGTTGAAATTAAAACTATATACTCAAGTCCGCGGTCCCTTGAAGCTGTGTAAATATCAAACTTGTAAGTTGACGGGAAAAGAAGATACGCCCGTTTATGGTGCAAAAAACGTACATTTCGACTTCGAGTTGTGTGTCACACACAAGGAATCAAAATTCATAAGGTACTTCCCGGTAACCTAGAATCTTGAAATTATGGTACAAAGTAATTTTAACACAAATATAGAATAAAGTCTGAAAACTGAAAATTTGTAGTTACATCACAAGATTATTTTTTTTGAAAAATCTTTAATACTCGATTCGAGAATTGAATTGTTTTCCTAGGTAAGTTGGTACGGAACCCTCACTGCGCGAGTCCGGCTCGCACTTGCCCAGTTTTTTAGATGAAATACTGCTTTTAAGAGATAAACAGTAATAATATTTCTTGTGAATAATGTGGTTTTTTTTTCCAACGAGCTTATAACACATCACCTTATTATTTTAGATTACCAGTATTGGCCGCCAAAAACCGCGCTATTTCGAAATGAATACCTACATCTAATCCATTTTTATGAATAAGTCTATCAAATCGTGTAAATCACATCAAAATCTGTCACGTAGTACAAACGTGACTTTGTTTTATACTATATATTATTGAAAAGGGCACTATTTTGACTTAAAATACCAAAGAGACCTATCCACTCATAAGAGCTCTTGTGAGATTTTAAGTTATTATGAGAGTCATTTTTTGACTGTCGTATTTCACAGTATTCCGGTTTCATATAGTTTTGCTAATATTACCACTGTAATCTATAGATTATAAGCAATAAACTAACGTGCATTTCATTGCTATACGCCACAATTTGTAGTGGACCTATTCCCCAAACAAAAGAAACTGTCTCCTTTAAAAAAGTGATTTGGCGGGAGCTTTATTAATTTTGTTTTGACAATATTTTTGGAAACGATAAAGTGTGATACTATCTGATTTTGAGTGCTTCGGCTTCGAATTAAAATGGAATCATCTAGCGACACATTAACTCCGGAAAACATTCTAAATGAAGCCGACAGTGTTATAAAACTTCTATTTTAACTGTTTGATATGAGTTTCTTTTATCTACTATTCCTATAGGTAATAGTTGAAAGAAAAGCAGATTATGCACCTCGCCTTAAGTAATTTAGTATTGCCCTCGTGCCTATTAGATTATAGCCCTCGCTTACGCTCGGGCTCTAAATCAGGCACTCGGTGCAATAATAAATTACTTTGTGCTCGATGCAATAATCTACTATTTCTTCCAACTATGCTTTAATTTCATCATAATCACACTAAAAACTCAGCACAAAGCGAGTCTTTATTGCTCTAGAGCAATAAAAATGTATGAAATTTCATTATTGCACAGTTTTTTTTTTAATCTCACCAAAAGGCACCAATCTCAATGGATTAGCTCTATTCAGCCAGCCGATATCAATTGAATACTTTTTTTTATGTACTTACCAAATATTCGTTTCTATCCTACTTGTTCCAAAGATGATGTCCAAAAAATGACCCAGAATCGACAGAAATGAACTGTGTACCAATGGTTTGGCATTTAAATATAATATAATGTTGCCAAAGTGGCAACCCTGAAATCGTTGTAGTAAAGGAGCTAAGAGCAAAATAAAATAAGTAAAAAATTCTTTTATTTTTATGTTATTTTATTTTTATTTGGCCCATAGATACTACAATCGTTATAGTACTGTGTGTATTATTGATAATTCTGTAGCTAAGGATTGCAAATAAAAAAATAAGAAGGTGATTTGATTCAACCTGCGGGATTTTTAGACTTAGTATGTTTGAACATAGAAAATAATTAATAAATAAAAGAGATTACTGTTACAATTACAACAAAACCGCGGACATGTTTTTAGTTCGTGTATAGTTCCGAACTGTATTTTCTTTGATTATTTGGGCAATAAAGTTTTTATGATAATAATTGTTGATTTTTTTTATCCAAAGCAACATAATTACCAATAACACACAATACGTTGATTGTAGTATATATGAGCGAACAAAAATAAGTATAAAAGTTAGAGTATTTCTTTTGCTTGTACATTCATGTGTAACACAAGTTATTGTGGGTTAGAATGTCGTTGTTGTTATAGGAAATATCATTAGAACTTATCACAATAAGACTTACATTATGAAAATAAATGATTAACAACGATATTCTCACCCACAACATGGCTCTTAGCTCCTATACTATACCAATTATTTTTATATTTGCAAGCTTTAGCCATAGAATTACCAATAATACACACAGTACTGTAACGATTGTAGTATCTACGGGCCAAAAGAAAAAAAATATACAAAAAACAGAGTGTTTGTTATGTTGTGATTTAATATGATGTTGTTATTATGTTGCTGTTGCTTGTGAAATGAGTTGATGATAATTATCACAAGTGATACAACATTAAAACAACGTCATATTAAGCCACAACATGACGTAAACTTATTTTATTATTGTTTTAAACGATTTTCTTTCTTATTTTATTTTGCTCCTAGCTCCTATACTATAACGATTTCAGGGTTGCCCCCTTGGTAACATTATATTATATTTCAATGTCAATCCACTGGTATACATTTCATTCCTGTCGATTCTGGGTTTTTGGTCCATACATTTATGGACATGTCCTTTAAAAAATGATTGCTGGTAACTCGAATTAAAATGAAATCATCTAGCGACAAATTAACTCCGGAATACATTCTAAATGAAGCCGACAGTGTTATAGAAACTTCTATTTTAACTGTTTGATATGAGTTTCTTTTATCTACTATTCCTATAGGTAATAGTTGAAAGAAAAGCAGATTATGCACCTCGCCTTAAGTAATTTATTATTGCCCTCGTGCCTGTTAGCCTCGCTGACGCTCGGGCTCTAAATTAGGCACTCGGTGCAATATTAAATTACTTTGTACTCGATGCAATAATCTACTATTTTAAGCCTAGCCTAATCCCTAAAATGACTCATACTTTCTACAAAAAAATTGCTTGGGAAAAATATAGTGGGAATCCGATAGATGCGAGACGCACAAGACCGTTCATTTTGGTGACACTTGGGGGAGGCCTATGTCCAACAATGGACGTGTTTCGGTTGAAATGATGATGATGAAAAATATAGCGAGCCAAAGACAATTTGCACTAACAAACGTTGGACCTGAAGGCACATTAACTTTGCAATCACTTTCGTTCCCATGTAAAGTATTAATCTATTTTTTTTTGCCTCTAAATATATCATGCTTGTACAACTTTTTCATCAACTGCCAATGAGCATAACTATGCACCTACTTATCCACACACAATACTTAAGTGTTTACTTGTTTACTATTAAATATGTACTAATTCCCCTGGCATAACCCGTGGCACCCGGAGGAAGAATTGAATTTAGATATTCGAGAGCTTTGCCCTCCAAATTGTGTAGTAGGTAGATATGTATTTTGAGGTGTTTAATGTTTATGTAGTCTGGTGGGTAGTTACTCAGATACCCGCGAAACGAGACACAATAGTAAAACAATAACAGCGCGGCCTCATAGGACCGGTTGGGGATTCAAACGTTAATCAAACTACAGTTGATGGTGGCACATCTTGCTTGTATCGTAGTCGGTATTCATTTATTGCTAAAATTATTTCCGTTTTCTACTTAAAAAAAATGTTGAGTTGCCACAAATATAGTCGATTGGGACTTACGAACTAGGAGAAGAGCGTAAGGGGCCTAAGGGTGATTTCGGTCTGGTTTTGGATCGAAAATGTTAATGTAATTTCTAATTAAACATTCGTTAACGTTTGAATCCCCAACCGGTCCTATGAGACCGCGCTGTTATTGTTTTACTATTGTGTCTCGTTTCGCGGGTATCTGAGTAATTAATTAAGCACCACGTCTACCATAAATGATTGAACATTAAATTCCTTCTTTCTATCAATAACCCGACAACCATAATATCCCTATTAAAATTGTTTCCCTAGTAAAGAACATCAGTACCTACTATCTAAACTACTTGCTACTTTTTTGTTTTTTACACTACCAAGACTTTTTTGCCTTTATATTCAACAATCACATCATCAATTCATCAAACACACACACAAGTCACAACACATACACAGATACATCACATCGACATTTGTTCATCCTTGTTCAACATTTTAGAGACCTACAAATCCCGACATAGACAGATATCCCAACCATGTGTACAAAGCGTTCTGGGAACACATTTACGGTGCATACAACTAAGGATTGAAAATCCCTGCCGGAGTCTGTGTTTCCTGATAACTACAACTTAGCGTTCTTTAAGTCAATAATGAATAAGTTATATTTCTAGGCAAGTGTGCTCCATCGTCGACTATATCACCGCTTATCATCAGGTGAGATAGTGGTCAGAGCCTATCGATAATAATAAAAAAAAAAAACAACATAGAAGTGTTGACTTATTTACTATTAAACATTTACGTAAGCTACTATAATAATCTGTTTCATCTTCAAAGCTCTAAGCTGCTGTACAATTTTAACTAACGATAAACAAAATGAATAGGTACGGCGCTCATTTTTCTGCTTTGTAAGTTTTCATTTATTCATCGCGAGCCATTCATTCGCAAGCTTTTCCTAATTTATTAAAAAAAAACTCTTCATATTTCATGCTGTCTCTCTGAGTGCCTCTGAAATATTAGGATGTCGACTCGACTTGATGTTAAGAATGTTGCTAATAACTTATTTTAATAAGTACCTATATGGAGAATAATGAATGGTTAAAGCTAAAAGCTTTATTATAATTGTATTTGTTTATAGATTTACAATGTATTAAAAAGTTACTATTTTTAGGGTTCCATACCTAAAGGGTAAGAATCCGCTTTTCGTCTGTCTGTATGGTGCCTGTGTATCTGTAAGTAAGACTCCCACACAACAAACGTAGTTTTTTTTTATACGGACAGTACGGAAATCTTGCGCGAGTTAAACTCGCACTTGGGCGGTTTTTTTTTGTCATATTTTTCTTGTTATTTTTAAAATATTGTGTTCGTTTGGTTTATGCGATAATACATCTGCAATTTTATGTTGTTTAATGCACGGTTCGAATTCACGAGCTTTCCCTAATTTATATGTATGTATTGTTTCAGTAAGACACTAATATATATATAAAACAAGAAACGCTCCATTGACTTTATCTTTAGTATTATATTTGAAACCGATAGCATTTCCTCATAGTATTAATATCAAACAATCCATTCTGCGAAAACTTCATCTTTCAGAGAGTTATCCTAACAATTCAATCAAAAGTTTGTCAGTACCCTTTCCGAGAATTTGAACTGATATGAACTTTACATTTCTAGAAAAATGTATTTGAAAAACAAGTTGAAGTAGATAAAATAAAGTTTGAACTAAAACCCGGTAACGGAGAAAACATAGACTAATATATTTTAGAATCTAGGCAATACGTAAATACAAACACACTAATAAAATGTAGATAGAACTATAACAAATATAAGCAACTCATCGTCGACCTAGAGGAGCTCATGGCTAGATAATAACAGCCGCACGGGTCGATCTTCAAGGAAATTCTTTGGCAGTCATTCATTACGGATAGTCAGAAGCCAGTAAATCTGACTCAAGTCTTGCCATGAAGTACCGTGTTACCTCAGTTAATGGGTTGTGGAAGTCTGGTAGGCAGCCGCTCCTCGTAAAATACTGGTATTAAGCTAAATCCGGTTTAACTGGAAGCCGACCCCAACATAGTTGGGAAAAGGCTAGGTAGATGAGAGCAGGTGAAGTCATTAGATTGTTTACCAATCCACAAAAACACGCGGCTAAAACCGCTAGCAGACTCCAGTCACATCATATATTTTAGGAAACATCAGACTATTACATGATGGGAGTCCATTCATATCCTCGAATGGGAACAACAACAAAGTTGCGTCCGCCGGGAGTCGGGAAGCGAACCGCAGGCAACTGTCAAACTGAATAAATAGTTCCGCAGCAATCCCTGCGCTGCTGGGTTGAATGAGAGGAAAATAACTTACACACCAACGTTAGGCGAGAGTTTAACAAAGTTTTAGAAGCAAATATTTACGGAATATTTTTTGTTTTTGATTAGCTGTTGCAAACGTGTAAAAATAGAAAATTGTTCCGAAAGAAACATACTCCCGGTATGAAAAGTAACTTACGTATTTTTGCAGGACATGGTCTTTATATGTATGCCTTTCATCCAAATTCGTTTGAGCGTGAAGAATTAACGAACATTCGGACATAAACACTCAAGCAACACACAAACTTGACAAGCTCGCGTTTGGCCACTATTTCACCCTATGGACGCTAAAGCTCTCTTATCAAGAACACAGTTACAGGGGTCGGTTGTAGCAATCAGGAAACAGACTCTAGCTAGAAATTCCACTGTTTAGATGTATGAAAGTAGAAGCAAAACTCCGGGAGCAAACTATTCAATATCAGTCTCGCGTTTAATAGATTTTATCATAAATATATAAAGCGACCCACCCGGCCTCACATGGCTGTTAAGCGCTGCTTTAAAAGCCTCAACTTTTCTCTAGCACGATACTCGAAAACCTTCAACATAAATCACTTTTCTTATAGTGAAAACGGCTTGATCATTCCATAGTTTTTAAATTTATCGCTAACAGACACACAGATGCTAACTGGCTGTGTGGCAGTGGATGCACTAACTGGGGTAACACGGTACTTCATGGCAAGACTGGAGTCAGATTTACTGGCTTCTGACTATCCGTAACGACTGCCAAAGATCTACAAATGACAGCCGGGACCTACGGCTTAACGTGCTTTCCGAGGCACGTTGGTATTATAAACACTATCGTTGAAAAATCCTGAAGCAGTTCTTTGAAACTAAGACAGTAACACCTTGAAACGACACTAGCGCGAAACAAGAAAAGTTCTCAGTTAACTACAGGTTAGGAAGAATCTTCTACACTCACCAGTTTCCAATAGCCGTAACCTCGTAACTTTGTAAGTTAAACTGCCTTTAGTAGGCAGGTACAGTCAACTGCATCTACATGGTAACAATTTAATATTGACGGTACCTTTATGTAGTTGCTATAATGAGCTGTGAGCACCATAGAAACTAAAATTTAAAATCCTGTGTCGCGGTATTAAAGTTCTCTGCGTGATAAAAACATGTACAACTGCTCGAAGTCAACTTTAGGGCAATTGCCTGGACTTGATAAACCCGGTGTCGTGCTCGAGGATCCTCCTTTTTCAGCGGAGGTTCCCTGTTATACCTCTAAAATATAACCTCGCTGTGGAGACACATCCAAAAGGTTTCGGTGCAAACTCTGTATTAAGATGGTGAAACGAAATGAACGCGACCTCTGGCCCACATAGGACTTTATTTTTGAAGTAGAAAATCATCAATAACTCCTCCAGCTCTGGGGCGAGAGGGAATGTCATCATCCACCTAGCCTTTTCCCAACTATATTGGGGTCGGCTTCCAGTCAAGCCGGATTTAGCTGAATACCAGTATTTTACGAAGAGCGGCTGCCCACCAGACCTCCACAACCCATTACCTGGGGTAACACGGTACTTCATGGCAAGACTGGAGTCAGATTTACTGGCTTCTGACTATCCGTAACGACTGCCAAAGATCTACAAATGACAGCCGGGACCAACGGCTTAACGTGCTTTCCGAGGCACGGAGGAAACTCGTTATGTTAAGATGGTCACCCATCCACAGACAAACCTGGGCAAGCGTTGCTTAACCTTGAAGATCGACCTGTGCGGCTGTTATTATCTAGCCACGAGCTCCTCGAGAGAGGGCGAGAGGGAATGTAAACAACCAAAAACTACGATTTATACTGACTAAGACCTATCCGTGGCAATTCAGTTGCCCATTGCTTTCTAAGGGCACGTTAACTTCTTTCGAACAATCCGAAGAAAACGAAGTCAAGGAAACACAGTAGGCCTTTACAATACAGCAGCAAGCAGTAGGCCTAGCAATGTGATGACAGTGTAGCGACTACGATCTACTACATATTTTATGACGTCACAGAATCCTGCATCGCGCAAGCAAAGTTCTCCGCGCGATTTGAATAGATACAACAGCCCGAAATCATCTATCGGGCAGTAGCCCACCGGACATAACACCCGTTCAGTCGGAGGATCCTCCCTTTTCAACGGAGGTATGTGGGACTTTACTGTCTCTTTCACATACCTTACATTAGGCTAACGGTAATCAGTAATCGGTGTGACTTTCATAACTCCGGTGTTCCCTCTACTATGCGATTGACTGTACAATCTGGCTGAACTCCGAAAATTTCCTTTTAATTAAAACTTAAGCAACTTCGTCGAACCGAGCTCCGGATATGAAAATATGTGTGTGTGATATGTAGTAATTAAATTATTTTCTTTGTATGAGAACTGCTGCCAAAGTTGTACCGTTACGGAACCAATAATATGAAGGAAATGAGGAAGGCTGAAACTTTAGACTTTTCTGTTTTTGTATGGGTTTACACGTGGTTTACACATGGCTTGAACGAACACGTGTATGTAAGTTATACTCTAAGGGCGCGTACACATCTGGCGAATGTGCCGCGAATGTGCAGCTCGCGAGCCGTTGCGAGCTGCGTACGTGCAGTCACGGCAATGGTTTGGTGCACTTCTATAAGCGCATATCATACAAAAATGCACGCGCGCAGCTCGCGGGCCTCGCAAACGGCTCGTGGGCTGCACATTTGCGACACATTCACCAGATGTGGACGCACCCTAAGAGCCCGTGAACACCAGACCTTCTTTATTTTATAAATGCTGAAAGTTTGTCAGAGCATGCTCCCAACACAGGTAAGAACGATGGATAATTATGAACTTTGGGTTGCAGTGGCTTTGGCAGGTACCAAAGGTGTGTAAAAGGTCTAGTTTCGTGAAATATTAAAGTTCGATTTTTTGAAATCACGAACCCTTTACAAAGTGGCAACCCCTTGCCAGACACCTTTAATGTTCATGAAATTATATAATTGTTAACTACATATATACAATTCGTCCGTTATAAGTTGGCGAGTGTGAAGTTAGGCTCTGCGAATTTTGGCGCTTGAAATATCGTACAAAAATAAAGGTTTTAAAAAAATGTATGCCAAGAACTGTTTTTAACAGCAATAACAACTGCAAATTGCATTTATTTTTTTATAATCTTTATTTTTGTACGAGATTTCAAGCGCCAAAATTCGCAGAGCCTAACTTCAGACTCGCCAACTTATAACGGCCGTACTGTAATTTGTTAACTATGTAATAATTTCCTGAACATTAAGGTTCTCGATTGTTCCGACTTTGACTCGAGTCCGACTCGATCGGTTATTCCGACTGGCGCATGGCGCAATCATTCGCGAGTTGTTGACTGATTCGAGCAATCGAAACTAATTAACTAGCAGTATTCACAAAGTTATCTTAAACGTTCGCGTTGCCCTCAGTGTGCAAGTCCGATTCGCACTTGCCTAGTTTTCTTTTGACACAACTTCGTCATTTCCAAATCTCTGTTAAATTCAAAGCATTGTCTGTTCCACACACTAACGTAACAGCTTGACGTGTTCAGCGGCTCAGTCGTTTGATCGGCTTGTCTGCGCATTCCGGGGCGGCAGACGTCGATAGCAACATTCCTGGCGTGCCGATCGTGGTTTCAGAAGACGTTTTTATGTGTAGCTAATGTCGAATGTATTATAGGTACTGTGAGGCTAAGCTCTGGTAGGCCTCGGGTCCGGGGTGTATTTAAAGAAAACGAACTGAATGCGCAATAGTAGCTTTCAAAATCTAATAATAATAATATAATAATAATATTCCACAACTTTCACACAGCGCCATCAAGTCCCAAGCTAAGCAGAGCTTGTGTTATGGGTACTAGACAACTGATAAAAATACTTATATATTTCTAAATACATACTTATATATAATAGATAAATAACACCCAGACACAGAACAAATGATCGTGCTCATCACACAAACATTTGTCCTGGGTGGGAATCGAACCCACGAACTCCGGCTTAGCAGTCAGGGTCACTAACCACTAGAACAACAGGCCCGTCAAATAATAAGTATCACATTTATCCAATAGTCACTTCATTACTCCAAACAACCGACATTTATTTTTTCCTATGAATTTTCTGACCTAGTCAATAAACCGTAGGTACTATCTCCTTCGATATCACAATACTGATCTAACTAAAAGGTGTATAAAGTCTAGAGGGTTTGACCTAGTTTTGTTTGTTGGCGATTAATGTGTAAAGGGAAGTTTGATTGCAAAACACTTCACGTTGGTATAATGAAGGTAGAATTGCGTGTAATTTTTATCTAATAGAAAGAAATATTAATTATTTATTAGATAGACTTTAATATAACTCATCATTCATCATCATCATTTCAGCCGAAAGCCAGTGGTGCCATAACGACCGGTTCTGTGCGTCTCGCATCATCGGATCTATGAACCCATCATTGTTTCACCCTATTATTTTTAACAATCTTAAATGTAAAGTATGGGTATGTAGGTACAATATGAATATGTAGGTACTTGACGGGGCCAATCGTAGCGTAAACCACAAACAACACAAATATATATTTTACGTAACGTTAGCCAATATATCGACATTTGTCCAAGTCGCAGTCGTGTGCGGATTCCGTCGGCGACGCGGCGCTAACATTACATTCCTAGAGCGTCGACCATGTTTTCATGAGAGCAAGGAAGCAGACACACACAGTCAGTTTTATATATGTATGTAGGTAGGAAAACCGTACTAAAAGGAGGGAGTTTTTTTTTAAAAGGGATATGACCCAATGACTTCTCTCATTCTAGGTCGAAAGTCAGAGTTTTACTGACTAAAACCCACTTATGTACCTTCAGTTGTTCTTTGCGTCCCAGGGTCGCGTTAGCACTTTAAAATCAAAGTATAACACGTCTTATACTACAGGCTGTCGATGTTAAAAGAATTATACTAGTTAGATAAACCTGAGTTTATGTCTAAGGGTTTTTTATTATAGTTAGGCTAGCGTTTGACCACTATCTCACTTGATGGCAAGCAATGATGTGGCCGACGATGGAGCAGGCTTGCCTAGAAGTAACCTATTCACTCATGACTTAAAGACTCCTAAGTTGTAACTATAAGGAAACGCAGACTCCGGCAAGGAATTCCACTCCTTAACTGTATGCACAATTAATGTGTTCCCAAATGCTTTGTATTTATGGCTGGGATGTATACCGGGTGGCTCAACCTGCAACGTCGTCTAGTGGTCCGATGATGCTGACAGATAGATGCGGGCAGATTTCAGCTCCACCCAACGCTACGCTACGCTAACGCTAGCTCTATCACTCTGTAGTGCACCTTCCATCCTTCACTCACCTCTCTGCAGATAGCAGTGCCTGTACGGCGCAGCGTGTTGCACGGCCCTCGCGCACAGCACGCGGGAGCCGCCCCCGCCGCGTGCCGACGTGCAACGCGCGATCAGCTCCACCCAACGCTCTATCACTCTGTAGTGCACCTTCCATCCTTCACTCACCTCTCTGCAGATAGCAGTGCCTGTACGGCGCAGCGTGTTGCACGGCCCTCGCGCACAGCACGCGGGAGCCGCCCCCGCCGCGTGCCGACGTGCAACGCGCGATCAGCTCCACCCAACGCTCTATCACTCTGTAGTGCACCTTCCATCCTTCACTCACCTCTCTGCAGATAGCAGTGCCTGTACGGCGCAGCGTGTTGCACGGCCCTCGCGCACAGCACGCGGGAGCCGCCCCCGCCGCGTGCCGACGTGCAACGCGCGATCAGCTCCACCCAACGCTCTATCACTCTGTAGTGCACCTTCCATCCTTCACTCACCTCTCTGCAGATAGCAGTGCCTGTACGGCGCAGCGTGTTGCACGGCCCTCGCGCACAGCACGCGGGAGCCGCCCCCGCCGCGTGCCGACGTGCAACGCGCGATCAGCTCCACCCAACGCTCTATCACTCTGTAGTGCACCTTCCATCCTTCACTCACCTCTCTGCAGATAGCAGTGCCTGTACGGCGCAGCGTGTTGCACGGCCCTCGCGCACAGCACGCGGGAGCCGCCCCCGCCGCGTGCCGACGTGCAACGCGCGATCAGCTCCACCCAGCGCTCTATCACTTTGTCCCTGGAAATAGAGATAAATATATTTAAAGAAAGGGAGAGTGGAAGACACTGTGCTGCTTTTGATGGAGCGGGATAGAGTCCCAGATATTCTTGTTCCTTAAAATGACCCTTTCGTTTCGCGCCGCGCGCGCGCGGTGACTCAGGAGTGTTAACAATCCACGAAACGACCCTGGATTCTTAACACCAACAAAATGAGGTTCCTTCTCAAAAAAAATGGGAAAATTGTACCTTGATTTGATTCCAGACAAGTTATTACAGACAACAGAATAAAAAAAGATCTTCATAAGCCACGGATAGGTTAGTGGCTAGCTGCCCTGGGGTAATCCAGAAAAACTGGGGCTCCGTTTTTTACGTTACGCTACTACCCCGTCTAGCCTTTCAATAACTACGCCAATGTTCAAAACGTATCCAGGAGTAGGGCACCAACCTGCACAAATACCCCGAAGGCGTGAGGAACTCCTCCCACTTGTCGGCCTCTCTTCCTGAGAGTCTTACGCGCCCGTAGCCGACCGGTCCGTCTTGAAGACGACAGTCGTCTCCCAAGTTCAGAGGAGGAAGAGAGTCCAGAGTCACCAGGTACTCCAGGGAACGGGATCGCATCTGATGGTAAATTATATTTATTTTGCAAATAGGTTTTAAAAACATTTTTAAACTTCAATTTAAACTAGATGAGGCCGGTGTTTCCTAGCTGCCTACCCTGAGAAAAAACACCGAAGCAAAGTCAAGGTCAAAATCTTTTTTAAAGTTATTACAGCAAACATGTAATGGTCAAATCATAAGAGGACAATGCAGATTAGTATCCGAGGTGAAAAATAAGTCCAGTCAGTGCAAACATTTGTGAATATTGGTGTAACTGAACACAGGACTACTTAAAACGTCAACAACTTGACGAAAAAAGGACATTTTGGTAGACCGCATACAGTAATCAAACTGCCAGACATGCTAACGTTAAAATGACTGGAAGACACTCTCCGTTCAATGTTTCTTACCTTCTTCCCTCTGTGCAGTGCTATCAGATGGCAGCATCTGAACCTCGGGTCCCTCTGCCCGGCTCCGTCCACGATCCTCTGAACCAGACTCTCCACTGCACTCTCCAGTTCAGTTGAAATCCGCCCTGAGTTGGGATACAACAACGATATCAGTTTAGTATTACTTACGAGTATCTGGTAATATAATAATCCTTCTAATCGATTTTCGATCACGGTGGCCAACCTCAACGGACATTAGCTAAGTAGTAGATATTATTATAGTGCAAAAGCACTCCTTAATCCTTTACTCTCACATTCCGACGGGACGGCAATCTGGCACAACCGGAGAGAGATCAAGCGCAGGTTTATGTGAGTATGTGCTTTACGGAGCACAGTGGTGTCGCTGTACCATCTTCCAATACGGAATACTATACAAGTAATTCGTAATAGAAAAACGCAATAGCACTTTTTTCTCCGACCTGGGAATCGAACCCAGAACAATAATAACATCACATGAGCTGTCTAAGAAGAACAAATAACACGCTATCTGAACACCTTTTGCTCCTTCTATACCAACTACGAGTACATACCTGTCTGGTCCTCTTCCCAGAGGTTGTCTACATAAGAGTTAAGTGCTTTGAGCTGGTTCAGCGAGAACCGTAACCCTGACGCTGGTAGCCGCAGGTCTCCACCCGGCGTCTCGCTGGCAAGACCTGATGCTCCTGAACCCATGGCTCCTGGCAAGAAGAGAAGATAATGAGAACTTGGAAAGAGGTAGAACACGACAGCAAGCCGTTTTTTTTATATAACATAAACTAGAGCTTGACTGCAATCCCACATGATGGTAAGCAGTGATGCAATCGTTTATTAATTACGAATGGATAGGCAGTTCAGTGTATATTCCATCCTCATTTCGCCAGCCATCTGATAAGTACCATGATGCTACAAGCCTACTTATCATAATTTAGTCACAAATCTAGCATCAATCAATACGCAATCAGAAGAATCCAGAAAGGCCAGTTGTAGGGTCCACTGGTAACAGCCCTGTTTTACGAGCCGTAAGTACGGACATAGCGTCATAAACTAGTTATACCTTTTACTAAAGTAGTTTAATGTGCCAGCGGTACTCAATTCATGCAGCTATCTGTATGTCGCGGCTTCAAGCCCAGGTAGCTCCTTTACTTCGTGTAATTTATTTCATCACCACTACTCTTAAACCAGGTGGGAAAAGCAGTATCCACCAATCCGTATAAACGCTAATAGCGGATTTCGGCCCATAGTCTCTCATAGAGAGAACGCCTTAGTCCCAGCAATAGTAACAGAATAAGGCTGATTATGCTATGATCCAGAATAAAATGCGACCTAGTGATCGATTGAATCCAAGTCCGGACATCCAATCCAAACAACCGTCTAATTATAATTTAGGTGTCTTTAAGGCTAGAGTTAATAGGCTCTTAATAAACTAGTGCACCTCATCGCCAACGATAGCATCGCTACTTACCATTAGACCGTTTTCACATATTCCGATCCGATATCGGTATCCGACGCCGATACGATATCAGGGTAAGGTAAATGTATGAAATATGTACCTGTCTTTCATATTGTCCGGCCCGATATCGGATATCGGAGCACGGCATTTCATACATTTTACTTACTCCGATATCGTATCGGCGTCCGATACCGATATCGGATTGGATAATGTGAAAACAGTCTTAGGTGGGATCGCAGTTAGGCATTAATTTGTATCAATTAAAAAACTAAGAAAATTTAATATTACACTTAACAACTCATAAACTGAAATATTGAAGAAAAGATGATCAGTGATTGTGTAATGGTTAAAAAAACGTATTGCACCGACCCAAACTAACACGGGACAAGGATAGAAAGATGAATGACTCAATCTGAGAAGATGGTTTTACAAAAACACCTGTGCGTGTTAAACCGCAATGTAGATAGATAACTAACGTTTCTGTCACAGCAGTTAATTATAAGATGTTATCTCCATGATGAGCGGTTGACATTGAACGTGCTAATACAATGTCCTGACACGTTTGGCGTGACGAATCACGCGACCTTTTACCTTCACGCATTACTGTTTGTTTACCAAACAGTCATGATGACCGTGGTCAAAATTTTATCATTTGGACGAATTGAGACCGTCAAATCAGCATCATCATCTGCCTAGCCTTTTCCCAACTATATTGGGGTCGGCTTCCAGTCAAGCCGGATTTAGCTGAATACCAGTATTTTACGAGGAGCGGCTGCCTACCAGACCTCTACAAATTGAGACCGTCTAATACCGATCTTATTAGAGTTTCTCTAGAGCTGTGACCCTCTTTCAAGAGCGAAATGATTACCTAAATGTCTTCTCTCGCTCTGGTTGAAGCGGGAGCATCTGTCAGATTTATACTGATTATAACCCACCTGTATTCGGTCTACCCTTTTGAGAAAGCCACGGTAACTCTTGGCCGGTATTTTAGTTGAGAGTGAAAAGATTACTCCTGAACTACGAGTGGTGAACTCCAATGTCGACCACATGACCGATTATTATTAGATGAGACAATGATCAAACGTGAGCTGATCAATAGATTCGAGTACATAAAAATCACTAGAAAACTTTCTACCGAAAAATTTGTAAGACAAAATCGGTTCCAATGGTTGATATCCACTGTCGACCACATCATCGATTACTATACGTATCAGATGATACAGTAGTCAAACGTGAACTTATCAATAGATTCATATGCATAAAAAACATTCGAAATCTTACAAAATTGGTTCCAATGGTTCATATAGTCAAATTAGTTGTAAATCGCACACAAACTATCCTTCCCATCGATTCACCTCAAACACGATGATCAATACCATAACAATCGATTGTGTAACATTGATGACACGGTGTGCGCCGGCGCACAATGTGGCAAAAATCAAAATGGCGGCGATTGTCGCGCTTCCGCCGGAAACGCATTATGTTGTGCCAGTCATGCGCGCAGGTGACCGTGCTCTGCTATCTATTTGGACTTGTTTACCTGATTTATGGACAATATTTGAAGGACCAACTAACCTGCATTGGGCCCGCGTGGTGGATTACGGCCCATTCCCTCTCCTATAGAGGAAGCCTGAGTCCCACCAATGGGGACATTATAAGGCTAAATTATGTGTTATTTGAAGAACTGGTTAATGTTAGAATGGAAAACTACTTGACAAGATCTTTAAGATCCATAATGTATAGATACAGTCAACAAAATAGATAAATAACCAGAGTTGGCAGACATAGCTAAAGTGTTCATAGAAACCGATGTATGTATATGAACAAAAAATAATTAAAGCTATGAAAAATAAACAACTTATTAATAAAACTACAATGTTATTCAATCTTAGCGGTTTCTATGAAAATATCGACTATATCTGACGACCCTGGTAACTTGTCTCCTTTGCCAACTGTATCTATTCTGATTTTGCTACTCTTACCGCTTACTACTGCTTAGCACATACGGAACTGTATTCACTGAAGAAACATGAGTAATGGGACAAATAAGTTATTAGACGATTTCCCAGAAAAAAAGGGTCTCTAGTAATATCAACTCATTTCCCAGGGCATTTTGTTACGTAATTACGAATATACGATCTACAGAACTCATTACCTGTAGTACCTATACAATTGAATGAGCCATTCATCCAGTAATACTGCGAACTACGCCATTCATCAATAACCAGCAAGTAGGTACTGTAAGGAATAAGGATTTAATGCTAAACCTTATTTCACATAAACTACTGGCTGGATTTAAAAGTATAATTGTTCAATTAATACTTTTGTACACCAAAAAGAAAAAAAAAAGATCGAAAAAAAGAAAAAAAAAATAAAGATTCGATTTTCGAGTCTTGAAAAGCTTATAAAATAATACACTATTGACTTCGATCACTTATTTAAAAACTTTTTAAATAAGTGATCGAAGGCTAGGTATTGATTTCATTCCGGTTAAACTTGTACGTATATTAAAAACTTTTTAAATCAGTGATCGAAGACTATTGATTTCATTCCGACGGTGTCGTTATAATTATAAAGTTACCTCTCGCCATATAAACTATCGTTTGAGTCTCTCGCCCTCCTCACAGTACCTAGGTAGCTACTTTACTTGATAGAATTAAAATTGAATGAAAAGATTTATGTTTCGTGTCCGTAGCCGGTATTAACCGGCTATAATCATTGTCATCAACGACTAATTATGTTTAAACATTTTATTTAATAACTAGCTTCACCCAGCAGCTTCGCTCGCGTGAGAGTAGGCTGCTCCATGTAAACTTTGAACTCCCGTTTCCTCCCGTTGGAGGGTGAATTTTGTAAAATCCTCTCTTAGCCTTCGCCTTGTTTATAAAAAGAAACTGCAAATTATGCAGTTCCACACTCCTAGTCCCATTAGTTTTGGCTGTGCGTTGATATGTTAATTAGTTTCTCCCCTTGCATAGATTATAACTACACTCTATCTGTACTTTTTTTGGTTCTAATTATATAAAGGAGAAACGGGAAATTTCTTACTGCTTTTCCTGCGACGAGGGTTAGGACGTGATGATTTCTTCTGTCCCACGGTTTCAGCCACAACCTTCACTCGCATTACTGCTTTTCAGACAAAGTTGGCCGCTTTGGCTTCCCATTCCTTTTGGCTTCAGAACGTGGCCTGACCGGAGGATTTGATAATCCTATCTAAGCATTTTTCAGTTGGATGGGTGGGAGAAAACTCTTTGTTGAGTTAAGGTCGCCTTTATACATAAACTATCAAATCACCGTTTACTATGGGTACGTTTATGTCTAAAATAAACAATTAACGAGTTAAAATAAATAGCCAATTTCTTACACAACACAAAAACCTTATACCAAAATCAATAATTAAAACAAAAGACAGTCAACCAGCCAGCAATACCCTTCAACACTCACCAATTATATTTTTTTACTAATAGAGTGTACATGTATTTAACTATTTATCTTTTTGCTCGCCGAACCACGGGCGACTGGCTTCCGCGTCAGATGACAATAGGATACGAATGGTCGCTCATTTTGACGACTAATAGTGGTCATTAGGACTACATTGATGTATGGGGAATATGTCGCGTGTGGTTTTGAAATTGTTTTAGGAATTTGTTACATGGTTTTGTTTGAAATAGTGGGATTTTGCAGTCTTAGAATTATTTAAATGAAAATACTAGAATGTTTACTTGATAGTATCGTGTCTGTATGAGTTAGATTAGATGGGAAGCTTGAAGCTGTGCGATTATTTTCTACATAAATAGCAGATTGGTCACAGAAACCATTTTGAACCTCCCAAGGGTGCTGGATAAGTACTATCCTTGAATGGTAGAGAATGACTAAGGTATTAAGTCCCCCTTTGCAACAATTTCATGCAACACCGACACATGCATGACATTGTTGCATGAAGTATTTTTTTTTGTTTAAACCGTTTTCTACAATAGGATCTGCTGTTTTGTGGACCTTACATTCACAAATATGTAAACTGACATTACTTATGTCCACCAGAAACCCAGACCCGGACCAACTAACTATAGGCCATGTAAAATTAGTTCTTTGCGGGAATCAAACCCACGACAAGCAACACGCAGCGCAGCAGCCAATTGCATAACCACTGCGCTGACTGTGCCTTCCACAAATAAATAAAGCATGTCAACAAAATTACCTTGAATTGCTGTCCATCAGTCTTCCAACGGACCTTGCCAGTTGCCCACAGGTATGACCATTTGATAAACTATCCTCATAACTACATAAGTACAATTGGTATCCATGTAACAAACAAAACATTCTAACTTCAAATACTGCTTTGACACAAGCCTCGCTTTATTTCAATGCCAGCCTTTAGGTATTACGTAACGAAACATAACCAGCCTTATAATGTTCCCACTGCTGGGAATCAGATTACTAGAACCTAAACTACCACGCGGACCCTGGGGGTGTTGGTAAATGTCACATAATATGTCTTTTTATTTCTGGGACATGCCCGGTTCCTTACGATGTTTTGCTTCATCGTCTTGAGATTGTTCTCATTAAATAAATTACATAAAGTAATGCACCTGGGTCCTGGCTAGGTTTGAACCCACAACCTTACTAGTCGTAAGTAGGGACCGTTATTACTGAGCCTTGTGCTCTTAAAAGATTCTTGTAGGTAGGTATATTAAAACCAATAAAGTTAGATCTAAGTACGTACATTGTACACACGTGAGCCACGTTTTATATGGCAAGTAGACTTGTAGAGCTACATTAGATCCACGCCACGCGACGTGGTTCTACGTACAAATCAGGCGTGGCCCACGTGTACGTCGGTTTTATATAGTAGCCGCTTAAGTTTATGTAATTAGAACATTACTTGAATTTTTACAACAACGACATTATTCATTCACAATCATTTTTATCTAAC
This sequence comes from Mythimna separata, assembly GCA_030763345.1. Taxonomy (NCBI): domain Eukaryota; kingdom Metazoa; phylum Arthropoda; class Insecta; order Lepidoptera; family Noctuidae; genus Mythimna; species Mythimna separata. Next base: position 23,023,384 of record CM061184.1, on the reverse strand, counting down.
CCAACTAAAATTAACATAACAATGTACTTAGAAGCAATTAATGGAGTTTCCACTTGATTACAATTCTATTAGTCGGCGTCACCTTGCGTTTGACCTTAATTCCCATAGACCATGGTGCATGGCTTGAGTCATGGTGTTCGTAGTGACGTGACGAGATAATCCCGTGTCGTAGATATGGGGGATTATCGTCGCGGATGCTGAGACGAAGGATCAATGAATCATAGACTACAGATTTTAATTACTACCTTTTTGAACCCAGTTTTTGACTAATTTTATCTTTATTGTGGTTTTGGATGCAATATTGACTGGTCTACACTGTCCTCGCATAAGTGTCTGTGTTGTAATATGGAAATGTTGTAAACCCAATAGTTTTTTGAAAAGAGTAACCATGGAGTTTCTTGCCGGTTCTTCTCCATAGGAAACGACCAATTTGGAACCGTGCACTAGTTTTCGACGTTTTATAAGTGCCCATGTAGGCCTATGTGAAATAAAAATATTTGACTTTGACTTTGACTTTGAATGTAATTCATGAGAATGAGACGAAGTATTCCCATTTCGCACCCAGATTTTCGGCACTCAAGCTATTTCCGATTCGGCACCAATAGATATTTTGGATTGGATTTTGTATTGGTACTACCAATAGATATTTTGGATTGGATTTTGTACTACTACCATCTAAAATACCAATTGGTGCCGAATCGGGAATAACTTGGGTGCCGAAACTTTTCGTGCCGAAAATCTGGGTGCCGAAACGACAATACTGTCATGAGCTACAATTCATGAATCCCCGACCGGTCCTATGAGACCGCGCTGTTATTGTTTTACTATTGTGTCTCGTTTTGCGTGTATGTGATAGGTTAAGCATATCTTTGTAAGGTAGGTATTAGACTAATTTCATAGTTTAAATCATGTAGGCTTTAACTTTAGATTCATTCATTTGTACGAGTACATTCATAAGAAGTTAGCAGTAAGTACTTACGAGTACTATCAGACACTACAGTGGTAATGTTTTTCAATTATCTACTTCTAAATTATTTATGTTCGTGCATTTAGTTACTCAATTTAACTTGTACGTTGTATATATGTATTTATATTTAAATAGATAAGTGCCTATAAATATATCTACACTAAACAGTTGTCTATAAGTATTAATTGTTAAATTATATTCTCTTGTAAATAAAAGTTTATACGAACATAAAAAAATAGATAAGTTCTTAGGTGGTAACGATCTAGCCTTTCAGTCTCAATATTGCATAATTGCACCCTACTACTATTTATCCCTGCATACTTTATGCATGTCCGTCTGTACTTACATTTATGTGAAACGTCCAATAAAATTTGTAAATGTACATGTTTTCACTTAACTTATTCTAAAAATGATATCCTCAAAACCTTAAAATCAAATAAAACGCAACAACATCAAAACCAAATAAAAGTAAATAAATAAATACCTGTTTCCCAAAAGTTTCACAATAATAAAAGCTAAACACAAAACAAAACTAAAAACAAACTTCCATTGCTGTCAAAATTTGCCGCGCTAACTTTACGAGTATTTTCCCGAGGCACAGGCGCCGCGCCATACAGCCACACAACAAATGTTTGTGTCCGAACACCACTGTTTACACTGTCATTCTGCCTTTGTTACCATGGAGGTTTGTTGGAGGACGACTCGCCTATTATTTATCATATTGCTAGACTCTTTTCGGACAAAAACATTTTAGTTTTTCCGCGCGTGTGGTAGGTATGTTATTAGAGACTATTACAGCGTTAATAATTTTATGTGATTGTATGTTTTCTGGTTTTAAAGTCTGTATTAGGAACCGTGGATGAATATAATTTATTCGTTACACCGATGTGTCGATAGTAGAGTTTTAAGGTCTACCAAAGCTTCAGTTGGGTTGTAGATTTTTTTCCGAATCATGTTTTTAAAGAAGTTATTAAGATAGATACTTACTTCAACTGTCTCGCCGTTCGCCGTTAGCTATTTATCCGAGCTTTGGTGCTTGTGTTTGATTCCCGGGTCAGGAAAAAAGTTTTTATTTGAGATTTTCAGTAGCGATGTCAGTGCCCAATACCAAATGCCTCGCCTCTAGATAAATGGGAGATGGCTACCGACGCAAATACGGTTCATCACATCGTTTATGTGCTCATAAAATCTAGAGCGCCTGAATTCTACTTTTACCAACAACACTAAAGTTCTTGGTTAAAGTAGAATTCAGGCGCTGGCCCAGGGAATTTAATTACCTACCTACTAACTTCAAAATCTTCCACTAACACTAAATTATTCATCCTTCTAATCCCCGTGGACACATAGTTACGTAAACTTGAATAGTTTCGTTATCAGTCGGTCGACGGCGAAGCGCCTTATCGCGCAAGTTTCTCCCAAATGTAGGTTCTCTACGTCCAACAGTATTAAAAAGCTATTAGGTAAGGCAAACGAAATGAATTTTGTTGGAAATTCCGACTGTTACTGGTCTTTTTACGATAGGAACGTCTCTTTTTATGAACAGAAGAAATTAAAAATTTAAGAAGTTAAACAAATAGGTCGTTTAACCATAGCCAGCTGCCCGTTAGCAGCACATTTACTAACTAAATCACATTTTTAATACTCGAATTACCAATTTATTAAAAAAATATGTCACCTTATTTCTCTAATGCAATAGAAGTTAGAACGCATAAGTTTTTTTACGACTCGACTGGTAATAAATTGATTCCAATTAATTATTTACCCGCAAATCCTAAGAGCGCGCAAAACCTGTATTATGCTATTGATGCTGAAGTACTTAATGATGAGTAATAATATGTTTATTTCCCAAAATAAATTATTATTACCCATTATGCTGTCCCACTGCTGGGCAAAGGCCTCCCTCCACTCCTTCCATCGTTCCCGGCTTTGAGCTACTTCTTGCCAATTCTCAAGGAAGACATCCAAGTCGTCCAGCAATGGGACAGCATAGGCTAGAAGTAATAATAATTATTTATAAACTAGCTTTTACTCGTGGCTTCGCTCCCGTCAAATGACTACCCTACATATCCTACGCTACCCTACCCTACCTTCCCTACCTACCCTACACTACTCTACCCTACACTACCCTACACTACACTACACTACTCTACTCTACCCTACACTACTCTACACTACCCTACACTACCCTACACTACCCTACACTACCCTACACTACCCTACACTACCCTACACTACCCTACACTACCCTACACTACCCTACACTACCCTACACAACCCTACACTACCCTACACTACCCTACACTACCCTACACTACCCTACACTACCCTACACTACCCTACACTACCCTACACTACCCTACACTACCCTACACTACCCTACACTACCCTACACTACCCTACACTACCCTACACTACCCTACACTACCCTACACTACCCTACACTACCCTACACTACCCTACCTACCCTACTTTACCTAATTTTTTTTTTTTTAGAATTTCTCTCTCCGTAAGAACCATCACTGAACTTAAAGAAACATTTAAAAAAAAAAATCAGCCAAATCGGTCAAGCCGTTTTCATGTTATGTCGTGACAACGGAAAACGGGTTTCATTTTTATATATATAGATTGCAGCTTAAGTTTCTATGACACCAAAAAAAAAATAAGAATGAGCACTTTTAAAATTGAAGGCGCTCTCAATTCAGCTACAGCCGTGAAATACTTTCAGGCGAGGCAGTTTGCGCTCGTCTCGCATTACTATCCACACAGAGCGTTATCTGGGGAAGTTACACCCCCAGGCACGGTGGAGGCACTGGGAAATGTTGGGATAGAAGTACTACTTGGTTGACTCTTTGGCCAGAACCTGGAAGGCAGTGGCGTAGCGTGTCTTGTCGGGGCCCCGTATAAAAAATTTGTTTGGAGGCCCTTATATGGGGATAAAGATTTTTCACAAAAGAAAAAAAATTGTGAAAAGAAATATTTATTTATCATAACATAATTTAACCATTTTACAAATAAAAATCAAATTTTAAATATTCACTCTCCTTGCTTTTTTTTCGGCAAACTGATTTATTAAATCAGCAAAACGGGGAAATCCCGCAGCACGCCATAACAATGTAGTGTTGCCAACTTTTGAACGCACGCTTAAGGCGGGAAAAAAGTAATTGCTTTATAGAATTTTGTCATTTGTAAAATAAAATAAATTAGAAAGTTTTTATTTTTTTTCCTTACACACTTTGGGGGCCCCCGTGGCCCGGGGGCCCCGTATAATTGATACGGCAGATACGGCGGTAGCTACGCCCCTGCTGGAAGGTAAAGTCATCACAGGTAAAGTCCAATTCGCAATGGCAGCTGTAAACACAGAGCTTTGCCTAGACTCTACTGTACAGTCTTTCACGGAAACCGGCAGCATAAAAATAGCCCGAATACCAGTAGTCTGGGCCAGCAGGGTCGTTCTAATGAATATTGAGGAGAGTCTCCTTCAGCCAGTGACGTAAATAGGTGAGCGACGGCCGTACTTTTTTTACATGGGAAATCAAATAACCTCTTATGCTCTGTGTGGATCCGAAAGGAGTACCGGACTTTTAACGACTATTGCTGTGTGTCGCAACGTATTTTATTTAGATTTCGAAGATAGGAAAATTACTTGGTAGTTCAACCAGAGGTTTGGTAATCAGGTTTTAGAGACAACCTTAGCTTGGGGGACCTGAGGTACTAAGCCAGTGCCCTCATCCACAAGTTTACACTTCACAACTTCATTTGAAAGACGCGAAATTATCAATTTGACGTTGATGAACCCCGCTGTCTGTCGAGACTTCTGGCCTTACCTGCTTCTTGACAAGATTGTGAGCGATTCAAGTAAAACGTTCAACTTCGTCTTTTGATGGAGTATGAATAACTTTGTGGAATAATGAGTACTGTAACCGAACAGCTTTTGATACCTAACGCTCAACGAATAGGCCAAAGAAAAACATTTAAAAGACGCAGTCTTAAGTAGACGCTTTGGTTTACCTACAAATTAATCTGACTAGTGGATGTTTTAACTTGAGGAGCTCGCTAGCTAGAAAAATAACAGCCCCACTGGGCGATCTCCAAAGTGAAATAAAGGTTTCCGGTCGGCGCAACTCGTTATTTTCTTTCATTTTATTCTGTCAGCAATCAAGTTACCACTGATTCCTTTTTCTTTCATATTACTCCTCACACAATCAATCCATCTTTTCTTTAGCCATCTTCTTCCTCTCTATCCATCCATATGTATATTCATTTCACTCTTAAGGCCGGCGCCCACTGCCGGCATGGCATGGCACAGCAGATTGTGCTGCGGTATCCCGCGCGTGCCTTGGCATGCCACAGTATCCCGCGGCACGTCGCAGCATCGTGGTATCGAAATAAAGTAAAATGAACTCTATAGTCATTGAAATAAGATTCAAAATAACTTGATTAGCAGTGATAGGAATAGGTAGTGCCTATTTGCCTAAACTTCGAAGAACAGAGACAAAAAACGGAGACCTCCTTAGGACTAATTTTTTTTCCGAGACATTTTTCCCGAAATTTCGAGACAACACTTAAATACATTTAAAAAAATTGTTATTTGGAATAAGTAATGCCTATTACGATCAACAAGTCATTTACAAAATGTTCCCAAAAAAAAAATCAGAAAATTTAAAGGTTGTAACGATTGTGTATGTTATTTATCATGATAGTCGCAAACTTTTGGTAAATATTGATGAATTACTTATTCCACATAACAATTTTTTTAATGGATTTTAGTGTTATCTCGAAATTTCGGGAGTCTCGGAAAAAATTTAGTCCTAAGGAGGTCTCCGTTTCTTGTCTCTGTTCTTCGAAGTTTAGGCAAGTAGGCACTACCTATTCCTATCACTGTTGATTAGTAATAAAATCCTTTGCATGAGATGCCATGCCATGACGGCACTGGCCCTTAGGCGAGATCTACATAAAGCCTCTTGTACATGGCACGGTTTAACTCACGCACGGCACTCAATGTATATGGATCACTGAGCGAGCTTGTTGACACAAACGGCAGTGTTTCATCAGTGCTGTATCGCAGTCTATTGACTCTTGTACTCGGTACGTTTTGTACGTGCGGTGAGAAGGATCTAATGTAGCTCTACAAATCTAGTAGCCATACAAAATGTAAGGAAACCGACGCGCCTAGATCGGCATACATGGCCCGCGTGTGCGCAAAATAGTACTACTTTAATGCTTATTCAACCCATTGAAAATTAATTCAGCACCTCACAAATTACAGGCTATAACAATCTACACAAGAACCGCGATAAAGGGCGCTATTTTACAAACAGGCAGTTGTAATCGGGCCGCTAATAGCGAACCAAGTTTTAATTTATTCTGCAAACTGTCTGGTAGCACGCACACCGCCCGGTAGGCAGGCGTGCTGATAGATTTGAAGCAATCTACAGCTAATCTAACGCTAAAGTTGAAAGTTTCAGCGATTATCGCGAAATTGATTCAGGTATGTGTGTGTGTTTGTTCGTTTTGTAGTTATGTGTGAAGTTTTGAAAGGTTAGGTCAAGGTTAATCGTAGGGGTAGGTCGATTTGATGGTGATAGATGACTATGCAGTCTGATCCATGACCATGGGTAAAGAAACTTTAATTATGCCTACATTGTTAATGAAAATTCGCTGAATATACTCGTATGTAATTATGTACATATTTTAGTCGAATAATAAAACATCTTGTATGAAAATGGACACCAGAGTTAGGTATTTACTCATCCTAGAACACACACCCAATTGAAGGAACACAATGGGGTTTTTGTTAGTCAAAGTGGCATTACCTCTCGCTTCACCCGTAGGTAGTGGAAGAAGTCATTTAATGATTTCCTATACAAAACAAAAAATTATTGGTTACCTAGTAAGTATAAGTTTTCAGAAACCCAATTAAGGTTTTTATGATATTAATAAGATATATGTACGAGTGACTGTGATGCAGCAGGGAAGTCACAACCCTCAGCATTGAGAAGTAGATACGACGCAAGGAGGAGGAATAAGGTATAGAAAAACCAAACTCACATTCGTTTAAAGAAGACTCTCACACTTTACAAATAGAGTAGGATCTATATTTCACATAATGTGCACAATCCTACATTTTTATTTTATCCTTCATTTGCAAACAATCCTACATTTTACATAATGTGCCAAACTTTTCTCTTAAACAGGCTATATTTTAAGCGGAAAATAGATTTAACATAATTACAAAAAAGTAAATAAAATATTTATTATTGTGTAAATATTTATTACCTACTCACAAATTAAAACCCAAAAATATATAACAATAACAAATTTTATCAGTTCCACGCTTCTGCGCATGAATCCGCTTCACACATCGCTTGTTTTGGAGCCCAACGCCGATTGTCATGGCGTCGTTTCGACATAGTAAATTAATCACACAGTGTATAGAAGTAAATGGAGCATCCATGTGCAGAGAATTGTAGCCAGATCCCCTTTTGTTGTTGTTTTTATTTTAATTTCAAATCATATCTATACTAATATTATAAAGAGGTAAAATTTGTAAATTTGTAGGTTTGTAAGTTTGTATGTAGGGGGTAATCTCTGGAACTACTGGTCCGATTTGAAAAATTATTTCAGTGTTAGATAGCCCATTTATCGAGGAATGCTATAGGCTATATATCATCACGCTACAACCCACGGAAGCGGAGCAGTAACGAAAAATGCGGGTGAAACCGCAGGGCACAGCTAGTAGTACAATACAATTACTTGTTTGTTGATTGTGTGCCAAAGAAACACGTTCTCTTTCTTGCTTTTTCTTCAGCAGGAAATCATCAAGTGACTCCTCCCCTTTGGATGAGCAGGCATGTACTGTCGTTAGTAGCGCGAGACGGAGTGTCAGACTTATACTGACTAAAACCCACCTGCTTTCCTACTTGCATTCCTGAGACGCGGTAACTCCTTCGAGTAACCCCGCAACCTTGACAGAGTAACGATGTAGTTGAAATCGTACGAAAATCTATATTCATCTCTATTAATTTGACTAGTAGTAGTATATACTCGCCAGTGCGGCTCGGAAACGTGGTCGCTCACAATGGGCCTCATCAGAAGGCTTAAAGTCACCCAAAGAGCAATGGAAAGGGCTATGCTCGGAGTTTCCTTGCGCGATCACATCAGGAATGAAGAGATCCGCAAGAGAACTAAGGTTACCGACATAGCCCGAAGAATCGCCAAACTTAAGTGGCAGTGGGCAGGGCACATTGCTCGTAGAACAGATGGTCGACGGAAGGTTCTAGAGTGGCGGCCACGTACCGGAAGACGCAGCGTCGGAAGGCCTCCCACAAGGTGGACCGACGACCTGGCGAGGTTCGCGGGAATCCGATGGATGCGAGACGCGCAGGACCGGTCGCTGTGGAGACGCTTGAGGGAGGCCTATGTCCAGCAGTGGACATCTTTCGGCTGAGATGATGATGATGATGAGTATATGCTTGCGATCAAAACCAAATGTCTTGAATATTTCAAACTAAAAATTCTTGTACTCTATATTAAAAGGGTAGGTTTTTCGTGTGTTTTCACTCCATTGCCTTAGTTACTCCATGCCATGTATGTATATGTATATGAAATACATTTTATTGTGTCGGGCAAAATAAACATGTTTTCTTTCTTTCTTCTTTCTTTCATATACAATATTCTATTGAATACAGTAATACCACAAACCAGTGTTTTTTTTTTTCATTTTGTCTGCCATTGCTCAGCATCTCTTCTAAATGTCAGATCATCATCCGCTTACAGCAGTTCGCCGCTGACCAAGCGTGATCAAACACTATTGATAATATTGATATAATAGTGTGTCAAACATCGACGCAGAAACGAATACCATGGGTCCAGTACATGACTTTGGAACTTTTCGTCGACTTTTCCTTAATTTTAAAATTGTTATTTGAACATTTAAAAATGTAAAAAATTGTTATAGTAACTTTTTATAGTGAAAAAAGATTTGATTACTTTTTAACTAAGTAATTTTAGTTGGTAAAAATTGTTATTCTAAATAACCCCAATGACATTAGTTTATTAAGAATTTTTTTTTTAAATGTTATCGGCGTTGATTAATGAACAAAAAAGTAGTTTTTTTTTCTCTCTCTCCCTCTCTTATTCTTTATTGTACACAACATTTACAAAAAAAAAATATAGGAAAAACCCGATGAAAAATTCTACCACCACTGGGGTGACCAGAATTATGTACTAGATCCATGGTATTAGTTTGTGCATCGATGACTGACACATCCTGTATTTAAGGAAGGTGGTATCAAATAAATTCTCATTTAAAGTGCATTTCATAAGTATATTTAGCTAAATATTTATATTACATATAATTATATTACAATCAAAGGCATTTAACATTCCATAAATAAGTGAGATAGTCAACAAAGGCGAACTTAGTCTATCTGCATAACAGTCTGTGTTTCCCGAGGACCTCAGTATTGTAGGGGGATAACTATACTGCCGTCCAAGAGCCATAATACCCTATAACTGATAGGGGCCCGGTAGGGCCGAAGCCTCTGGGGAACATGGGTAATCCGAAAGGTTACCGTGTCGCCCCAGATCGAAGGTAACGAAGGAACGGGGTAGGAGTTTAGTCAGTAAGAGTCTGACACACCCTCCCGCTCCGCCCAAGAGTGGGAGAAGTCATTCTGATGATTCCACTACCAAAAAAAAAATCTATAACTGATGAAATCACATTTTACGCACAGAAAAGTAGCGTTTTTTCTTAAATGACGTTCACCAGATGGCAACACTGACTCGTCAAGTACAGGCATCTGTTAAAACGCTTATGGTAATGACATTAGATTGTTTAATGTCATTGACATAAGCGTTAGTTTAGGAATATTTATCGGATTATTTTAAGGCTTTAAAATCGCACTATTTACCGAAAAACAACCAGGAAACAGCCTTACGCCCGTTCTCAATAACCTACCGCAGTTCATAAATAGATAGCTATCTCCGATAAACAGTAAGATTCAGTTGTCAGTGTCACAACTTTTGGTAGGAAATGTTAACCGTCGGTAGGTTATAGGTAAGCAAGTAAGGGCAAAAGGATAGATTTGTTTATCTTTAGTAGATGCAACTTTAGATAGATAGCTTATTGAAAATGGGCGTTAGATGGATACCATCTAAGCCTGTTTTCTGTTTGTGCACCTATGTGTACAATCGCTCTAGTACAGTGTACAAGTGCTCTAGGACGGCAGTACAGTACCTCCACTTTTGACATAATATGATTAATTCCAATTCAACAGAAATCAAACGTACATGTACACAAAAAAAAACAATATACGAGTATATTTATCATCATATCATCTTGTTTGGAGGCACCACACCACGTAGTTCACACTATTTATTATAAGACCATTTACTTAGTTTATTTGGGGCGTACCTTTGGATAATACTAACTTATACCTATCGAATTTTGAGGTATTACTGTATGCGTACATAATACAGGTACAATTTACATTACATAGTCCGTCTAATGAAAGCGCGACCTGAGAAAACCAAAAAAAAAAATGTATGTGGTATTACTAACTATACTCTATTTACTATAAGAATGGAAAACAAAAGAAACTTATGTTACTGTCCGTTCAACCGATTCTGACTTCCATTCCGTAGACATAAGGATGACATTAAAAGCAAAAAAAGTGGTAACAATACCAACTTTTTCTGCAGCCGTCATTTGTCATGTCACCCACGCAATAAAAGTCAAAATCGGACGGCAAAACAAGTTTCTTTAAATTTATTTTCTTACAGTAAATAGAGTATAGTAGGAGAATCTGTCTTGACACTTCACAGTTTTTTTTTCCTACAATTGCAGTTGAATAATGTTGCCAATAATTTATTTTTTAAACTCCAGGTCGCGCTTTCATTAGACGCACTCTATCTTCGATAATTTTAAGTAAACAATAGTTATATAACATTCATGTTTGTCCTGTACCAAAATACAATCAGCGAAATGTGTTATAAGTCTTTTTAATTATTTATTATTGCAACTATAATCGTCAATATTTAAAATACGTTGGGAGTGCCATAACTTATTTCACCTCACTTTATTTTAACTCTTAAAAAACAAGTCGTGTCGTTATGAAATCATGTTTTGGGGAAAGGACAAATTATTTTTGGAATATTTTCTGAGATGAATAAAATTAATATTGACTATCCAAATTTATATGAACTTTCCATGGCCTACTTGAATGAGGCACATCTTTAAACTCATCTAACTCTAAGGGATCAGGTGGAACCTCTACCGCGACAATCATAAACTCCTTCTAATTTACTTCACTTTTTTATCTTAAATTCATTTTTAAAGATCTCCTGCATCAAAAACATAGTCTTCTCCCCAAATCACAAGTCCAGTGACATTCAAAGTACCAAGACCAACAACGGTCTCCCTACCCTCGTCCTCTGTTTCTATTCCCATCGACTTTTCTTCCCACTCTTGCGGATGCGCTCGGCCCGCTCCGCTCGCTCGGCTCGTTCCTCCGAGCGCTCGCTTCGCTCATCGCGCTCGTCGCCTCGGTCGTCGGCTTGCGAGGCGGGCGCGTTGACACCCGGCTGGATGGTGGGCCGTGTTTGTTCCCATGAGTGGTCTGTTGATGCTGTGAACTGGGGGATGAAAAATGGAACAGTGAGCAATGGTTTGACGGTGAATTAACTGTCTCATCATCATCATCATCTCAGCCGAAAGACGTCCACTGCAGGACATAGGCCTCTCCGCAGCGTCATCTCAACGACCGATCTTGTGCGTCTCGCATCCATCGGATGCCCGTGACCCTCGCCAGGTCGTCTGTCCACCTTGTTGTTATTGTTGTGTTAATTGTCTATTGATAGTAAATGACTTGAAGAAAGAGCAGAACGGTGTGTTTATATATAAACCATCCGTTGAATCCTAATCTGATGATGATTTGAGACCCCCCAGGTTGTAGCTATCGGGAAACAGAGTGACAAGGAATTTCAGTTATTATGCATAGGCTTGTGTTTGACCACTATCACACCTGATGGTAAGCGGTGATATGGCCGACGATAGAGCACACTTACCTAGAAGTAATCTATACCTTTTTTTTTAATTGGTATAAACCAGTGCTTGACTGCGATCCCACCTGATGTGAAGCAGTGATTTAATCGTTGATGGTGAGGCACACTAGCTTATTAAGAGCCTACTCAGGCTGTGAGACAGATGATCTCGTACCTGGTTGTACTGCGAGCGGAAGGCGGCCTTGAGCGAGGCGAGGCGGTCGGTGGCGGGGCCTCCCTGCTTGTCGGTGAGCGCGCCCGGCGCCGCCTCCTCGCGCGGGGGTGGAAGCCCCGGACGCTCTTTGTAACTGACGAGTGGTAAATAAAATTATTTTGCTGTGTGTACGCTTATTAAAATGGGTAAGCTTTTTGCTTGAAATGTATTGAATAAAAACGAACTAGTATATTATGAAGTAAAACATATATTTTTCTTGTGACTAGGCTATTCGCGTTAAGAAAATAGTAACTCATCAGTGCAACTTTAAAGTCGTATAAATACGATTTTAAAGGGTAAAACTTAGAACATTAATATTAAAGCTTCATTCATCATCTCATCATCATCTGCCTAGCCTTTTCCCAACTATATTGGGGTCGGCTTCCAGTCAAGCCGGATTTAACTGAATACCAGTATTTTACGAGGAGCGGCTGCCTACCAGACCTCCACAACCCATTAACTGGGGTAACACGGTATTTCATGGCAAGACTGGAGTCAGATTTACTGGCTTCTGACTATCCGTAACGACTACCAAAGATCTCCAAATGACAACCGGGACCAACGGCTTAACGTGCTTTCCGAGGCACGGAGGAAACTCGTTATGTTAAGATGGTCACCCATCCACAGACCAACCTAGGCAAGCGTTGCTTAACCTTGAAGATCGACCTGTGCGGCTGTTATTATCTAGCCACGAGCTCCTCAATATTAAAGCTTCATTATCACATTTAATTTCTAATGCACAATACAGTATTTACAATATAAATCATTCATTTCAAATTTTTTACGAATAAGGTATTCATTTTTTAAATTGATAAATACGCGGCCGTACTCTCTGAAGGACTTTACTTAAAATGGTCATCGTAAACAGAGTATTTCTATTTTACTATGATCAAATTGGTCAAGAGGCGTGGCTACGCTGAGTGACAAGGATGAGCCACTATTTTCTTAACATGAATACACTATAGTTATAAAAGTTGTAGGTATATAAAAATCTACATTCATACTTTAGCATCTCATTTTAAAAACCAAAAAAGGCTCTCTAAATACATACTGGGTGTAATGCCTAGTTCGCACTAAGCTAGTAATTTAGTTTAGTAGCGAATAATTTAGTAGCTAAACGCGTCTGAACACCAAAAATTTAGTCGACTAGTTTAATAAAGAAACTAAATAGCTACTAAATTACTCGTTACTAAACTAAATTACTAGCTGAGTGCGAACTAGGCATAAGGGACACGAATCTGAACAACAAAAAAATTTGTTGGAAGATGTTCAGATTTGTCTACTGAGCAAGCCCTTAAAGTTCGGGATATTACTTATTCAAGTCATAAGTTCTGTCAAATCATTATTATTATTTTTAATTTTTGAATACTGGCGAAGCCAGGTCAAAATCGACAATGCAAAGCTCAGAGCCTTACTAGGCAATAATCAATCTTATTACGCCTTATTTAAGACCGTTAACCGTGTGATCTATAACATGTCTACATACCCTAGCCCGCAGCCGCCAACGTTGAGGTTCTTGCCCTTGCCCTTCTTGAAGCGCGACTTGCGGAACCACGCCGACTGCATCGCCAGCTGCATTAGGTCCTCCGGCACTTCCTGTACACCAACCATGATAAGTATAATATTCCACAACTTTCACACAGCGCCTTCTAGTCCCAAGTTAAGCGGAACTTTGGAGGTAGACTTAGGGAGAAAACTCATTGTTGAGTTAAGCTCGCCTTTGTACATGAATTATCCAATTACTGTATTCAGATTATATGTTTTGTGTACAAAAAAAATTTAAGAATTAGACTGTGTTTGTAGTGACATCTATGTCGCCAGATAAAAACTACCCTGTCTGTATCGCGGTATCAGAGTTCTTCGCACACGTAGAACATATATCAACTATCAGGTAGTTGCCTGAACCAGACGCAACGCTCATCTCTTGGAGGATCCTCCCTTTTTAACGGAGGTATGTGGGTCTTTACACTCTTCTTCTTCTTTTCGAATCGTGTCGTTGTAGTTCGCGCTTACCTGTTGCACGCCCTCGAGGTTCCTAAGGAGATGTCCCGCAAAGTCCTTGTCCTTCCCTCTATCCAGAAGAGTGTAGGCGTCCCCTCTCACTCCGGCGCGGCCGGTACGTCCTACGCGATGTGTGTGTGTGTCGATGTCGCGGGCGACTGTGTAGTTGATGACTGTTCTGATGTGAGGGATGTCTAGACCTCGAGCTGGAGACGAAAGTGAAAAGTTATATTAACGTACTAATAAAAATATTCAGTTTCAGCATGCGCACTTCTACAAAATAGGGTGACTTCCAGCGGTAGTAGAACCTAAAGCGCAGGCCACACCGCCAGCTGGCAGGCGAAGCGAGCGAAGCGAACGAAGGAAACTAAACAAACTACGCGAAATATTGGCGAGCTAAACTATGTTGGGTTGACACCGAAAACTACGGACAGACCAGCGACGGGCGGAGCGGGCGTAGCGGGCGAAGCGAGGGGCATACTGTTATTCGAAAGACGAACGTCGACTAGTCTACTCGAAACGGGGAGGACGGGCGAACGAACCGGGCGAGCGGACTGGCGTGGCGGGCGTGGCGGGCGAGCTAAGCTAGCGAAGCGCGGGCGCGCCAACGAGGTGAACGAGTAGCTTCGCTGGAATCGTCGGATATTTCGTTTAGAAATGAAACGGATATCCGGTAACTATCCGGTATCCGGCCTATCCGGCCGCCATAATACTATCCGGCCGAATACCGGATAGCTACTATTCGGCCGGAAAGATATCCGGCCGATTAAAAAAAAAGCTGGATAAAAGATACATATTTTTGAGTAATTATTTGCTTTATTTAGTAAGAATCACGTTACTTAAATAAAATTAGTTTAAGGGCCTGTTTCACAATGTCCGAGTAGGCACTACTCACTGAATAAATTCAAAAATGGAACAGGATTTGTATGAAATTATCTGCCAAGTAAGATACTCGAAACTTAATCATAGGTAGTGAAATAGGCCCTAAGTATAAAATTTTTAATTACACAATAGTAAGTTAATGTAATACAAGGAAAATGAATGAATTAGTACATTTAGTACTCATACTAAGTGCAAATTATGGTGAATAAATACTAATTTCTCTGCATTCAGAGGTAGCAGGCGGTTACGTTTCTCTTCATAAATAAGCCCAGCTTCAGAAAGTCTTTCGTAATACACACTGCTGCAAGGAGCAGAAAGATAGATTTTGACAAACTTTGTTAATTTGGGTATTGTTTGGCATTAGCTGCCCACTAAGAATAAGGGTCGCAAGTGCGATCAATTCGCACTGACTTGAGATAAAAATCCAGCTCACAGGTTATCGCATTTCTTTGTTCACGTTGCACTTGGTCAGTGTTGTTTTCATTTTTTGCTACTTCATCAAAGCAGTCCCAAAATGTGTCATGAGCTTCGCAAGATACAGTAGGTTCTGTCGCCTCTCCTCTACTCTTTTTAGCCGGTGGTTTGTCGCCGGATATTCGGCGGCCGGATATTCGGCTATCCGGCCACTTGGTCGGCCGAATATCCGGTATCCGGTATCCGGCCAAACTGCTATCCGTTTCATCTCTAATTTCGTTAGCTTAGCTCGTCAGGTTAGTCAGTAGCTCGCGGTGTGAACCGAAGTATGTAAAGAGGTGAAACGATGTTCCCCTGCCAGGCCCGCCCGCCCGCTAGCTGGCGGTGTGACCTGCGCTTCAGAGTAATAAGAGATAAGCTTTTCTAAGTTTGCAGTTCGTTTAACAAAATAATAATGCTAATTTCAGTTCTTCTTCTAAATAAGACATACATTTACTGTATGGATTAGAATGTTGGTTTGTGTAAAAGGTGAATGAAAAAAAAATAGCAGGTGAGAATGATGAGATAGGTTTGTGAAGTGACAAAATTGGACAAAGTGAGAAACAAGTATAGAGAATGTTTGAAAGTGGTACCAAATACTGACAAGTTGAAAAGGAATTGTTTGTTTTGGCATGGTCAAGCAAAGAAGAGGTATGAAATACATGTTACCAAAAGAGTTATGAATATACATGTAGCCGTATAGAGAGAGAGACCACAGAAAAGTTGGATGAATATTGTGAGGAATGATATGAAAGAAACAGCTGTCGTTAGAGTGACGCGTGACAGGACAGAATGGAAGAAGAAAAATGTGTTGTGTCGACTTCAAATAACACATGATGATGACCCGAGTAGACTCCTCGTAAAATACTGGTATTCAGCTAAATCCGGCTTGACTGGAAGCCGACCCCAATACAGTTGGGAAAAGGCTAAGTAGATGATGATCACCTGAGTAGATAATTTTCTAGGTTTTTGGGGGTGCTGATGTTAAAATGAAGTTTTCCTACGTACATTTATATTTCCTTATTCCATTGCCTCAGCAAGCATAAAGGCTAAGGTCATGAAGCAGGGAGGTTACGACCCTCAGCATGAGGAATACGTCGCAAGGAGGAGGAGGGCAATGCCTCACATGTACAGACCTGCGACGTCGGTGGCGACGAGTATGCTGCTCTCGTTGCGCTTGAAGGCGGTGATGACCTTGTTCCGCTCCGCTTGCTCCATGTCTCCGTGTAGCAGCAGCGCGTCATACTGCTGCACGCCTAAGTTCGTGGCTGTCTGTTCTGCTTCTAACTAATATGGACAAGGTTTCTAAATTAATGGCGGAAAATATTATTCAGTTGCCACGATGCTATCAACTGTGTAGTGAGTGGTTTTTACTGTGTTTTCGTAATTATTGTTAATTGTAAATGTCAGTGCGTCGTCAGGTTTATCTAGAACCAGAGGCGGAAGGCCAATACATGTAAATAAGCCCGGCTTGTAATGGCTAAATAATTGATACCTAACACCTAAAGCATAGAAAACAACAAATAAATTAATTTATTAAAAATCATAACTTTAAACTTCGCGCGCAATCTAAATCAAAACTTTAAACTTCGCGCGCCTATGCGGCTACGCTTAGTTGCCAATTCGTGTCCAATACGAAATTCATTCATTCAATTATGCAATGTTGCCGCCTTGAGCATTCTCTCCCATCTCACTCTAACACTTAAAATTAGAAAGAGATCACAACCACAAGACACCAGTGTGTTTCTGTCTCAAACGACACACTGGCTTCCGTATATGGCTTAAATTCCATCTCTGTCTGTTCTATAAAAACGTAAAAATGTGACGGAGTGTGGGTAAAATTTGATACTGTGTGCAAGTACAAATTTTTAAATTTGTTCTAGCGGATAAGCCTGACTTCAGATATTTAATGAATGAGAATTTGTAAGTTCACGAAAATTACGAGTGTCTACTATGACATGCGCAGTAAACTTGCGCAAATTACGTTTTTGAAATGTTGCTAACTTCAATGTAGTTTCAATTGCTATTAATGGTTGTTTGTTTTGTTTTATTCAATTTTAAAAGTTCAGTCGTTTAAAGTTTTGTGTTTAGTTATTACTTACTGTAAAGTGTAAATTGCTTGGTTTTGAACTAACTAAAGTTTCTTGAAATGAAATGAATCTATGAAATGAATTCGGAAACGCGTGTAATGTTCGATGTGAAAGAATGTTTAAAGACATTTGGAAATCAAAGTGTGTGAACTGTGTGACTGAGTAACGACTTTACTAATTGGCATAATAAATACTATCAAGTTTTAGAGATAAATTGATGTAAAACGTTCATCGTCACGCTCATGTAACATCTTTTTTAAAGAAAGATAAGTGCCTACTATGAACTAGAATTCAAAAAGTATTTTTTCAATTCATGTACCTATAAAGTAAATCAAAATAAACTATAATGTGCCTTCTGTGTGTTCTGTTATCTGTTCGTGGTAAGAAACGAAGAAAAACTGCTTGTTTACATTGTAAGTACTAATATTATCAATATCGTAAATAATTTGTAGTTAGTTTACACTAGATGGCGCTCAAACGATGCAATTTGTTATGACCGCGATTGTAGCGAAGCAAAGGTTGCCGCAAAAAATCTATAGATGGCAGTACAACCGTACATTTAAGTTGACTCTATTAAATATTAGTTCTTAATTGCTCGATAGATGGCGTTGATCTATTACGTCACTAACCTGAATCGCGGTGTTAAGATTCTCCGCGGCTATACGACCTACTCGTGTTTTTTTTTTCTTATCAATGGCATCAGGGTTAGTCTAGATTTCTTGGGCTTGCATAGGGTCTAGGTTACACGCACGCGACTGTCTAGAACTAGCTGTCCCCTGCGGTTTCACCCGCATTTTTCGTTACTGCTCCGCTCCCGTGGGTCGTAGCGTGATAGTATATAGCCTATAACATTCCTCGATAAATGGGCTATGTAACACTGAAAGAATTTTTCAAATCGGACCAGGAGTTCCAAAGATTACCCCCTACATACAAACTTACAAATTTTACCTCTTTATAATATTAGTATAGACTAATTTTCATCTCTAAGGTCCCTCGCCCACGGCGACTTTTTGAAGCGCATCTTCAGCAACGGCTACAGGCTACTGTCGCGAAACGTACCGTGGGTGGGTGTGAGCCGCTAGCGACTGCATCGCGACTATATGGGCCGCCCAGTGCCGGCATGGCACGGCGTGTCATGGCAAAGGATTTTATTACTAATCAACTTATTTTGATTCCTATTCAAATGAGTTTAGAATTCATGTTAGTTTATTTCGATAACAAGATGCCGCGATAATGCCGCGGCGCGCCATTGCATCCCGCGAGACGTAATGGGTCATTTTGTGTCGAGGAATTGTGATTGATAAGTTAGTTGAAATATGGTTGAAACTTGCGCAGCGGATAGGCGGAATACCACGGCATGCCGAGAGATGCTACATCATGCCGTACCGTGCCATGCCGGCAGTGGGCGCCGGGCCTATCGCGTTAGTAGCGCGTCAGCCGCGCTACTGCATCGCTTCAAAATGTCGCCGTGGGCGAGGCCCCTTAGGGTGTCAGTATAGTGCGGACCGTCCAAAGGATATGGTATTTTTTTTTTTGTTTTAGGTGGGAAATTATCCAATAACTTCTCCTGCACTAGGGAGAAACGAGGGGTTGTCAGACTTTTACTGATTAAAATCCATTCCTATTTTTGCTGAGTTCATTTGCTCATACATAAACACAATACTCACACAACTTCAATGCTTGAATAGAAACAATTTTTATAGCAATTTTCAATATGATACACATATTTATATTAATAAATTTATTTTAGATTGAAATCAACTAAAAAATGTCTTTAAATTAAATATAAATATAAAGTTTTTTTTTTAAATTTAATTTCAATTATTACTACGTACCTTTTTCGTAACAAATATTAGCACACTGCCGGCCGATAGGAACTCTACCAAGTGATGTAGTAACCACGACCACTTGTCTTCCGGCTTGTGGAATATCCTGCGAACGAAACAGAACATTTAGACCTAGGTTCAATTTGACATCTCCGGTCTGACTTATTGCCCGTGTAATAAAGTTGGTGATCGAAAAACTGATTCTTGCGATTACCGACTTATGACCCGGAGACGTCGATTTAGAAAAGTTTATAATTGGTAATGTGCAACATCTACATATGTCACCATATATGAACAATTCAGCGCGATTAAAACAATCCGAAATCAACTGACGGGCAGTTGCCCGGACCTGGCAAGGTGCTGTCTGATCCAGGCAACTGCCCATCAGCTTCTTCTAACCCTTCTTCAAACGAGGTTTGCGGAACATTCCAATCAGTTCAGTGTCCATACCTGACATGCTGCGTAACGAGATGGCTGGCCTCTCCCGCGGCTCCATGCTGTACCCTCACTGGGTCGTGCAGCGCGTCCCTCGCCAGACGCTCCACTCTGCGCGGGAACGTGGCGGAGAATAGGAGTGCTTGTCTATCAGGCCGCACATGGTTGCAGATCGAACGCACTTGTGGCTCTGCAAACATACGTACCACAGATTTTTGTATAATTTCTTCTTTATAAAGTACAGTAAGATGCAAAATTTCATGAGTAGAACAGAAAAAAAATCGTGTAAAGGGTCAAATAACGCGATGAGTATTTTTCGAACACTTGAACTCAAACATTCACCGGGAGATAGACATTAGGGCGTCCAGGCTATTTTGCATTACGATGCAAAGATAAGGTAAGGTACGCCCTACGACTCTAGGAATGCGCGATAGCTAAAGGTTTTATTCGATTATTCGAACATCTCAATGGTTCTCGATTGTTTCGACTTTGCCTTAAGTCCTGGCGCATGGCACGTTCATTTGCAAATTGTTCCTCGATGGTTTAATTCATGAATCCTCGATCGGTCCTATGAGACCGCGGTGTTATTGTTTTACTATTGTGTCTCGTTTTGCGGGTATGTGATAGGTTAATTCATGAATCCCCGACCGGTCCTATGAGACCGCGGTGTTATTGTTTTACTATTGTGTCTCGTTTTGCGGGTATGTGATAGGTTAATTCATGAATCCCCGACCGGTCCTATGAGACCGCGGTGTTATTGTTTTA
This sequence comes from Mythimna separata, assembly GCA_030763345.1. Lineage (NCBI taxonomy): Eukaryota > Metazoa > Arthropoda > Insecta > Lepidoptera > Noctuidae > Mythimna > Mythimna separata. The sequence continues at coordinate 23,002,708 of CM061184.1, read as the reverse complement.
CTATTGTGTCTCGTTTTGCGGGTATGTGATAGGTTAAAGTTTCGAATGAGAAGTGACTGATTCGTACAATCTAAAATCGATTCCGAATCGATCGATTCTGTTCACGCGAAACAATCGCAAAACATCTAAATAATTTTGTAGAACGGTTTTGTGAATCGATGATTGACTCGATGGTTTATTTTAACAACTCTGATTCTTTCGATTATTAAAACATCTTGCAATCACTCATAGCTAGTAAACTCTCCAAACTCTGATGTTTCTCTATTTAAATCCACTTTTTTATTGTACTTAGTTGTACAATTTTGATTAATCTATAGGTACTCTCAAGTTTTTTGCTGTATTATTTATCACTACTTATAATTTTGCTATCGATATCTTAAATAAATGAAACATAATTTTCTTAAACTGTCCTAATGTTGGTGCCGACATGTGATCTATAATATGTATGTATTTAGAAATATGTAAGTATGTTTATCAGTTGTCTAGTACCCATAACACAAGCTCTGCTTAGCTTGGGACTAGATGATGTTGTGTGAAAGTTATGGGATATTATTATTAAGAATAGATAAAATTGAAATTAAAAGTAAAAATATAACTTACCGAATCCCATATCAAACATCCTGTCGGCCTCGTCGAGCACGAGGTAGGTGACGCGTTGCAGACTGGTCGCCTTGCACTTGATGAGGTCGATGACGCGTCCCGGCGTGCCCACCACTATCTCTGCCCCACCACCTGCAAGTCACATGGGAACATGACAGATTACCTCGATTTTACTTGAAAAAGTTTTTATAAACAAATATAAAACTGAAACAAATAATCAGACGTACATACAACATAATTTAACGCCCGTTTTCAATAACCTACCGCAGTTCATAGGTAGATAGCTATCCCCGATAAACAGTAAGATTCTATCTATCAATCCCCAACCTTTGGTAGGAAAAGCTATCCGTGGGTAGGTTTTATGAAAACAAGTAAGGGCAAAAAGATAGATTTGTTTATCTTTAGTAGCTGCAACTTTAGATAGATAGATAATTGAAAACGGGCGGCAGACTTTAAAGCGGGAATTACATTAAACCGACGCACACATGGGCGACGCCGGAGTTGTACGTGGAACCGCGTGGCGTAGCGTGGCTCTAATGTAGCTCTACAAGTCGAGTTGCCATATAAAACGTATGGAGACCGACGAACCCAGATCGGCGTACGTGGCCCATGTGCAATGTAGTTTCTTTATTAAGCTATTGCATAGCTTCTATCGCGGGCCTTGAGCGTGAGGACCGAATCCAGAAATTCCGTAACGAAAAAAAACCTAACACTCCCCACTCCGACCGGCACAGCCATCTATCGATAAATACCAGAACTTTTAATGACTTTTTGAAATATCACGCATGTCTCTTTAGTTCAGCAACCCGCCTTTAGGTGGCATTGGTTGTATTGGAAAACTACCGTAATCAGCTGTTTGTGAGAAAGTGTATAGGTATTTATCATCTATGTACAACAGTGAATATCTGTACTCGTATAATCTGTGTACAAAGTGTTTTAAATATGAATAAACAAAGTGCATTTATTAATGAAGAATTTATGAATCTAGTTCAAGAACTGCAATAAATAGCCCGAAGCATTCGAGATCATAAAACGTGCGAATAGGACAGCGAACTTTAGTAATAGTCTGTTAATTGTCATCTCGCTCTCACATCTTATGACCTTAGAGGGAGATCACAATATTCAGATTCCTCTTATCTTGCCTTTATGTACTATCCGTTCACATTAACTTGACGCATTTCTGAAATGCTCACATCCCCCCGCTTCCCCCGCATTCTCTTCGCCCGGCAAGTGTCAGGTATGGTCAGCATCTTCGTTATCGATACGCGCGTCGATAATTTGGCTAGTTCTCTGTTGAGGTTATAATTATTGTTTTTGACATTATTTTTTTTACTGGCCTGTTGGTCTAGTGGTTAGTTGCCCTGACTGCTATGCCGTAGGTCGTGGGTTCGATTCCCACCCAGGACAAATGTTTGTGTGATGAGCACGATCATTTGTTCTGTGTCTGGGTGTAACTTATCAATAATATGTATATATTTAGAAATATATAAGTATGTTTATCAGTTGTCTAGTACCCATAACACAAGCGCTGCTTAGCTTGGGACTAGATGGCGTTGTGTGGATAGTTGTGGAACATATTATTATTATATTATTTCCTCGACGTCAACCGTCAAGTTATTGTGACCAATGTGTATGTGTTAGTGTGGTCGTACCTTCGAGCGCCTTGCACTGTTCCCACTTGGAGCCGCCGCCGTAGCAGCACACGCATCTGATGTTGTACACCTTGCCGAAACGTTTCGCCTCCATGTAGATCTGCGTAAATGTTATATTTATAAATATAAAGTAATACATAGCTGCTGCCAGCGGCTAGCACGCGTGAAAATTGTCCTATGACAACATACTCCCGAGATAATAAGTATCCTGTGTGTACTCCACGACATGGTCTACTCGTGTGTCAAATTCCATCCAAATCCGATCAGCCGTTCGAACGTAAAGAAGTAACAAATATAGAGACACTATCATTTTAATTTTGACATATTTTCAAATCGTTTTAACTTGTTTTCGAGTCAACGGCAGGCAGCTACGTGAATTGCACCATTGGTGGCGTACGGATAATTGCTGGCTGCACTAAATGAAAACACTTTCAATAATAATAGTCTGGTAAAGTTTGGGCAGTTAATTTTTGTTTTAATCAAAGAATAACCAATTTTTTTTTGTTGTTGATAGGGTCCCGCTTGAACACTATCTCACCTGATGGTAAGCGATGATGTGGTGAATGCATCAGGCTGCTTAAATATTGAATCATTTGAGTCGGGTTTTTGCGCCTGTCTTACCCCATCTTGTTTAAACATATTTACCTGCTGTGCCAACTCCCTCGTGGGCGCTAAGATAAGCCCGATAGGTCCATCGCCAGGCCCCAATTCCTTCTGGTCCATTATATGTACTAGCAGCGGCCATAGAAAGGCAGCTGTCTTTCCCGACCCCGTGCGAGCGATACCTGCACAAATAGCATTGCTTTAACAAACTTTATTTGTATAAAATAATGATAGGAATGCCTGAACACCGAACACGTCACAAGACCAGTGAAGGTTGGTGTGTGTCACATGTAGCTAGTGTCTGGCTCTAGGATACGTCGGTTTCATCGTGGTTTCATCACGATCTTTTCCTTTACCCTTTGTTAAAGTAATAGTTATGAAATCGTTAGTTAACTTTAATTTCAAAAGTCAGTGTTAAATAAAGAAGAGCCAAAATTATCACAAAAATACCTATGTTAAGTAAATTATAGTTATTCTTATTAGTGATGGGAATTAATGCTATTTCGCATAAATTTCATTAGCATGCGAATTCGTAAGTCTTAGCATGCTAATTGCTATTGCTATGATATTTGCTAATATAACGTTTGAATCCCCAACCGGTCCTATGAGACCGCGCTGTTATTGTTTTACTATTGTGTCTCGTTTCGCGGGTATCTGAGTAACTACCGATAAATGATAATAAATATTTATATGAATTTTGTTATTATACGAATTAAAAGCGCGTTCGTCAATAACGTGCGTTTAGTTTGCTCGCCGATAACGTTTTATTTCTGCTGGCACACTTGCATTATGTTGTGATTAAGATAATGAATTAATGATCATATTATTATAATTAAAAATATTTAACAATTGAAACCTTTTATATCAATAGCATGAAGTTATAAACGAAATACGAAGCAATGAATTCACTTCGCACTTCACAGAATTTCGCATCTACATTTCATTTGCTAAATGCTAAATGAGCATTCGCATGCTAATAATGAATGCTAATGCTAATTAATCCATCACTAATTCTTATTCCTTTCTAAAATTATAGTTATTTTGCACTTTTTTGTGTTTTACGAATTAAGGTAGTTCTTAACCAGGCAGGTAGTTCGTAGTACTATGATCCTATGAATTACATTGATATCAGATCATGACCTCTATGATTTCTACAATTCGAAAACAGGTTTCAATAAAATGAAACAATATTTAAAAATCAGTCTACAACTAACCACAAAATCCGGAAACTAACCAATACAGTTGAACACATAGCCTCCACCTTTTTGAAGCCAGTTATAAATAAGCTCACCTATAAGATCCCTGCCAGACAAGGCGGCGGGCACGCCGGCGGCCTGCACGGGCGTGGGCTGCGTGTACTCCGAGCGGCGGATGGCCTTCATCAGCTGCTCGTCGAAGCCCAGGTGCGCGAAGCTGCTCACTGGCTTCGGAGGGTCCGGCCCTGATATCTGGACAGGAAATAATGGCATGTATAAGCTATGTTCCCACTGCTGGGACTCAGGCTTCCTCTACAGGAGAGGGAATGGGCCGTGATCCACTTCACACACATTCTGGGGGCCCAGAAATAGCATAAAATAAAAAAATCTATTGGAGTTTTCTCTGTAGAAGTCAGGAATGTGGATTTGTGTATGGTAATCAATGATGAGCAGTGGCAACGGCCCGGACTTACGAGTTGTAAGTCGTGGGTTTAAACCCTGTCAGACGCATTACTTTGTGTAATTTATTTCATCACCAATGTTCCTGTTCTGTTGTATGTGTTGTTTGTTTGATTTTTTTGTGTGCTTACCTTGACTCCCAAATTCTTCTTCAATTCCTCAACTTGCTGTGGGGTTAGCTGCTCTATATCCTCATGTGGCGTATAGAAGTTCTTCTCAAAAGGTTCGTACTCTATCTCCGAGTGGTCTATGGGCGGGAGAGGGTCTATGAACTTCTTCTTTGGCGGTGCGAGGGGGTTGCCATCCTCGTCGTATTCTATTTCTAAGTCTGAGCCATCGTCGCCATGGTTTAGTGGGTTGTCTTCCATGTATCTGTGGATAAAAAAATAATTTATGAGGATAGAATATAATTTTTCTTCGACGCGCGGATGACTGAAAGAGTTTATGCACATGATAGTACTCAAATCAGTATTAGGGCTTTCAATACGGAGTTCCGGAGTTTCGTAACTCCGGAGTTTCGGAGCGATTTTGAGCATTTTTTAAATCCGGAGTTGAAATTGAAAACCGGAGTTGAAACCGGTTTTCAATAATAATGTAAACATTATTTACAAAACGACGAAAAACACATCTTAATTCTTGAGCGTACGTTACCCGTCGTTTGATTGCTTCTTAAGTCCTTAGCACAACACTTCGGTAGTTAGAAGTTCTCTTTTTGATTCATCTTTAAATGCCTTATCGTTTTCCAAAACGTATTACCAAGAACTATTAATTACTCAAAAAAAGTAGATTTTATAGCTACCTATAAGTAAGTAAGTTCACGATTTTTTTTTTATTATATTGTAACTTGCCAAACAAATGTTTATTTTTTTATTCAGCATTAGCATTAGCGGCCTTTTAATGTTCCCACTGCTGGGACCCGGGCCTCCTCTCTAGGAGAGGGAATAGGCCATAATTCACCATGAGGGCCCAGTGCGAATTGGTAGATGTCACATGTCTTCGAATTTTTGGTTCTAGGACATGCCGGTTTCCTCACGATGTTTTCCTTCACCGTTTTGGAAGCAGTGGTAATGAAATAAATTACACAAAGTAATGCGCCAGGCTGGGTTTGAACCCGCGACCTACAACTTATAAGTCAGGGCAGTTACCACTCGGCAACCACTGCTCCTCTTTTTATGATTGTTTTAATATTTTACAATGCGTATTAGTTGTCTATTAACGTCTGTCTGTCAAACGGTAAATTTTTAAACAAAAAGTTCCTTTTTGATTAAAAATAATTAAGTATTCTTGCCAAACAAATGTTTATTTTTTATGATTGTTGATTGTTTTAATATTTTATAATGCGTTTTAGTTGTCTATTATAAATTCTGTCTGTCAGACAGGAAATTTTTAAACAAAACAACTGATTCCTTTGCAAATAAAACTTCTGTTGATTAAAATAGGGCCTTTTTTTATTAATTTCTATAAAAACTGTCAACTCCGGAGTTCCGGATTTGGTTGCTCAACATCGTAACTAGCTCCGGAGTTGATAACTATCCGAGTATTAATCAGTATGGGTTCTGTCGACCCTGGATTGCTGGTTGTCAGCCTTTTTAGTGTTCCGTAGCCAAAATGGCAAAAACGGAACCCTTATAGTTTCGTCATGTCCGTCTGTCCGTCTGTCCGTCTGTCCGTCTGTCACAGCCGATTTACTCGGAAACTATAAGTACTACAGTGATGAAATTTGATGGGAATATGTGTTGTATGAACCGCTACAAAATTATGACACTAAATAGTAAAAAAAAGAATTGGGGGTGGGGCCCCCCATACATGTAACTGAGGGATGAAAATTTTTTTTTCGATGTACATACCCGTGTGGGGTATCAATGGAAAGGTCTTTTAAAATGATATAAAGTTTTCTAAAAAACATTTTTCTTAAAGTGAACGGTTTTTGAGATATCAGCTCTCAAAGTCGTAAAAAGTATGTCCCCCCCCCTCTATTTTTATAACTACGGGGTATAAAATTCTAAAAAAAATAGAGGTGATGCATGCTAATTAACTCTTTCAACGATTTTTGGTTTGATCAAAGTATCTCTTATAGTTTTTGAGATAGGTTGATTTAACTGTAATTTTGGTTAAGTTATTGTGCTTACACTGAAAGTACAAGGCAAAATATCGGGAGAGTTTAGGCTCCATTCACCAGGTGTATAAATTGACATAATAAGTTTATTATATTTGCTGCTACGGAACCCTTTGTGCGCGAGCCCGACTCGCACTTGGCCGGTTTTTATTTTATGTGAGAAATCATCAAACGAGTTCTATAAGAGGGTGTGTCAGACTTACTGACTGAAACCCAGTTCCGTCAGGTGTCCTTGGCGAAGGACATAACAACCCTGGAAGGCATTAGCTCCTCAATCTTGCTGACATCTATTTGAGGCGCGCGTCGAACACAATACGCCGTCGATCTGAGGTTGATCATTATCACTTATCACAAGCAATTGGTAGCCTGCCATCCGCATATCTGTGCCTACGGTGGTGGTCTCCGATGGGGGTTTAATTTGTGTACAAGCTCATTTCTTTTATTGCATGAAAAGTTGTCGAAAATAAAAGGATCTAATAATAAACAGGACAAATAACAATATGATTGTTTAAATGCAAGAATATTTTTTTTTATTGTTATAAGCTAGTGCTTAACTGCGATTTTTTAAATTTATTACTGTCAAACGAGTGATAATATAGATATCGTAAAATAGTTTATGTTGTCCCCTGTTAGAACTGACTAAAACATCTATACTTACTTATAATAGCTCTCCTCATCATCCATCTCATCAATGTCCCCCCTGGTCCCCCGCCCGCTGTCCCCCTTGCCGCTGGCTGCATTCTCCTTGCTGGCCACCAGGTCCTTAGCCGCCTGCTGTTCCAAACCAGCCATGTAGGCGTCCAGGGGATCTTCTTCATCATCTTCCTGTGCCTGTAATAATTACCTTTTACTGTAGCTGTTGTAAAAGTAACTTAAAAGTCATTATAAATATACAGGGTGTTTGGTTCATTGTGTGCCAAATTGATATGGTCGACTGGTGAGGTCATCTGCTATCCTTTCAGACCCCTAAACACTACCCATGTCCTGTGGATTGTTTTTCATCGACTTTTTACGCATAGGAGCCTTATAATGTTCCCTCTGTAGGGACTCAGGCCTCCTCTCTAGGAGAGGGGAAAGATATTGTAATAGTCATTGATGAATATTATTTACAGTATTGTATTGATAACCTGTCAGTATATAATTATATAAATATAATATAATAATCATTTATTTCTCACCACAAATAAAACAAATAAAAAACTTAATTATGTCTTATAAGATTGTGATAGTCAATGGCAGCCACTTGTAAGTAGTTGTGTAACACTTTCCAAAGAATTGTTCTGTAATAGTTTATTAGGTAAATCAAAAGTTACAGAAAAGATAAAAAAAATATATTTCTGTCTTGATAACTGACATGTCTTTTGCTCATACTCTATGTTTAATATTTTTAACACTAACACTTCAGTTTAAAAGCTGTAGTTTGTGTTACATCATGTCATTGTTTAGTATGGTGGACCTACTATATTAGGCCAAGATTTCTAGCTTTAACCTACTTTGACATTAGTTTAATTACTCAGATACCCGCGAAACGAGACACAATAGTAAAACAATAACAGCGCGGTCTCATAGGACCGGTTGGGGATTCAAACGTTAAAGATCCTTTAGTGACCTTATCATTACCATTGTTAAACAACCCACAGACCTTAATTAAATAATCACTAGATTATAAAAAGTGTATGCTCATTCAATGCATTCAAGAACCAACTAGCACAATATGTCAAACACAGTTACCAAATATCTACTTAAAGACTGAATGCATTGCATGAGCTTCCATAACTAATGTATGTGGTGACAAACTCATACTAATTTAGAATAAGAAAATATTGTTCTCAAGTGACTTTGTCTTTTTTGAAAAATAAATATCTTTAAACCTACTAGATAAGCAGATTTATGACTAGAATACCAGCCCATACTAGGTCTAAGCGGTAGATAAATATCCATTCTCTCTCCTAGAGAGGTTTTTCCAGCACAGGAAAGGCTGATTTTGACTACAATATTACATTTAGAAATCATAGATTTTCTTTCCAACATCCTCTATAACTAATTCCTAATCTAGCTAACCTACATAAATATTTGAAAGTAGCTTATTAGTATCAGCCAAAATAATATTTAGGTACCTACTAATACCATGTGTTTCTCATAACTCATATCAGTATGAGATTTATTTATTTAAACTTTATGTACAGTGGTGGTACATAGGCGGACTTAATGCATCAGGGCATTCTCTACCAGTCAACCTTAGGGTTAAAAAGAAAACACTGTGGTAGGTCTGCACAATAAATAAATAAGTGATTATTAAAATAGAGGTTTTTACGATAAAATTTGATTATAATTTATTATAAAATACGTATATATGCTAATAAAATAAACTAATAAATAGTGTAATATATACTAAATCAATATAATGAGAGAACTTAAATTAGATGAGATCTGTGTCCATACCTTAGAACTACAAGCAGCTTCGTATGTGGGGCTCCCGGGTGCAGGAATGTATGCCAGGGCTGGTGTTGGAGGCTCATCATCCTCATCAAAGTACCTGAACAGGACAATGGGCCAGATATAGTGACCATGTTAGAAATTGTATTTTCTTATCAGATTTTTCTTATTATTCAGTGAAGCTCTATGGAAATTATACCATATAATCATAAATCTATGCAAATATTACATGGGTATATGAATATCTGGGTTATTGTCATAGCAAATATGTTTGATATGAATACATAAAAAAAAACGAAACATACTCATCCTCAGTCTTGGACCGTTTTTTCCCCAATGAGCCCCAGTTCCCAGTAACAGCATTCTGTGTGATCGCGCTCATGGTGGAGTAGCCCTGCTTCGACAGGCCGGTGGAAGGAGGCGGCACAGCATGCATCGGCGTCGTCGGCGGTGGGACCGCGTGAAGCGATACATTCGACGGGTTACGCTTCGGCATCGTAAAACCAGCGAACCCGAACCCCTTACTACCACTTCCACCCGAATTATAACTCATCTTGATTACCTAAAAGCCACTAAATAACAATCAAAACACCCCGCAGGGAATCTATTTTCATTACCACGTTAAGGTTATTTATTAATGTTTACAACGGTAGCGGTCATGAAACGTCGATTCTAAGATAACATCAGACGATTCTAGTGCTCATTATTTGTTTTCATACAGGAATTAATCAGTTATTTTCTAATAAAAACAATAAAATATCAACTTCAACGGGAAAACGATGATGACAATTACGGTGCTTATTGACATCTGTTAGACTGAGTTGCCGTACGTAAAAAAATGTTAACATTGGACAAGGGAGATATTCTCGGTAAATTCGAGAATTGATTTATTTTAACAACTCACTCGACTAATCAACTGCTTTACAATGAATCAGCATTGTTGAGCCTGTCGCATCCCTCGAATTCAAATGTTGTCAATTTGACATGACGACGTGACAAAGAAAAAAAAAATACAACACAAAATAGGAAATAAATAATTCAAAGTACTAAAAGAATTACTTCCAAATTAATCATGTATTTCAAGTTGTGCGTATTTCTGTTTACCTTGCTGACCGTAACTAATGTTGAGGCGGCGCAAGGCTATGACTTCGGCGACTTTTTGGCGACAGTTTTGGGACTTGGTATCGCTGGTATAGGAATTCTCGCATGTTTAGGAAAATATGCAAGACAGCAAGCAAGAAACGAGTTCATATAAAACATCTCCGCAACTTCTGGTGAGTACATTCTGACCTGACACCTACGTTAGAATATTTTTATCGTTTTTTAGGTACCTACTTAGAGAAATCGGTATAACTGGTTATTGCGTCCTTGTATTCACGCTATCAACTCATTAATTATGTTGCTCAGTAGAATCTAAAACGTAATAAGATGCCTAATAAGTTAACATTATTATAACTGTTACCTTTTTCATCAATCAATAAATATGTCTAATATTTTTTTATTATTTCCAGAACATGCAGGCACTTATAAAAAAAAGGAAGTGACGATCAAACCCACATTTTAACGAAAGTAAACAAAAACCATGCTGTTCAAATAGTTTTTGCATAACACATTTTGGCCATGAATATTGTTTAAAGATGGTATAAATTAAAAAGGCAGACACAAGCTATTTTTGTAATAATAATTAGTCTCTTCAATATTATCATTATATTATAAGGCTATCCAATAATGTAGCAAATGTAGAATATAAGTATATTTTTTGTATGGAAAATAAAACTGTTTTCAGACAAAATTACCTATGCAAATAACTGAGAAAAGTACTATTTTCTTCTAGTTGGCTTACAAGTATCATTGATAACTATACTTCATATTTTTTAACTTCAAGCTTACTAAATTGACTCCACTACAAGTTAATGTTGTCTGAAAACAAATCCAAACCTTGCCAACAACACCATGTGATATTTCGTGTATTATTAGAGATATCTATTATGATGGGTTAGGCAGTTAATTTTTATTATTTTTGTTACATTGCAATCTCAAAATCTGATTTTCAATTATATTATTTGATATTAAAATATACATACAGATATTTGTTTCCTATGTTATATTATTTTTTATTCTAATAAGTACCATATTGTATCAGGCTGTTGATTTAACAATTGACTTTCATAGCATTGTAATAGAGAATTACTAAACAAAACACAAAAATAGTTTTGTAAATAATTTATAATAAAGAAAATTCATTAATCTGCACCCACACAAAGAACACAATCATTCATGCAACCATCTATAGACGTAATTCCATAGTTTGTCAACAATAAAATTTAATTAAATTTGGTATAACTTATTCACTATTTTTCTCTAAAAGTTCAATATCTCTGACAATGTCGTTTTTCTTGGACATTTTTTCTTTTTGATCCTTGTCTGGGGTTTTGAGGGCCCCAGACTTGATTTTCTCCTCGAGAGTTTCAATCTCTCTGAGTTTCTTTCTAAGGTTCTTGAGACGTTTGACGGGGTCTGTAGAACTGGGGGTGGAAGGCGCTGAACTGGTGAAGTTAGGTTCTGTTATCTCACATTTGGCAAGTTTCTCTGCTGCTTCATCGGCACCTGAAAAGTGGAAGATTGGATATTAGATAAAACAAAATAGGATTCTACACATAGGACTTTATTTTTCTTGGCTTGCAGTAAGCATATATAGCCATGAGTAATGTAGAAATCAATACCTAATACCTATAGACCTAAAACTATTCTAGTAACATGTAATTCCTTTTCCTAGTCAGTACAATACTAGACTGTTAATATTTGATTCTAATTAAAAATTTTAATAAGTTTCTTTTCATAATTGGGTGAAAGTGAAAGATTCTTATTCATGAAGTGTATATAAATTAATTAGGTATGCTGCTACTGTGGTTGAATTAATGCTTTCTTTACACAACAATATATTTTATAATTACTAGCAGCCTACCCCAACAACAAAATTATTAACTGATTTTACCTCTTTATAGTTTAGATGTTTATAGTTAAGCTTGCTGAGTCTTAGATAAGCACACTTAAAAACTTATCAAAATACTTAGAAACAATCACTATTACTAGTTTGTCTAGTTATTTAGCAACGAAGGGGTTACTCAATATCTTCCAAAAACTATTGAATTATTCAACTTCTTACTGATTTTTTTAAGAGTTACCACAATTTTTCCAACATGAAAACTAATAAGATATGAATATCCACCAACCTGTCTTCTTTTTCTTCTTCTTTTTATCCACATTGATGAGCATGCCCGGTATGGGCTGAATAACACCATGGTTCTTCTTTTTCTGTGCTTGGGCAACTATCTCAGGTGTCAGGCCCACAGGCAGTCCAGTGTTCTGACGAGCCTTGAACTGTTTGCCCTTGCTTTCATACAAAGGGATCTCCTCCTGAGGGACATAACCATCCTTGATCCTTCGAGGTTTGCGCCAAGTACCGTCAGGGCGTTGCGTCGCCGGGATAAATTTGCTACCTGAAATTTAAAACAAGGTGATTTGTTATAAACTGTGCAGTACAAATAGAAGATGAATAATAAAAGTTGATATTAATACTGTCTTGGTACCTTCCCTGAGGTCTGTACTGCGGCATGATGGTATGGCGAAGCGTGTTGTTAACTGAATGACACTAATAAGCAAAACGACAAGAATGTTTTAATTGACGCATCGTAAAGTTAATAATTTATCACTTCAAACTTTTTTACAGCAGACTTTCACTGGCTTAGCAGCTGTCCACCGACCGCACGAAAATATGGAAAGTCGAGACAAATATTATCACGCACCAAAATGCTGTTCAATTTCTAATTAAATAAACAAACGCCGTAAACGCATTAAAAAAAAACAAAGGTTGCTCACCATCAGCATCATGCTCATACGCTGTTGTGGCCATTATAATTCATTGATATGAAGCGAAAACTGTACGTAAATTAAAAATCTGCACAACCTGGTAGGCCTTGCGAAATTCTCGTTTCGCTATTTTCGTACACAACTATTTTGACGTTTGACAAAAAGACGAACAGTTTTTTTTTATTTCTACCTTCAGACGCGAATTCGGAGTCTTTCAGGCCAACACAAAAGAAACAAATGAAATGAATGCAAAAACAAAAATGTTGCCATAAAAAACTGATAGCAGAAATGTTATTTTTAATTTTAATAAAACCGATAATAGTAAGTTTTCGCAACCCTAGTGTTTTTGAATCGGTTTTACGATTGACCAGTGACAGCATCTTACTGCCAGGCAAACAAATTCGAATTTGGTCAATATTCGTGTTGTTTTTGTTTTGATTAAAATTTTAATTGTGATTTAACGCGATGCCTAAACGAAGGAGATTGTTCACGCCTTTGAAGAACAAAGCAAAACCTGCTCTCAGCAAAGATAGTAACGATGCCAAAGGTAATTTTGTGTTATCACTTTCTATTTATTACCCTAGGTGTTTTTATTTAATTTTTGGCGTATAAACTTTTAGTTTCTTCATTAAACGCGTAGCAAAATTAAATATTGACGTGTATCTGAAAGTATTAGAGTATTGTTATTGCGTGTTAGTTCTTTCGATGTACAAAAAAATCGATGCAGAGGCATAAAAAAATGAATGTACTTTATGAACATCGAAATACGCCACGTATAATGAAGTTTTTTGGGCATATTTTTACTTTTATGACAATTTGTGAACTTTGTTACAGCAATGACCTACTTCCAAATTAGCTTTCATTGTTTGAGAAAGTGAATACAAACTAATCAATAGTTTCTTTGTTTGTTAAATCAATACTTTTACTTAGTTGTAAAGTAAGTGAAACACAATATATGTATATGTTTATTCTTATAAGGGTCTGTTTCACCTCCTATGCTTAAGTTTCCAATATTTTACTTGGCAGATAATTTCATAGAAATTCTGTTCCATTTTTTCATTCAGGAAGTAGTGGCTACTCGGGCATTGTGAAATAGGCCCTTAGTATTTTAAATATTTATATAAGAAAATTCTACACTTAACTCATTTAGCTATGAGCCTAAAATATTTATTTAGCTTATAGGAAAATACAATGTTTTTTTATAGAAGTGTCCACTGCTCGGGGGCGGCTCAAAGGAGCCTTGATGGAAGTACTGGATCCTACCGCTGATGAGTCAGACGCATCCTCTGATTACGTTCCAGATAAGAGAGAAAGGTATGTTTGATCTGCTTACATTCATAGTTAGTCAGTTAAATTTTTTATCCTTATTTCTTGAGGGATTTGGTGGAGGTCTTTGTCCTAGTGCTACAACATTATAGGCTAAGGAAAAAAATGAAAAGATCTTGTGTTTACGTTTTGGAAACCTAAACAACATATACTGTAACAATGAATAATGAATTATTCATTTTAAACTATAAAATAAATAATAAATGGGGTTTTTGATCCTAAAAACAAGTTTTGTGTTGAAATTGAAACAGCACAAACAAGAAATTATTACAACTTAGTTTCAAAGAACTAACAATGAGTATTACCTATTTTAACAATTCTCCAATTCTAAATATTTCCAGCCGAGACCACAGGTCTGAAGATGATGAAAGACCATACAGAAGGAAACGGTCCCCGCACCGGCAGTCTTATGTCCTGAAGCTGTTCGACCGCAGCGTGGACCTGTCGCAGTTCAGCGAGGAGTCCCCACTGTACCCCATATGCAGGGCATGGATTGCCAACCAGCCTCGTGCTAATTACAGAGAGTTTGGGTACAAAAATTAACATCTTTTTTTTGAAGTGGGAGATTATCGATAACTACTCATCTCCTGGTAGAGAGTGACTGCGTCAGACTTTTACTGACTATAACCTGCCTGTGTTTCTTCAATCCAAGGCCACAGTAATTCTTTCAAACAATCCCAAGGGCATTGGTCCTACGGGCCCAATGCGGTCTTGGACTATACATTATAATTTAACCCTTATTGACTCGTAAATATAGGGAGTTTCCTTAGCATTATCAGCCTATACTGTTCCCAATGCTGGGACACAGGCCTCCTTTCTACAAGACTGAGTGGTTGCTACATGGTATACCTTCGAATTTTTGGTTCTTAAACATAACTTATAGTTGCCTTTTACTAATAACAAAAAAACTTATAAGAAGCCAATAGTTTAAAAAAAATATGATTTATTAGGAATTTTTTGCGCGCGAGTCTGACTCTCACTTGGCTGCTTTTTGTCACTGTTTTGAAAGCAGTGGCTATGAAATAAGTTACACAAACTAAAATAGCTACTTGTTCGTTTTCGAAACCACGATCCAATGGCTGAAGTCAAAAGTCCATAGTCACTGGGCCACTACTCTGATCTAATCTCTTAATGCAAAGTTAGTTTATTTAAATTCCAGTAGGGATGAGGACATAGATCAACACTCAGACACCCTGGAGTTGCCCGGACCAGAGGGCCCACATGTCTCCAAGATACCGCCTCTCCTACCTGAACAACTGAAGGCCAACAAAAACAATATCAACTTGAACTATGTAAGTTTTTACTGGTGTAGCAAATTGAGTTTTCATCATCACCGTTCAGCAGATAGACGTCTACTGTGTGAACGTAGGTATCCCCTAAGGGTTGCTATATCGAACGATCTCTTACTACTTCGTTCCGATCCCCGCGTCCGACCATCCGGCAACAATCCGGATCGATCCCAAGTCGTCGAGGGCATGTAGTGTTCCACGCGCGCCTCCAGATGTCAGCAAAAACGAAGAGGCCCAGCAAGGCGAAACCTGGGGCCATGGGTTCGTCAATTTCAGCGTAGTACATTGGATAATTAATGAGATAATGCGATTTAAGTCATTAGGAAGTGAATGACCGTGGTAACCCGACCAAGTTTAGGTGGTTACGAAAAAGCGAAAACGCAGAACATTATGCTACCTTCTAAAATATGTAGGATAGAGTTTACAAATTTAGTACAGACAAAAACAAAAAATACAAAATAACGCACAACATTTACTTCATCTAGACAACTAATTTTATAGCTAGTATTTATTTAAATATTCCCACTAGAAAGAAAAAGGTCTGGCTAGGATAACGTTACCCCAGCAGGAAATGTTTTTGTGAAATAATTAAAAAACCATAAGCGCAACAAATTTAAAAATGTGCGTAACCAAATTCAAATGACCATTTTCGACAACATCTGGCTCGGGTAACGGACACCCAGACGCGATGGTATTTCTGGTGGGGTACTGATGATTTCGGGTTGTTATTATGTTCTAATCGCTCGGAGAACTTTAACAGAATTAGTTCTTTTGCGACATCATAAATGTGGCTAGTAACGAATCATGTTAATTGTTGCTACCAGCGTGAAGCCCCACCTCCGACGCGCGAGCAGCTGCTGGCGTCGCACTCGTCGCGCTGGCTGGCGGTGCGCCAGGCGTGGCTGGAGCAGGCCGCCAAGGTGGAGGCGCGCTACGACGCCGCGCACCAACTGCTCAACAAGATCAATGTCAAGTGAGTATCCTTCATGTTGGGCTGCTGTATCATTGTGAAGCCCACCCCCACGCGCGAGCAGCTGTGTTGGTGTGACCGACGATGGAGCACGCTTGCCTAAAAGTAACCTATTCACTCTTGACTTAAAGACTCCTAGTTTGAAGCTATCAGGAAACACAGACTATAGCAAGACTATGGCATCCTTTATCAATTTGTTGTGTTAGGGTCGTAGCACACATATCAAAACGGAAAGGGATCGTCACCGCCTCGCCTTTCTCCTCGGCGTCAGACAGTCGTCCACTTTACGTAACCACGTGATGTAAGCGGATCAGGAGCTCCGCCGCGTCGACTCTACAGCTAGGCGACGCCGCGCTTACGGCTCGCCGACCACTGTTTGACGGCTAGACGTTGTTAGTTCAATCATTTTGCAAAGGCTAACTTCACGGTCGCCTCTCTCGTGAATCGTACAGCAGCGGGCGGAGAGTGAATGGAAATACGTAAGCTAGCGTACGGAGAACCGTAAGCGAGGGTACGGAAAGCCGACCGCGCACTGCACCGCGGTTCGTGAGCTTGTCCGAGGCGATGCGGTTACTTTACGATTCCGATTGCAGTAAGGAGTTTCATACCATACAAATAATACTGAACGGCTCGAGTTGATACGGTGACGATCCCTTTCCGTTTTGATATGTGTGCTACGACCTTTATTCTGATCTAGGTATTGCACTTAATATTATATTGTCGTTGTAATCCTTCATTGTCAGCTGAATGGGTTTGGATTTAATTTGTTACCAGGACAGTTCATGTTGTTGTTTACATAGACTAAACTATATATACTAGTTGCAGCCAGCGGCTTCACTGCACTACGATTATATTGATAGATTTTAAAGCGCACGCGCTAGAATGATGATTTCGCCAACATTTTTATTGTAAATGCGCATATTATTATTAATCGAACCTTTCCTTTTGTTTCAGTGCAATCTGAGATCAGCTTCAATTCCGTGCTACCTCAATTTACAAAACTTTTGATTATTTTACAATAATTTGTATAGAATTACTTTGATTATAGCAAGTATAGAACCAATCATGTTGATTTGACGAATAGAAAGAGAGAAATGATAATCAAGCAATTAGTGTTTTTATAATGTTTTATTGTGTAAATATAAGAATATAGTGATTATTATCAATTATGCACTTTTCCGTTTCTTTATATTTCTTCCCTGAAGTTGGGGGCAGTCGCTCTGCTTGTGCCCTTTTTCTTTGCAGTTGAAGCAAGACTGTAAGAAAAATATTAAGCCATTATTATAAGCAATTAATTACATTATTCTGAAATCAATCAAGATAGGAGACCATTTTAAAAGATATAAATTTATCAATTTAACTGAAATTAAATCTATCGATTTAAGTTTAGGTCGTCAAATAGATCGCGTTAGTAGCTCGTAGTAACGCCTCTTAAATAGACCTTCGTAACCACGACCAAAACTATCAGATATTCAACATTAAAAATATCCGAAACCGATATAAAAGCCTCGGATATAGGCGGAGTTTAAAGGACAGGTTGCCCGGCCATACAAATGATAATAATTTAGACTAGAAATAAAATTCTAATCTTTCTATACTCAGATACCCGCGAAACGAGACACAATAGTAAAACAATAACAGCGCGGTCTCATAGGACCGGTTGGGGATTCAAACGTTAATTTTGCTGTTATGATTCTGTATTTATAATAAAACTAGTGGATATATGGGCGATTCAGAGATATTCGAAAGAATCAAAACCGTTAAAATAAACTGTTCTACAAAATAAATCCCTGCTCAAGATCATAAAAGTCTATTCCGTCTCTTACCTGGCTCTCAACAACCACACCACACACATGATTCCGCTGCTGACAGCACCTTCCACATTCCTTACAGTGGAAGAACGTTGGCTTCACACACCGCTTGCAAACATCACAGTGTTTATACGTCATGCCATTCTTACTCGTACACTCCCCACACTTATGACAGTGGTTGTTAGACGTTGCCACATAGAATTTACACTTGTTGCACAACTTGTAGTTACTGTCGTTGGACAAGTCAATGGTACGGAGAGGCAAATTGGTGAAGAAGCGGATTGGAGATGTGAATTTTCTGCCATCTTTTGTCTTGTTCAGGAATTTCTTGTGGTTTGTGTATTCAATCTGAAAAATAAAATTGTAGGGTAAAGATCATGCTATTTAATTAATTCTTTACTCAAAGTAACGATGGGCGTTTCCGAAATGTGTTAACAATCGAAAGAATCGTAGTCATTAAAATAAACCATCTGTCATTATAGGTTTAGGGTTCACTTTTGCTTGTGGGAGTTCGGAGTAAGAGAAATACGTGGTTTCTTTATGCTGATTTATTTGCGACTAAGTTTAAAGGATCATTACCTGTTAATATTAGGTGGACACACACACATGCATATGTACTCATTAGACCTTTACACACACATACGATTCTAACACAACACCATCAACTCGCCATTCTACAAAATAATCGAGATGTTTTTTTATTATTTCGAGTCAACGGAAGCGACCGTTTTTGATTGTTACAAATCAGTCAATCTCACCCGAAACTCTAAACCATCGAGGAACAACTCGCGAATGACCGCGTCATGCGTCCGTCGTAATAACAAAACGAGTCGGACTCGAGTCAACGTCGAAAAAATCGACAACCTTCGATATGTTCGAACAATCGGATAAAACTTCTCGCCACCGCGCATCGCTAGGGCAAAGCAGAGACACATCAAAACTCTGAGTCTGTATTTTAAATACTTTGCTCTCTGAATGTTATAGTTTACAGAACTAAGTTATACTAGAACTATACATATAACTTCCTACAGTAAATACTTTCTACACATACCTGATAGTCATGCATCTTGATCTCTGGTGCATTGTTAGTAATGTAGGGCTCCGAGAAGTACGGGAAGGCCCACAGCACCGGCAAGAGACCCTCATCAGGCTTGTCACAGATCTTCCTGTAGGACTCGGTCAGTTCCCTCAGGGTATGGACCAGAGGTTCTACGCGCCCGCCAAATGGAGGGTCCATTACTATACAGATGCCTCCCTCACTGAAATTATAAAAGGTTCTTTAGGTTTAGGTATTTAATCAGGGACCGAAACTATCGGATATTCGAAATAATAAAACCGTGTGGATTACCGAAAGCAATATAAAAATTTCGCGTAAGGATGGGAGACTTAAAGTGGCGTAATTGCCTATATTGCTGATTGTAAAAATAAATAATAATCTACACTAGAAACAAAAGTCAAATCTTGCTACTTGTATTTTAGTTCTAAAATTATAATATCAGAAATAAAAACAAAATCTAAGACCTGTTCTAAAATTCAAATTTCATATTATACTTATAGGATTCAGATCCAAAACATATCCACAAAATACCTGCTTTTAATAGTCAGGCACTTTATTTTGAAATTTACAATAATTGTAGGAACCATTCCTAAAATAGTTTAATATTTGAGAAATACTTACCGGGACTGTTTAAAGAACTTTTTGAGCACCTTCTCATCCTCGTTTCCGTTAAACATGTAGTTATTGAACATGTTGTACCAAATGAACTTGTTGGGAGGACTGAAGTTCTGGTGACGCTTGTCATAGTCCAGCAGGATGGAGTTGAAGTCTTCACGGGATTGTGCCTCCTCGTGGATGGAGGGAGTGCCGATGCAGAGGATGTTGCTGAAATAGGAATATTTATGTTATTACAGAGATAATAATTAGTTTATCTATCTGTTACAGTTCGGTTTCTGCAGTTACTCCATGATGGACAATTGTACTTGTTTCCTCTCAATCTTAATTCCAACCACCTCACATCCCTTCACAAACAGTTTAGTATTACTGGCTTGTTCAGAGAAGAATACTGTATTGACTCTAAAAATAGTATATTTCATTACAAGTGCAGAAACTGCGGAAAGCCTGTCATTGCAAAGTAGAGGTGTGTAGCTCCGGAGGTACTGAGCCAAAGGATCTGATTCCTTTGCCGGAGACGATAAGCTTATTTATTCCTTCCAATGCTTATCGGCTCCGCGGATCCAATTATTCCTTTAGCTCATTTGGCTCTTTTGAAAGTGTTTTATGAATGAATGAACTTATGATGTCCATAACGAATAAATGTTTTATTCTACTTATTTACGGGGTTCCATAGTTAGATATCGTCAAATAGCGCGCCAAATTCAAATTTTCTTAGGATTTTTTCAATTTGCAGCAGCGTAAGTTATAAATTGATGAAGACTTTTTTTGCGGCTCTATAATGTAAATACCTACCTATTAACTGAATAATAAGCTTAATACTAAATACACACATCAAAAGTGTCTAGGGATCAACATATATTTTTGCAATAACTTTTCTCCTGATTGATATTAATTAAAATTTTCTTTAAGGATTCATCAAATAAAGTGTTTTCGTTTGTCACAGTAACGATAAACCAAGTCACCTTTGCATTAATAAAGAAATTTGCCATTTTCCTAATAAAGGGATTTTTGACATTTGAACCACTAACATTAAAGTTCGAAAAAAAGACTGAAATAACAGTTTTCTTTAAAATTTTATTGGGTAACTTAAACAATTAATAATCCGTGTTTCTACCGCGAACACTAACAACACAAGAACATCGGTTTGGCATACTCAAAATGAGTTCATCCAAATCACGCTGTGGAATGGCTGCCCATGTTCGTTGCAACAACAAAAAAAAGGTCTTCTTGCGACTGGATACCCTCCATATTCGGCAGAGCTCTTCTCTGTAGCATATCCCATGCATGCTCAATCGGGTTCAAGTCTGGCGACTGAGCAGGCCAGGGCAGGACATTGATGTTAGCTGCGGCGAGAGTCTGTCTTACAACTCTTGCGGTGTGCGGTCGTGAATTATCATGCATTAACTGAAATAAGGGACCGATTTGCACTTGTAGAGGAACGATGACGTCTGATACAATCGTCTCAGCATAAATTTGAGCGTTGAGGTTGCCTCTGATCCAAATCAACTCAGTTCTTCCGCCGATCCAAATACCCGCCCATACCATGATGGTTCCACCACTATAAGGATGGACTTCCTGGCAGGATTTTAATCGCTGTTGGCGTCCAGGGGTTCTCCAGTGTCGTATACGTCTTGTATCCGGTCTCATACCAAAACGAGACTCATCAGAAAAGCACACGAAACGCCATTGTTCTTCTGCCCAATTTCTGTGTTCAAGAGCCCATTGATATCGAATCCTACGATTGTGCATTGCTATAGGTGGTACCCGTAGCGGTCTTCGGGAATGAAGGTTCACTTCATGCAAGCGGTTTCTGACTGTTTGGTCGCTAATTAAGTTCCCTGAAGAGTGATGAAGCCTCACGGCTAACATCATGGCGGTTAATGTTGGAGCTCTTCGAGTTAAGATTTGAATGTATCGGTCTTGTCTCCGTGTGGTGCAGCGATACCGTCCTCCATGGCGCTCAGCCACGGCACCAGTGCTTCGGTAACGTGTCCAAAGTCGACTGATAACACTCTGACTTTTATTCAGAGCTAAAGCCACAGTACGTTGCCGGGAACCAGCTTCTATCATTCCCACGGCTCTGAGCATTTCTTCCCTGCTTAAATGACGTCGCCGCTCCATAATAACGTTGGTTTTAATCAGTAGTAGGGAAACAGTAGCACTAATAATGTCTTCAATGCGTTGTATGTTTTTATAGGGAAAATATTGACAGCTGATTTTCATCTTTTACTCGAATTTGATTCACAGTTCCTGATTCAAATTATGAAATGCACCAAAAAGGATCCATATAAATTTATAAAATCATAAATTTATTACAAAGCCACATCTCAATCTCAAGAAATCCGCATAAAAATGCTTGATCCCTAGACACTTTTGATGTGTGTATTTCGAAATAATATAAACATACTGAATGAAAAAATGCTCCAATTAAAAGGGGAAAACTATTCAGTAAATAAAATTAACTAAAACAATCAAGCGATCGACCCACTGACCGATGATCCAAAGGAATAAAACGAACCGAGGAGCCAAATGAATAAAGGGATCAAAAGGAATTAAAAGATTCAAAGGAATAAAGGAACCAAATGAGCCACATGATCCAAATGAGCCAAACGATCCAAAGGAATAAAAAGAATCAAATGAGCCAAATGATCCAAATGAGCCAAACGATCCAAAGGAATAAAAAGAATCAAATGAGCCAAATGATCCAAAGGAGCCAAAGGAATAACTAAGGTGATTCGGTTCCGGAGGCGGAGCTGGAATAAGTGAATCGGTTCACTTCGCGGAATAAAGATTACCCATGCCTATTGCAAAGAGTTTCGACAAATGTCTACCCGAGCCGTCAGCCGAGGCGCAGCCGAAGGTGAGGGTTGACAGTCGGAACAAGTTGCAATGACGGTTCTGCACGTGTACTGAACGACTATTTTTAATACAGTTGGGAAAAAATGAAGCAGTTTAATGAAATTATAAAAACACAATAAACTCAACTAATCAAAATGGCGCCAACTGTAAAATAATATCACAGACCACATAGAGGCTAATAATATTAAGGCTAAGCAGCCATTTTTTTTTCTTTACCCATTCTGGGTAAGCAAAGGGAACTAAGCCCATACAGCCAAGTCTTCAGTAGAATTTTTTTATTGATATGAAATGAAAATGAAATTTAATCAGATGAAATGAAATGAAACCTAACCTAACTCATCGAATCAAATCATTAAATTTGATATTGAAACAAATTAGTAGCTTCTTTTTAGAAATATTTGCACTAAAAACTTTTTATTGTAAAAACTTTGTGGTTGATTTTTTCTTCTTAATAGACATTATTTTGACAGTTGGGAAAGAGAATGCACAAGTTCGGGAATGGTAAAGAAAAAGCACAAGTGTGTAATAGCCCACTTCCCAAACGCTATACGTCCCTGCAATACGCCACTTTTTGAGCATCTGTATTAAAAAATACTTTTCCAGGAGTGTTCTTATCTGCCATTGTATATCAAATATTGTTGAACATTTTATTGAATACAATGCTCTGTTTACCATTTAGTTTATCAGTTAATGCCAAATTTTGACAT
The DNA here is from genome assembly GCA_030763345.1 of Mythimna separata. NCBI lineage: Eukaryota > Metazoa > Arthropoda > Insecta > Lepidoptera > Noctuidae > Mythimna > Mythimna separata. The sequence goes on along the minus strand of CM061184.1, from coordinate 22,979,139 downwards.
AATAGTACTGTTTTCCTTTTGTAATAAAAAAATTAAATAAAAACAAAAATTTCAGTTTAAAAAATTAACCAATAAGTTTAAGGAACAGGATATTTCACTAATCAAAATTCATGCATGCAAGAATAACTCAATAGTCACACTTTTTAATTTTTATTGATAGATAGGCTCATGGTTGGCCACTATATTACCTGATGGAAACCACCTAAAAGTAACATATTCACTCGTGACTTAAAACCCCTGGGTTGTAATTATCAGGAAACAGTCAGTGGCAGGGAATTACACTCCCCTTAGCTGCATGTACACTGAATATGCCTTTTTTAAAAATTAGTATGTACGAGATTTTTACCTGATATTGTTATTCTTGAGTATCCCAAACACAGTGCCAACAGAATTCTTAGTGAACATATACTGTGCTTCAACCGAGTCATTTTCCAACATGGGTAGCCACGTAGTAGGGCGGCTTAGCTGCTCATCCGTCAAAGGAGTGATGATCCTGTGATCTTTAGCGTGCTTCTTAGAAGGTTTGGAGACCAGGTAGAGCTCCTCACATGTGTTGCAGAATGCTCGGTCCACGTAGTGACTGGTTTTCACCTGGAATAAAAGTATTGTGATTTTGATACAAGATCTAGGAAAAATTCTAAATATACCTATATTTTACTATATACGACACTATAGCACAGTAAGTGGTGGTTGAGCAATAGGCTGTGGGTCGCGGGTTAGATTCCTGTGTGGTACAAATATTTGTATGACCTACAGATAATATTGTTGTTGTTATATTTACTTTTTAAAATATAGTCGATTGCGATTTCTACAAATAAATGTAAAAATTCTGTTTATTTTATTTTGAACAACTATTTATATTCAAAACTAACCTCACTAAAGTTACTCCATGCTGCCGCTTTATCAATCTTCGGAATCAAACTGTAGTACTTTTCATTGCGTTTCCTGACATTTTCCTTCTGCCAGTCTTCTTCATCGATGTGAACTGTACATTCCTTATTCCTGCACGAGGCGCAAGCGAAATATCGGCCCTTTTCTGTGGAAAACAACAACGTTGGCCCATGCAAACACAATGGATGTGAAGTAACATCTTCTATAACCACTTCTACGGGTAGAGATTTCTGGGTATTGATGTCGTTCGACTCCAGTTTACGTTTTCTAGGCATTTTGACGAATTTTAGCTGCTGTATTATTCAAAAATAAGTATTTAAGTAATTCAACGTTTCAAAAACACACGTGAAACTGACAAGAGAACAATCCTTTTCACGTCACATTGACACATTCATTTACATTTTGACAATTAAATATTCGGTGTTGCAATTTTTTAATAATATATAAACTCGTGCTCGACTGGGATCCCACCGGGTCATATACAAATATATTTACATTTGTACCTATGTTTTGTTGGTGCGCGATGTATTTCTAAATTTTTTTCATTCCGCTTCGCTAAGCAGCAAATATGCAGTCATTTCGATGTATCGTTACAGCATGTGACAGTAGTGTTGCGCTTGAATAGTAATCTAATTTTGTTATACGGTTTATTTTTAATAACAATGTTGGTATTCTCGATTTCCTGCTGATATAATTATAAATGCTGGTTTTACACCGTTGGCAATATCGTCCTCAGACCGGCGGCGTTCTATTGTGTCTTCTGACATTCTTTCGAATTATTTTTGAGAAGTTAAGTGACACATTTACAGAAAATTTGTAAAAATGAATGGATTAGGGAGAACTGCGCAACGAGTATTACAAAACTGTGTTAAAACCTCCACATTAACGGGTGCCTTAGTGACCCGCGCGCAAGCTCCCGTAAAACGTGATTTCACGAGGGGAATATGGCACATGAGCTGTTCCAAGAGGCTAGATGGAAGTGCAACGACATCAACCCTCCTCCACAATCACTCCAACACATGCGGCTGCGGTTGCGGGTTGAAGGCGTTGCACACAAAAGGTAATATAACCAATTTTCTTTAGTATAATTTTGAGGTTATGTGGTTGCACCACACGCACGGTTGATGCTCTAAATGTGTTCCATGCTTGCCTTACCATGCAAATTTTGCCCTATTTCTGTAACACAAGCATGACTTTAATTAAATGTGCATTCGTTTCTCCAGATACGGAACATGATAGTTCAAATCCTCAACTCCGACCTAGGCCCCTTGGTGAGTCCTTTCCTCTTTCCCTTCGACCCTTCCTTCCCAACATCGCCATCGTGATAAGGTAAGTTAGCTAAGTTTTTTGTTCACATGATTCCATTTCATCATCTTTATTAGATATTTTTTTTAGTTTAGACATTCTTTTAGGAGAGTATTAGTAATCTAGAAAATATTTCAGATGCCTCGCTAGTCTATTCCATAGAACTCTTGGGTGGATTAGCTACACACTTGGTCATGTCATATATCGCCTTTACTAGTGTTAACATAAACTCCCTTTCCTAGATAGGATTTTTGAGTCCCGACAGCGGGAACAATATTAGGCCGACTAATTTAAACATATCTAACCCACCCTGCACTATTGCCACACTGTGCCCTCTAACCAGGAGAGGTGCAGCGCCAGTTGCAGGGAAGAGTAACTCCATGCTCACATCCAGGAACACGGACCTGTGTCTTGTTTCTGCATAAACACATGGGACATTTGTTTTAACCTTAAATTGTTATGTTGTTAGGTTAGGAGTTTGTAGAATAAGTACTTAGCTGCAACAAAATTATTTTGTACAATAGAAAAAAAAAAACAAGTCACATTGCCAATTGCCACATTTAAAAATGGACTACCTCGTGTTAGATTAAGATGGTGTGGTTGAGTGATTGATTGCTGCACTGCATGTCGCTGGTTCCATTTCCACATGGATCAAATATTTGTACAGCCTGCATATAGAGAGTCTTGGGTAATTATGTGAGTTTTTATAAGCCCTTAAGCGCAAACTTATCAACAGTAGACTACTAGGGCCATAAGATGACTTCTAAAATGGCCATCCATAGTCCTAGAAGGCAACTGAAGGAGCAAGTCTTACTCAGCCCTGGAGTAGGAGAACATATTAGGGAACATTTAAAAAAAAAAGCTATTCTATTAGTTATTTTTGTTGCAATCACAATAAATATTTAGTTCGTTCAAGCGTTGGCAATTTATGAAAATGTTGCATCACTTATCCAAGCTGTTCTCATACAAGTACCAAAAGCAATTTAAATGATAGTTTATATTACCAATCATGACATTTAGTCATGATTGGTAATATACACACAGTATTGGTGCCTCATGAAATTGATATTGACCAATTTTAATTGGAATGGATTTGGCATCCTCATAACATAAATTGAAATGAAAAAAATGTGAATTGAAATGCAGGTTTAGAAGGCTCAGGCGCAAAATGTCCCCTGATCGTAAAACATCTCTTTTGCAGAATGTCTCTTTCGCTGAATGTTTCTTTCGCAAAATGTCGCGCCAATGGAATTACATTTGAAAAAAAATATTTTGTTTTGAAAATTTATTAGAGATCAACTATTTTGTAGAACTTTCAATAAAAAATAGTTGACAGTATAGGTATGTAGTTAGTAGAATTATACAGTACCTTATTACGACATCTGGGACCAGACTATTCGTTGGTTAATTATTAGATATAGCATCCCAATTTACAAATCTTCCACACAAACAACTAAACATTCTCCTTATACCAATTCTAGGAGAGCGCGAGCTGGTAGAGTTCCTGACTGAGGAGATCGTGGCTGAACGCAAAGCACAGAAGATGAAGACGCTGCCGACTGAACTGGAAGGCTTTGTTGTAGCCGGAGACGGCGCCGAGGTGGTGCTCACCAAGAAACTCAAGGAAGAACTGTAAGTATGGAGCGAGAAATTAAAAGAGGAGGAAGAAGGTGAAGGTGTGTGTCTCTGTAGGTATAGACCAAGACGTTGAACCCTTTAACCACTTGCATCGGATTGGCCCGACAATTGTTTTCGTGTCGTATTTGCCAGTGTCCTGTATTTGCGACTAGGTACTCCATCTGATTTGGCTCTTTAATTCCCTTAGGTGGAAGAAGAGCTGACGAGATTGAGTATTTGGTTATGGGTGTGAACTATGGCGGAATAAACGAGTGAGTTTTTTCGGATATACATATTCCGATATATCTGACAAAAACTCACGCACGTAGGCGACGTTAAAAGGTTAATACTCAAGTGGGAACTACATTAGACCGACGCACATGTGGGCCATGTCTGATTTGTACGTAATACCACATCGCGTGGCGTAGAGCAAATGTAGCTTTACAAGTCCAGTGGTCATAAAATATTTATCGAGACCGTTTGATATGGTTCGATTCACGTACGACGTTCTGACCGTGCCCAGAACGTCGTACGTGGCCCGCGTGTGTGCAATGCAGTTCTACCTTAAATCTTGCTATGTTTTGACAATCGCTTTGCCAGACACATCATTGACAAGTACTTCCGTAATCCGTACTAAACGAGAGTGTCATCACGACAAAGTAATCAGGCATCAATACTTTGTGACATCAAACCTTATATTTTTCACTTAAGGTCGAATTTGCCACAATTTTGTGAACACATTCTTCGTCTTCTTCATACTATCCCCTCACAATTGCCACGCTCGGCGTCGCCCCTCAGTGGTACGCTCGGGTGCCAAGTGCGGGGTACAGTGACGCAGTCTAGTAGAATACCACTGAGCTGCATGCCAGTGAAGTATGGAACAATACTGCTACACTTACATCTTTGATCATAATTTATCTTATTTGAGCTCATCGTAAGAAATCACAAAAGACAAAAATAAGAAATATGCATGCATTTTTTAATCGTCAAATTAAATACTTTTTAGCTTTGGTAATATTAAAATATCTTCATCAACAATGAAGTTATAAAGCTTCAAAACTGCTATTATGAAAGAGAAGTCCGAAATAGTCTTTGACGTCAAAGTCCATTTACGGCTGCCATAGAAAACAGCGTGTTGGCGAGAGACAGATATTTATTTAAACTTGTTCGCTTTCGTACCAATTTTGATATTTTTTACACAATTAGTATTCTATTTTGTACAATTTATTGAAAAACTGGTTACTTAACAAATATTTTCTTCATGCATATTCCCTCTTTAAAAACACTCGTTTAAACAGGTTTCAAATAACCTAAATTACTTTCTGTTCAGAAGCAATGATACATAACTACCAGAATTATAAATAGACACACTACACACAACGGAATAATTATGTTGAGTGTGCAAAAGAAAAGGCAAAATAAAAGACATTTTATTAGCAAGAAATGACGCAATCTTAGGACTAGCTTACAAATTTTAAACGCCCCGTAAAATAAGCGCCCCGTCCGCGAAAAAGTAAATAAGCAAATTTATTTTAACATTTTTTATGGAACTTAAACTAGTGCTTGACTGCGAACTCACCTAATGGTAAGGCGATCGTTGATGGTGAGGCACAATCGTTAATTAAATAAAGGTAGAAAAAGCCATGTGTGAAACATGGCTTTTCCTACCAGTCAACTTTTGGTTTAAAGGGGCGTCTAAACGGGCTATATTTTACGACAATTTGTGGCTGCAATACTGTGGCCGACAACATTGCTAGCAATACCAGCCACACTATGCAATATTTTAAGGATGGCCACATATTTTTTAGTATTTCAAAATGTTTTTATGTGTAGCCGGCGTGTCATTAAAGGGTTCTGAATCAAAGGCCATACTATTGCAGCCATATTGCAACATGTTGCCTGCAATTGATTGCTCAGCCATAAAATGCACTAAAATGTTTTTTTGATGGTTGGGCAATGTTTGCCAATGATTGCAGCCATAAATTGTCTTAAAATATAGCCCGTTTAGACGCCCCTTAATAAAAAGACAAATACCTCAACCTAAATAGTTCTGAAGGCATCATCATCTCACACATACCATTTCTTCTACAGCATCAGAATCACGTTCAACGTGAACCACACAGTGGACTCTGAGGATCTGGAAGGCGAGGTGCAGCCGGAGAAGCAGGAGTTCGCGGAGATGCGCTCGCGGCCGCAGTTCGAGGTAGACGTGGTGCGCGGAGACACCACGCTCGGCTTCACCTGCTCCTACCTGCAGGAGCCGCCCGCGGCCGGCGGCAGTGCTGACGAGTACAGTAAGTCATCATCATCATCTCAGCCAAAAGACGTCCACTGCTGGACATAGGCCTCCCCTAAGCATCGCCACAGCGACCGGTCCTGTGCGTCTCGCATCCATCGGATTCCCGCGACCCACGCCAGGTCGTCGGTCCACCTTGTGGGAGGCCTTCCAACGCTGCTTCTTCCGTACAGTATATGTAGCTTATTTAATTCTAGATTATGTGACTAGGGGATAAAGCAGTATGTTTAAGTCGAGGGCGGCATGTTGAATTTCGAACGAAACAAAGGTCGCTAAGTCTTAATCCCAAAGCTTAGCGAGGGATTTATATAATTAACTCCCGAGCATTGCGAGGGAATTAATAGACAAACCTGAATAAAGTGAGGCATTAATGAGTAATTTAATAAAGAATATGCAGGGATTTGTATTTTGAGTTGTGTGTAAGTGTACCATGTTACCCCAGTTAATGGGTTGTGGAGGTCTGGTAGGCAGCTGCTCCTTGTAAAATACTGGTATTCGGCTTAATCCGGCTTGACTGGAAGTCAACCCCAATATAGTAGGGAAAAGGTTAGGTAGATGATGAGTATTTTCAGTTAAGAACATCTTGGTATATCCATTCTATTAATAATTTTCCTCTGCTAAACACTGTACTTTTCTGTGCCTTATAATATGATCCCCTCACAATTGCCACGCTCGGCGTCACCCCTCAGTGGTACGCTCGGGTGCCAAGTGCGGGGTACAGTAACGCAGTCTAGTAGAATACCACTGAGCTGCATGCCAGTGAAGTATGGAACAATACTGCTACAATAATATACCATTTTCTAAGATATTTTTTAAAATTAGTTGAAATTTTGTGAAGGAAAGACATATAGACGAAAGTTTTTGAAGAATAATAGTAGTAAATACAACGCTCTTTTCGTATTTTATAAGTGAAACATATCAAAACGAAAAAGTTGATGTGAATACTAGCAGCTAATGTTTGAATAGTCTTCTATTAATATAGGATTAATAGAAGATTATTTTTTTATTATTACAGGGTGTAAAAAGACCGATCACAAAGCCGATAATTACACATTCTGTACATGTAATTAAGTAACTTAGACCAAAAAATATTGCTGGGAAAAACACTTTTTTTTTTCATCTTAAAAAATAATTAATTAATAATAACTTCGATCAGCTGAGCGTTCGGCCGCTCGCGCTTGGTCATTGAACCGACCGTACGCTTGTGTGTGTGAGGCGCTCGTTGTGTTTAGTTTTCGTTGCATTTTTCTTAATTCAAGTAATTTGTTATGAAAAATTGATAATTTTGATAATGTTTGTTCAGAAGAAAGTTTACTAATGATACTTGGAATACGATTTTGAAATAAAAACGATCAAAAATTTTTGACTTTGACCTTCATTATCTCCAGAACCAGTGAATTCCCAGGTATATCCTAGAAAAAAAAGTATTCCAGTGATGAGTAGAATATGGGGTTTTCGTTTTCGTTAAGGGTCTTTTTACACCCTTTATAACAGGAGAAACTGACTAATGGATATATCAACACACAGCCGAAACTACTGAAACTAGGAGTTTAGTTCTAGGAGCGATTTTCACTAATAGAATACTGTTTTGTTAACAGATGACGTATTCGGAATTGACGAGGTGACCATCTACAAAGGCGAGTGGAACGACAAGGTGTACGCCGTCGCCGGTGATGTGCTTGACGGGGTATGTTCTCCATAAACCACATAAATTAACGTTTATCGATACCAGGAATATGAATTAAGTATATTTATCAGTTGTCTAGTACCCATAACACAAGATCTGCTTAGCTTGGGACTAGATGGCGTTGTGTTAAAGTTGTCGAAAAAAAAAATTACGTAAGGGACATTCACCAAAACTGTAAAGTGTACCTTAAGACTATGGACGTAAGGGTCTTTTACTCAAAACGTAAAAAATGTCCCTTACATTATTTCATATTTCTGGTATCGTATGTTAATATCATTCACCATGCTACGGGAATGTTTCCAATGGTTACCGTTTAGAAGTATGTGTAATATGGTGTGTAAAGTCCCACAAACCTGATTTAAAAAAAGGGAGTGGCTCGCGATACATTTAAAACTTTAGCGAAAACATGTTTTTTCGTCTCGTCTCTTCGTTTCAGTTATCTAAATCTTATCGGATTTCTGATAAAAAGGGTCTATTGGTCACTCTGTCGCACAAATCTCGATTGTGCAAATAAAACTCTTTTTTTTTTTAATTCGCAATTTGTATCGTACGATCTCATTGGCTGCTTGTTTTAATCGGTAGTAGCCTCTTTTTTTTTAATTATTAGTTTTAAAAGTTACTCAATTATGTATTTTACTGAAATGTGACGTCATTGCCATTAGGTTTCGTGCGTCCACATCAATTTATGTATTGGGTTGCAGAAAGATAACTCCGGGACTCTAGAAAAAGGGCATAGAAGGAACAAGAGTGGGTTTTAGTCAGTAGAAGTCCTCTCACTCCGCCCAGAGCGCGAGCGGGAGAAGCCATTTTGATATTCTCCCACCTTTAAAAAAAATGTGTAAAATGCTTATTACTGCTTAATTTAATACCCAATTTTGATATCGTTATCAGAAAAAAATCTTTTGTGTTGTTTATAAATACATAGTTCAGTATAACATATTTTACATAAAAAAGACAAGAACCTGACCAATTAGTATGACTAAGTTAGCTTTACAAAATCATCAACATTACCACCACTATTCCATTTATACCAAGGTCCAAATTCGCCATTACACACCATGTTACTATAGCTTCGCGGTATACAACACCTACTTGTGATCCTATGGTCTCGGGTTCGATTCCGGGTCGCCCCATTTCTATGCCACACTTGATACTATCATACAAGTAGTTGTCAGGTGCCAAAATCGGGGTATATTGACGCACTGAAGTGAAGTTGATCTCGCTGTAATGTTGTGTGGGATATTCATTGAAGTGCTACATTTTTGTAGTCAATTAAAATAATAAATGATTAAAATAAAGTAGTTTTTTGGTAATAAAATTGTAAGTAGTTACAGTAAAACTCTTTTTGTGTAATGTTCTGAGCATTTGTTGTTTTATTTTGGGTTGTTTAAGTTTTTCGTGTTTTTTATATTTTTTTTTTTCTGTTTTATTAACGGATTTATTTATTTTGTTACGACAATAGGTACAAGGTATTTACAGTATAATAAAAACTAAGGTGGAGGAGTTTTTTGACGCCATATTTTAGTTTGTTTTAAGTTAGTTTTAATTAGTTTAGAGTTAGTTTTCGTGTTTAGTTTAAATATATTTTTGTGTTATTATTTTTGTTTTTTGTATTTGTAAGTTTTTTTTTTTCTTTTCAATTTAGAGTTTCAATCTAATATTATATAGTCCAAAATTTATGTATATATTTGTATGTTTGTTGTTTCTATACGCTCGAACGGCTGAATGGATTTTGATGAACCTTGTTTAACATAGAATACTTATATCCTGGGAAACATACTCCCTTTGGGATAAAGAAAATATGTTAGTTGACCATATATGCAAAAAAACAGTTATTTAAAGGAACATTTTTTTTTAAAGTCAATCAAGTAGGTAGATTCCTGGTACCAATACTGAACTGATTAAATACACCCATTATTTTTTATCCAACCTACATTTATTTTCTCACCTTCAACCAATTTAACCATACTTTTCTCACCTTCCAGTACCTTTACGACCTTCTGATGAACCTGCTTGAAGAGAAAGGCATCAGCAACGAGTTTGTCAACAAACTGTCTGACTTCAGCACGGGCTACGAGCATCACGCCTACATCAACCTGCTGGAGACTGTATCACGTTTCACCATCGGGAAATAAACTCTTTACAAACCCCCTTCCGTAATCACAAGAACTGTGTCAAATACTCTGCCCCCGATAGTTAAAAAGACGAAAAACAAAAAGTAAAAACGGTGAAATTGTGAATGTTTTAATTAATGTTTGAATCCCCGACCGGTCCTATGAGACCGCGCTGTTATTGTTTTACTATTGTGTCTCGTTTCGCGGGTATGTGATAGATTAATTAAACAGGAAATCGTATCGATTGCTACGTAAATGGCTACATCATCATCATCTCAGCCGAAAGACGTCCACTGCTGGACGTTGCGTCCTTTAAATTTCGAATGCTTCTGGCTGTACTTTATTCATTCATTCATTAATTTAAAAATTCACTATTTCACCGTTTTTACGTTTTGTTAGATACGTCTTTTTAATTATCGGAGGAAGTACTATTAAAGTTCGCTGGAAATTCGACGTGAATAGACTCTTAATAAATCGATACCAGAAACATGAATTAACGTAAGGGACACTTACAGTTTTAGTAAATGTCCCTTACGGTAACTCATATTTCTCTTATCGAAACTAGTGCGCCTCACCATCAACGATTGCGTCACTGCTTACCATCAGGTGTGGTTGCAGTCAAGCACTAGATTTTTTTTGTGTTAAAAATTCGACTATTAAATTGCAATGTTTATAAGTTATGGATATGAGGATCTGGACTGAGCATTCGCTATCTGGCTGTCCTGTAAGTATGGACTGAAAAGTGTTACAAAGATGGTATTTTCTAAATTTGAGAGTTAATAGGTTACTTCTAAGAAAGCATGCTTCATCGTGGACCACATCATCGCTTACCATCAGGTGAGACGAGAGCCAAACAATAAAAAAAAATCGGTTGGTTTTCAGTGTCAGTGACATTTTCGCAGACCTTAGTTGTTACTCTTTTATGTATGTTATAGTGACGAAGTTCTTATAGAACTTGGTCTCTATAACATATAGAGAAGAGAGGCATTCTCTGTGTTTGCTTCCTCTTTTAATAGTCATCCTCAGTCCAGTCCTATAACGGCCGAACCCAATAACCTATCTATCTCCAGCTTTGGTATACTGGAGATGGTAAAACAAATTATACAATACAAAAATTATACATGTTTTCTGTTGTTTCATTTGTTTTTCTATCTCCGTTATGTGATAGGTTATTGGGTTCGGCTGTAAGTTGTTTTCAAATACGTGGTTGGTAATGGCACATCTGGTTTTATAGAGCGCTGTCTCTATCCATTTGTCTCTTTCTAAAACTCGAAGGCACAAAGTCGGGTATAAATTTAAATGTCACAACTTTTTTTTTAATTTTGACTTTTTTCCTCGTAAAGTACTTTCTGTACTTGTTTTTTTTTAATTCGAGATAAAATCCATTGCTGCCAAGTCAATAACGAATATTTCTATTTTTTTGAGTCAATGTTAATACGTTGAACTGTTTGGGCCCAGTAGGTGGCTACATTTAAATCCAGTAAGACACTTGACACTTCAAATTAAAATATTGCAATGGAATTTGAACTTTATCTCATGCAAAATAGAGTTGGTTATCCTAAAATTTGAAGTAATCTTGAATTTCGAATTCAATATAGTATTTGTATTTTATCTTGAGCTGAATGAGATAATTTTATGTTTTTTTTTTTTTAAATAGTCGAATTTATCTATTGACTTGTCATCTGACAAGTTTGTCATGAATGTGAGTTTCTTTGTGAATTTTGAGCTGAATTGTAGTCTTCGGAAATAAAAAGAAAAAAGGTAGTGTAATCAAATTGAAGTCTCTCGCATCTGATCAAATGTTGTCAGAATCTAAAGATATTAACTTTCAGTCGTGCAAGTTTCATATTTTAAATGAAGGTTAAAGTTTTAAGTTTCATTTAAAATGAGGCGCTTGCAAGGAGTGAAGCATTTATGCTGTAGACAGCTTTAAAATAGTTTAGTTGTGTCATGATGGTGATGTTTTGTTTAATGTTAGTTATATGTTAGTTACCTCAATTAAATTGTTCCAAATTTAATTTGTTGTTTTTTATTTCTTGTAACCTCTTCTGCAAAACGACGTTCATCGTCATCGCAGCCAAAAGACGTCCACTGCGGGACATAGGCCTCCCCCAAGTGTCGCCACAACGACCGGGCCTGTGCGTCTCGCATCCCTCGGATTCCCGCGACTCTCGCCAGATCGTCGGTCCACCTTGTGGGTGGGTGCTAAGGCCTGAAACTGCGTTAAGCGTGCGCCCGCGACCGGCAGCCGTCGCGTAACAAAGCGCGTGTGTTCATACCGACGGTCCTCGTCGCAGAAACCAAATTATTATTCTCGCAATGAAGCTTGTTCAACTTGAACGGTGAGCATGTAGTCTTGTCGCTGGATAACTTAATGTATTATTACGTAGCAAAACAAATGTGGGGCGCGCCTCCCCGTGACGGACACCCACACTGGTCCCCGCGACGGAGCAGTAACGCAGTTTCAGGCCTAAAGGTTGGCGTACACATACGTAAAAGAAAATTCATACAGAGAGCCCAGGTAAATAATAAAGAAATTAATTGAATATTTTACCCCCATCTCTACAACGCACATTCGCCGTTAGTCATCCTCGACCACCATCGATTATGATCTAAGAATAAAATTAAGAAAAAATGGCAGAATATACTGTGAAGCTGCTTCTGAAAAAAAAGCAATCGATCGAATTGATTGTTTTCTGTATTAACATACCAAAGTCACTGCGCGGACGACGCGCAGTGACTTTGTGACGCGACAGTGGAGACTAGAGATGTAACAGTATTGCACACATCTCCGTGTGGTGGTGTCCTCCGAGCCTCTTCTCGCACAGCACACCGCACATATCTCTGCTTTAGTGGAGTCCCGGCCTAAGACGGCGTGTCAACAAGCTGTATGGGCCCTGCAGGGTCGTTAAGTCTACTGGGGCCAGGCAGGAGGAAAGAAGGGACAGGAGTGGGTTTTAGTCAGTAGAAGTCTGACATGCCCTCTCGCTCCACCCAAGCCAAAAGCTGGAGAAGTCATTCTGTTGATTCCCCCCTTGAAAAAAAGCATAGAGTTTGTAAAGTACAACTGTTACCTACTTATCTGCGGGATTATCGAAAGTTACTGTGGCCTTGAACCAGATAAGGCAAGAGATGTAACACGCGTGTGTGTTCCTCTGTGGCCTGACCACAGTTAAGTACAGTTCGTCCACTATAAGTTGGCGAGTGTGAAGTTAGGCTCTGCGAATTTCGGCGCTTGAAATATCGTACAAAAATAAAGGTTTTAAAAAAATAAATGCAATTTGCAGTTCTTATTGCTGTTAAAAACAGTTATTGGCATTAATTTTTTTTAAACCTTTACATTTGTACGATATTTCAAGCGCCAAAATTCGCAGAGCCTAACTTCACACTCGCCAACTTATAGTGGACGAATTGTACTCAGATGCTATGATGCTGATATGCTGGGTTTTAGTCAACAAAATATTTTTTACTGGGTAAATCTCAAACGACATTTCTTCTTCCTTCCAGTAATTTCGCAATTGATTGAAAAAAGGATCGAATTGAAACTAAAATAAAATGAAGGGGGAATTTTGTGATAAATGTAAATATTGTTTCGTAATTTATTATAGTTTTGTAATTAAAAAAAAAAATCTAGATCTTATAGTAGTAGAGAATCCAAAAAAATCTATTTACTACTAACAAATATAAATCGGGAAGAATTGAATTTTTGTTTATAAAATAAAAACTCATAAACTCTTAATTGTACTGGTCAGAATTTATAAATTATTAAAAGAATGTTACTTGATCACAGTAACTTAACCTATGCATAATTTTATACGTGGGCGAAGCAGCTTGCAGAAGCTAGTCATTGACTGAATAGTCGACGACATCGGTTCTATTTGCCATTCTTAAAAAATAGAATATAATAAAATCTAGTCATTATTCAATAATAATCATAGTATCAAAACGAAAAAACTAAAGTTAAAGTTTTGTTTTTGATCACCCCGTTTGTAGATATGGCTGTACTAACGCCAAACAGCTGTTTATCTATATTCGCGAAATTCGCAAATGCTCACACACAGCTGTTCACTGTTTCATTGATTTATCTTGATATTAGTATCCCTATCTCATTTCTAAACGGCCCCTTATCACTTCAAATAAAAAGAGACAACTATATAATTGTACTTCTGACTTAAAAATCACAACAGCCAATCAGAAACAGTCTTCGTTTGAGCTTAGAAAACGAGCTTACGTTCAACCAATAGAAACACAGCATAACACGTGAAGTTCGTGCGAATTCTCTACTGCCGCGCCGTGACATCTCGACGATCAAAGCAAATTGAATCGAGTTTTCATTTATCTCGGCAAAATGGCTGACGCATCATCGTCGGCGATGCGCTCAAAGAAAATACCCGATAATTTGTATGAGCTGTGCCTCACGAATTTAGTGAACTATTTGCAGAAAGCTAAGTGCGACAGGAATGTGCTCGAAGGGATTCCGGACACCGTCCGCATGGATGTTTATTACAAGGTGAGTTATGCCACACTTTACTCTTCTTTCTCTTATCGATAAAAAATACAGTGTACAGTGAGAAAACCGTTATTATTGTCAGATAATAGTCAATGTTGGTGATAATAGCGTTATCAGAGGTGCTTGGGATCGATAGCGGAGGATGTTTAGTGTTTAGTCGGGTCTGGCTGGTGACCGTGAACGTATATTCGCGTGTATTCGCACTAGTCACTTTCACTGCTGCACCGCCGTCACACGATTGCTCTTTGTTACGAAACACGTAGCCGTGCATCGCCAACATGCGTCGATATCAATCTGCTCACTATTGTGTTTCATACGACCCATTAAAGTCCAATTTGTTGCTTTGTATGGCAATAAAAAGTTGGATTGCAAGCGAGTTCTCAAATTGGCACTTCCTTGCACATGATGTCGGCTCAATAGGTACTTTGATAGCTAATTTAATCAAAAACTTAATAAACTCGCTGTCTGTATTATATTTAGTTTGATTCTCAGTAAGCACTGATGTGATGGTGAATTGATGAACAATAACATTTAAATTCTGTGGATGATTGGCTCTTAGTAACAATGATTACGACCATTTATTGCCTATATCTACTCTACAATGTGTGGAGTACAGTCATCCTAATAATAATATGCTCTGATTATCTGTTATGGAGAATGGCATTGAACTAGATGTTTTGATACAGACAAGTGTTACTTAAACTTATTTATCTATCTACCATTACTCCTTATATATTATCTTTGCCACATTTACAGATTTTATAACAAATCAAAACAAACCAGCCTATCACATTGTTTTCACTGAAAAACAACACATGTAAGGATAATGTTTTAAACCAAGTAGGTTTTATACCAACAATAAATTTATCCTTGTAATATTCTCAAAGCAATATAGATATTATATAAAAATATTAAATACAAACAAAAACATTTGCCACTCTAAATATAAATATTTCCAAGAAGATGATTATAATAGTTATTAGGTTTGTTCGCTTGAAAATAAGGTGCCTTCCTCTATAAAATCCAGTCATGTCATACACATCATTATAATATATTCTGTGCATTGGTTCTAATAGTTAAGTACTTTGGTCCTTGTTCCTCTCCATTGCATGTCACATAAAAGTACAGGAAACATACAAAACCAACTTATTTAAACATAAACTGACTTAGGGCCTGTTTCACAATGTCCGAGTAGGCACTACTCACTGAATAAATTCAAAAATGGAACAGAATTTGCATGAAATTATGTGCCAAGTAAGATACTGGAAACTTAATCATAGGTGGTGAAACAGGCCCTTAATGCAACAAGGCATTCTCTACCAGTCAACCTTTGGGTTAAAAAAGACAACATGTGGTAGGTTTGCACAATAAACAAGTAATATGTATTTCAAAGATAAATAAAATAAGTTGCTTACAACTTATCAAATTAAGAAACATAATCTAATAATTTTATAAGATTAAATTGCTATCTGAACAGTTATCTGACCACTTTAATTATTCATAATTAACAAAACAATGAGAGATTTTACTTATTATTGCATATTTCAGGCACAGATTTTAGTTAAATTTTAGACATGAGTTACAAAAATAATGCTTAAAGCCTGACTTAAAAATGTTATTATCTGTATTATTATTTAATATAAATAAGAAGAAACAGACTGACTGACCTAACAATGTGAAATTTTGTACAAAGATTACTTTTATGGTATAGGCAAAGTACAAATAAAACCCCCAATTTTGTTTGTATTCATATAAGATTTTCTAAAGCCTTTATCTTTGAAACTTGCCAAGATTGGTGACCTAAATAAATAATAAACATTGTAGTTCTTAACCTATCAGATACCCGCAAAACAAGACACAGTAGTAAGACAATAACAGTGCGGTCGCAAGTAACCGTTCGGGGATTCATGAATTAATTTTTTAAAACAGGTTTAGTTTTTCAATAAATTAAGAACTGAATAAAATATGTATTTAGGTGTTATTTCATGAATCCCTGACCGGTCCTATGAGACCGCACTGTTACTGTTTTACTATTGTGTCTCGTTTTGCAGGTATGTGATAGGTTAAAGACCTGTTAAAGGTTTCTTTGATGTTGTTATATTTGAATATAATTGACTATATGTATTTTATAGTAGTTACTCAGATACCCGCGAAACGAGACACAATAGTAAAACATTAACAGCGCGGTCTCATAGGACTGGTTGGGGATTCAAACGTTATTGACTATTTTCCAATGCTAGTTAAACAATACAATGTCACAGATGTTAAAACTGATGTTTACCGCCTCCATAGACTAACTGGAGGTTATTGACCCTGCTATTGTTTTTTATTTTGTCTGTTAATGTTTTTTTACTAACAAAAAGTTTGCTAGGTATAAGGTTATTGTCTTATTGAAGACCACAAACTAGAGATAACTCGCGGATACGCAAGTTTAGAAGTCGTCACGTGGGCATTTTCATTTTAAATGGCGCAGGTGGTTTTTCGGTTGTCCCATGACAACAAAATTATATAAAAAAAATTGGAATCATTTTTTTTAAGAAAAAGCGTATGTGCACTGAAGGTATATTTATATATATATGGATTTGTTTTATTGGTTCCTGAAAGAACACTTTTACAATTTTATTTTAATTAATAATGTTTCGAAAAGGTGTAAAATCATGATGTCCCAATGACAGCATGCATTATTGTATTTAATTTTTTTGATATTTTTTGTACGTCAACTCATGTAGCGACAGTTTGATTTTATTGTTAGATAGTTAATTTATTATTTAAACTAAGCATTTCAGGGCAGTTATTAAAAACATTATTTTAAAAAATATTTAAAACCTGACTTACGAATTCGCGACTACCGGACTTGTCCGGTTAGTGACATGCTTTTTACTATTAAAATACACAAATATTGTGCAAATTCGGTTTTCATGGCAACTCTGGGTACAAATGTCAAAGTTTGGAACCCCATTTTGTAGTCAGTCACGCAAGGTGTCCAGCTAGGGCGGTACGTTTCGCGGCACAAAAAGTTTGGTAAAAAAAAACTTTTGACGTTAGTAACGTTTTTTTACGTAAATATGAAGTTTGATTTTATTTATTTTTTAACTGTACATAACTTAAACACTGCTGAAGGCATAAAAGTAAGATTTTATTGGTTTGTGATAATATTGTTTGAGTATTTTAATTTCGTTTCAAAATGATCGACATTCGTCACGTCCTGTTAGTAACCGTTACTATAGGATGGACAAAAAATGTTACGAAACAGACATGTAAAGCTTAGAACTCATGAATTAAACTGTCGAAATTTATTTATTGATGACAACGGTTAGATTCTTTAAATATATTCCTTATATTTTAAATGTCGGTTCGTAAGTTTGAATATTTGACACTCAATCCCACAGAAGCGGGTGTTCGGATTTGGATGAAATTTGGCACCTAGATAGGTTTTTATTACGATATAATGCCAATAACAGTTTTTAACAGCAATAACAACTGCAAATCATTATTTATTTTTTTAACTTTATTTTTGTGCGATATTTCAAGCGCCAAAATATATAACGGCCGTACTGTAACTGATAAGCAATTTGGACTGTTTTTTTTTAAATAAATTAGAAGTTATATACTGATTAAGTTATTCGTCCAAGTGTGAATTTTATAAAAAATATATAATGAAGATAACATGGTTGTTATGTTGTTGATTATTAGTTTGTTGGTTAATAGTTAATTAGTTAGGGCTAGGCCGACGGACAATGATCACTCACTGCATTCTTAACGCGAACGAACGAAAAAATTTATTTGGTACATCGAGTATCTTAATCATCGTTTATTACAAAATGTTTTATTAAAATACATATTTAATATATGCATTTCTATTTAATTTGATCTATGTATTTACATACACATTTCATAGAACTAACATTTTATACGATTTAAACCTTACAGTGAGCACTATTCTTAACAATTCTGTTTCGTCACGTCACATGTCCCTTTAGTAACAGTCCCAAAATATTTTTGTCGTTTTTTATTTTTATTTTTTTAAATATTATGTGGAATATTATTATTAAAATATTATAAATAAAGAAAAAAAAAGTACATAAACACTATATTCCAAGTTTATTATTCCTTGACTGATGAAATAAGTTACACGAAAATTTAAAACTTGCATTTGGTCAAAATGTTACGATACAGACCAAATTGTTGAAATTTTAAATAAAGATAAATATCTATTGACTAAGTAGTAATATTTAATTTCATTAATTGATATTATAAACTTATACTGAGCGCTTTTTTTCATTTAATTTCCAGCAGTTTATTTGTTATCACGATTTGATTT
Source organism: Mythimna separata (assembly GCA_030763345.1). Taxonomy (NCBI): domain Eukaryota; kingdom Metazoa; phylum Arthropoda; class Insecta; order Lepidoptera; family Noctuidae; genus Mythimna; species Mythimna separata. Next base: position 22,960,398 of record CM061184.1, on the reverse strand, counting down.
TTGTTACTAAAAAGACATTTTTAGCCTGACTTACTTTAAAAAAATAATTTTAGAAAATAAAATACGCATTTCTGCACGTAATTATTACATTTAATCATAACATAAATATATTTTTTACAATAATTCAAAATTCAAAGTGTCCTAAAACAATAATAATTTAAAAGGTTGTTTTTTAAAACCTGCGCCATTTAAAATGAAAATGCCCACGTATTAGACAAATGCCTGGTCAAAAAAATAAATAAGTAAGTGTTTGAAGTTACTTACGTTTTTTTTTTATTTCAACCTTCACACAATCTTTAGAAGTATTCCTGTCTCTGTCGGCACCAAAGGTTTCGGCACCCAAGCTCTTCCCGTTTCTGCACCAATAGGTATTTTGGATTGGGACCTACCATCCAAAATACGTATTGATGCCGAAACGGGAATAGCTTGGGTGCCGAATAGGTACTTCCTCAAAAACATTCTTCTACCTACAGCAGATGAGCTGCTTGTACTGACTATGCATGATAGTAGAAAATTATCCCAAAGGAACATACTCCAGGGATAAAAAGTATCCTATGTTCTGTTCCAGAACATGGTCTACCCATGCGCCAAGTTTATTTTATTATGTACTAGCCTTAGCCCGCACCTTCGCCCGCGTACATAAAATATAGCCTATGTCACTCAGGAATACAGCAGCTTTCTATTGGTGAAAAAATTTTAGCAATCCTCATACAAACAAAAAAACAAACTTTACCTCTTCATTATATTAGTGTAGATCATAAACTAGTGCTTGACTGAGATCCCACCTGATGGTTAGCAGTGATGCAATCGTTTCATCGAAATCCGTTTAGCTTTTCGAGGATAAAGATGACGAAGTTACACACACTCGTGTTTTTATGTTACACACACTAGTTCTAGTGTGTTTTGTTACACACAAACTTTCGTCTTTATAATATTAGTATGATTAACACCTTGAAGCCAGTTGTTAAGTGCATATGTATAAGTGCAATGTGATGACATTGCTATTCCGAACCCTGTGACACCTGTGTGTGATGTGTGTCAATCAATGACGAACACATACAATACATTTGTTTAATACATATTTACAAGTGCTTGAGTAAACAACTGTTCATGCAAATGCATGACACGTTCGTTTGTCAGAAATGTCACGATTTGACAGTTTCCTACTTGCTGACGGACGACGTTAGTTTCTTATGCCCGTTTTCGATATGCTATCTATCTACAGTTGCAGCTACTAAAGATAAACAAATCTATCCTTTTGCCCTTACTTGCTTTCCTATAACCTACAGACGGAGAGCATTTCCTACCAAAAGTTGTGGATGGATAATTAGAATCCTACTGTTTATCGGGGATAGCTATCTATCTATGAACTGCGGTAGGTTATTGAAAACGGGCGTTAGTTACTGATGTGATATTGATGAAATTTTGGTACGAAGTAAGCTTGAACGCAAAGAAAGGATTTAGGAGACAAACATTTTATGTTTTTTTTCCGTAATTTGGTAATAAATTAATGAATCATATGCGAAGATGATGCACCTTAATAAACCAGCGAATTCGCGGGCAGAAATCAGTTGCAAAATACGTACGTACGTTTCCATGTCAATGAACTTAGTGGTGATGTTTATGTTTAGAGCTCTTTGACCAATAAGGAAAAAGTATGTGACACTATAGCCTTGTCTGGTCTCGTATTTAGTTTCTATGTCATTGTAGATGTACTAAATGGAAGCAATTGGGTACTAGTTATCTATGAAGAAGTATTCTTGTTTCGGCACCCAAACTAGAGTGCGTCTAATGAAAGCGCGACCTTAAGTTATTTTAATATTTAATTGGCAACATTATTCAGCCGCAATAAGGCCGCAATTGTAGGAAATAAAAAAAATGTTATGTGTCAAGACATGATTCTCCTCCTACTATGTAGTTAGTAATAGCCAATAGGTCACATACATTTTTTTTTTATTTAACCTCTTTTTCTCAGGTCGCGCTTTCATTAGACGAACTATATTCCAGATTGCTTGATTGAGTTTTGTATTGGTTGATGTAACCAATCATCATTATCATCTCAGCCGAAAGACGTCCACTGCTGGACATAGGACTCCCCCAAGTAATGTAACCAATACAAAATCCCAATCCAAAATACCTATAGGTGCCGAAACGGGTATACTTCTTCCGTCCTTATCCAAATTTAGTTGCGGTCGATGTCTTCCTGAATACTACTTTATTAGTAGTAAATTTCCTGTCTTAATTACCAATTACGTTACATAGTTGGCGACTATTTCCTTTAAGACATTGTATAGTTAGAATATCCTTCATTTGCCTCTTCAGTCGTAATATTGGCAGTGCAGACGAACAATGCGTTGATGCAACGCGCAACGGTTGCGCAATGCGTTCGAACGTCTGTGCGTTCTGTACCTATTGTCGATTGTGCGTCTAGGAATATGTGATGTCTTTCATATCGGTACGGTGTGTTACGAGAATGCATAGAATAAGGCCAAGATAATGATGCTGATGAAAGGTCTAAATGGTGTCATGTGAAGGATAAATAGTAGAACATCGGAATAGGATAAAAGCGAGGAGCTCGTGGCTAGATAATAACAGCCTTCGGGTCAATCTTCAAGGTTAAGTAATGCTTTCTAAGGTTGGTCTGTGAATGGATGACCATCTTAACATACCGAGTTTCCTCCGTGCCTCGGAGATCACGTTAAGCCGGTAGGTCCTGGCTGTCATTTGTAGATCTTTGGCAATCGTTACGGATAGTCAGAAGCCAGTAAATCTGACTCCAGTCTTGCCATGAAGTACCGTATTAACTCAGTTAATAGGTTGTGGAGGTCTGGTAGGCAGCCGCTCCTCGTAAAATACTGGTGTTCAGCTGAATCCGGCTTGACTGGAAGCCGACCCCAATATAGTTGGGAAAAGGCTAGGTAGATGATGATGATCATGATCGGAATAGGATAAATTAATAAGAACGATTTATTTTAACTGTATGCACACTCCTCACACAATCCATCCATCTTTGGCCAGCCATTCTAGTTTTTTTTTTTGCAATAAACTATTAACAGCATATTTTACGAGAGTCGTGTGATATTATTATCGTTATCTCTTAAAATAAAGTGTTTCATGGCGGATGTATAATTTTTATGAGAGCCAATTACACGCTCCAGATTTGATGTCTTAATTATTTAATACTAGCTTCTACCCGCGACTTTGTCCGCGCCATCTATTGATTTTTTTTTTAAATTACGCATAAGTTTAACAAAAAAGAATCGGGATAAAAGGTAGCCTGTATTCTTTTCCATGTCAAAGACCATATGCATGCCAAATTTCATCCAAGTCCGTTCAGCCGTTTTTGCGTGAATAAGTAATAAACATTCCACACTTTCACATTTTTTTATTATTTTTTATTTTATTTAATACTAGCTGCTGCCTGCGGCTTCGCCCGCGTGATAGTTGGAAATCATCTCAAGGGAACATACTTCAGGGACTAAAAGTATACTTATGTGATGTTCCAGAGCATGGTCTACCCGCGTACCATAAATCATACCATATTTCATCGAAATCTCGAGGCTCTTCATAAACTAGTGCGCCTCACCATCGACGATTGTATCACTGCTTATTATCAGGTGCCAGGTGGGATAGAAGTCAAGCACTAGTTTATACCATTATCATCTACCTAGCCCACCCACCACCTCCCACTCCTCCCACCTACATCACCCACCTTTTCCCAACTATATTGGGGTTGGCTTCCAGTCAAGCTAGATGTACCAGACCTCCACCACCCATTAACTGGGGTAACACGGTACTTCATGGCAAGACTGGAGTCAGATTTACTGGCTTCTGACTATCCGTAACGACTGCCAAAGATCTACAAATGACAACCTACGGCTTATACCAATTAAGAAAAAAACAAAACCACAGTCATTTTCGTGACTGTCGCGGACAGACAGACATATAAAAAGAAAAACAAGCTATTAATATCGTCAACGGGTATGTTGGTTTAGCTAATTAACATATAAAATTATTACATGCAAATATATTTATAAACAATCCCGTCAAACTCCTTTTTACTGACTACGGCAAAGCCAGTATCGTGGCCTTCCTGGTTATAATAATTTATTTATTGACTTCGTCTGCGAGGACTTCAGAAAAAAAAAGAATCGGGATAAATGGTACCTAGTCCATGTTCTTTTCCATGTCAAAGGCATATGGCCTTTGACATGCCAAATTTCATCCATATCTGTTCAGACGTTCCGCTCCGAAGCCTATAGCCTTCCTCGACAAATGGGCTATCCAACACTGAAATAATTTTTCAAATCGGCTCAGTAGTTCTTGAGATTAGCGCGTTCAAACAAACAAACTCTTCAGCTTTGTAATATTAGTATAGATTTAAAGTGATGTGTTAAACCTATCACATACCCGCGAAACGAGACACAATAGTAAAACAATAACAGCGCGGTCCTATGAGACCGGTCGGGGATTCATGAATTAATTAAGTTTATAATTAAAATTCCCTAGTCCCTATAAAATGCTTAAGTCACCTCAACTCGTACTTTGAGAAATGAAATGTTATGTTGATATTGAGTCAATGACCTCTCTCGTAGGACAAGAGAACTGTGTTGATGTCACCGAGGTCAATAACACACCTGCTCCAACTCAAAACAATAGCTGTTTATTGAAAACTCGTATATTTTTCAAAAACCATAAATTGTTTTCCAACTCCATTAGTTTTAGCTGGAGAAGGTTAAGGGCCTGTTTCACCACCTATGATTAAGTTTCGAGTATCTTACTTGACAGATAATTTCATACGAATTCTGTCACATTTTTGAATTTATTCAGTGAGTAGTGCCTACTCGGACATTGTGAAACAGGCCCTAAGACATATATTTTTTGCCCACGACTAGGGCTTGCAATCCGGATATCCGGATATCCGTATTATCCGGATATCCGCCGATTTTCAAATCCGGATTTTACTGGACTTACTATCCGGATTTTACGGATATTTGTCGTTCCCCCAAAAAGTGTCACAAGTTTACACCGCGCGTCGCATACATCGGCGCTTCACTGTCCCGCATTTGAATATTTCGTAAATTTTTGTTTTATTATAAATTTGATTAGTACTATTGTTGCCTACCTAATAATTGAGTTGATTTTATAAGAAAAGCGATGTTATTATTTTTATATAGGTTTATATGATTGCAATTTTGTGATAAATGTAAGATCTTATTTTTATTTTTTGGAGGTAGGGGAAGTGAGAGCTGTTTCCCTACCTCCAAAAAATAAAAATCCCACACCTCCGTTTTTTTTCCGTTAGGGGAATCATCAGAATGACTTCTCCCACTGTTGGGCGGAGCGGGAGGGCGTGTCAGACTCTTACTGACTAAACCCCTACCCCGTTCCTTCGTTGCCATCGATCTGGGGGACACGGTGACAACCTTTCGGATTCCGTGTTCCCCAGAGGCTTCGGCCCTACCGGGCCCCTACAGTTTGCTGACATCTCCTTGAGGCGACATACCTCCGTTGAAAAGGGAGGATCCTCCGACCGGACGGGTGTTATGTCCGGTGGGCTACTGCCCGATAGATGATTTCGGGTCGTTGTATGTATTCAAATCGCGTGGAGAACTTTGCTTGCGCGATGCAGGATTCTATGACGTCATATGTAGTACATCGTAGTCGCTACACTTTCATTAGAATTGTGTTTAGTTTGAAAAGATACAAATTATTTGTATATGGATATGGATGTTTAATTGTATAATTTAAAAAAGTGAACATGTAACTTTTCGGGATTGTTCTTTGCTTAATATTTTATTAATAAGGGTTATTTGTTTACTCTGAAATATTTTGTTAATTTTTGATTTATTATAATTTGATTCATACTATATTAAGAATTTTAGAGCTTTGAGAATATGGAAAGTCATATTTTTATTTGTTTTAAGTAGGTTGATTTGATTAGGATCTTGTTATTAGTGATAAATGTAAGATCTCCTTCTTAATTTGAATTGTTTTTGTTTAGTGACACCGATACCACACAAATGCTATTAAATTTGTGTACATGCTACAAATTATTTGTGCAGCATCGGTGTTTTAATATATAATTTTGAAAAATGTATAATTTTTTTATGAGATTGTTACTTAAAATATTGATATAGTTTATTATTATTTGTCATTCAGCTAAACAGACTGATTAAAACCTGTTACAAAAGCTTAATAGTGTTATTTATAAAAAAATATCAAAATATCCGTATTATCCGCATTATCCGGATAATCCGGATAGTAAAAATGTTAATATCCGTATTATCCGGATAGTAAAAATGAGCGGATATTGCAAGCCCTACCCACGACTTCGTTCGCGTCAATGTCACTTATATCATAAGAGAAGTTGAAATCGAAGCCTATAATAAAAAGTAGATTTTTAGGGACTACATGAGACCGACGTACAGTACGGCCGTTATAAGTTGGCGAGTCTGAAGTTAGCATTATGCAATTTGCAGTTGTTATTGCTGTTTAAAACCGTTATTGGCTTTTATTTTTTTAAAACCCTTATTTTTGTACGATATTTCAAGCGCCAAAATTCTCAGAGCCTAACTTCAGACTCGCCAACTTATAACGGCCGTACTGTACACGGGTGCGACGCCTGTGTTGTACGTAGAACCGCGTCGCGTGGCGTAGATCTATCGTAGCACTACAAGTCTAGTTGCCATATAAAATATATGGAGACCGACGCGCCCAGATCGGCGTACGTGGCCCACGTATGCCCAATGTAGTTCTTTCTACCTTTAGAAATGTTTTGGAAGGTGGAATATTCAGCAGTAATACTAATAATAAAAGAAAACTTCATAATACAAGTTTTTTAAAACAAGAGACCTTTGAAACTCGATACTGACGGATCTTGTATTATTTTTGTTTAAGCACAGAAACAGCTTTTCTTTAATTGCCAAGGAGTGGTTATAAATAAATCGATTTCTTTGATTATATCACCATCATTCCACCGATATAAACTTTCATTTGTGTTTGATATGAGAGCGGTAAGCCGTAGGTCCCGGCTGTCATTTGTAGATCTTTGGCAGTCGTTACGGATAGTCAGAAGCCAGTAAATCTGACTCCAGTCTTGCTATGAAGTACCGTGTTACCCCAATTAATGGGTTGTGGGGGTCTGGTAGGCAGCTGCTCCTCGTAAAATACTGGTATTCAGCTAAATCTGGCTTGACTGGAAGCCGACCCCAATATAGTTGGGAAAAGGCTAGGTAGATGATGATGAGAGCAGTAGTGGTGGCCCGGTGGTATCGGCCTTGACTTAAGACTTGTAGGTCGTTACTGCTTTCAAAAAACAGTATACGAAAACATCGTGAGGAAACCGGCATGCCCTAGAACCAAACTTCAAAAGACACGTGACATCCGCCAACCCGCACTGGGCCCGCGCGGTGGATTACGGCCTATTCCCTCTCCTAGAGAGGAGGCCTGAATCCCAGCAGTCAGAACATTACAGCAGTCAGACAGACGGACGGACAACAAAGTGATCCTATAAGGGTTCCGTTTTTTCCTATTGATAAAAATTCGTAGACATGTGACATCCACTATTCCGCACTGGGCTCGCGTGGTGAAATACGGCCCCATTCCCTCTCTTATGCCGCGGCCACACACTCGACGAGTAGCATGGGAAGTAACGAGGAAAGGAGGCAGAGACATAGTGTGGCCACGTTACTCGTCATGCCACTCGTCATGCTCCTCGTCCTGCCCACTGCTTCCTATCTTGTCGGTCTTTGCGCGCGAGAGAGAGAGAGCAACATCGCGGCAAATCACGGCAGCGCGAGGAGCAGAGCGATGAGCAGCGCGAGGAGCATAGTCTGGCCGCGGCATTAGAGAGGAGGCCTGAGTCCCAGCAGTCTAAACATTAAAAGGCTGATTAAGCTGATGTTATGCGTAAAGGCCTAATACACCACTCGTTTTTACGACCGGTCTACGTAGACTGTCGTTGAGTCTACGTACAAGTAAGAACGTGTTACCCTTATTACACGCAACGTAGACTAAGACCGTTAAGCATTTTACGCCCGTTTTCAATAAGCTATCTATCTACAGTTACAACGAATAAAGATAAACAAATCTATCCTTTTGCCCTTACTTGCTTTTCTATAACCTACCGACGGATAGCATTTCTTACCAAAAGTTGTGGATTGATAGATTTCTATCTATCAATCCACAACTTTTGGTAAGAAATGCTTATCGGGGATAACTATCTATCTATGAACTGCGGTAGGTTATTGAAAACGGCCGTTAGTATGTTCCGATCTAACTGCAGTATCCTGTTCTCATTTTCCTTAAAGATTCGTAAATAAGAAAGTCCTTTTCGTACCTAACAAGTACCTAAATGCAGTCTCGAATTCGCGAAAGGTCGATTGTCATGCGATCGGGCGGTCGCATCGAAAGTGTCCGCCTCGCAGAATACTGATAGAATCCACGACAAAAAGCGTCCGTTCTCATTTTCCTCTATAGAAAGTTATTTATTACGTAGCGAGATAAATTATAATAATCCTTGTGATGTAAGCAATGTCATTAATGTGGTTGATGATGTAAAATGTTATGAGATGTTGATGGGTTGGCGAAAGGTGTGGTGTCGGAGTTGATATTTTGTTTTTTAGGCCCATAGCAAGGATCTGTGTGGTCCAGAACGCAAAAGGGAGGTCCTTCAGCTCCACAGGTGTGATTTTACTCAGTAAAAATCTGACTGTCGCTCTCGCTCCGACCAGATCGGGAGAAGTTATTTGACGTTTTCGCATAATTATGATCACGAAAATTGGGACCTTTCTTTGTGATTATCAATGTGTGTAAGTTTAACTAAAAGAGTGGACATTGAGGTTCCTTCATGTTCTTCCTCAACGAGATCTACGTTTTAGAACGCGCAAATTGATTTAATTCATGAATCCCCGACCGGTCGCATGAGACCGCGCTGTTATTGTCTTACTATTGTGTCTTGTTTTGCGGGTATGTGATAGGTGTCTCTTACTGACTGATTCTCTGACAAACAAAAGCAGGTTAAAAAATTCGTCTTCTCTCTTCGTGTCGATGCACTCATATTAAACTCTTTTGACCAATATTTGGCAACTTGCACGGCTCTGTCATTGACCTCGCATAGATCCTGAAAAGTACTGGTAGTAGTGCAGGTACCCTCTAAGGCTATAAAATAAATTAGTAGAAATTATCTAGGCTAGATAATAACAGCCGCACGGGTCGATCTTCAAGGTTAAGCAACGCTTGCCAAGGATGGTCTGTGGATAGGTCTCGGAAAGCACGCAGGTCCCGGCTGTCATTTGTAGACCTTTGGCAGTCGTTACGGATAGTCAGAAGCCAGTAATTCTGACTTCAGTCCAGGCAGCCGCTCCTCGTAAAATACTGGTATTCAGCTAAATCCGGCTTGACTGGAAGCCGACCCCAATGTACTTAGTTGGGAAAAGGCTAGGTAGATGATAAAAAACTATGAATAATTCATAGAATTTCGTGAATTTTCTGGAATGGAGTCGTATTTTCAATATCCATGGTGTTACATTTTTGATTTGAAAGTAAATTCCAGTAAATTCTCAAACTGTCGAGTTCTCATATCGATACTTTTATGGTTGGCAGTTGGCATAACAATGCCAAGTAAAGACGCACAAGTTACTTTTAAAATTCAGTACACAATCGCGAATGTTCCAAGCATTACGAATTCAAGTATATAGTGGATATAAACAGGAAAAAAAGTACACTTATTTGGCTACAGTTCAATATTATTTCCTGATTTTGGCGGTTTATTTCAAGGAACAAGAATAACATGTTATCGAACACTTTATCAGCTTATTTTTTTCAAGTTGGAAATTATCAGAATGACTTCTTCTGCTTTTGGGCAGAGTGGGAGGGCGTATCAGATTTTTACTGACTAAACCCCACCCCGTACCTTCGTTACCTTCGATCAGGGGACACCGAGCTAACCTTTCTGAAATCCATGGCCCCAGAGGCTTCGGCCCAGTTTGCTGACATATCTTTGAGGCTCGCGTGAAACAGAACGCGCCGAACACTTTATCAACTGGCATGTGGAAATAACGTGCAGTAAAGATTGAATTTCGAAATTATTTTCTTTGATTAAATTTTTATAACTTGAACGCACTGAACGAAATTTCCAACAATTCAATGCTTCGTGATGTTTGAAAGATGGTCAGCTTGGTAACGAAATAATAAAATAATCATCATGTAGCTAGCCTTTTTCCCAACTATATTGAGGTCGGCTTCCAGTCAAGCCGGATTTAGCTGAATACCAGTATTTTAGGAGCGGCTGCCTACCAGATCTCCACAACCCATTAACTGGGGTAACACGGTACTTCGTGACTAAAATAATAATACGATTTATTTTCTCATCATCATGATAAATTATATTTATTTTGCAAGTAGTTACAGTAAGCATATTGGGAAGGAGATTGGTGCATAAACTAGGATTGAGGTCTGTATTTCAGGACACTAGGATTCCACTCTTAGGTTTTATTAACATAGTTATATTAATCTAGTGCTCTTAGGAACAATTGTCGCAAACATTAACAATATAATATTTTTATAAAATTATAACTATTTTATACAATTTATTATACAAGTGCTGTGTACGCCTGTAAGTGACAAATTCACCATAACATTATTTCTTCATTTACTTTCCTGTTTTATAATGGGAACCAGTGAATGAGTGTCGATTTATATAAACAAAATATTTACGGTCTAAATTCTTTATGTATATTATTGTGGAACACTACTACTTCTCAGTTAGCAAAACATCTATATTCGTAAATTTCACAATAACGTTTTCTCCCCTTTTTACGCGTGACTCCAATTTTATCTGAAAAGAAACTGCCGCGTGACTTTTAATATTTGCCTACCTGAGTTGGAAACTTTCGGAGGGACCAATCAACGAACAATCGTCGACGTGGAAGCCTCAACAGTGTTAGAACGTGACTCCGTCCAATTTGCGAACAGCTGCGAAGGAAGTTTTATATAAGAACCTATATTTGTTACACTTATTTTCATCATTTTATGTGGAGAACATTTTCTGATGCGTTTTTTATCCTACAATGTTGCATGTTTATTTGCTGTTTCGCGCAAAAACGACTACGAATTTCGATGAAACTTTGTACAAGGGTAGTAAATATCGTGAAACTAAGGATACTTTTTATCTCGGGATAATCATATTCCCTTGGGATAATTTTCTACTATCAGGTGGGCGAAGCCGCTGGCAGAACCATATCTAGTGCTTGACTGCGATCCCACCTGGATGATTTGTGATGCAATCGTTGATGGTGATGCGCACTAGCCTATTCACTCTAGTCAATAAATGTAATAAATGACGAGACGAAACGCTTAGTCCGGACTGTAGAACTTTCAACCACGTAAAGGTAGACACTCGCCGTACATCGGATTGTCCGATGGTAGAAAGGAGATGGCAGAATCGAGTCGTGTAATTCCTGCACACACTTGCCGTACCGTGTCTCAGAAAACGCGTAAAGCCGTTCGTCCCGGTTGTCTTTCGTAGATCTTTGACAGTCGTTATAGGTAGTCAGACACGAGAAAGTCTTACTATCGACTAGCTTGTGGAGATCTGATAGGCAGTCGCTTCATGTAAGCGCGGGTATTCAATCATATCCTGTTAGACTGGAAGCCGACCCCAAAGCTCGTTGCGTTAAAAGGTTAAGGAGATGATTTTTAGTAACTTACGATCCGAAAAAGATAAGATTAAGGGAGTTCGTGGCTAGATAATAACAGCCACACGGGTCGATCTTCAAGATTAAGCAACGCTTGCCAAGGTTGGTCTGTGGATGAGTGACCTCAGAAAGCACGTTAAGCCGTAGATCTTTGGCAGTCGTTACGGATAGGGACACTCCCTCCACCTTCCCATGGCCCGACCAACTAACAACTGTTATACGGGCCGAATCGTGGGGCGGCTGCGGACTTAGCACCCTTGGCCGTCGTTACGGATAGTCAGAAGTCAGTAAATATGACTCCAGTCTTGTCCATGAAGTACCGTGTTACCCCAGTTAATGGGTTGTGGAGGTCAGGTAGGCAGCCCCTCCTCGTAAAATACTGGTATTCAGGTAAATCTGGCTTGACTGGAAGTCTATCCCAATGTAGTTGTGAAAAAGGCTAGGAACATGATGATCTGAAAAAAGATATTACAAAAAAAACAGTAAAGGAGGCTTCTAAAAATCAATGAACATGTTTACATTACTTTCACTAGTCAGTTAGGTTTGGACCACATCTGGCAAATATTTACCGGAGTCACGTGACCGGTGAATTAGCACAGTTTTTGCTAGTTGCCTGTGTGTTAGCAAGCAAGACTTGCTGTTGATTTGGCATGTAGGTGTGAGGATGTGGTTACGGTATTTAAATAGTTATTGTGGTCCTCGAAGGCAAGAGCAGACTTAATGCCAAAACTTAGTGCGCTAGTACACACTAAGAAATGTTACCGTGTCTGCGGCAGACAGGATTAATAATGTACAATTGTACACGATATGAATTTTGTCGGGTCTAGGGACGAAAATGTATCCTGGCACCCCCTTACCTACCCCGGCCCCCTGCCACACCATAGCAGCTTCACTGTCGCGTCTAGTGCAGACAAGATTTTCTTCTTGGTCAGTGTCAAAGCAGTTTCAACGCAGTTCGGGTGTAGAAATGACACGAATTCTTGCATAGGCCCGATGGTTTTTCTTAACGTGTACAATCGGCCTTAGCATTCATTTAGTACTTGTAATAAGGAATCACCCTCCTTTCTAGCCATCGGCGGGGCCATGGGTTAGCTTCTGAAAGGAAAACCCAGGACCCTGGAACGAAGGCAAAGAAGGAACGGATTGAGTTTCAGTCAGTAAATGGCTGACAATCCTTTTCACTTCGCCTTGAGCGGGTGAAGTTACATGAAGACTTTCTCCACTATCACTACTTCCCTTTTCTTTCCTATTACTCTTCATACAGTCCATCCATGGTTTTCCTTGGCCTCCCTCTCCAGCCATGGTCGAATTCGCGATATTATCACTTAATAGTAATATAGTAGTAATAATCACTTTTATTGCATCTCGGAACGACTTTACCCTGTATCGATCGAGTGATCATTCTAGGAGTTGTCAACAGAGATAGATACTTAGTACCCCCTGGACGTAAAATATTCATTCATAAGCGGCGGTCTTACTTCAGGTAGATGGTTCCGTGTTTGTCATTCACAAACATAAAAAAAAAAAACGATGTGACGTATTTTGACGCTCAAATTTTAATGTGATGTTATTCATGCGACATGCGAACTGGCACGTAGTTTAAGCGGTGGCTTGCTACAAAGGATTTCGCCTATTTAGTACCTACTTGTCATACCAGCTGATTAAATGCCAATTAAGGAATTTGTTGATAAGTGACAATTTGTTTACTAAATGGTGTCTAAATTTTGCTCCTTTTTAAGAATATGATATTGACTAGGTTGCTTTCTAGGTAAGCGTGCTTCATCGTCGACAATATCATCGCTTACCATCTGGTTAGTAGGTCATAAGCGAAACTTTTATGAAGAAAATGTTGATTATAAGGTCAAAACCTTTTTTTTTATTACACTATGTATACTATAGGATGGTGCGGGTGACAGCTGTGGGATTCATACAATGTAGCTACCTATCCTATTCTCTCACCTTAAAGACCCTTTGTAAAAAAGACCTGAGTTCTTTTTCATGATCACTAAAGTATGGCGTTAAAAACCTCTCCCACATCGCTGTCGACTGGTAATGTGCCCAAAAGACTGGCGGCGTTGCCACGCTGTATAGCAATACTTATTTTCTGTCCGAGGTAAAAGCCAGCCCTTGGGTCACGCGAAGTGTCAACAAGGCTGCCAGCCTTGTTGATTACCAGTCGACTGCGTTTTTTTCACGCCATACTTTAGTTAGTTTTTAGTTAGTTCAATTACTTTAGAGTTTTTATTATACTGTAGGTAAATAAATATAAGATCACTTAGATGAGGTTAATGTGATAAAGTATGAGTAATGCGTATTATGCGTCATCTCGTATAACAGTAAAAATACATTCACTTTCTATCTCAGCCAATTTTAAATCACTTGACAACCTCTTGAACAAAAATAACTAGTTATTTACTTTGAAAGTGAATACTCGTATGCGCAGTTCTTGATAATAAAAAACTTCGTAAAGTAAAAGTGTACTTAAACATAGTAAAAACGATGCACGGTTGTACGTTGGTCTACTATCTCACTGTTTTTAAAGATCATCAAGGGATGCAGAGGTCATGGACTTCTGTAGTAATGAAATTACTGCTTTTTTCAATAACAATACTCGTATAGTTATACCAGTACCATTTCATCATCTGCCTAGCCTTCTGACTGTCCGTAACGACTGCCAAAGATCTACAAATGACAGCCGGGACCTACGGCTTAACGTGCTTTCCGAGGCACGGAGGAAACTCGGTATGTTAAGACGGTCACCCATCCACTGACCAACCTTGGCAAGCGTTGCTAAACCTTGTAGATCGAACCTTCTGGCTGTTATTATCTAGCCACGAGCTCCTCTCTACATCAGGATCTATAAGAGAAAAATAACAGAGCCGTACAGGTTGCCAAATACAGGTCAGAATTTATTTTATGAGATAATATCGACAAAAAAAGAAGAAGAAGCATCTACCCGCGGTTTTACCCGCTTGAAAAGTTATTCCAAAGAAATAAAGATACTTTTTATGTAAGGGTTTACGCGCCAATCCAGTCTTTAAGTCGTGAAAAAGTACCTGAACAGATAAATAGATGCATTGAGTCAGACCATCTACCCAGTCTTTTCCCAACTATATTGGGGTCAGCTTCTAGTCAAGCCGGATTTAGCTGAATACCAGTATTTTACGAGGAGCGGCTACCTACCAGACCTCCACAACCCATTAACTGGGGTAACACGGTACTTCATGACAAGACTGGAGTCAGATTTACTGGCTTCTGACTATCCGTAACGACTGCCAAAGATCTACAAATGACAGCAGCGTGGTATATATAACACACTGATAGCAATAGTGCAACGCACACGTCGTAGAAAAACAAATGAAACAACAGAAAACATGTATAATTTTTGTATTGTATCATTTGTTTTACTATCTCCAGTATGCCAAAGCTGGAGATATATAAGTTATTGGGTTCGACCATAAGTTTTATGTAATTATTGTTATTTCCAGGAAATGGAAAATGTGGTTCTTAAAATTGCGGAACAAGATCGAATGATGCGTAAGCGAGTGAATGAGGAGTATGAGGAGTTCTTAAGAGGATTAGACATCATGTTGTAAAAAAAAATTGACAGTAAATTCTAAAGATTTTTTTCGAGCGCGTGAAAGCCAGGCTTTTTCTGTGCAATTCCTTTCAAGTTATGACATGATTTTTCATGAGAGCAGCTTTTTTTTTAATTGTTATAAACTAGTGCTTGACTGCGATAATGGGCCATCCAAAAAAACTCTTTAGTTTTAAATAAGTTCAGATAGAATTATTTGGGGGAACCTTTCCACGGTCGAATACAATATATTTTGAATTCAATACATTTGTCAATATTATTGTGTCATTTGAGTTATAATTATTCCCCTACTAATCCTACTATACACAGTTTTCTGAAATTCCAATTAAGTATGTAAACACTTGGCATCAGATACATTAGGGGCAAATTGTCCCCCTAACATGACGGCAACGCTGTCAAATGTTCAACTTGTTGTCAAAATGTTGGGGGACATTCTGCCCCCTAAAGTATCTGAGGCTTTGATTAACTTTTACTTTTTTTTTGCGATAAGTGAAGCAAAAATGTTAGTGGCAATCGAGAACTGTTCATTGTCTCTTCGATACGAACGCAATAGAAATGTCAATTTTAATTAATTGTAATAGTTGTTTCAATTAAATATTTATTGGTTTATCATTGTCGAGTTTTGATTTAGTAGTGATAAATGCAATGTCGCACCGCACACGATGAATGATAATACCTTTCGTTTTATAGTATATTCTAATAATATACAATGAGAGGAGCTCGTGGCTAGATAATAACAGCCGCACGGGTCGATCTTCAAGGTTAAGCAACGCTTGCCAAGGTTGGTCTGTGGATGGGTGACCATCTTAACGTACCGAGGTTCCTCCGTGCCTCGGAAAGCACGTTAAGCCGTAGGTCCCGGCTGTCATTTATAGGTCTTTGGCAGTCGTTACGGATAGTCAAAAGCCAGTAAATCTGACTCCAGTCTTGCCGTGAAGTCGGTACTTCACGGCAAGACTGGAGTCAGATTTTGGAGCCAGACCTCCACGACCTATTAACTAGGGTAACACGGTTGTTACCCTAGTTAATAGGTCGTGGAGGTCTGGTAGGCAGCCGCTCCTCATAAGTTACTGGTATTCAGCTAAATCCGGCTTCACTGGAAGCCGACCCCAATACAGTTGGGAAAAGGCTAGGTAGATGATGATGAATATAATTAAAATTATTTCTTTAGAAGGTATTAGGCGGCCCCTAGACCTACAATAACATTGTACAATACTTTATATTGTACAATAAGATTGAAAGGCGGTGTGAATCCAAACGAGCAATTATATTGCACAATAATACGTACTGCACAATGTTTTCATGTTCAGTCGGAGTACGTCTACTCCTCGTGATGACGAACAACAGACTGAAAAATATTGCGCAATACTGACCCTACACGATGCAATGAAAAACTATGGTGCAATAAAAATTAGACTCGCTCAAACTTTCGGTCAATCATTGCGCATTCTTCAATATTAGCCCTAGACGATTAATTATGTTGCACAATACACAATATTGCGCAATATAATTGATCGTCTAGGGGCCGCTTTAGAAAGTGTCACAATTACGTGCCTAACTCAATTGTAAATATTTATTATCTGCAAATATAGATTTTTGTAGCGAATATACTCGTACAAGATTTTTCTGATCCAGGGGACGTCCGAAAAACCTGTTCCTTAGTCTAGAATTGATAAAATCAGTGCAATATTATGAAGTGAGATAACTGGATGTAAGGGACAGCCCTCCACAAACTTTAAGGGACTAAATTTGTAGGAGTATGTTCAGATTCGTCTACTGAGCAAGCCCTTAAAGTTTGTGGATGGCTGTCCCTTACACCCAGTATTATACAGGCAGAAAAAACTTCACTTTGACGGTTAAGCAGTTATCAGATTTTGAATTAAACTATTGTATGTGGCACGAGGATCATCGTCATCGGTACCAACTTTCTTTTTGAATTATTTTGTTTTCTGTCTTCCTCGTTTACTCATAGCATTCTAAGAAGTGAGGCGTCACTGGTAAAATCTAACTTACAAATTCGTGGCAAATAGGTAGGTTCGTCTTATGTGCAATTCTTCCTGTCTTTGTTGGCTCATCCATCACCAAGTAAAAATACCTGGGTATGTCCGTTGTCCCCATTATGCGTGTCCTAAGTGATTAAATAGTGTCCCGGGTTTAAAAAATTTAAAAGTTCTTAATAGGAATCTTGTTTCTTTTCTCCTTTGTCCGTATGTTCGTAAGGGGACAACTGTAAGGGAATTTTATGACATAATAATATTTTTGTTGAGGAGCTCATCATCATCTGCCTAGCCTTTTCAAAACTATATTGGGGGTCGGCTTCCAGTCAAGCCGGATTTTAGCTGAATACCAGTATTTTATGAAGAGCGGCTGCCTACCAGACCTCCACAACCCATTAACTGGGGTAAAACGGTACTTCATGACAAGACTGGAGTCAGATTTACTGACTTCTGACTATCAGTAACGACGTCTGTGGATGGGTGACCATCTTAACATACCGAGTTAGCACACAAGCACGTTAAGCCGTAGGTCCCAGCTGTCATTTGTAGATTTTTGGCAGTCGTTACGGATAGTCAGAAGCCAGTAAATCTGACTCCAGTCTTGCCATGAAGTACCGTGTTACCTCAGTTAATGGGTTGTGGAGGTCGCTCCTCATAAAATACTTGTATTCAGCAAAATCTGGCTTGACTGGAAGCCAACCCCAATAATAGTTGGGAAAAGGCTAGGTTGATAGAGATTCTCTCTTCAAGTCGACCTTAACATGACTTCTTCTTTTGCCATCCTTGAGTAAGTCTGACTGTTTTATTGTTCGCGTGATTTTTACTTGACATCTCGATATCATTTGAATATTATTATGTGCCTCTCCAATCTAATCTTCGCCTCTATTTTTCCACATAAATCGTTATGTAATCTGATCATTTTTTGCTTGAAAAACATCAACAACAAACTAGTCGAAATATAATATAACAAACCTACTTCATAATCTGACATAACTAGAAAGGTCGACTGTGAAACACATTTTAGCGATGCGCCTGTTTGTGGGGGGTCCCCCATGTTTTGAAGGGGGGTAATTCACACTCCTGGAGTCCACAGCCGTTAGTGACATGAGAACACAAATCCTGGGAACACCGAGATCAATGATTGATGTCCTGAACAAACCCAAGAAGATAGTTTGCTTCTGGAATGAGGTGGGCTGGTTCGAATAAAGGCCAGAGGGCCCACGCAGAATGGTCCAATGGGATTAAGTGCGGAAACCAGAACGCAAAGATAAGAAGGGGGAATTAGAAGAAGAGATGAAGAAGAAGGAAAGAAACGAAAGAATAATACATAGGTACTGAAGCCTTCGCAGTGTTCAGCCCTAGTGGGTTCATTTTGCTGATATCTTTTCGAGGCGCGTGGAGTGCTGTCGACTCCAACTTGGTCCTTACTTGATCCGTCTGGAGTCTGGACGGCAAGCTACCCATTACACTCCGTTCAGAACCTCGCGATTACGGTGGCCAGGAACCGCTTTTCAAATATTGACGCTTGTAGAAGACCTCTCAAAACGGTGAAGGAAAAGTTCGCGAGGAAACCGGCATGTTCTACAACCAAAAATTCGAAGACATGTGACAGCCACCAATCCGCACTGGGCCCGCGTGGTAGATTACAGCCCATTCCCTCTCCTAGAAAGGAGGCCTGAGTCCCAACAGTGGGAACATTACAAGGCCGATAATGCTAATAAATGGAGGATCTTTAGAATATAAATGAC
The DNA here is from genome assembly GCA_030763345.1 of Mythimna separata. Lineage (NCBI taxonomy): Eukaryota > Metazoa > Arthropoda > Insecta > Lepidoptera > Noctuidae > Mythimna > Mythimna separata. Next base: position 22,941,356 of record CM061184.1, on the reverse strand, counting down.
ATAAAGTGAGAAAAAGTTGACGTACATAATCAGGTACTCCACTTATTGATGGACTGTGTGCGGTATGAGTCTGCGAGAAATAATTTGTTTAGAGTCTTGAAGTTGAACAGACTTGAAGTAGGCACATTCAATGGAATTTTGGCTCAACCAAATAGCGATGATGCGAGGAGTCTGTTTAGATTCATGGCCCAGGTCTGATTAACATGTATTTAGGGTACAATGGGACTGACATATGCATTGCGATTACAAATGTCCCTAAATAAATAAGAGAAAAAAAACAGGTAGCATTTACGGAAGGCGTGTCGCAATGACTCGGTCGAAATATAAACTGGCGCGGAGATATTACAAGCGATCCTTTACCGTTAGATATCTGGCCGGCCGTCGCGGTTACCGCTACGAACGATTAGCATTTTAGGTGAAGGTAAACTGGCCATGTTAACTGAACACCACCTTCCGACGCAAATACTACCTTATCAGTCAAGATTTAAGGTTGGGATTGGATTGGTGGAAGACTCGCAGAAAGAAAGTCGATTATTTACAAGAAATTATTTTGATTGAAATGTTTTGTCTGACTGCTGATCGATAAGTTGACGTGGTTTTGTTAAATTAATTAATCGGATCTGTCAACTTAATTCTTTATTACACACAAAAATCACTCAATATGGTACACTGTGATTTGACAATTCATTTATTTATTTTATTTATTTACTTTAACATAACACGGCCAAAGGCCAATTACACTAGTTAAAGACGTGTTTTATACAAGATTAAAATAATATATAACTAATCTGCAGTCATACACTCATCTCACAAAACTCCAAACAAATAGACAAGATGTTCTTCCATTCATCCGCGAACACGTCACAACCAGGTTTAGCATCCAAGAGAGCATGAACAAAAGCGAGCTTTACTTAACAATGTGTAAACCGTAGGAGCCCAGCAAGGTCGTAGCCTCTAGGGCCATGGGTTGGCTTCTGAAAAGAAAACCCTGGAACGAAGGCAAAGAAGGAACAAGTAAAAGTCTGACGCGAAAGAGCAGACGGGTGTTATGACTGGTGGGCAACTGCCCGAGGCATGATTTGGGCAGGAAGATGATTGTGAATTGATAAGCTTCTTTCTATCTCTTTCGAGTTGATGCTTAGATGGGTTAGAAATAGCGGCATTCTTCATGTCTCTAATGGTGCACGTGTAGGGGCTTTTAGGGCACTCCAAATGTGAATCAGGTTTTCTTTCACTTTAAGTTAAGTGACGCATTTTGTGAAGTCACTGCATAGTATAAAACAAAGTCGCTTTCTTTGTCCCTGTATCCCTATTTACCTATGCTTAAATCTTTAAAACTACGCAACGGATTTTGATGCGGTTTTTTTAATAGATAGAGTGATTTAAGAGGATGCTTTATATGTATAATACATGCATGCATAATATAGTAGAGTTACACTGATAAGCACCCGTGCGAAGTCGGGGCGGGTCGCTAGTTAAAAATTGGTATAATTATTATGTAAAAGAGGCTGTTGGAATTCCGTTTTCTTAAAGGGGCGGGTAGTTCTTAAAAGGTTGGGAAACTGAGCTAGGACGAGCAAAATAAGCAGGTAGTCAGGCAATACAGGTCATTGCTCTGATCATCAATGAGTCATGGTCTGCCAGTAGGTAGATGCTGTACCAAATGTTCCTGTATCCGTAACGGTACTTTAAGATGCTAACCGCTAAAATGCATGACCCACAATCGTAATGATTTTGTGAAAGTTTCAGACGTTGGCGTATTATTTTATTAAGAGCGCCCAACTCGAGATGTAATTCCATACAATTGCTCTTATTTATTTATATTATAATAGGTACCATGTTACCCCATTTAATGGGTTGTGGAGGTAAAATACACGTAAAATACTGGTATTCAGCTAAATCCGGCTTGACTGGAAGCCGACCCCAATATAGTTGGGAAAGGGCTAGGCAGATGATGATGATGACATACCTGTCTTGTTAGGACATTATCTAGGATTCAAAACATAAATGCGTGTCCTGTCATAAACTTGACGCTTCATTTAAAAAAGTAAACCTTCTGACTGATTCTGACTGGCGAGGTTTTTTCTTATAATATGAAAGCAAGAGCATAACATGGAGCAAGTTTTGTGAGATATTCGAGTGAGTGACGGAATTACCAAAGGCCAACAAAAGCGTTCATACGTTATCCTTCTTTTTTCGCGTTGCTTCTTTATCACACATTGCATTGAATTGCGTTATACGAAAAAAACGAGCTTTTTTAAACATGCTTACCTTGACGACAGAAGATAGTATTCCTGTTTCGTTAACAATAGGTATTTTAGATGGTAGTAACCAATACAAAATACCAATCCAAAATAGCTATTGGTGCCGAAACAGGAATACTTCGACAGAAGTTTCGGGAGGGGGGGCCCTCTTAATCTATCAGATACCCGCAAAATGAGACACAATAGTAAGACAATAACAGCGCGGTCGCAAGTAACCGCTCGGGGATTCATGAATTAAGGTTTTATTGCTTACAAATATTACAAAAAAAGTGAAATTGCTGTCATTGAACGATAATTAAATGTTAACTGTCACTCACATGTCACTTTAATGAGAAGCTTCTAAAACCTGAATCAGCAGTGTTATTTTTAAATCATGTTCGTGACACACAAGTCATAAAAAATTCTAAGGAAAAGGGGGATTTTATTATTCATGATTGGACTGAGGTTGACAAGCTGACAACCTGTCAATATCATTGACAGTTAACAACTACACCCCTTTTTTACATATTTAACTTATAGTAGTCATAGTCATCATTTCATCTACCTAGCCTTTCCCCAACTATACTATACAGTACGGCCGTTATAAGTTGGCGAGTCTGAAGTTAGGATCTGCGAATTTTGACGCTTGAAATCTCGTACAAAAATAAAGGTTTTAAAAAACTAAATGCAATTTGCAGTTGTTATCGCTGTTAAAAATTGCAAATTGCTTTTTTTTTAAATCTTTGGACTCACCAACTTATAACGGCCGTACTGTACATACATGGGAGGTACCTAATAATTATATTAGTCACAGTCAAGACTGTATGAAATATTAGAATTTATTCTTATTATTTATGTTAGGCTATTATTTTGATAACAAATAAATTTTGACGAATCTTTTGCTCGTTCATTATTGTTTTTAAGTGTTTAATGTACTCGAAGTAATTTATGTTTCCAGAGTAAAAATAGTTTGTTTATGACTCAATTATATTTTGTACGCCATTAAGGCAAAACATAATAGCCACATCTCGCATTTTTGAGTTTACTTGCGTTTTAGCAAAATAAATCGTTTTGTATACAACTGTTAGACACAGTATTGTATTGTATACAAAATTATAAGTACGTCAGTTATAAGAGTATCATAATATTAACTGACGTAAGTATGTACTTATTAAAAAAAAATATATAATAATATTGAAAGGTTGGTGTTGTCTTATGTTTTCAACTTCCGAGGTCAGATTTTTAAATCGATACAAAAAAATAATAAAGCTACAATACATTACGATAGCTGGAAGTAATTGTTATTCTGAGTGATAAGAATTGTTTCCGGATCTGTGCGCAATGCTGTCGTCAGCACCGATATGTAATGATAAGGACAGAAGTAATGGAACAAGTGTTTTGACAAGCTTTTATATTTATTAAATACTAGCTGTCCCCTGCGGTTTCACCCGCATTTTTCGTTACTGCTCCGCTCCCGTGGGGTCATAGCGTGATGGTATATCTATAGCCTGACTGAATTGTTCAAATCGGACCAGTAGTTCCAGAGATTACCCCCTACATACAAACTTACAAACCTACAAACTTACAAATTTTACCTCTTTATAATATTAGTATAGACTAGCTTTAGCCCGCAGCTTCGCCCGCGTGCATAAAATATAGCCTGTGTCACTCAGGAATACAGCAGCTTTCTATTGGTAAAAAATTAGCAATCGGACCAGTACTTCAACAGATTACCTCATACAAAAAAAAAACAAACTTTACCTCTTTATTATATTAGTGTAGAAAAGCTTATAACCACTGCTCTCTAAACGGTGAACGATAACATCGTGAGGAAGCCGGTATGTTTTAGAATCAAATTCGAAGACATGTGACAACCACCAACTCGTCCTGGGCCCGCGTTGTGGATTACGGCCCATTCCCTGTCCTTGAGTTGAGGCTTAAGTCCCAGCTGTGGGGACGTAGTAAAATTTATCAGGTTAGGTAGGTATAGTTGTTGTAAACCCAAAAGTTTTTTGAAAAAAGTAACCGTGGAGTTTCTTGCCGGTGCTTCTCCATAGAAAACGACCAATTTGGAACCGTGCACTAGTTTTTGACGTTTTATAAGTGCCCATGTAGGCCTATGTACAATAAAATAATTTTGAATTTCATTTAGTTAAGTATTATTCATAACAGAATTATAGTTGCACAAACTAAGATATACTTAAGAAAAATAAAAGAAAAGATATAAAGAAAAATATTCTGTATTATGTGACTTAATCAAATGAATACTATCTTATTGTTCTAAAGAATTTATAAACAATGATAGTGTATTGTATGTTGTTAGTAATAATTAATAACACAAAGACAGTAAGTAAAGAAAGAAATATCGGTTTATTTGCCACTAAAACAATAATTTTCAAAGTACAAACAAAAAGATAATCGAAAAAGCTTTTTTCGAAAAAATACAACCGACCTCCAAATAATATAATAAACTTCCGAAAAATACAGCAGACTTCCAAAAATATACAACCGACCTCTGAAAAAATACAACCAACCTATAAAAAGTTTCTTACGCCCGTTTTCAATAGCCTACCGCAGTTCATAGGTAGATAGCTATCCCCGATAAACAGTAAGATTCTATCTATCAATCCACAACTTTTGGTAAGAAATGCTATCCGTCGGTAGGTTATAGGAAAGCAAGTAAGGGCAAAAGGATAGATTTGTTTATCTTTAGTAGCTGTAACTGAAGATAGATAGCTTATTGAAAACGGGCGTTAGTAGTACTTACTCATAGCACAGAATAAGTAATAGCACAAGTCACATAGCCACTTTATGTATGTATGTAGAAAGTTCATAACGCTATAACATAGAACGCTTTACGACGATCGTGGCCAGCCTGCTCGGGCAATAAACTAGATAATTCATTATTGATCTAGTTACCTGTTTTAATATTTCATTTACACATAGGTAGATATATAAACTCATATCTGTGGTAATAAACATTGATGGTCGGGCTTAGACTGTGACTGAGGAGCTCGTGGCTAGATAATAACAGCCGCACGGGTCGATCTTCAAGGTTAAGCAACGCTTGCCAAGGTTGGTCTGTCGATGGGTGACCATCTTAACATAAAATGTTTTCTCCGTGCCTCGGAAAGCACGTTAAGCCGTTGGTCCCGGCTGTCATTTGGAGATCTTTGGCAGTCGTTACGGATAGTCAGAAACCAGTAAATCTGACTCCAGTCTTGCCATGCAGTACCGTATTACCCCAGTTAATGGGTTGTGGAGGTCTGGTAGGCAGCCGCTCCTCGTAAAATACTGGTATTCAGCTAAATCCGGCTTGACTGGAAGCCGACCCCAATATAGTTGGGAAAAGGCTAGGCAGATGATGATAAACATAGATATATAAACTGATATCTGTGGTAATAAATATTGATGGTTGGGCTTAGACTGTGACTGAGGAGCTCGTGGCTAGATAATAACAGCCGCACGGGTCGATCTTAATGTTAAGCAACGCTTGCCAAGGTTGGTCTGTGGATGGGTGACCATCTTACATAAAATGTTTTTTCCGTGCCTCGGAAAGCACGTTAAGCCGTAGGTCCCGGCTGTCCTTTGTAGATTATTGGCAGTCGTTACGGATAGTCAGAAGCCAGTAAATCTGACTCCAATCTTGCCATGAAGTACCGTGTTACCGTAGTTAATGGGTTGAGGAGGTCTGGTAGACAGCTGCTCCTCGTAAAAATATTGGTATTCGGCTAAATCCGGCTTAACTGGAAGCCGACCCCAATATAATTGGGAAAAGGCTAGGTAGATGATGATGATGATGGTCGGGCTTAGACTGTATCGTGATGGCCCAGTGATTAAGGTACCTTCTCGTGAATTATCGGTTTTACCCTTGGATACAGAACCCTACAAATAGCCTACAACCTATTCTCAGACCTACCAAATATACCCAAAAAAGTCATAAAAATCGATCAAGCCGTTTTGGAAGAATTCGATAACAAACGCTGTGACACGAGATTTTTAAATTGGTAATAAGATATTTCTTAATAATATATTGCATTATTAGAAAAGCAAATAAATGTACATAATTAATCATTGTTGTTCAACTTAACCTATCAATACCCGCGAAACGAGACACAATAGTAAAACAATAACAGCGCGGTCCAATGAGACCGGTCGTGGATTCATGAATTAATTGTTTTTAAACGTATAGAAATTGAAAAACATATAAATATTATTACTTTATTGTTATTGAATACGTATTGTATAATTATTTACAGATAGATACAATACTAGTACATTTGTGCTGGTGTCATTTTAACTGTGTAAATATTTTTTCCGTTTAGAAAACCACAATAAATAAAAGCATCAAAAGGCTTTTTGTTATAATATGTTGTTGTTGTTGTTGTGAATGTAACAATGCAATTATAATAAAAATAATCTCTTTTATATATTCCAAACGTTTTTATAGGAGACAAAATAAATTGAAAATTATTAATTTTGTCAAATTACACGTTGCGTTATTAAACAAAAGTTTATTGATTTATTTGTACAAATTAAATAACAAAACGCCTGGTTAGGTTTGAGCACACGTACCTACAAATTATTATAACCCTTGCCACCACTGCTCTGGGTTGAAACTTGAGATAATTTTATCCTATTAGTATAGGATTGTTTTCGAGTGAGATAAAAGTGCCACGTAAAGCAGTCAAATTGTTTTTGCAAGATTTTTTGCACTTTGCTGGTCATGTAAAGTTGTATGTTAATAATAATGTGATTGGCGCCTGTAATACGTAATTATTTACGAAATTACAAACCCCAAAGTCATTAATATAACTCTTAAGAGGCCTGCGGAGACCGCGCGCTATCTCGAGTTGAGACGAAATAAAACGCGTTTTTGAGGTTGATGGAAGCAATCCAGATAGTATAAACAATTCTTGGACACACCGTCTGGAGTACAGTCATCATCCGCACACTGACAGTTGCTTGCTGTGATAGCAATACAAACTATTGGAAATTTGGGAGAGGTTCCGTAATACCAAAAATGATGAATGAAAAATTAATGTATTTCCAATATTATTTCGAGTATTTATAACTTGATAATAATATCTGTGTTCCTACGGAAAGATATTTTGAAATATTGATGTTTATAATATAGAAAAAACAAAATAAAAACATGACATTTTCGCTGTGAAAATGTGCAAATTTAAATTCGCTTAAATTTCGTTTGGGGTAAGTTTTTCAACAAAAAGACGATGTAGAAACCTAGATAATTATTGTCTTAATCCGAATAACATCATATTATGGTGTAAATATGCTTAAATTGCAAATGATTTTGGTATTACGTTTGTATGGATAATTCTAACGTCGCGCCCACCTTAAGTCTAAGGGCCTGTTTCACAATGTCCGAGTAGGCACTACTCACTGAATAAATTCAAAAAATGGAACAGAATTTGTATAAAATTATCTGCCAAGTAAGATACTCGAAACTTAGTCATAGGTGGTGAAACAGGCCCTTAAGCTATTGAATGGCTATTTCATGAAAAAGTAAATTTCACGGGCTACCTTGGAGCATCCTCCAGTAGCGAACTATCCTCCCTTCCTCCTCGTGTTTACTTTCCTCTTATCCAGGGTAAACCGCTCGCTACTTTATAATCTAACTGTTTTCTAAACACACCATTCCACTAACACGCCCAACATTTCGCAATTCATTAAAACAAAGCGAGTTTGTACTCAAAAGTTATCATCGGTTACCTTGGTACCCCTTTCTACTGGTTCGGGCTTGAAACTGGTTGTCATTTAGAAGCCACCTACCCACCATCGGACGAGAAACACGTGATGTGTTGCCTTTCGCTTTTCAAGGGGAATTTCTCTAGCAAACAACTGTTAAGGCGAAGCTATGCGAATATTCTGACACACCTACGCTAACGAGATTTTTAAAGATTTTTTTATTATTATGTATAGGCTCGCGTTTGACCACTATCTCACCTTTTTTTTTTCTAATTATTGAATCATCAGAATGACTTCTCGCGCTCTTGGCTGGATCGGGAGGGCGTGTCATACTTTTACTGACTAAATCCCACCTCGGTCCTTCGTTGCCTTCGATCTGGGGACACCGAGCTTAACTTTCGAAATTCCGATCCATTTCCCTAGACTAGCTCACCTGATGGTAAACATTGATGTGGCCGACGATGGAGCACGCCTTCCTAGAAGTAACCTATTTGCTCTTGACTTAAAGACCCCTAAGTTGTAGCTATCAGGTTTAATGTGTTTACATTCATGCAAAGAGGGTGACATGCTTACAATAGGTATTTTGGAGTGGGATTTTGTATAGGTTACTACTATCGATATCTGGCTAATTCAATTCGCATAGCATACATTTTTGTTTGCGGCATCGTCCCCGATGGCTGTCCGACAAGAACAGTGCATTTTCGTCGATAACAACCTATGGAAACTACGCGATAGTGTGTGATTCTACAGATTTATTTTCCCAAACAATAAATCTTACATCGTTCCACGTCCCTGATAAGTGATGATAAGCAACACTCGAGTCTGTACTCTCAGCGAATATAGTCCGCAATTCTCAGTGTCCACTGGGTACCCGACACCAAATGAAGCAATTACTCTAGTACTTAGGTAATTGTAACTGGCTATTTTTGCTCCACAGCGAGTCTATTGGCTCCCAAGGGCAAAGACCTCTCTACGAAGTTATCAGCGCAAGATAATTGCCGCCACTGTTTCCGACCGCAACGCGTTATGTGCGCAAAAAAAGAAATAAACAATTTGTTTTGTAATTGTTTTGTTGTTGCAAGCTGATAGTTTTGTTTGGTTGGCGTTTATGGAAATGGTACGACTTTCTTTAGGTTATGGTGGTTTAAACAAAGTCAGTTTTTGTGTCTCTGTGTTGCTAAAACAGCCCACTACTCTCCCTACACCAAACCAGCCATTTTGAAGCAGTTTAAGCTAATACAAGAGCAATGAACGAATAAGGTTTATGTAAGTACATATAATTTGTACCTACCTGTACGAAACCGGGTCGCACTAAGCCTAGTCAATCATAATGACATCATAAACTAAATGCTTTGCATTTCCGTCAATTTAGTCCAAACGTTTTCTCTTTACATGAAAACATTACCCGCAGCGTGTTCCAACAATTCAAGGATAAATAACTGACAATCTGTCGCATAATTTGTCGCCATTATGGCGCAATTTCACTGGTCGTTAACTCGTTCGGTATACCGCATGCGGGGAGTCCCCGCAGGCGAGATAACAACCAATGAAAGTAACATGGTCGTTATACCGTCTACGGTTCTCCGAATGCGGGCCCTGTGACACGCGTTCCAGTAGTCTCTCGCACCCGGCATGCGGGCCCTATCGACTAATGAAAACGGTTCCCCGAATGCGGGCGCTGTGGCATGCGTTCCAGAAATCTCCCGCACCCCGCATGCGGGCCCTATCGACTAATGAAAATGCGCCATTAGGCAATGGGCAGACTTTCGCGTTTGTGTCGAGACGAGTGTGTCGCCTTAACGGAGTGCGGGTCGCTCGCCGCTTCGCAAAATTTCACTTTCGCTGGCTTACATAAACCACGGCGACCTTTTATCGACAATCACGCGATTTGTAAATTACGACGCGTCGTCTGCGACATGCGAATCGGTTCGAAGTTCGAAATTATTTATTTGTTTACTAGCTTTTGCCCGCGGCTTCGCTCCCGTCAAATGACTACCCTACATATCCTACGCTACCTTACCCGACCTTCCCTACCTACCCTACACTACACTACCTTACACTACCCTACACTACCCTACACTACACTACCCTACCCTACACTACACTACCCTACACTACCCTACACAACCCTACACTACCCTACTTTACCTAACTTTTTTTTTTAATTTTTCTCTCCGTAAGAACCATCACTGAACTTCAAGGAACATTTAAAAAAAAAATCAGCCAAATCGGTCAAGCCGTTTTCATGTTATGTCGTGACAACGGAAAACGGGTTTCATTTTATATATATAGATTTAACACTTTATGCATATAAAAGTACAGAGGCCGACTTTATGTCTTAGGCATTTTCTACCAATCAACCTTTGGGTATTGTAGAAAAGACGAAGAATCTTTTATACTTGTATTTGTGATAGTGACTTCCACTAACCTGCACTGGCCCCACGTGGTGGATTACTGCCCATTCTCTCACACGCAGAGTAACTCTCTCTCTCTCTAGACTCTTTATTTCTATATTTTTGCAGTGATCCAGTTACTAGACACAGGTCATCTCCCTTTATTCTCATCTACCTCCTTTGAGCTTGCACCGGGGTGGCGATCGGCACTAATTTTTGGCATTTACCACCCCAGTGGTCAGTCGTACTTAAAAGCCTTAGTACACCACCCGTTTTTACGACCAGTCTACGTACGTAGACTGTCGTTGAGTCTACCGTCTTACCCTTATTACAATACGCGATTTAGGCTAAGACCGTTCGTAAAAACGAGTGGTGTAATAGGCACTGCAGACTATTTCTGATAGATGATCATGTAAGGCAATACATTCACCATCTGCCTAACCTTTTCCCAACTATATTGGGGTCGGCTTCCAGTCAAGCCGGATTTAGCCGAATACCAGTATTTTACGAGGAGCGGCTGCCTACCAGACCTCCACAATTCATTAGCTGGGGTAACGCGGTACTTCATGGCATGACTGGAGTCAGATTTACTGGTTTCTGACTATCCGTAACGACTGCCAAAGATCTCCAAATGACAGCCGGGACCAACGGCTTAACGTACTTTCTTGTAAGGCAATACGAAATTTAAAATTGCAAGAGATATAAGAGATGAGACTTCAATGTAAGTAAAATTGCGTTGCATTTCGACCTACATAGTCTAGAGCACTGCTAATAGAATATGTTGCTTGTTTACAAAAATCTAGATTTGTAACAGTGTATCAAACGGGGTCAGGCGATACACAGTGTTACAATAACAAAGTATGCATGAATTTAGTCACTCATTGCTCTGAAAGTTTTACGACATTATTCTATCTGTTTTGCAATTGCATTTTTTTTAAACATAGTAGTTTAAGAGTTGATGATAGCGTGACGGATGACAGGACAGAATGTAAGAGAAAAACATGTTGCGCCGACCCCAAACAATATGGGATAAGGGCAGGAAGAAGAAGAAGAGTAGTTTATGTGCTTGACTACACTCCCGCCTGATGGTAAGCAGTGATGCAATCGATGATGGTGAGGCACACTAGTTTACTAATGGCCGAAATTAATAATCAATCCATCACATATCGAAGATTGAAAAACAAATGAAACAACAGAAAACATGTAAATTTTTGTATGGTGGCATTTGTTTTTCAATCTCCGATATGTGATGGATTGATTATTAATTTCGGCCGTAAGAGTCTATTACGAAGGACGAAACTTTTTCGAATAAACCTGGAACCCAGTGTGAAACATAAAGAGTAACTGAAGGAATATGGGTGGTATTCAGTCAGTAAAGTCTACTCCCTCTCGCTCCACCCAGAGCATCATCATCATCATCATCTGCCTAGCCTTTTCCCAACTATATTGGGGTCGGCTTCCAGTCAAGCCGGATTTAGCTGAATACCAGTATTTTACGAGGAGCGGCTGCCTACCAGACCTCCACAACCCATTAACTGGGGTAACACGGTACTTCATGGCAAGACTGGAGTCAGATTTACTGGCTTCTGACTATCCGTAACGACTGCCAAAGATCTCCAAATGACAGCCGGGACCTACGGCTTAACGTGCTTTCCGAGGCACGGAGGAAACTCGTTATGTTAAGATGGTCACCCATCCACAGACCAACCTAGGCAAGCGTTGCTTAACCTTGAAGATCGACCTGTGCGGCTGTTATTATTTAGCCACGAGCTCCTCCCAGAGCAAGAGAATTTATTTGGTGATTCAACAATTTAAATTGTCACTTACGGGATATCTTCCAATCAACAAAAATCACGGTTTGTTTCAATTTAAATTGTGAAACAAACCGTGATAGCCTAAAACAGTGTTTATTTGGTGATTTTCCAGCCTCCATAAAAAAAATTTAAAGGTGAGATCGTATAATCCAGATCTCTACATAAACAGTGGAAAGGAATCTCCAGATCTCACACGTAGCTTTATCAGATAATCACTTGTGTGCAGCGTGCCGCTAAGAGATGATAACGCTAATGATTACGTGATAACGCGGCGGCTCTATTGTTGTGCATTGAGCGGCTTTGCTTTGATACTTGCGCGTGGTTTGTAAACAGTGCTACAAGGGTTTTTTGGTGTTTAAGATAGTTGTTTGTGATAGACATTTGTTAATTATCTGTTGAAAATCTTTTGAATAGAATAGAATTTTGTTTTGCGGGAAATTCTCGTCTTCCTTATTCAATGATTCTGGTTGACCCATCTTGTCGTCGGTTCACCAAATTTAGAGGATAGAGCTCTCTAAACGCTATCTCCATGCCTTAACAGATCTTTTCCACAGTTCCACCTGCCATCATCTTAATTTGAGGGATGTTAGACCTCCTCTTTCCTTAATTGCGTTCCAGAACCGCGGTACCTCCTTCAAATAATTGGACGACCTGGTATTCAATCCAAAACCTGATCCTTACGAATATCACGACACATTCTGCAATAGCTTTTTTATTTCACAAACTTCAAATATACTCACCTCAGTATTAAAGGTTTCTACAGAATTATTCACTTATTCTGAATCATAAACTGTTTACACCTGCACCGTTAGCCCCACATGATGACAGTATTGATTACAACTCGGTCACATGACGCTTGGCGTCGATCAAATAATGTTCAATAACAATATAACAGCAACAGAAAACTAGCCAAATTATCGACGACGCGCGTATCAATAACAAAGATGCTGACCATACCTGACACTTGCCGGGCGAGCTAAGGGAATGTGGGGGGAAGCAGGGGGATTCTCGCCTTTCAGAGATGCGTCAAGTTAATGTGACCGGATTGTATATCTTTAATTTCACAATCTGCAAACATAACTATCGCATTTAAGGTTTTTACGGAATGATTCACTTATTCTGAATCATAAACTGTTTACACCTGCACCGTTAGCCCCACATGATGACAGTATTGATTACAACTCGGTCACATGACGCTTGGCGTCGATCAAATAATGTTCAATAACAATATAACAACAACAGAAAACTGGCCAAATTATCGACGCGCGTATCGATAACAAAGATGCTGACCATACCTGACACTTGCCGGACGAGCTAAGGGAATGTGTGAAAGGGAAGCAGGGGGATTCTGGCCTTTCAGAGATGCGTCAAGTTAATGTGACCGGATTGTATATCTTTAATTTCACAATCTGCAAACATAACTACCGCATTTAAGGTTTTTACGGAATGATTCACTTATTCTGAATCATAAACTGTTTACACCTGCACCGTTAGCCCCACATGATGACAGTATTGATTACGAAGGCTTATCTGTTTGTTTGTGCAGCCATTTATCTTGTATCACGTAACAGAGGATCATTGATTATCAGGGATACCTACTTCATATCTAGAACTAGGTAGGCATTATATTTGCATATTTTTATCGCCTATCTGATTACATATTTATAATAATTATGTTTGTTGTTGATCCTCTTATAAATCTGAATGATAATTTTGTAAAATCTGTCTTAATCTGGATGTAAATCTATTTATTGTTATAAACTAGTGCTTGACCGCGATCCCACCTGATGGTAAGCAGTGATGCAATCGTCGATTGTGAGGCGCACTAGTTTATTTTGACAATTCTACATCATGGATTGCGTTTTTTACTCGTAAAAATAGATAATTCTCGAGGAAACATAGTTCCGGATCAAAAAATTTAATGTTGCTTAACTTTAGAGGTAGACTCATGAATGCGTCTGTTATTATTATTTCAGTCACGAGAGAAAAATAATAACATCAGCAGTACAAAGTTTAATTTAATACGCCAACTTCACGAATATTTGAGAGCATTACTTTTTTGTTGTAGTGCGTCATAATAGGTAGTTATCATGATAATAATGATAATTTATAATCAGTACTCACCAACTTACCTATGAAAACAGTTCAATTCCCGAATCGAGTCTTGAAGATTTTTCCGAATTACAATTATTTTTCTTTTGACGTAAATGCACATAATCATTCAATTTTCAGACTTTTTCCTATATTTGTGCCATGAGACCTTAATTTATAATATGCAGGATTCGATCTTATAATAGTTCAGTTTTTCCTTTTGAGGTACAGAACCCTAAAAAAAAAACAATGTCATATCTAGTGTTATTATAACAACAATGATAATAATATTGTTTGTTTTTCTTTGCAGGTAAATGCTACGAAATGCTACAGTGAGCATCACGTAACCCATTGCGTTCTGACATGGTTTTGGTAAAGTACCGCTTTTTTTATTTATTTTCCTACTAATTAGGAAGTAGATGTGTTCTGCGTCATTTGGTTTAGCACACATTATCGCCGTAATCGGGTAACCACGACGTTACGAGTACTGAGCCGATTACTCTCATCATCATCATCATCATCTGCCTAGCCTTTTCCCAACTATATTGGGGTCGGCTTCCAGTCAACCCGGATTTAGCTGAATACCAGTATTTTACGAAGAGCGGCTGTCTACCAGACCTCCACAACCCATTAACTGGGGTAACACGGTACTTCATGGCAAGACTGGAGTCAGATGGCTTCTGACTAGCCGATTACTCTCGTGACTTGATCGAAATGGCATTAATATCGTTGTAGCGAGATCTGGTATTAGAATTATCCACTCCATAAGAATTCATCGAAAAAAAAAATAAACATTTTATTCATACACATTTGTAGATCTTTGGTTTGAAATCAGCTGTTATCGGGCAGTTGCTTAGACTCTGGCCCACAGTGCACAGGAGTGGAATTCTCTGCCGGAGTCTGTGTTTCCTGACAGCTACAATCTGAAGATAGTGAATAGGTTACTTCCAAGCGTGCTCCATCGTCGACCACATCAGCGTTTTGCATAAGGTTGACAACGTACACCCGTTTTCTATTTTTAATTAAGTAAGATTTCTATTTTTATCCATCCACAACTTTGGTAGGAAATGCTATCCAACGGTAGGTTATAGGAAAACAAGTAAGGGCAAAAGGATAGATGTGTTTATCTTTAGTAGCTGCAACTGTAGATAGATAGCTTATTGATCGATAGTGGACAAACCCTAGCTTAGAAAATTAGGACGAATGTGACGAAGGACCAATCGTTGTCAACTAAATCGGCCCAACCTAGTTGCTACGCTATTCTACCTGCTATGAATGAGCCAAGCAAACTGTTTGTGTCAATCCACGATCGCCGTGTTTACGTGTTGCCAGCCGTTACGTAAATAACTGTGTAGGTGTGGGTGTGTTTAATTAGCTGTTAAAATGGTTCAACTGCGGAATTTACGATGCTGTAATTTTTAACTGCCTTGAAAAGAGATTTCAACGAAGGCTGATTGCCTTGCGGGACGCCAACTGCAAAACTAGAAGTATTCCTGGTTTTGGACCAAGTTTTTTGGCACCAATATGTATTCTGTATTGATTAAATTATCTATCTTAAATTACCTATTGATGTTGAAAAAGAAATACATCGAAAACTAGAAGTATTCCTGTTTCGCCACCATGTTTTTTGGCACCAATAGGTATTCTGTATTGGTATTTTGTATTGGTTACTATCTATCTTAAATTACCTATTGGTGCCGAAACACGAATAGCTTTGTTGCAACCTTTGGTGCTGAAAACTGAAGAATTCCCGTTTCAGCAACCAGATTTTCGGCACCCAAGCTATTCCCGATTCGGCACCAATGGGTATTTTGGATAGGTAGAAACCATACAGAATACCAATCCAAACTAACTATTGGTGCCGACACAAGAATAGCTTTGTTGCCGAAACCTTTGGTGCCGAAAAATTGGTGCTAAAGTGCCGAAATAGGAATACTTCGAAAACTAGCGCTGTGGTGTGTGTCTGACGTCTAGCAAGTACTGAGTTGGCCACCCTTTCGGTGCGGGCTCGCTCGGGGCATTCACTACGTCTCTTTTGTTTTACTCTGTGTTAATAACCATTGTGCTATTCTATACCCAAAACAGAATGAATAGACAATGACTGTCATGACCAGACAAAAACCCAAACTAACGGACGGGACAATCTAGGCCCACTAGAGCTGCGAAATCGTTCAAAATTCAAATTCAAAGTTTTTATTTCACATAGGCCTATACTATATAGCTCGTGGCTAGATAATAACAGCCGCACAGGTCGATCTTCAAGGTTAAGCAACGCTTGCCAAGGTTGGTCTGTGGATGGGTGACCATCTTAACATAACGAGTTTCCTTCGACCCTCGGAAAGCACGTTAAGCCGTAGGTCTAGCTGTCATTTCTAGATCTTTGGCAGTCGTTACGGATAGTCAGAAGCCAGTAAATCTGACTCCAGTCTTGCCATGAAGTACCGTGTTAGCCAAGTTAATGGGTTGTGGAGGTCTAGTAGGCAGCCGCTCCTCGTAAAATACTGGTATTCAGTTAAATCCGGTTTAACTGGAAGGCTAGGTAGATGATGATAGGCCTATAGGCATAAGCATAGTGTAGATCTAACTACCCTCTCATTATTTAATGTACATTTATAACACTGATAAGATTTAACCCAGTCTTCTGGTACTCTCATCTCATCTGTTATCATTCTGACTGATAAGTTCGTCGCCTCACCTAGCCCCAGTGCATGCCGCCGCTTATCAGCTGGCTTCACCCAATTATAATCGGACTGATCACTTCACTGCCCCGACTGAGAGCACTGGTGGCCCATTGGTAACTGTCCCCACTTACAAGTTGTAGGTCGTGGGTTCGAACCCAACCAGGCGCCTTATTATATTATTATCATACCTAGCCTATGCTGTCCCACTGCTGGGCAAAGGCCTCACTCCATTCCTTCCATCGCTCCCGGCTTTGAGCCACCTCTTGCCAATTCTTAAGGAAGACATCACCAGGCGCATTATCTTGTGTAATTTATTTCATCACCACTACCTCTCAAAAGGAAAACATCGTGAGGAAACCAGCATGTCCTAGAACCAAAAATTCGAAGACATGTGACATCCACCATTTCGCAGTGGGCCCGCGTGGTGGATTACAGCCCATTCCCCCTCCTAGAGTAGAGGCCTGAGTCCCAGCAGTGGGAACATTATAAGGCCGATAATGCTAAAGATTGCATCTACCTAGCCTTTTCCCAACTATATTGGGTTCGGCTTCCAGTCAAGCCGGATATAACTGAATACCAGTATTTTACGAGGAGCGGCTGCCTGCCAGACCTCCACAACCCACTAACTGGGGTAACACGGTACTTCATGGCAAGACTGGAGTCAGATTAACTGGCTTCTGACTATCCGTAACGACTGTCAAAGATCTACAAATGACAGCCAGGACCTACGGCTAACGTGCTTTCCGAAGCACGGAGAAAACTCGGTATATTAAGATGGTCATCCATCCACAGACCAAAAGCGTTGCCTAACCTTGAAGATCGACCCGTGCGGCTGTTATTATCTAGCCACGAGCTCTTTCTGATCCTGAAATGCAAAAGACTTCTGACTATAACGCTAAAGATCACTTCACAAACGCATAGACTAGAGACGAACATCAAAATGTATTCATTTTAGGTCAAACGTCAAAGTCGTATCAATATGAAGCGAGGCGTTATCGACAAGTCTTATCGAAATGTGCAGTAAAATGGGTTATTGCTCCCGATAGCTGCGCTCACAATTTCCTATTTAAATAGGTTTTTGATTGTGCAATTGTGTTTTGCTTTTTGTTAAAAAACAATTGAATGTAAATGGGACTGTAGAAACTGGAGGTCGATGTACTGAATACTGTTTAGGTTATTTCCTAGTTAAATTAACTGCCTACTAAAGACCAGTGGAGTCCAACTTTTACTTGTTAAATACATTCTCCTTTTTTGTTTTGAGGTGATAAATCATTAATCGACATTTCCTCCCGAGTGGAGCGAGGGTGTCAGACTATTTACTGACAAAAACCTATTTATGTTCCTTCATTTGGCCCCTGTCTGCTGTTGTAAGATTGGCAATATTGGCATCTAAGAGTGGAAGCTCATTATTTCTTGTGAAGTACTCAAGTCAGTTTTATGGTTAATCAAAGACTGTGCAAAAACCTCGTTCCAATGTATCAAACGGGTTCGAATCCATACTTAGTCGATAGAAAACAGATCGACGTTTCTTTTTTGTGCGTTTCAGACCTGCACCCTGGCACTACTTAGCCATATCTACATAGTTTATGCTTCCAACGTTAATATCAGGCATACTTCATGATGGATTATTTATAGTCAGGGGCGTAGCTTCCACCGTATCAATTATACGGGGCCCCCAGGCTCTAGGGGCCCCGGTATCCAACCGGGGCCCCTAAAAATTACTGAACAAAAACTCAAACTCTTACTAATGAGAGGCTCTCAGGCTGTTGGCCTGTCGAATTGCCGAATTGTCAGGTGCTATTTTGGTTGTATTTTGTAATAAAAACAATATACAATAAGGGTTATTGTTTGTATTACGAAATACCTAAACCCAAGTAGTATCGGGCTTTACCGCAATCAGATAAAAGTGGGGACCCCATTTTTATTATTAAACGGAACTTCTGAGGGACTAGGTACTCCACTGCTTATTATAATGGAACATATCGTATAGTGTAATATAATCTACACTAGCTTACTTATAATATTTTAATAGCTTTCTTATCAGATTAAACTGTTTATGTGTAAACACATAAACCATAGCATAGAATCATAACATTGTTATGATTTAAATTCACATTAAAGTAGTTTACCTGGCTATCAGCCCTACACAAATGGTATCATCATCATCATTTCAGCCGAAAGACTTCCACTGCTAGACATAGGTCTTCTCCAAATGATATACAACATGTAACAAAATTAACGCACATCCTCTTGGGGGGTCATTGTACTCATCATTATGAACAACTTTTACTATGGGACCAAACATGAAATCGAGAAAAAATAATCAGATGTTCCATACATTTTGACGAAATAAGCGATCATATATTTTTTTTCTTTAGCTTGTCTTTAGTCACAGGGTACGCTTGTGCCTATATCGGTTCAATTAGTCTCAGTTACTTCCGTGTGGTTCGTGGTTCGCCTAATACTCATACCTATTCGTACTAAATCGCTCCCAGATCGTTAACACCTATTTTTTGCTCGACTTTAAAACGCTCTACCTCGTTTCCTGGTCACTTTTTATAAGTAATTCGCTTTGCTAATTTATATTTGACGTTTGTTTTATAGGATTGGTCGGCTTTTTGTTTAGATTTTAATATGAGCCGGCAATTGAAGTTGTCACTCTCAACTAGATACGATACTAATTAGTTGATGAAGACTGAACGTTAGTTAGCCTTCTTTTTAGTTGTTTTTGTAATTTGCCTGTCTGAAATCTTTTATTCTGTAAGAAGTGTCACTGTTACATAAGTTCGTGGTTTTTTTTTAAGAATTCGTATCATAGATAGATTCCCAACGGGGGCGGTATCACCCCCTAATGGGCCCTTGAGCTTTTCGTGGGGGCGGTAGCGGATCTAAAGGCTTATGAAAGGCGTTAAAAATATGAATAATTACGGGTTCACGGCCCTCAACCATGATTACGAATAGTACGATTACGAAGAGAGAGCTCAAATTTTTGATTTGTGATCATTAATTCATGAATCCCCGACCGGTCCTATGAGACCGCGCTGTTATTATTTTACTATTGTGTCTCGTTTTGCGGTTATGTGATAGGTTACTAGATAATAGACAGATATATAGAATTAGTATAATTAAATATTATGTAAAGGGAGGCTCTGTTATTTTGTTTTCTTGTAGAGCGGCATTAGTTCATATATCGACGAGGCCAACGACAGAGCTGCTCAGTACCCAGTTAGCTAAGTATTGGTCGGACAAGATTAAAATCAGATCGAGACAAGAAGAAGAAGTTAATAAAAGGTTGGGAAACTATGATTGATACCATTAACAGTCCCAATCAACACTTGATCCAAAGATAGGTGCGTTGACCGCATTACGGTACCGACGGAGCACTAGCTCCCAACGGGACCAATGGGATTACCATAAATGTTAATGAAGGTTATTAATAAACATTAGCGCCGACCAAGTAGGCTGCAGGTCCTCACAAGGACTGATTTTTATCATAACTTTCACACTTTCGCGGCCTAGCGGTCCTAGACACAACGGGCCATGGCCCCGTGGTCCCGTTACAAGAAAGAAGTGAACGAGTTACCATGACTCTTATTTTTTTGGTGGGTCATCTAATGACTTCTACTACTCTAGGGCGGAGCAGGACTAAAACTCACTCCATCTTTGCCTTAGTTCTAGGGTCCCGGTGTTCTCATTCGCACAAGCCATGGCCCCAGTAGGCTTCTTCTTCGAAGTGAACTTCTTTTTAGGACTGATTTTTATCACAATTTTTACACTTTCGCAGCACACGGCCTGACGGTCCTAGACACAACGCTCCATGGCCCCGTGGTCCCGTTACAAAGATTGTTCGAAAGAATTACCATGACTCTTATTTTTTAGGTGGGTAGTCATCCATTGACTTTGACCGCCCTAGGGCGGAGCGGGTCTAAAACCCACTCCATCTTTGCCTTCGTTCCAGGGCCCCGATGTTCTCATTCGCACAAGCCATGGCCCCTGTAGGTTTCGTGACCTTCTTACTGTGCCCCTGAAGAACACTGTGGTTTCAGTCAGTAAGATTCTGTAACTCTCTCGATCCACCCAGAACGAGACAAGTTTTCTGATGATTTCCCACCAAAATAAAGAAATTAAAGGGAGCATGGTCGTTATTGTAGCCACCCACTACGCCGCTCCCCTCCCGCCATCGGGACACTTACATACGACTGTTATTAACTTGTGTTAATGTGTGTCATGCGTTTCACACAAGTCTAGACTGGGCCGTATCTAGGCAATATGCGCTAGACATTCTAGGTTCTGCCAACTCGGTAACCGGGTGGCCTGCTTGCACACTTGCGCGAGCGCACCTTTTTGTACGCGCCGTACGCGTTTACGGAGATCGTTGGTCACAATTATGTTTCTTAATTATCTGGCTCCGGCTTCTGAGAAAATATGTGCTGTGTGGATTTATTAGAAGTCCGACTGGTTGCTGTTTTTAGGTCTCGGTTTAAAAGATCGCGGATGTCGTTGCGCATGCGCGGCTTGGCGTTTATGGGTGGAGCATTATATGGCAGCGGTTTGCTGGGCGCGCCCGCCGTGTGTACGCGGCCTAAGACTGGCGATTGATGTCAAACTAAGAAATTGCAAGAAGGGGCTCATGCGATGTTTCCAATGTTTGTGTCCAATGTTGGTCTATTCAATGAGCAGTTGTGTTCATTATTATAAGCGTGTGTTTGTTTACTAACACCAATGGTTATGCCTGTATTGCTTTGGGTATTTAGGTATCCATCAAGCGTTCGTTTACAAAGGTTCCTTTATGAAAGAACTATCTACACAAAGCTAATGTCAACACATGTACCAATTTGGTATCACGGTTTTGGTCTGTCATACCACTAGGTCTCTCACTTGACCTCGGTACGGACGGACCAAAAACATACAAAATTTCTGCGTGTGTTTTGACGTTTCAAGGCAAACGTGCTTCATCGTCGACCACATCATCGCTTACCATCAGGCGAGATAGTGGTCAATTGCAGGCCTATAATTTTTTTTTATTATTGATAGGCTCGTGGTTGACCACATCTCACCTGATGGTAAGCGATCATGTGGTCGACGATGGAGCATGCTTGCCAAATTATATGACATTTACTATATTTCCAAAATAAACATGACTACAGCATCACCATTAACTCCTAATTACGATTCAGCAAGCATAATCCGTAATCGGCATCGGGAAGCGTCGAATATCGATTGTAATCCGACGTATGAAGGTACAACACTAGTAAATAAAACATTTGGCGGGGCGCCGGTATGAATGGTAATCACTGGACTCATGAGGAAGTTGGTGCATGTTGATTTACTGAGGTTACGTTTTTGCAACGGTTGCGAAGATGAAATAATGAGTTGGTTTTTGATGAGCAGCAATATTTGAAGTTATATGCCATTTGTGATAGTGCATAGCATAGCATAATCTGCCTTTTTATTGTTCCCACTGCTGGGACTCAGGTCTTCTCTCTAGGAGAGGGAATGGACTATAATCCACCACGCGGGCCCAGTGCGGGTTGGTGGATGTCATATATCTTCGAATTTTTAGTTCTAGGACATGCCTGTTTCCTCACGATGTTATCTTTCATCGTTTTGAGAACAGTGGTGATGAATAAATTACACGTAATTACAAGTAATACGCCTGTCTGGGTTTGAATCCACGACCTGGCAACTCGTAAGTCAAACCCGATACCAACTGGCCACCGCTGCTCCGTTTTTTAGTTACGGATCCCTAAAAAAGGCACAAAGGCCGAATCGGATGACCGCAGAACACAGGGTCAATTCAAAGCAAAGCGGATCCTGGCAACTGGCCAGCCAAGAGACACCAGTTGAAAGTAACAAAAGAGCTTGTAAGGTTTTCCTCTTCAAAAATTAAGACGGACTGGGAGAATGTCCTCCTAATTTAAATCAACTCCACATCATCCACCAACTCGCAACAACGCGTGGTGGATTTCGGCTCATTCCTTCGCCTAGAGAGGAGGCCCGAGCCCCAGCTGTGGGAACATTAAAAAGCTGACATAGCTAGTATTATGCACGCATACTTCCTATTGGACTAATGAATTATAAACCCCAATCTATTATTAGTGATTCTATCAAAAACCACAGCTACTACCAATAACCATCTCAGTATTCCCCATCTTCCTTTTCCTTCTTCTTCTTCTTCCTGCTCTTATCCTATATTACTTGAGGTCATTTCTCTTCCATTCTCACTATTCTAACTTATCACATCTTTAGGCTTCTCACGCTGTCACCACACCATCCATCTATCTACCTAGCCTTTTCCCAACTATATTGGGGTCGGCTTCCAGTCAAGCCGGATTAAGCAGAACACCAGTATTTCACGAGGAGCGGCTGCCTACCAGACCTCCACAACCCATTAACTGGGGTAACACGGTACTTCACAGTAAGACTAGACATGTTATGTCACCGCATTCAACAATTATTTTTGTTTCCACATCACCTGACACTATAAACATAATTTAAACATTATACAAGTGATCTTTGCAAGGTCATCCGTCAGCTGTCAAAACGATGAGATAATAAATGATAATGCCTGTAGCAACAGCTAACAGCTGATTCATTCGAACCAACTACTTCTAGAATTCTAGCTATAGATATTAAAAGGATCTTGCTATGTATCATCTTTTTGTCTTTGTCCCCTATCTTGCTTGGGGTTGGTGGCGGCGCAACACGTTTTGTGTTTTGGTTGTTTATTGTTAGGTTCGTGCTTGGCAGCCGTCTGAAAGTGATTATATTGTTGTTGTCGATGCAGAACACTTACCTGGAAGTGTTATAGGACAGTCTTTTCTATATTTTTTCTTCCATTCCGTCAGGTTATCACTGACTCCCTTTTCTTTTATATCATTGCTTACATTATCTATCTAGCTTTTTGTTGTCTTTTCTTCCTCTCTCTCCAGATTTTTATTCATACCTCTTGTAATCACATGTGGTTTTATTTCCATCATTTATTGGCCACTAGCTGTACAACGCTGTTTATCCTGTGTCATTGGCCACAGCTATCTGATCAGGCTCTCTTGTCGATCGTAGCATTATGTTATATAGCCTATAGGCTTCCTCGATAAATGGGCAGTCTATCACTTATGTAATTTTTCAATTCAAACCAGTAGTTCCTGTGTATTGCGCGTTCAACCAAACAAACTCTTCAACTTCAACTATAACATTAGTAGATATAGTAAAACCTCAACTTCTACAACCAATCGACGTTCAACTCTGGGAGTCGATTACCAGATTGCCATCACCTGAGACACCGACAATCGTCTTATTCGCTTTCAAAACAAAATAGATGAGATTCCTCTGAAATTAAATAATAAACAACCTTTATACTGCATACCGTTGGGTCAGTAAACAGATCTTCACGTCGGACAAATAATTCGCTTCCACCGGTATGACGTCAGGCTGGGGGCGCCGAGATTCCTTCACGCTCCTAAAGGTTCTATAACCATCAATCGAAACGTCAAATAAAATAAAATGTCGAGAAAAGTTCCATGTTCACATAAACGTAAACTTATTGTGCATTGACAATCGAAGTATTCCTGTATCGGCACCAAAGGTTTCGTCAATAAAGTTATTCCTGCTTCGGCACCAGTAGGAATTTTGGATTAGTATTTTGGTACCGAAACAGGAATACTTCTGACAATCATGTAAAAACTGTGTGTTGGATAAACAATGTATTTATAACTAACAATCGCCTCATTTTCATTACAAATCATTTTAAATTCATGAAAATTCTTTACTGTATTTTGCATGTGGTCGTCTTTCGGCTGAGATGATGATGATTATTAAAATACATATGGTTTTTGTGTAAAATAAAGAATGGAGACTTAAAGCGAGATTCTTAGTATAATATGCGCATATTAGATAAAAAAACATACGTATAAATAATTAATAAAAATGTCACCTATCATTACGAATAAACACAAATTCATATTGATACATAGTAAGCACACAGATAATGCTACAAATTGTTTAGTTTATAGTGATTGTCCTCGTTTATACAATTACTATAACGTAAACTTATACGTGTGTACGACAAATGTAATTGACCACAAAAAGATAACATACAGAGGCGTAGGTAGGTGACCAACGAAGCTTGGGTCGCGAACCGTACTCTTAATTATACAGTACTAGCTTTCGCCCGCGGCTTCACCCGCGTGGTGTGTTGATAAAAAGCAGTCTATAACAAAATTGAAGAATAAATAAGATATTTTTTTTTCCTTTTGACCGGGATAAAAAGTATCCTATATGTTAATCCAGGGTATAACCTATCTACGTACCAAATTTCAACCAAATCGGTCCAGCCGTTTTTGCGTGAAAGAGTAACAAACATACATCCATCCTCACAAACTTTCGCATTTATAATATTAGTAGGATTGTATTTTTTATTTGAGGATGAGTACCTTATAGTCTACAAACGCAATAGAGTTTGCGAAAATACTGTAGGAATTTTGATTCCGATTTTGAATGAAAGAGAATGAAATCCTACCACTTTTTCAGTGTTTTACTGAAAATAATTTGTTTTTCCTTTCTGCTTTATTTAACAAACTCATACATACAGTTATAAAACAATGAAATGTTTGTTTGGTAAAATGAAAACTAGTGTTCTCTTTTCTTCGAACAGTATACTCTTAATTTATTCCTTCTAAGATCAGACATACTCTATTTCTTCTTAAAAAAATTAACCTAAACGGTACTGAAGTAAAAATAAAAATCATCAAATAACGAGTAACTAAAACGAGTTAACATGATTAATTTAAACCTAAAACTAAAACGAATTAACATGATTAAATTACCTTACTTAAATAGTATTTCAAGAAGTGGTTTGCTGATCAGAATCTGGGCCCCCCCGAGGTTGGGGGCCCCGAGGCACTGCCCCGCCGAGCCCTTCGGTAGCTACGCCATTGATACCATACTCAACCACAAATGCATAATATTTTAGTAGCAAAAGTGCCAATGGTTTTGGTAAACACTTGGCTAAATTGCTCCTGATTACCGTTTTCAAGTGTTGACGCTCTAAAAACTCGACTGTTTTGCAAATTTTCATGATTGCGGTTTAAAGTTCTGTTTATATTTATAAATTAGTGTTAATTTTAGAATGTGTGGGATTTGATAACGTTTTTCTTAGGAATACCTTTTTTTATTAATCTTCTGTATCCAAAGGGTAAAAACGGGATGGTATTATCATGACTTCGCTATCCGTCTGTCTGAACCAGATAACCCATTATAGCTAGACTGTTTTTTTTACAGATATTTCTGTTGCCGATATAACGACAAATACTAAAAATAGAATACAATAAATATTTAGGTAGGACTCATACAACAAACGTGATTTTTACTTGGTTTTCTTTTACGTCAGAAATGATCATATATTTGGTTTCCAGGCGGAGCAGGAGGGATTGTCAGACTTTTAATAACTAAAACTCAGAGCGTGCCAAAATCAAAAACTTGAAAAAAAAGCAAATAATATATTTTTATGCCACGGCTGATATTTGTATCAAGGTCAAGTGTGAACGCTCATTACACCTCGTGAACTTACAAGAGGCCTCTTATGTGTACGGCAAAAAATATGGCCACACACATGCGGCTAATACATTACATGAGAACACCGTTATCAACATATAAGCACTATGTGCTCGCATTAGTAAACACATACAAGCGTCTATGTGCGTACGTGCTGCATAATATTGCCATTATGCATATAGCAAACGCAGTGAGTGACATTATTTAGTCCGTTAAAAATCTTAGCATCATCATCCGCCTAGCCTTTTCCCAACCATATTGGGGTCGGCTTCCAATCAAGCCGGATTTAGCTGAATACCAGTATTGTACGAGGAGCGTCTGCCTACCAGACCTCCACAACCCATTAACTGGGGTAACACGGTACTTCATGGCAAGACTGGAGTCAGATTTACTGGCTTCTGACTATCCGTAACGACTGCCAAAGATCTACAAATTACAACCGGGACCTACGGCTTAACGTGCTTTCCGAGGCACGAAGGAAACTCGGTATGTTAAGATGGTCACCCATCTACAGACCAACCTTGGCAAGCGTTGCTTAACCTTGAAGATCGATCCGTGCGGCTGTTATTATCTAGCCACGAGCTCCTCTTGAACAAAAATCTTAGCATAACATGTATTTTTAATCTTGTCCCATATTTTTACTCCTGTATCGTAGGTGCGTTTACAAACAAGTAAAACTCACATACATAAGACTTCCAAGCCCGATACGACTATCTAATAGGCCATAAGAATATTTACTCCGAGTGGGAATCTAACCCACAACCCCGGAACGCAAAGGGCAGCTGAAGGAACACAGGATGGTCATAGTCAGTATAAGTCTGATACTTCCTCTAGCTCCATCTAGAGCGGGAGATATTACTAGTAGGATTTATCACCTCAAAAAAAATCGTCATCTGCATTGTTTAACTGTGCAGTAACTATTCAGTAATCTGTGACTGTGCCCACTACACTATCTGATAACCAGAGATCAGTATAGGTAGAGTATATTTAGTTTATCTTAAGTTCGTGGAAGTAAGTAACATAGACTTGATAATACCTTTCCGGATAAATAAAATCCATGAATTGAGACTTACGAGTAAATTGTTACAGCGAAGAATCTTATCGTTTTAGCTTTGTACTAAAACTGTTAGATTGCAAAACTGAAGCTTAACTTTAATTAAATCGTTTAGTACGGAACTCTAAAAAACTTAAGATTTTTCAACAAAATTCTTCTCATTTAATTAATTGTATATGCTCTGTTATTAGCCTCATACAAATCCTGAAAATTGCTGATGCTTGTGCAGGATGGATCATAAATAATGACAAATCATGGATAAAATATAGCGCAATAAGTTTGCAATTTCATAAATCGTGAGATTTAATCATCACGTTTATAGTTCAGGGATTTTAGAGGAGGTAATAACATCTCTGTTACTTCTACGAACTTTAAGTAAATATCTTCTACCTACTCCGACCTCTGCTGATAACAGATTTAATTATTATGCTTTATCGTTATTTGCACTTGCCCTTATTCCAATTTATTTAGGGTCACCTTATTATTTAGGTTAATATGTTTTTTTTTCTTTAATCTGTACATACTTATATGTATCAATATTATGAAATTAAAGAGTTTGGTTGAATGCGCTAATCTCTGAAAATACTGTTCCGATTTGAAAAATTAGCCCATTTAGCGAAGAAAGCTGTAGGCTATAATTATGAATTTTAACATCATAGCATGATGTTATAATTCAGATTAGCAGAGTGTTGACATAAAAAACCCACAGAAATATCATGCTATTAACCAATAGGGGAGTATCAACATAATAAAACCCATAGAAATCCTTTCTGATATCTACGATAAAACCAAATCAATGAAAAACCAATAATAGAAACATTTTCGACTTCTACGTGGACGTACTCACAGAATCAGTGAGCCGGACAGCACTGGGTGAGGACAGACGTGTGAGGAAAAGGGAGAGTGAGGCCGTCGCCCAGCAGTGGACCATAATAGGACAACCTAGCATGGAAGAAGTTGCGGGTAAAAGCTATTAGGTATTAGTGGAGTGAATGAGTTTTCACTAACCTTTTAACGCATATTCTGTGGATGGGTGACCATCTTAACATAACAAGTTTCCTCCGTGCCTCGGAAAGCACGTTAAGCCGTTGGTCCCGGCTGTCATTTGGAGATCTTTGGCAGTCGTTACGGATAGTCAGAAGCCAGTAAATCTGACTCCAGTCTTGCCATGAAGTACCGTGTTACCCCAGTTAATGGGTTGTAGAGGTCTGGTAGGCAGCCGCTCCTCGTATAATATTGGTATTCAGCTAAATCCGGCTTGACTGGAAGTCGACCCCAATATATTTGGGAAAAGGCTAGGTAGATAATGATGTTTGTTTAGTCAGCTCGCCTACGCAATGTACAAAATATTTTATTTATAAATTATTTTTAAACACTCTTGACTGACTTGGCGCAGTGGTTGATCGATTGGCTACTACGCTGCGTGTCGCCGGTTCGAAACGTAAAGATAAAGTATTTGTTTGGCCAACAGATAGTTGTTCCCGGTCTAGGTGTGTTATGAATGAAGTTTGTATATTTGTGAACGTTCCTAAGCTACAAGAGCATTTCCTAGTGTGTAGTAATACCGATGCATAAATGGCTAGGCAAACTACAGAAAACCATATATGTATAATTTGATTTTCTGTAGTTTGCCTAGTCATTTTAGTAATAGCTTTCACCTTCACTTTTGCGGACCTAACAAACGCCTTCAAAACTGGAGACACAGAGACACTTACTTAATAAAAACAAACGATTCATTTACCAAAAACGATGCCCCAGTAACAAAAACAAAATACAATAGAACACACAAACATACACGCTGCATTCTATGGCATGCCGTGTGACACACAAACATGCACGTGACCTTGACCCGGCGGGTTGCGCAAGCGCACGGTGACCCGGTCAGCGCAGCCGGAGCCAACAGCACGCATAACAGACCGACTCACCGACCCACTGTTGGGTAACACTACGCTTGTTTAAATTTAAAGATACAAACGATTGGGCGAGTGAAAGATTACGATCATCATCATCATCTGCCTAGCCTTTTCCCAAATATATTGGGGTCGGCTTCCAGTCAAGCCGGAATTAGCTGAATACCAGTATATTAACAAACAACAAAACAAAAAAAAATGTCTAAACGTCACACACTGCCGGTAATTTTTTTTTATGATTAGGAAAATCAGTGATCGAAGGGTTAGGCTCGAGTTTGACCACTATCTCACCTGATGACCTGATGGTAAGCAATGGTATCTACATGGCCATCTACTGAGCCCAAAATTGCTTAAAAGTTAACCATAGTCTGAAAAAAAATAGTAGAATCGTGTAACCTCATTTGATAAGACTTGTTAGACTTGTTTATGCGTGTGAAAAGTACCGTAGAGGCTAATCTTTTTATCTCGCCATAAACTACTCTCGTGTAACTGCTGTCGATGATACAATGGGATAACTTATCTTTATGTACACCCTGATGATAGCAATGATGACAACATCAGCGCATGAATCTAGGGCTGCCAACTTTCCGGGTTTCTCGGTTGTGGGTTTTCTTTTCCAAGTGGGGAATCATCAGAATGATTTCTTCCGCTGAGCGGGAGGGCGTGAGGAGCTCGTGGCTAGATAATAACGGCCGCACAGGTCGGTCTTCAAGGTTAAGCAACGCTTGCCTAGGTTGGTCTGTGGATGGGTGACCATCTTAACATAACGAGTTCCCTCCGTGCCTCGGAAAGCACGTTAAGCCGTTGGTCCCGGCTGTCATTTGTAGATCTTTGGCAGTCGTTACGGATAGTCAGAAGCCAGTAAATCTGATTCCAGTCTTGTCATGAAGTACCGTGTTACCCCAGTTAATGGGTTGTGGAGGTCTGGTAGGCAGCCGCTCCTCGTAAAATACTGGTATTCAGCTAAATCCGGCTTGACTGGAAGCCGACCCCAATATAGTTGAGAAAAGGCTAAGCAGATGATGATGAGCGGGAGGGCGTGTCAGACTCTTACTGACTAAACCCCATCCCGTTCCATCTTTGCCTTCGATCTGAGGTCACCGAGCTCCCATTTGGGAAATCCGATCCATGGCCCCAGACACAGGTAAAAGTAGAACTAAATTGGGTTCACGTGGGCCACGTACGCCGATCTGATTACTATAATCATCAGAATAATTCATCATCATCTGCTTAGCCTTTTCCCAACTATATTGGGGTCGGCTTCCAGTCAAGCCGGATTTAGCTGAATACCAATATTATACGAGGAGCGGCTGCCTACCAGACCTCAACAACCCATTAACTGGGGTCACACGGTACTTCATGGCAAGACTGGAGTCAGATTTACTGGCTTCTGACTATCCGTAACGACTGCCAAAGATCTCCAAATGACAGCCGGGACCAACGGCAATCATCAGAATAATTAATAGTAAGTAATAAAAGACGATGCTTATACAGAAATCAATATAAAATATTTAACCAAATGTTTTGTTCCTATTCACCCCGTTTGACGGTATTAGCGTGGTTATTAATTGACTTGTCAGTCTGTCCATTGTCAGTCAGAGCCCACAGGTGTGACGCGACCTTGTAAAGTTCAAGTGTCTGTACCCCGGTTATTGGCAGTTGACACCAAACAGATAAAGTACAGAAGGCAATCTATGTACAAAGCGCGCACACATAGACACCGCTCACGGACACGATGTCTCGGACCATGCGCGCTTGGGCTGTGCTCTAGCCCGAACGCCGAGCGAAGGTATACATACATGCATGAGATTCCCTTCTGTACCCCTTTTTTTGATGGTCGGAGATCATCTAATGACTTCTCCTGTTCTGGGTGGAGCGAGAGGGCTTCTCTCGCTTTGGGCGGAACGGGAGGGCGTGTCAGGACTTTTACTGACTAAAACCACACCAGGCCTCCGTCACTCCATGTACTTGCGCGCTATAAGTGCCTACCGCCCAGCCGAGCGGACTCGGTCCGCTAGCGGATCGAATTCAGTGCGGTTTTCGCAAGCAAAACGCGCGCACGCCGTTCAATTTTAATAGTGCTGTTCGTTCGTACTCGTATTACGATGCCGTGTGGTGCCTTGTTTGCTGTAGATGGGTGCAAATCAAGTAAAAGAAGGGATAAACACCTAACATTTTTCCATTTACCTGTCAATGACGAAAGAACGACGAAATTTGTAATAGAAATATTTTATAAACGATACAATTTCAAACTGTAACTATAAGTCAGAACATTCACAGTTCTCAATAACATAAACACAAAAAGTCATGGTAATTTAATTATATCGAAGAGGCAGCCCTGCGATTGCTGCGGGATCGCGCGGTGCGAAGCAATCACGACTATACGCTTGAGCGTTTAGGCACATTTTAGCATGCAGTGGTTGCTGGCGCAAGGTGTAGGCTATTATAGCGGTAGGTATTGTAATTTTTCTACTGAGTGAAGTATCTGTTACGTAGTAACTATTTAGTAATCTGTGACCACACCCTCAGTTGCCCTTGCTTTCCCCGCGGTCCTAGCTAGCGGGCATCGGCCCTGCTGTTTGTTGACATTTTGATCACTAAGCACTATCGACGACTTGGTCGATTACCAAACCACCAGGCGGCGAGCAACCCATTGCTCGCAAGCCCGCGTCTACCGTTTACCTTCTGTACCTATCTACTTTGTGCAATTGCCGTTGCTGACTCAGGCTTTGTCTGTCGACCGCCATTGTGCTCGTTGCCTCATTGGCGCGTCCGGTTCGATGGAGACTTAGCGTGGACCTTGGGATGCTTGCTCGTAAATCTATTGTGAGGAAATGTCAATTGGTTATTTCGTTGCTGGAATTTTATGGGTTTTTAGCTCTGTCGATGTGATAGGAGGATGTTTTGTAAAGTGAACGTACTACCGGGATAAAAAGTATTGATTATGGTTTATCAATGTGCCAAATTTTATTGAAATCCCTTCAGTAGTTTTAGAGTCAAATAATAACTAACATACACACTCACACTGATCAACTTTCGGCTTTGTAATATGTGCTAAGAATAGAATAAACTTTATACTTTACACCAAAAAAAGTAACAATTTGTGCAGAAACTTAAATCTATGGGTGCAATGGCGGTCTTATCGCTGACAGCGATATCTACCAGACCACCTTAGCATGTATTGGTGTGACGGTTCAATTTGGTTTACAGTTGACAAGTTCAGCTTTGTTTAGAATGGAAAGCGAAAGGGAGGTCAGACTTTTACTAACTAAAACTTACCTGTGTTTTTTCAGTTGTCCTTCTCGTTTTAGAGCCGCAGTAACTCTTTCGAACAATCCCGCAACCTTGACAAGGTAATTTCTTTGACCAACCTCATTAATCGAGGATCGCACGAGAATCAAAGTTACGGACATAGCCCGATGGTACTAACCAATACAAAATCCCAATCCAAAATACCTATTTGTGCCGAATCGGGAATAGCTTGGGTGCCGAAACGGGAAAACATACTTCCTTAGGGGAGGTCTTTCGGCCGAAATAATGATTGATGATGATTAATCAACACTAAAGAATAAAGATCAACCCGTTACTTCTCTGAATTTTTGATACTTAATCTAAAATTCAGATGAACAGAACAAAACCTGCTAGACTAATTAATTCAGTCTCGAGTGAAAGTAACCTTTCACCTATGACAGCACAGCGTCTAATCTAAACACAGTTGTGCAAGATGCGCTTAGTGTTGTAATATGACATCATCAAGCCTAGCCATTTTCCCAACTATATTGGGGTCGGCTTCCAGTCAAGCCGGATTTAGCTGAATACCAATATTTTACGAGGAGCGGCTGCCTACCAGACCTCCACAACCCATTAACTGGGGTAACACGGTACTTCATGGCAAGACTGGAGTCAGATTTTGAAGATATTGAAGATGATGAATTTTCGCTCAAGGCGAGAAATTGTGTTACATGATACTTCCGTACTGAGGTTTACAATTATACTCAAATGTTTGCTTTTCGGTTGTGGATGTGACTGTAATTATGGTAATTGTTTAATTTTGTTAACTTGCTCGTTTGTAAACGTTTACAGATTCTGTCGCAGCTAGGAAGTGTTGAGGGACTGTCTTTATGTAAACGAAAATTCAAAAAATGCTGGCAAGTCGTAATTTTTTTTTTGTATGTGCCCTACTTTTTTTTGTCATGGGTGTCAAACAAGTCACATACATAAGATCTGTTCCGGCTGACAGATCAGATAGTAATCTGTAGGTCATATAAATATTTGTTCCGTGCGGAAATCTAACTCGCGACACGCAGCGTGGCAGCCAATCGGTCTATCACTACACCACTACCTATTATCAATTTTAATGAGTTTTTTTTTGTTTTAGAAATAATTATCAAAAAAAAACGTCGCAGTCTTACTCTAGTATATATCTCTAAATTCTATCACAATTTGCCTACTACGGTCTTCCCGTCCGATTATAATTAGGCTAGAGTAAATAGGTTATTAATAAACTAGTGTGCCTCACCATCACCGATTGCATCACTGCTTACCATCACGATGATCGCAGTCAACCACTAGTCTATATCAATAAAATATTTACCTTCTTATTGCTTGTCAGTCTGACAAGTCCTCTAGTAGTTAGGTACTATACTAAATTTGTTGTAGGATGGTTTCGGTGACAGCTGTCAGATTCATACGATTTAGATATCTATCCTTTACTCTCATCTTAAAGATGCATATTTTCGTCCTGCTGTCACCCAACTCATGCTAAAACTTATGGTGATCCACTGGTCTACGACCAATAAAATCTTAAGAAAGTACGAGACCAAATCCCACATTTTCTATTCATATCAACACAAATCCGAGCCCAATTGACCGGATTCTTTTGAAACAATGCACCCATAATTTTCGATGTTCTCAATTAAATGAAGCTAACGAGTCAAGTAATGAGTGAGTGAGACCGCGCCGTGAGAAAGGTCACTCGCTTCACTTTCATTCTCTCAACTAATAGTAGCGTCAGCGTGAGAAAGTAACTGTTAAAACGATTTATTAAATTTGTTTAAACTATAGTCTTTTTTACATAGCATGAAAAAAGTGTCGATCTGTAAATAAAAGCCTAAGTTCTGATCATTACTGACTCACCAACGCCTATCTCAAATCCTTGAACCTAGAACGCTGAAATTTTGCACAGATTTTTCTTTTGTGATGTATACCAGGAATAAGAAAGGATTTTCCAAAATTAATGACTTGATGATGAAATGGGAGAACAATTAAAGAGTTTCAAAGGATATATTTTCATTAATATCAAATGTAACAAGCGAAATGAGAATTATAGAAAACAACATTTCTGATAAAAACTTAAAATCAGTTATGTCAATGTTATTTTAACTGAAGTTTTTGGAAAGTTATAAAGTTTCCAACATTTCTCGGTCCTTTCTTTAGGTTACAAGACCGGACAGAATATGAACCACTGTCCTAAACCAAAACTATAAAGAAAACGCTGTTGATCTCATTATCTTATTTTATACCCTGAGACTGAAATGACA
Source organism: Mythimna separata (assembly GCA_030763345.1). Taxonomy (NCBI): domain Eukaryota; kingdom Metazoa; phylum Arthropoda; class Insecta; order Lepidoptera; family Noctuidae; genus Mythimna; species Mythimna separata. The sequence goes on along the minus strand of CM061184.1, from coordinate 22,906,369 downwards.
TTACAACACAAAAGAACTGGCATCATTCCTATTGTAAGTTTGACTTTACCTGTGTCAATTTAGTCTCAGGGTATAAAAAACAGACAATAGTTACTACTTGATTAGCACTGGCGTCTTAGTGAAACATACATTCACAAGCTAGACTAGTTTAGTTTTTATAAATCCTAAATTTAAATAAGATCAAGTACAAAAAGTCCGTCTGGATGTTTTTTATTTATGTCAAAATCGAGGTAACGAGGTAAACAGTTCTGACGACCTTTCTCTTTATGACACTGAATGCACTGAGTATAATGATTCCGCGCCAAACAACTAGGAAACCAATTACACCAATTAAATTCTATAGTCTTTTTTACATAGCATGAGTTGGGTGACACCAGGACGAAAATATGCATCTTTAAGGGTTAGTCCCGCTATGGTATGGTCCCGGTATGGCACCCTCTTAAAATACCTATCAAAAAGTCCCGCTATGGTACCCATCTTTTAGATCTACGTTAGACAATAGAAGGTACAACTGAAAAGAAAAGTGTATCTATAAATAAATACTTTTAGGAGTGTATCAATAAAACGTCTGTTTGCGATATTAAATCAGTCTTTTATTAATTCAAAATATTTATAAAAAAATATCAAACAGTAAAACGAAATATTAATTGCAATGTAATTTTTAAAATAATCAACAATATTAATTACCAATAATCAACAATAAAAACAATATAAAAAATCCACATCTCAGAAAAGTATTACTGTAAATATTATAAACTACAAATAAAAACAACATCCAGACATAAATATTAGTTACAAATAATCAACATTGAGAAAAGGCAGTAATTGTAAATTTATATAAACTACAAAAATAATCAACAACCAACTATACTCCGTTTGTTTAGGTAGTTAACTAAAGGTAAACAGTCTTGGTATGTCTTTTTATATTAAAGAGGTCGTATATAATTTACACAAAGATTATTTAAATTTAGTTTATTAGCTAACATCGATTTAGGTAAATACCTATTTGCAAAGATTTTTACATACAATTTATAGACAACTTTTAGATAAAAAGACATGCCAAGATTGTTTACCTTTAGTTAACTACCTAAACCGACGGAGTATAGACAAATATATTAATTACAAATAATCAACATGGAGAAAAAGGCGCAAATTGTAAACATAAACTACAAAAAATAATCAACATCGAGAAAAAGTATTAAACATTTTAATAGGCTAAAAACAAAATTAAAATAAACTATTTTTTTAAATGTTCTGATCGAAATGTTGACTTTGATATGTTAATCAGAAAATCACCAATGGAGATAGCTTTATTTTCGTAACTTTTTGTTAGCTTTTGAATCTGGCGGTCGATTTCTATACTTGTTCTTTTTCTTGAATTTATAGGTGATCTTTTTAGTCGAAAGCTATAACAAAAATCATCAGTTATTTAAGTTAAGGTATATTTTTTTCAGTAACCGTCTGTAATAGAAGGCGACAACCAATAATATCTACCAAAATAAATAAAATCAAATCCATTTTCAAATTCTTCTATGTACTCGTATTATGTAAAAAAATATATATCTGCTTTTAAAAATATTATATCTGCTTAAAAATATTGTCTAAAAAATACAACTTACTTGGCTTGTTTTATATCAAAGTGACATGTGTCGTTGCCAATTGTTTGCAGAAACAATAATAAACTGGGATTTTTTCCAATAATTTTGTTGAATCTGCCATTCCATGATTCCGCCAAGTTAGTTGTTCTATGGCGTTCATTATGGCAACACCAAATGAGGTCTGGATATTCAAGCCACTGAGTGACAAAATAGTCATTGAATTTGGTCATAGCTTCATCGTCGAAACTGAAAAAAATACTTATTAAACGTTCGTACTTGTAAAGCAATGAAATTAACAGGTCCTTACTGATATTGTTGTTCTTTACTTTTTTGCCATATAATTAGAGTTAAGTACTCAAACATCATTTTGGAAAGTAACCAAGATATTATACCTATTTTCCATTATATGCAGCCAGCCGTCTTCAATATCTTGTTTTGGCAAAAACGCCAAGCCTATGCATTGCTTAACATGGTTCGAGGACTCTTCGTGTTCCATGAGATTTAAAGATTTCGCTTTTTTGATAACGTTCTTTTGAAAATGTACGTTACATCCATTTATTTTGATATCAGGAAAAATCTTCGCTGCTGCATTTATTACTCCTATTTCATAATCGAAGGTAAATTTCGATGGACGCCATTCAGGCAAAGTTTGTTTAATCAATTCGAAAACTTTTTCATAAGTTTCAGAATATAAAATAATGGTGCTACATTCGTGGATAACTCAGTGCTTCCCATGTCTCCATGAATGACATAAACTTGTTCGAATGGGTTTGGGCAGCCGTCGAAAGTGCCATCACCAAAGTAATGCATTACACATTTTATATATTCCTTTACTTCTGTCGAGGAAAATATAATTATTCGATTACAGTCTTCATTACAATAATCAGCCAATACATACTTATTAAATTCTTCTGGTATTATAATTTCTTCCACATTCTTAAATTGTGTTTTTGGTACGTTCAACGACTTATTTCGGTGTCTGTATAATACTGTTTTTAATTTTTTATAGTCAGGAACATTTCCTGTAAGGTGTAACCCTTTGTCTTTTAAGTTACCCATGTGTTTTTCGAAAATTTTCTGTACTGATCCGTAATTTGAATTTACTTCTTTTTTGCACTCACTTATAGCCATTTGAACTTCATTGTCTTCAAAATGTGGCACGCACTGATCACTGTGTTTATAATCTTTAATTATTGTATTATTGGTATTCTCAATAGTTATATATCCACTACATTTAATACTATTTCTCCTATTTACACAATGCCAAGTACTTGAATTTTTATTTTCTCTGCGTTTAATATATTTATGTCCGGCACGTAATAAAGTTTTTCCACCGCGTCGACTGTCAATAATTATTAAATTTACACCACGTGAACTACTTGACCCAGACATTGCAATAGATAAACTAACAAGCTATCCTAATTACTCATATCGCAAAAGTACAGCTGCAAATAGCAAACTAAACCCGGAATAATACTGTCTCTCTCTATTTTCATAAAAACAAAAGGGAAGAGCTAGATACGAATTCGAGGAAGGGCTCGTCTCTATTGTTTTACGAAAAAACCGGTTGGTCAGGTAACTACCTGAAGTGAAACGACAATTACCGAGCGTGATTTGTTTAAAAAATAGTATTAATAAATATTATCTTGCTTAACTATAATAGTTAAGAAAAGATATTTTTTATTAATACTATTTTTTTCTTAACGCATTGTATAACTTTTCTTTACAACAGTACCAAAAACTGAAGGGTACCATAGCGGGACTTTTTGATAGGTATTTTAAGAGGGTGCCATACCGGGACCATACCATAGCGGGACTAACCCATCTTTAAGATGAGAGAAAAGGAAAGATAGCTACATTGTATGAATCTGACAGCTCTCACCGAAACTCTCCTAGAACAAATTTAGTATTATGATTCTTTAAAAAACATTATTGACAGATAGGACAGTAAAGTCCCTGAGACTAAAATTAAATTGACACAGGCAAATGTCAAAATTACAATAAGAATGATGTCAGATCTTTTGTGTTGTGACGTTGTGAAGTTTGACAACCCACGTAATATCATTTTAATCTCAGAAATTAAAAAAATAGCATGCCGAGAATGTCATCAGTTTCGATGTTTAGTATCGCCAGAGGAGTAGACAATCGAGTCTTGTTGTTTGTTTCTTCTCCAGCGAATACTTTGTGCAGAATGGATCGCTTGCTCGTGAGGTGGCTGGTAGAATTGTTTGTTGGTTTCCATTAATTAGTTGGATTGTGGTCTGGCTTTTTAAGGATTTTTGACCTAGGGTTTCTCGCAACCCTATGACGCTGTAGAAGAGGATACGGACTGCGTGTCAAGTTTTATAAGATTAGAGTTGACCAAATTTTTGCCAAAAGTATGATTAAGACCTGTTTTGAACTTTGTCTAAAGATTAAGGGCTCCCCACACAAAACTTTGATGCGATGCTACACCTTACTACTGAAACCTGTAACCCCAATCAATCCACAAGTTCTGCGTCGTGTGCGCACTTGCAGATTTTTACGGTGTGACGCCGACGCATTCACCGTTTTGTTTGGCCTTAAAGGCTCTATAAACATATCGCAGCGACACGACAATTTGACAACAACGCGACTTCCGATTTCTCACAGAAATATTCTACGGATATAACGTAGCGTTTGCAATGTCCGTCATAATCATTCATTAACGTTGGTCTGAAAACTCTCCCGTAAAATGCAATTTCGCGAAGAACTTTTCTTTCTGTCAAGATTGCCAGCTCCCACAGGTGTGTCCACATAAGTTTTTAAAGTTCTCGTTTTTCTCTACTATAATATGCACATATTATAAATAAAATTTTCCTAATGAATCACTGGTCTATCGGTGAAAACCGCATGATTTGTTTTTGAATCTATCGTGTGCATACAGTACACTGTGTGGGTGGGTGGTTTGGATGTCTAATTAACGCCCGTTTTCAATAACCTACAGCAGTTCATAAATAGATAGCTATCTCCGATAAACAGTAAGATTCTAGTTGTCAATGTCACAATTTTGGTAGGAAATGCTAACCGTCGTCGTCGGTAGGTTATAGGAAAGCAAGTAAGGGCAAAAGGATAGATTTGTTTATCTTTAGTAGCTGCAACTTTAGATAGGTAGCTTATTGACAATGGGCGTTAGTGTATGTAGCCACGTTAGTTTTTGAACAAGATCCAGCCGCTGTTATTTTGTCTTTCTGGGGAGTTTGCTCTGCCACTTCTTTCCAGATAGATAAAAAAATATAGGCGACTATCTTTATATATTTTTTTTCGTTTAAAAGTTTGCTAATTCTCTGTAGAATTTAAATAAATGATTTTTGATACCCCCCAGAGTCTGCACGCTCGTGAGCGGAATTGGAAGATTACTGAAATAAATCAAATGTTACGTGTAGAAACTTGGCCGGGAGTACAACCGCGCTGTAGACTGGTGGCCTTGCAACAACACATCTTTATTTAGTGAGAGACTATTAATACTTCATGTACATAACAGATTCTGATGTGGACTGATTATGTGATTACTAGCTTCTTTTTTTATATATAACACTAGCTTTAGCCCACAGCTTCGCCCGCGTACATAAAATATAGCCTATGTCACTCAGGAATACAGCAGCTTTCTATTGGTCAAAAATTTTAGCAATCGGACCAGTAATTCCACAGATTACCTCATACAAACAAAAAAACAAACTTTACCTCTTTATTATATTAGTATATATAAACTAGTGCTTGACTGCGATCCCGCCTGGAAAGCAGTGATGCAATCGTTGATGGTGAGACGCGCTGGTATTTTACTAAATTAACCAAATTCAGATATAAAGCAACACGATGATACAACTTTGCGTCATTGTTTAATCATCTTGTTGCGACTGTCTATAAGGAGCATTTATATCAAAAAGGTATAGCTCATTGGCCATAATATTCAAACCGAACACCTAAAAAGAGAGAGAAAACATAATTACAGTTCCATAAAGCCAGTGGGTTTTTCCACGCTACAGTTTTTATTCAGTCTCAGAAATCGTGACCCTCGCTGTTCATATATATTGTTTTGTATATTCTGACGCTGCAGTGTTAGGCCGCTTGCACACGTTAAGGCGGGCGCGACGTTAGAATTATCCATACAAACGTAATACCAAAATCATTTGCAATTTAAGCATATTTACACCATAATATGATGTTATTCGGATTCAGACAATAATTATCTAGGTTCCTACATCGTCTTTTTGTTGAAAAACTTACCCCAAACGAAATTTAAGCTAATTTAAATTTGCACATTTTCACAGCGAAAATGTCATGTTTTTATTTTGTTTTTTCTATAAATTATAAACAACAATATTTCAAAATATCTTTTCGTAGGAACACAGATATTATTATCAAGTTATAAATACTCGAAACAATAATGGAAATACATTAATTTTTCATTCATCATTTTTGGTATTACGGAACCTCTCCCAAATTTCCAATAGTTTGTATTGCTATCACAGCAAGCAACTGTCAGTGTGCGGATGATGACTTTACTCCAGTCGGTGTGTCCAAGAATTGTTTAAACTATCTGGATTGCTTCCATCAACCTCAAAAACGTGTTTTATTTCGTCTCAACTCGAGATAGCGCGCGGTCTCCGCAGGCCTCTTAAGAAAAATCGCCGGGCCTATGCAAGAATTCATGTTGTTTCTACACACGAACTGCGTTGAAACTGCTTTGACACTGACCAAGAAGACAATCTTGTCTGCACTAGACGCGACAGTGAAGCTGCTATGGTCTGGCAGGGGGCCGGGTAGGTAAAGGGTGCCAGGATACATTTTCGTCCCTAGATCCGACAAAATTCTTATCGTGTACATGATGTAGGTATTAATTCTATGAGGAGCTCGTGGCTAGATAGCAACAGCCGCACGGTTCGATCTTCAAGGTTAAGCAACGCTTGCCAAGGTTGGTCCGTGGATGGGTGACCATCTTAACATACTGAGTTTCCTCCGTTCCTCGGAAAGCACGTTAAGCCTTAGGTCCTGGCTGTCATTTGTAGAACTTTGGCAGTCGTTACGGATAGTCCGAAGCCAGTAAATCTGACTCCAGTCTTGCCATGAAGTACCGTGTTACCCCAGTTAATGGGTTGTGGAGGTCTGGTAGGCAGCCGCTCCTCGTAAAATACTGGTATTCAGCTAAATCCGGCTTGACTGGAAGCCGACCCCAATATAGTTGGGAAAAGGCTAGGCAGATGATGATGTATTAATCCTATCAGCGGCAGACACGGTAACATTTCTTAGCGTGTACAAGCGCCCTTATGCGTCCATTAGAACATGCAGGTTGTTTGAATATTGACGAGGCTTGACTCACAAAGTACGTCATTAGTTATTGTATTTATTGTAGGTACGTGTTATATACACCTATATGTGCAACATATACACGTCATCCTTCACGTGACGTCGTAGTATCAGCCATTATCGATTCCGCTGTTACTTGCTATGCAAACAAAATGTGTGTGGAATCAATACGGATATGATTTCTATGGCTAAGTATTTAAGCCTGTATTATCATAGGTACCATTATAGGTCGCGTCTTGCCATGAAGTACCCTGTTACCCCAGTTAATGGGTTGTGGAGGTCTGGTAGGCAGCCGCTCCTCGTAAAATACTGGTATTCAGCTAAATCCGGCTTGAACTTGACTGGAAGCCGAACCCAATATAGTTGGGAAAAGGCTAGGCAGATGATGATGATGATGATAACCATTATAGGTCGCGGGAATGTGAGATGCACAGGACCGGTCTGTGTGACGACACAATGATGATTTTTCGGTTGAAATAATGATGATGATAATGATCGATGGAAGGACTGTGAAAAATATATTATTGTTTGTGTCTTACTTATGTCAATTAACCTATCACATACCCACAAAACGAGACACAATAGTAAAACAATAACAGCGCGGTCTCATAGGACCGGTCGGGGATTCATGAATTCATGGTAGATGAAATGGAGATTGTTCTCAATAGTAAGATAGCTGCCCATCTGCACAACCACCTGAACTTTTCAGGGCTTATTTGAAGCCAATAACAGCCTTTAAAAAACATAAGCCTCCCAGAAGACAGGACAGACCATAGACCGCCCCCAAATATTGTGACATTTGGGGGAGTCCTATGTCCAAGTCCATTGACTCTTACTGCGCTTCGTGTATCCAGCAGATTCCCGCAACCTTCATCTTCATCCATCGGTCATCATCATCTAAAACTCTTTAACAAAATTGATAATTTTCTGTCTGTAATACAGTATTAAGTACTTAATTTTTACAGCAACATAAAACACAGGGCGAGCTAGTTCGTGACTGACAGATATTTTATAGGAACGTTTACTTTATACGGCGTGTTTTACGATTTTGGAGGCTTAATTAAGTTGTAAAATGTGCGCAAAGAATCTACTATGTGCTGAATGTTGAATGTCTTTAGGGCGGCTATTTGAATAAAGGAGCTGTTCAATAAAATGGCTAGGCTGTTAACTGGATGACGAATTGCAGGTAATACGCAGGTAGCCTTCTGCAGCCAGAAGGCTACCTGCGTATAATTGGAAATCCCATTGAAGCATTCTGCAGGAAAACTAAAGTTACCGACATTGCCCAAACTTAGTGGCAGTGGGTCGGAAACAATGCTCAGAACAGAAGGTCCATGGGGCCAAGAGGTTCTGGAGTGGCGACCGCATTCCGGAAAATGCAGCGTTAATAAACCTCACACAATATGGAGCGAGGACCCAGTGAGGGTCATTGTGACACGCTTGGCGGAGGTCTGGGTGAGGTCAGCAGTTCGTCTTTCGGCTGAAATGATGACGATGCGATGATGATATGTAAGAGTATAATAACAGATTCAAAATTATAACACAATACAAGCGCGTTTTGTAAACGACATACCACCACATTACAAAAAATAATTTCGTTCATCCCAAAAAGAGCGCAAAAACCATTTTAATTCAAACAATCGAGCTCAAGCCCTCAAACAATTCTCTCTCAAAGCTTCCCCAACAACAAACAACGACCAAACAACCCCCGTTTGTACAAAACAACCCTTTCTTCATTAACCGACGGGGGCCAACTTGCGGCCGACGCCACTCCAGCTTTTGAGGACGTGAATACTGAGAGAAAGCGTGTGTTTATTTGCTGGAACAGTAAATAATGAGGTTTTGTGTGATGTGGTTACGTGTAGACTTTTGTTTTTAGGTGTAGGGAATTAGCAAATTACTTCTCCTGTTCTGGGAGGAGTATGAGCGAGAATGTCGAGACTTTCACTGGCTAAACAGCGTGTTTCTTTAGACCCCCTTCGCACTCTAGTGGTTGCGTCTAGTGTTTTGTATGTTAGCCAAAGAATATCAAAAGCCATACGATATCTTGAAGGCTGCACAATATTAATTTAGCCTTCCTCGGTAAACACTCGATACGTTCAATTAAAATCGGAATCAGATCCAATTATAATTATCGCGCGCGGCCGGCGAAAATCGATTGCTGTGATTGTTGTTTAGAAACGTGATAACGGGCAGATTATATGTAGGTATAAAGCACATTGCTCGTTGAACAGATGGTCGATGGGGACGAAAGGTACTGGAGTAGCGACCTTCTTCTTCCTGTCCTTGTCCCATATTACTTGGGGTCGTTGCAACTCGTTTTTTTTTCCATTCTGTCCTGTCACACTCTCACTAACTCTCTTTTTTTCATATCACTCCTCACACAAGCCATCGATTTTTTCTTTGGCCTCCCTCTCTCTCCCAATGTATTTACATGTACATCTACTGAAGTAGCGACCACGTAGCAGAAGACAGCGTTGGAAGGTCTCCCACAATGTGGATCGATGTCCTGGTGAGGGTCGCGGGAATCTGAGAGTTGCGAGATACACATGACCGTTCATTGCCAAAAACAGCAAAAATACGTCGCCTTTCATTGTGCTTAATAATTAAGTTCTTGACTGAATATTAGTTATTATGTTACAGGACTATGTAGTATATTTCGCTGTTAAACCGTTACAATGATGACATAATTAGCAGTAATCGTTGCAACATAGTCTGAACAGTAAGTAGAGCTGCCATGTTGGAGCCTTAAGCGATTAGTACATACGGCTATAGTAGTGCAAACACTCGGGCTAGACCTCCGCGCTGAATGAGCCATTGTGAGTCAAGCTATTAGTATAGACTTTATCGCTTACTAGTACTTTGCTAGTGACTTTGTTCGCGAGAATGTTTTCATGAATACCTTACTTTAAGGGGGTATTCTGGAAAAATTATATTGAGTCTTTATAATTAATTTCGATTAAATTTTGTGTCAATTTTCAAGTGTATTACTCAAGAAATGAGAACCTCCAAGATTATAATATTTTTTTAAAGTGTTCTGTTGTTATGTAGTACTGAAAACAAATAATGACAATCTTTATTGTTTCTTGAGGTTACAATTAGTGCAATTTTCGAGTATATGGCACATGTAATGAGATTTCGCATACCCCTTTTCACCCCCTTATAGGTTGAATTCCCAAAAATCCCTTCTTGGTAAGTACTCACCCACGTCATAAAAGGAAGCCTTCTGTAACATCTCATACTTCTAGTCCCAGCAGTTTCGGCTGTGCATTGATATATCAGTCAGTCAGTTACTCCTTTTATTATAGCTTACTCCGATGTTTATCCTTATTAGACCGTTTTCACATATTCCGATCCGATATCGGTATCGGACGCCGATACGATATCGGGGTAAGGTAAATGTATGAGATATGTACCTGTCTTTCATATTGTCCGACCCGATATCGGATATCGGAGCACAGCATTTCATACATTTTACTTACCCCGATATCGTATCGGCGTCCGATACCGATATCGGATCGGAATATGTGAAAACGGTCTTACAGTAATCACATTTTACAAAATACTGCGTAAAACCGATTCATCTTTCAGTAAAATATTACGGCAGTCATGAAGTTTTTATTATGTTCGTGAAGGCCTAATGTTGATATAATTGAGTTTATGTCTGCAATATTCTACCTTTAAAGACGCCATTTTGATATTTTTATGGGAATATTTTGATTGACGTATTTATTTGTAACCTTCAGATAATATGCCAGTTGGGTTTGTTAATAATGTTATGATTTTTTATATTCATTGGACACTGTTCTTTGTTTTTATAGGGGTCCGTAACCTAAGGATTAAACAGGACACTAAATTACTAAGATTTGAATTATTTTTTTTAAATTTTGTTTTAATTTTTTTGATTTGAATTTAAGACTCCGCTGTCCGTCCGTTTGTCTGTCTGTCTACCATCAGGCTGTATCTCATGAGCCGTGAAAGCTGACATTTTCCCAGATTATGTATTTCTGTTGCTGCTATAACAACAAATACTTCTTCTTCTTTTCGTGTTGATGCACGGCTCTGTCATTGGCCTCGCATGGATCCTGAAAAGTACAGGATACAATCAATACTAAAAACAGAATAAAAGAGATATTTTAAGTGGGTCTCCCATTCACAAACGTGATTTTTTTGTCGTATTTTTCGCTACGAACGGTTTGGAACCCTTCGGAACTAGCTGGCCAGTTTTTTTATTCTTGCTCGCAAATGAAACTCGAATTTCACAGTAAGACAAGACGATATTCATTCACAGTCCAGCGATGATGCCCCGTGCTCCTTCACCTTTAATAAATTCAACGACTTGCACCCAAGTGAATAATATCTCAAGTGGAAACAAACGAATCTGATAGGATGAGCAGGCAGGTTCAATTTGACTGCCTTTTCCCAACTTATGTCTGGGTAAGAACCCCGGGACCCTGGAATTGGGAGATAGAACCGGCAGTCCGGTAATAACCCGGACCGAGCCCAAGTCGTCACCGGCGCGTTCTTTTCCACGCGCGCCTCAAGGAGATGTCAGCAAACTGTAGGGGCCCAGCAGGGCCCAAGCCTCTGGGGTCGCAGATCGGTTTTCCAAAAGGTAAAGGTGTCCCCAGATTTAAGGCAACGAAGGAACCGGAGTGGGTTTTAGTCAGTAGAAGTCTGACACACCCTCCCGCTCCGCTCAGAGTGGGAGAAGTAATTTTGATGGTCTCCCACCTTAAAAAAATATATGTCTGGGTCGACTTCTAGCATTGGCGTAGCTACCGAAGGGCGAGGGGCAGTGCCCTAGGGCCCCCAAGTTTGGGGGAAAGGTAGGGTTATTGAACTAGCGAAAAATACTCCTTTGAAAAAGTCTAAATGAAATAGTTGCTTTCCCTAGCTCGAGTTTATTTATTTATTTAAACTTCATGTACATTGGTCCATAGGCGGATTTGCAATGCAACAAGGCTTTCTTTACCAGTCAACCTTTGGTCCTATCACCCGTCATAAAATCACTAACCCTTTGCTTCCATATCAGTCCTAAAACAGTCCATCCATCGTTTCTTTGGCCTCCCTCCTCTCCATACTTATGAATTTAAAAAATCACATTGGTACTTGCATGGTTTCGAACCCGCTTTGGGCTTTCACGATCTCTACAATTGGCAATTTTCAAAATCAAGTCAAGTCAAAACGTTTATTGCGAACTAAGTGTACAATGTTGATGTTATAATAATAATAATAAATTGCTTTATTGACACATAATTATAAAGGTAACATACTTTTTGAAGCCCTGGCTCCTGAGCTAGGTAGAACCTGTAATGGTCGAAGGGGGCATCAAAACGTCGCCAAAATCATCACGCGTAATAATATCATGTTAGTAGGTACTTATAACTTAGCAGCCTTTTTCAGGCATTGCAATTTCATTCATACTAATTTATTCTCATGCATTTGACATTTTTATTACAAAAAGATTTATTACACTTCTCATAACGCGCAGAAGAAATGAATAAATGACTCAATCCACCATCACATGATTCGATATCCTATTACATCGGCCTCCCAACTCCTCAATTTATTGAAATTACTAAGATTCGGAGTCAATTGCTAGGTCTTCTTACAATGTAAGTACGTATTATTGATTTTTCGCCTGCGATGTCAAGGTGCAATGTACTAATACACAAGGTCAAATGAAATCTCTTTGAAAATATCAGATTAAATTGTCGCTTATAGTTTAATCTGATGATAAAAGTGATAAAGAAAAATCTTTAAGCTAGTTACAACGATTTAAATCTTTGTGGGGTCAATGACTGGAGTCTTACCATGACGTGTTAAAATGTCAGTCACTGAACTGTTCAAGGGGTGGAGCTACATAGGGTTACTGGTAATTGGTGAACGAGATTGTACTCATGAAAATGAACAACTTTTTCTATGGGACCAAATCTGAAATCGCAAAAATCATCAGTTTATTTTGTTCAGTACCTACATGTTCACCAGTTAGTAGGCGAATATAAATGTACTGAACAGGAGATTTTTTCGCGATATCAGGTTTGTTCCCATAATAAAAGTTTCATCTCTTTGACAGTTCTGTTTAGGTCGTTAAATGGATCGTGTTTTGACCTCGTGGTATTACGGCGCACCTGACATATGAGACAAGTTTTGTTGAACCAAAAAGATCGATACTCATAAAGGTGCGTCCATTTATTACGTGAGGTGGGGAGGGAGTCGAGTCGAATCGCATCCAATCTCATACGTATTTTTTTTTAGCAACAAAGTTGTGGCATAATTATCTCAAGAAGTAGATTAATTTCAGTAAAACTAAACAGTTCATTGTTATTATTTTTTTATTTTTTTTCAAAAAAATCAAACCAATTACATTTTTTAATCTCACGATATCTGACTACGTGGCTGGGTGGGAAAGGGGGATCAAAAAGTCACCAAAATTACTTCACGTAATTGATAGACGCCCCTTAACATCTGCCTTCATTTAACTAGTTTGATCTGACCCTGTAAGTAACTACAGTGTTACCAACTCCAATTTAGAGCAACGATATGCATTTCAAGACGTCTACAGTGATACCAGCGTCAATAAGTAATCTAATATTGTTTATTTAGCGCTTCGTCGCTATCGGTAGCATAGTAACTAGAAACACGATTCGCAACTGGGCCAAACCTATCAATTTGTTTTGAGTTATTTGTTTAAATAAATACTAGTCGGATGACCACACATTATGCATCATAATTTTGACGGACTGTCATTAACTTACTGACATTTGACCGTTATCTCACTTGATGGCAATGGAGCACACATGCCTACAAATATATTATAGTCCGTCTAATGAAAGCGCGACCTGAGAAAAAGAGGTTAAATCCAAAAAAATTGTATGTGGTATTACTAACTAGTAGAAGAATCATGTCTTGACACTTCATAATTTTTTTTATTTCCTACAATTGCGGCTGAATAATGTTGCCAATTGAATTTAACCCTTAACCACCTACCTGCGGTCTCAGAGACCGCAACGATTTTTCAAATGCAAATATTTCCGCGAGTGAGTGGCGTGCATCCAAATGCGTTCATGTACCTTTTCTACACACCACTCAGTGTCACGCTAGCGCTCGGCGAGTTTGTATGTGCACGCGTTTGGCCAGGGTAAGTAAAATAATTTTGCCAGCGGTCTCCGTGACCGCACGTAAGTGGTTGTGTGACGTTGTATTTTGCAAATAAAGGAAAATTTACAAAGCATTTTTGTTGCCGAAAGACTTGAAGTTCGTAAAACATGCTTTACGTGTGATCCAAAAAAGAAATGCAAAACGGCTTACCTATGTTTCGTGTGTAAAGTACCTATTTGTTCGGAGTGTTCGCAAAAAATGTATTGTTACTGCCGCGAAAAATGTAAAAGTTGAGGCTTTGCAATTTGTTTAATTTTTTCTTTAGATTTTTTATTTGATTTTATTTTTAGTGTATTCAAATTATTAGATGTAAGAAAAAGAAATGAAAAATTTAAGTATTTTAGAATAAAGATCTCATTTTCTTAGTGTAGTTATTTTTGGTGCCATATTTCTTATTTCATAGATATTATTCCATTTTTATAAAACTTTTATATTACTTTTGCTAATTTTTGACGCTTAAATAAAGCAATTAAGTATAGGCATGCATTTTATTTAACCAAACTTTAATTTCTTGTCATCTTAGATCCTAAAATAATCGCAATAATTTATTAGCGGTCTCTGTGACTGCACGTAGGTGGTTAAAGGACAGAAATAGGTGCTAGGTGGTTAAGGGTTAAAAAAAACTACAGGTCGCGCTTTCATTAGACGCACTCTATAATTATGTATTTAAAGATCTTCAGATTGTAGCTATCAGGAAACAAACCCTTGCTGGCAGTTCACTCCTTAACTGTATGCACACAATAAATTGTTCCCGAAACAGTGTACCGTAGTTTCTGCCGAAAAACTACCACAACTAGCCTGGGCCTTCCCAAAGAGTTGTTACAGCAACCAGTTCTGTGCTCCTTGCAGATTCCTGCAGTACTCATCAGGTCATCTATCTACCTTGTTGGAAAGCATTCGACCTTTTAATCCTTGACAAAAATACTGGCCCGTATCCAGTATTACGATACTCTACTAGTGGTTGAAGCAACCTATTACACTACTCGATACGTCGACTCGATACGTCGCGCCCCGTCGAAGACAGTCTTACCCTTATTACACTGACGCGACGTAGACTAAGACCGTTCGTAAAAACGAGTACTTTAAGTTGTTGCTAGTCTGATCGAAACGTAGGACGTATATCTAAGTATGTATAGTCTTTTATGGATACAATCAGACAGAGCCCATAATTGTTAGTCACAGAGATTAGCTTACAGACAATGTCAGTAACAGACACATTACAAACAGTTTAACTACTTCCTGATACCGTCTGCGATCGTAAAACACGTACATTATACACTTGCCTGTTAATCAACTTAAACAAATACTTCATTATTAAATCAGCGTACATACAACCCGGTCACATTAACTTGACGCATCTCTAAAATGCGAGCCCGTTTCCCCCCGCATTCCCTTAACTCGCCCGGCAAGTCTGCCCTCTACAACCCAGTTACTGGGTGTCGTAAGAAACAACTATAAACACAGCAAAAATACGTCGCCTTTCAATCTGCTTAATAATTAAGTTCTTGACTGTATATTAGTGTCATTAGTTATTACAATCCGCTCACATTAACTTGACGAATCTCTGAAATGCGAGAATCCCCTGCTTCCCACTTCATTCCCTTAGCTCGCCCGGCAAGTGTCAGGTATGGTCAGCATCTTTGTTACCGATACGCGCGTCGATAATTTGGCTAGTTCTCTGTTGTTGTTATACTGTTTTTGGACGTTATTTATCCGACGCCAAGCGTCAAGCTAATGTGACCGAGTTGTATGTACATGTAACTTGTTAGTCTGTGCGTCATAGCGCAGCGGGGTGCCAGTTGAAAACCAGCGCCGGGTGTCTGACGCCCAGTAAATGCTTGGTTGGTACCTTCGGTACGGGCAAACTCTGCGTAATTTTACTGTATCAAATTGTAATACTTATTACTATTTTTAATTATGTTTGGTGTTTATTGCCTTTGTGTCGTGTCTATGACGAATAAATATAGGTATTCTAATATCATCATCATCCTGCCTCTGTTATTTGTTGTTTTGCGTCGTCGCAACGCGGGTTTTTCTTCCATTCTATGACACGAGAAAATGTTACGAAACCATTTCTTTTTCTAATAATATTTTTTTTATACAGTAGCTTGTCTGCTGCAAACCTTAGGCGATATAGTTGACCAGTAGTTCAAAGGCGGAAGGCGAAACTACAAAAACCTAATCAATTATTACGGTTAACACGTTAAGCATAATTATACTAAATATTCTAGTTATAAATGAATGACAAGTAGCAATTATTCCATTGTTTATAAACATTGCTGCAACCTGCGATGTACTAGTTTTCTACGGTCAAAGGCGATAACTCATTGATGAGTCATGCCCCTAATATTAACGCATGTTTACAATTTAATTTGGTACGTGTAATTAACCGTTTTCGTGCGTTCTTATTAATTTTGAATATAGAATAGAATAGAATTTATTTGAAGTAGACAATTCAATTCAATAGAGTAGTGGTGGCCCAGTGGTAACTTCCGCCCGACCCGGCTTGCAAGTTGTAGGTCGCGGGTTCAAACCCGGCCAGAAGCAATACTTTGTGTAATTTAGTTCATCACCACTGCTCTCAAAACGGTGAAAAATAAATGCGCGGCAAAGTAAATTGCGACTTATTTTAGATAAAGAGGAATAAAAACACTTTTACGCACGCTAAAAGTTTCTTATAGAAAACACTGCCTTTGGGTGCACTTAAAGGCGAACAAAGTCGTCCTCTTCTAATAGATGGGATGAAAAAAAAAACAGTTGTCGCGTTACATCAGCCTGCGGAAGTCTTAATACTCGTACAATACACTTTATCAAGTATTCCACTCTACTAACAGAGCTCACATCACTTGGACTCCTACCTACTCCATATGGAAGTCGAACGTGACGAATGGCATTGTATGCGACAAACAATCGGAGTGCCTGGTTTACGCATAACTTGGACTAATGCTCCCGACCGTATTTCGGTCACGGTGGCCTATCTGAACTACAATATGCAGGAGATATTGTGTGTGCAGAAGCGTGTGTGCAAACACAGGTCACAGGTGCACACCCTGTTTCTTTACTCTCTTAGACCGATAGGACGGCAATCCGACGGTACCGGGGAGAGACCACGCGGAGGACTAGTTTTACGCATTTTCCGGGAAGAAATCAGGCGCAGGACCAACAGTTTTACGTGCTTTCCGAGGCACGGGGGTCTCACACCACCAACTTCTTAACTCCAGACTGGTACAGAGTGAAGTGACTACACCAACTAGGCAGATAGTTAAGATCATTGTTTTCATTTTAATTTAATAGCATACCTTCAGTCAGTGACAAATTTTTGATAACAGGTCATTAAGTTTGACGCATCTCTTACTCTGTCGTGTCTATCATTAACTACCTTTTCTTGCAGCTTCAAAAGCTCTAAAAACCAGAGCACGCACACAAAATACAATGACTCTTTCAATAACCGAGTAAGTGCCGAACCAGTAAAGCAACATTTATCATCTCAAGCTCCTAACTTACTTTGTTTTTAAACACTTCCAAGAAAGCCCTTATTTTTGCACACATTGTATTGGGACGGAAATCACACGAATTCGCTCGAATAATCTGCAAGCTTACATTTTAGTTTACACTGACCTACAGTGCCTTGATTGTGGCGGTAACTTACAAAGTGTATGAATGAATTATGTAGGAAAAGCGATATTTTTTACACATTGTGGTGACTTACAAAATGTACGCTTACGTACAAAGTTGGAATTCCCCCACTGTAAGCTATAAATAAGGATGGCGGGGGGTAAACTGTCGTATAATTAACGATAAGTGACGGTTAATAAAAGAGGGTGTAAGTATAGGTAGAGGTGTTGCTAGCATCTAGCTAGATATGCATCGTTTTATTGTTTTGCTGGATTTTATGAAACAGTCACCTCAGCCCTGAAAACGGAAAGAACGTAGGTGGGTTTTAGTCAGTTCAAGTCTGACAGTCCATCTCATCTCTTTTCCACCCAGAGCCATTCGCGAAGCTACCGAAGGGTTAGGCAGGGCACTGTCCCGAGGCCCCCCCAAGGGCCCGTATTAGGCATTTCGCGAATTGGACATTTTGAGAATTAGGCGTTTTCAGAATTGGTCATTTTGAGAATGGTGCATTTTGCGCCTAAACCGGAATTGGCAAGAAGTAGCATAGAGTCGGGAACAATGGATGGAAAGGAGGGAGGCCTTTTCCCAGCTATTCAGTAGTATAGGCTAGATATAAAAATAATAAGTTACCACATAGAGTAATACATCATACGTATCTTACTTTATGCGTTTTTCCTCCTCAAGTTCAAGGTAAAATCAATATGGACGCCGAAAGACGCGACCTCACTATGAGACATAAGAAAATAAAACAACAACAATTGGAGTTACTCATAATAACAAACGATTTTTGTGCTCCGGATTATGCCAGGCAATTCTCATAATCTTAACCTTCTGGGTTCCGAACAGCAGGTACCGGCGACGCGGTAGGCCCAGAAGGAGATGGCGTGACGACTTAGACTCCTTCCTGAGGAAGTGGCTCAAGACAGGAAAATGTGGAAAAATGAAAGGGAGGCCTTTGCCCTGCAGTGGGACATGACAGGCTCATAATAATTAACCTTCGTGCATCCAAAAACATTCCTTCTCACCGTACTGGCTTTATGTCCAATTCTTACTCTGTCTCTACCATAAAACTCTGGAATGTGCTTCCCCTTGACATCAAAAAAGCTGAAAGTAATTTTCCTTCAAGCGTAAAATTCGGAACCTCAATCTTAGTTCAGTTTTCGTCATAATTATTATATTTTACGTTTTCTTAATGATTAATTATTTATATTTATCATAGTATTTTTGGTTTATAATTTTAGCATACTATATGTATTTTACTATCATAAACAAATTATTTTATTTATTCTGTTTGAACTATCTGTTATTTGTTTATTGTGCAAACCTACCACAGTGTTTTCTTTTCGAACCTTAAGATACTAGTCAGGTAGAGAATGCCCTGTTGCATTAAGTCCTCCTCTGTATGTACAACTACTGTAAATGAAGGTTCATCATCTCAGCCGAAAGACGTCCAATGCTGGACAAAGTCCTCCCCCAAGCGTCGCCACAACGATCGGTCCTGTGCGTCTCGCATCCATCGGATTCCCCAACCCTCGCCAGGTCGTCGGTCCACCTTGCGGGAGGCCTTCCAACGTTACGTCTTCCGGTACGTGGCCGCCACTCCAGAACCTTCCGTCCCCATCGACCAAATGAAGTTTAAATAAATAAAATAATAGATTTAACAAACCAACTACAAACTATGCTAGTAGAGGCTATATTATAAAGGTTACACTTGTTCACTCCAATAACGGAACTGAACGGCCCATCGGCAACTAAGTGGCGGTTCTCGCAGGTGAGGCGGTCCCCGTTAAAAGATATGCACCAATAAAACACATAAAAACACTCGGCACAATGTATGTATGGGCCACAAAGTAGGTGCTACAATGTATAGTTTGTTGTCCAGCTTATACGACATTGTCCTATAATGTGGGCGGTCCAAGTGACAAGTGGATAGCGGGGTATAATAATTTCAGTTTGGGGATAAATCCTGGAAGTTGCAGAGTTTGGTAACTCTGTAACTTATGAAAGCTAGAAGCCAACAATGAAGTTCGACGTATCCAGTTTTTTTTTTGTTTTAGACATTGTTTACACTTGGAAATGACTTGTATTGTGGGTGCGTTTACGAACATGAAAAGTCATACACACAAATGGTTGTAATTTCTCGGAATCACCAACCGCATTAGTCAAAACATAGATATCAGTAAGACGTTGGGTATGTGGAGTGTTGTGTATGTTTCTATGGTCAGAATAAAACGAAGGATATTGGTAGGCGAATGGCTTATCACTGCCAGTTCATTAATAAAATCAGAATATTTATTTGTGAACCAGCGGGTCTAAAAATACCACTTTAGTAAAATTGTATTAGGAAATAATATGAATCATATTTTTTCATGCGGTAATAATATTTACAGGGAATATGATAATTGTATAATATGATTGATTATATAATATGAAATTGAGTGATTTGGCTAATTTATGCAACCAATTTTACCAATATTAGAACAATTGCTTATGACCTATGTAAGTCCGCTGATGTATTTAATTTCGACGTCAAATGGCTTGCATTATGAAATACGATTTTCACTGAATGAGCAACAAAACAGATACATAAACTGAGACTTCTCTTATTGATCAATGATGATAGATTACCTCAATGTATCGACGTTGTTCATGTTCATCGCTTCACGCTTCTCCCAAAGACACCTAATAAATGAATAAAGAATACATGATAGGTTTTTACAATGTTTGTCTTCAGAACCGCGTTCGTTGACATAAGACATTGCTTTTATTGCGCGTTATAGGACCTGCCTGTTGGCAACGGGATTCCAGCTTACATTGTTGATATTATTTGTTGCGTTGTTGTATAGCAACGAAGTAGGAACAGGTAACAAAGTGTAGTGAAGCCGGTTCTCGAATGGGATTTACTCTGATTGATGATTCGTTTGTTTCTGTGAGGAATTTTTGTTAGTGCTAATGGATTGGATTTCTTGAAGGTTAATTGACTGATTATGTCTTTCGGTTTTGGTTGCAAAGATTAGAAGTTTAAGCTTATATTTCCGGAAGAAAGTACCTATCGTCTGTTTTTTATACCCTGAGACTAAATTGACACAAGTAATGTCAAATTTATTATAGGAATGACGCCAGTTCTTTTGTGTTGAAATGTCATTTTAATCTGAGGGTTTAAAAACAGACAATAAATCTTCGTTCAGTAGCGATCAGCCCAAGCCAATACCAATTGTTTGGCCATATTTGGCTAAAAATATCACGGTAATAGTTCATCATCGTCATCATGTACAAATTCCTTAAGTTCTTTCCCAATTTCAATGTTCCTGACATTTTTACTTAACTCCGTGTTGTCGTTGTTCCAGATGCTGCAGGAGAAGCGCCTGTGCATCCTGGGCGCGGAGCTGTCGGAGCTGGACATCTTCGAGCGGCTGATGCGGTTCGCGGGCTCGCAGCTCCGGCTGCTGCAATGCTTCCAGGTAAACTAGACGTGGCTTCTTTATCAGCTGCCTAGCCTTTTTTCCAACTATATTGGGGTCGGCTTCCAGTCAAGCCGGATTTAGCTGAATACCAGTATTTTACGAGGAGCAACTGCCTACCATACCAGTACTCCACACGGTACCTACTTCATGGAATGGAGTCAGATTTTACTGGCTTTTGACTATCTGTAACGACTGCCAAAGATCTACAAATGACAGTCGGGACCTACGGTTTAACGTGCTATCCGAGGCACGGAGGAAACTCGGTATGTTATGATGGTCACCCATCCACAGACCAACCTTGGCAAGCGTTGCTTAACCTTGAAGATCGACCCGTGCGGCTGTTATGATCTAGCCACGTGCGCCTCCGAATCGTATCACGTTTTAAAAATATAGGTATGGTAATTCCCAACCGTTTGTTTACACCAGTGTTTTTCAATCTTTTTAACTTCGCGACCCCTTTACATGTTGAAATATTCTGGCGACCCCCTTCTGACGTAGAAAGCCAAAGAAAAAATATTTATGTTATCATACGTCAGGTGGCTATCGAAAGGAAAGGTATTGACAAGAGTTCTGGAACTGAGAGCTGAATTGTTAATGTTCTTACAAGATACAAAATCTGAATATGCTTCTCGTTTCTCTGACCCTATTTGGCTCTTGAAATTAGCATTTTTGGCAGATCTTTTTAGCCATCTTAACGATTTGAACAAGAACCTTCAAGGAAGAGGAGAAAATATTTTAACAGCCAATGATAAAGTAAAAGCATTTCACGCAAAACTTCGTTTGTGGTCAACATCTCTGCAAAACAAAATGTTCGAGTCTTTTCCATGTGTTCAGAAGATAATTGAAGATAATGCAACAGACCAAAGTTTTGCAGTATCGGCTCATATTCCTTGCATGATACTGAGCTTGCATAATTTACAAGAGAAACTTTTAACATACTTTCCAGACTTGCACTCTGAAGCTGACAATGGGCGTAGATGGATTTTAAACCCTTTTTTGGAAAAATCAATAGATCTGGCTGATGTCACCACAAAAATGAAAGAAAGTCTTCTAGATTTAGCTGCTGATGGCATGCTTAAAATTGAATTTTATTCGCAAAGTGTTGACGTATTTTGGATAAAAAGAAAACACGAATATCCAGAACTGGCAAAAGAAGCTCTTAAATTATTAGTGCCATTCGCCACTTCATACTTGTGTGAACTCGCATTTTCTTCAATGGTAGACATTAAAACTAAAAAGAGAAATAGACTGCAATTAGAAAATGATTTGATTATTAATGTTTCAAAAATAACACCACAATTTGATAAACTTCTGGAAAATAAACAAACACATCTTTCTCACTAAAATTGCGTTTTTTATTGTGTAAGAACCTCGACTTTTTCTTTTAGCCGGCGACCCCCCGAGTAAGGCGTCACGACCCCCGTAGGGGTCGCGACCCACAGATTGAAAAACACTGGTTTACACCCTTACCTGTTGACGTCAATGTAAATCAGTGTTTTATTATTAGACGCAAACAGTTAGCTGTAAGGATGAGCGACGTCACCGCCGCAGCCGACTGTCCGAACAGATGGATCTCCTGTCACGAACACACGCGATTGTAAACAGTTGTGTTTACGACAACCACGACCCGATGTCAGAATCGTTTAGGGATGGGCGATTTCGAGACGTTTTAATAATCGAGAGAATCGGAATCGGTAAAATAAGCCATCGAATTAACCATTGAATCGCCGTTCTACAAAATAATCGAGATGGATCTCCTGTCACGAACACACTAGTAGATAGTAAACAGTTTTACGACAACGACCCAATGTCAGAGTCAGCTAGTGAGGGGTGTTTCCGAAAGGTTTTAATAATCGAGAGAATTGGAATCGTTAAAATATAGCATCGAATCCTATCACATACCCGCAAAACGAGACACAATAGTAAACCAATAACAGCGCGGTCTCATAGGACCGGTTGGGGATTCATGAATTAACTATTGAATCGCCGTTCTAAAAAATATTTTTTGTTTACGTTTATCACTATCTGGTCTCTGTGGTCGACGATAGAGCACACTCGCCTAGATGTAACCTATTCACTTTTGACTTAAAGATCCCTAAGGTCCTGTTGTAGCTATCAGGAAACAGACTCTGGCAGCAAATAATCAAGATGTTTTTCGATTGTTTCAAGTCAACGGAATAGACCGCTAGCTTTTTCGATTGTTTGAATCAGTCATTCTCACTTGAAACTCCATCGAGTGTTCCTCGCGAATGAACCAACTGCTCTAAACTAAACCATCCAGGAAAAACTCGCCAGTGAATACGCCATGCGCCAGTCGCAATAACAGACCAAGTCGGAATAGAGTCAAAGTCGATTCAATCGAGAACCATCGACATTTTCGAACAATCGATTAAACCTCTCGCCATCGCGCATGGCTAGACTCATCTCGACTAGCTGTGCACGCCTCGGCGACCACTAGGGCTGGCAGGCGTATTAATTCGATCATTCTTATATTATTATATTTGTGTGTAAATCGCTCCTAGTCTATTCAGGGCTGTGGACTGTTAGAAATAGTTTCCATGGCAACTGAATGACTACTTCTTCAGTCGACTCGGTTTCTCGCTCCATTCTGAGTGGGAGAACTTATTAGCTTATATACCAACTAAAAAAATTGGTATATTAGTTGCAAGGTACGTTGAGGTGTAGGTCCTTAGATAGGTGACCATCCAATAAGTATATTTCGAGAATTCTTCGTGATTCAGAAAGCTCATTACGCTCTAGACTCCGTTTGTCATTTGGAGTTGCTTGGATTGGCTGGCCTTTGGTACCCACTAGTAGGTAGTAAGAAGCCTAAAGATCTGACAATGAATCTTGCCAAATGGTATTGTGTTGCAAAGACCCTAAAAAGTTTTTTTTATTGTTGAGAAATCATCAAATAACTCAGGGAGTGTCAGACTTTTACTGAGTAAAACATACCTGTGTTCCTGTAGTTGTCTTTTGCGTTCCTGGGCCATTGTAACCTTTCGCAAAGGTTGAGCCGATGATTAACTGAAATGCTCATACTTGTGTTTGCGTCTAAAAGGCAATGACCTTTTTACTTGGATTTACCCAAGATGATATCGTCGGGAAACCCATTATAAAATAAAATCAATGTGCTACGCAAATCCTTTGTTACAAAAGATAATCATCGATGTAACTTGTCTTATTTCTAACTTTCCCCCGCGGTATCAGCCATGTCTTTGGTTACTGCTTCGCTCCTATTAGTCGTAGCGTGATGTTATATAGCCTAAAACCTAGGTTAATCTTTGGAGTACCGTTATTAGAGACATAATAGAAAGACAATAGGTGTGCGGACGCGGTCTGCTTGGGGCTCAACAGATTAACCTATCACATACCCACAAAACGAGACACAATAGTAAAACATTAACACCGCGGTCTCATAGGACCGGTCGGGGATTCATGCATGAACTAATAAATGAGCTATCTAACGCTAAAATAATGAAAAAAAAATCGATCCAGTAGTTCCTGAGATTGCCGCGTCAAAACACAAACAAACTCCTCAGCTTTATTGCATTAAACATACTCGTAGATAAAGCCAATCCTGATTGTTAAGTAAAATAAACAAATTATGTTGCGATAAAAATAACAACATAATTGCAGTCTCTAATCTGCCCATTACTGATAATATTGTTTACAATTACACGTCACACAACATTACGTTGAATCGATACATTGTCATTTATTTTGCACACCTACCTTAGTGTAGGCTTTTTAACCCAAAGCTAAACGGAATTTCTTATACGATGGTTTCGGTGACAGCTGTCAGATTCATACAATTTAGCTATCTATCCTTTTCTCTCATCTTATAGATGCAAATTTTCATCCTGCTGTCACCCAACCCATGCAATGTAAAAAAGACTATAGACAATGCCTATGCAAAAGTTCGCCTACGATGCAAAATATCATGGATACCTTAATGCCTATTTTCCCGTGAACCTTTGAGTTCAAATGTTCGAAAAATACTCATCGCGTCATATCTCGCTTCACACGATTTTTTTCCTGTACTATCCATGCAATTTTGCATTTGACTGTACCACTACTGTACATAAAGTTGTATTTAAGAAAAGTAAGTAATTTGTTTACAATTGCCACTGAGTTCGTTTCGGTGTTTCTTCTCAGGGTAGTCAGCTAGGAAACATCGGCCCCATCTAGTTTCAATGGAGTTAAAATTAACGTGTAAAAACATATTTGCATAATTAATATCATTTATTTATTAATGTAAAACCAACAGCTTCTATGTACAGCATTTCTCGGGTATAAAAAACAATTTACCTAAAGGTAGCCTTTCGAACCGAGCGTCTATAGCGTCAATGACGTCACTGACGCGGCGTCACTGACGCTGGGTTCGAAAGTCGTTCCCTAGAATTTCATACATTTGCATAGAACATCTATCTGTCGCTCTGTCGCGGCGTCACAGTCGCGGCGTCACTGACGCTATAGACATCCGGTTCGAAAGTCCACCTTAAAGGTGGCCTTTCGAACCGAGCGTCGACAGATAGATGTTCTATGCAAATGTATGAAATTCGTGTGAGCGACACTGACGCGGCGTCAGTGACGTCACTGTGACGTCACTGACGCCGCGCAGGTCCAGGCAAAATTCAATATAATGTGACTATTACTAAAGTTCAATTTTATATATACGTTCATTACTGTCGCGGCGACACTAACGCTATAGACGCTCGGTTCGAAAGGCTACCTTAAGTCTTTCATAGCCGCCAATTACAGGTCAACCAGCATTCACAAAATAAGGGTGACATAAATAATTATATAATACTAGCTGTCCCCTGCGGTTTCACCCGCATTTTTCGTTACTGCTCCGCTCCCGTGGGTCGTAGCGTGGTGGTATATAGCCTATAGCATTCCTCGATAAATGGGCTATCTAACACTGTAAGAATTTTTCAAAGTCAGTAGTTCCAGAGATTACCCCCTACATACAAACTTATAAATTTTACCTCTTTATAATATTAGTATAGATAAAATTGCGATGAGAAAAAAAAAAGAAATGATCTCATATCTCATATCATTGTGATAGCCCTAAAGGTAACAGCAATTGTTAGATAGTGAGCTACACAGACCCGGCAGGCAAATCAATTCAGCTGTTATGTCATCAATACGGGCTCTTATAATACGAGTACTACCAATGCGAGCAAGGTTACAGTGGTTCCACAGGGCCAAATTGAACTAGCTAGCGAAACTTCGCAAATGTGATGGCAGTGACGGTAAAACAAATTTATAGCTATCTAACATCTAGATGGGGCAGTGCCCCACAGGGCCCTAGACCCACAAAATGGTCGTAAGGTGGGGGTAAAAGCTGATCAGGTAAAGGTAGTAAAGTAGGTAGGTAAAGGTAGTTACCTAATCTAAATAAAGTAGATTGCAACACTACTTTAAACATGGCAACTCACTTTAGTCACTAAAAGTCTGACACTTCTTCGGAAGTTAAATAATTGATGGTTTCCCATGTAAAAAAGGGGCCCCCAGTTCTTTTGCCCCAGGCCCGTTGGTCATCTAACTATGCCACTGCTCTTAATACACTCGAGAGCAAAAAAATCGCACATGATGACTTGTTATGTTAAGACAGTTTTTGTCACGAATGTGAATAGCTTTTGGAAGAAATGCATACACAAGTTGAAAGACCATTTCTTTATCTTTCTAATGATATAAAATACAGTGTAAAAAAATACCCTTGAAAAGTTTGAGAGCACAATTTCCAACATAAGAGTAAAATTACCAAATTTCACCTATGAAAGAATGAGAGTCAAACTTAAAATTCTTGGTTAACCAGTTTATTAATAGAGTGTATTCCCTTTCTTAGCCTTAATTACAGCTGTTAATCGATTTTTCATGGACCGTATTAATTTTACCATGAAATTGTATGGTATAACCTTTCACTCCTCGTTAATGATAAATTGACCCTCTTGGAGTCGCGAAGAACCGTGTTTTTGCTCTAACTCTTTTTTTAAGGTCATTCCAGACGTGAACAATTGGACTAAGATCAGAACTACGCACTAACCTCACTATCACGATGATTCCAAAGTTTTCCATGTAGTGTCCAACTGGTCTAGCCACATGCGATCTGGTGTTATCGAGCATTAAGAAAAAAAAAAATTCACCATATGTCACACCAGCAGCTTCACAGATTCTCCGGGCATTTTTTTGACGTATCGTGAAGCCATCAACCCTCTCGATATCGGGCAGGTATTTGCCCCAGTGTATGAATACAAGTCAGTTTTACCGTACAACATTATGCCACCCTAAAAGGCCTCCAAAAGCAAAATGATTGCTTATGCAGCAGTGTTAAAATTAGTCTGATGTCCTTCTGTGGATCCTAAAGCGTCCATCATGGTCATGTAAGTCATTCTGCAGTTATCAGAAAACCCTACAGTTTGCCATTAGTCATACACGTAATTTAAGTGTACCGTGGCAAATTGTCACTGGGCTTGTTGGGGAGCTGTGGTCAGTTTGGCACCATTTGCTGGATGATGTGCAGTCAGAACTGCTTCATCCAGTCCTTTTCTAAATGTCCACTGATTTATACTGACATAGCGAACTTTTTAAAGCTTTTGTCTCACTTCAATCGCATTCGATAGCCGATTTCTCAAATACTTGTTACAACAAAGCGATCATCACGCCCTTATCCTACGCGCCACCGGCCAGGTCCTGGTCGCCGAATGTGCCTACTGGTCTCTTGAAACCTTTAGTATATCCGAAGATCTGGGAAGCGGCTAAAATTTTGCTGTCGAGCTACTTCATTTGGTTTATGGCATGTTTTGGGCAAGGTAATAACTTGAACAGCTTCTGCGGGCGTGGTACCCATATTTTCCTGGTAAATCCATCTGCTTTTAGTAGAGACATTACCACGTTGACGGATATGAGTAAAAATCTAAAAAACACCCGTTTTGTAGCTCAGGATCAAGGTGAAAGTTGAGAAATGCAAATTAGTGAATTTGGGAGATTGGGTGTACGATTGGTTTTTGTGAATTACGTGAAGGTCAATGATCTTAATATTGTGTTTTTGTAAAGCTAACCTTACATCCTTTAATTTCGATTAATAATTTATACTCATTTGGATTTAAGGAAATATCGGTATTAAACCAAATTACAATCCATGTGCGATTTTTTTGCTTTCAAGTGTATAATGTAAATCTTTTTATTATGAGAGGTTCGCACTTGACGATGGAGCACGTTTTCCTGCAAGTAACTTATTCACTCTTGACCTACCTCCAAAATAAATTCTAAAACCGCTCTGACTATATGGTTGTGTAAAAGTTGTGAAATATTATTATTATTTATTCCTTACTCTCTTATCTCCAGGCGGTGATAGAGCATGGGTCGAAGCTGTCTTCAGAGCTGGCCGTCAGCTACCTGAACAAGGCCGAGAGTCCTCGCTACACCAAGACCACACTCATACATCTTGGACTCAGACTCGGTAAGTAAGTAGTTTGTGTTTCATTAACCACCATGAGTGGACATACTGAAGTGATATGATAGTTGATACATCTACAAATGAACACAAAGCTACAGGAGAATGTAGAACACACAACAGAATTGATGATTTAGAAGAGGGAAGCCAAATAAAAGATAGATTGTGTGAGAAGTGAGGGTAAGGATCTAACCTTACTCGACGGCGCGTTATTTCACGCGCGCTTCAAAGAGATAGCAGCAAAATTGAAGGGGACAAATAGGACCAGCAAAATTTAAGGGCCCCAATAGAACCGATGCCTTCTAGAAAAGTGATCGTAGCCTTAGAACGCAAAGGGCAACTCAAAGACACAGATGGGTTTTAGTCAGTAAAAGTCTGACACTATCTCTCGTTCCATCCTAGAGCAGGATTAGTCATTTGATGATTGGTCACATGAGAAAAAAGATGGTTGCAATCTATTAATACAGTTTCAATGTTCCCATTATATTTATACTCACGACTCCCCCCTTGCGAAAGGGGGAGTCCTCCTTTAGTAGATAGGTACCTATCTATGCAGAAATGGTTAGACTTCGCAAAGGGTTTAAATTGGCCATAATTCATGAGCATCCAGACACCCAGAGCTACCCACAGTGACTCGTTATGAGGAAGCGGGAACATTAAAAATTGCACGACCATTAGTCGCCCACAGGAGATTACATCATGTGCTTCTGAATTAAGGATTATCTGGAAATACACTGTCATAAATAAGATCATCATCATCTTCCTGCCCTTGTCCCGTGTTATTTGGGCTCTTTTCTTTCATATCACTCTTCAAACAATCTATCCATCATTTTCTTTTAATTCTAGCTACGAAATATCTCGTAGGTGTTTTCATCTCAGTTGTCATCTACGAGGAAACTTGTAATGTTTTTCTAAGATTTTTCTCATAGATGGCATCTAATTAATGTATTCATATTTCGGTGTCTAAGTTCGCTTCGGGATATCTCGTATACGATATATGGACGTTCTTAGTTAATTTATTAAGACGCCTGCTACAATACCACGTATACATATATTATATTCTAACGATAAATGGTGGGAACTGAATTTTGACTTCATGAAATTCTTGGCCTTCAATTTATTTATTTCCAACACCAGGACAGCTTGGAGAAAACAAATTGAGCAAATTCTTCGACATAAGACCACTGCACGCTCTGTATCTATACATTAACTTCACTCATGTTG
Organism: Mythimna separata; assembly: GCA_030763345.1. NCBI lineage: Eukaryota > Metazoa > Arthropoda > Insecta > Lepidoptera > Noctuidae > Mythimna > Mythimna separata. Next base: position 22,876,517 of record CM061184.1, on the reverse strand, counting down.
TAATTCCGTTCCCTTCCAGGCGGCTTCCTGAACGAGGCGGGCTGGTACGCGGACGCTCAGCGCGTGCTACTGCGCGTGCGCGACCTCTGTCTGCAGATGCCACAGAGCACGCACTACAAGAGGCTCACACTCGAATGCTGCCATAGGTAAGACTCCCATCATCATTGTCATCATTTCAGCCGAAAGTCGTCCACTGTTGGACATAGGCCTCCCCCAAGACTGAATTTAGATTTGAACTGGACACTTCCTCTAAATGTTGACTTATTCATATGTCCTGCAATCGAACAACCCAGCGAATTCCCGGCTATCCAATAGTTTATTCTGTAAAAACACAAATAAGGACAACAATACTTTCTTATACTATTTCTCGTTTTAGTCTGTCGCGTAGTTGTGACCGTGGCGTGCTGAATGAAAAAGGTTATCTTTAATTTCGTGACAATACCTCGAGAGACATGTGAATTGTGAAGTCTACTATATCAGCTGAATTACGAACCAGTCCTGCTCGTAGGCTCATTATTTCAATATATTAACTCAGCATGAACACTAATCCGTTATTACAAGTCAAGGATCATATAAGTACTAGTTCTTATTATTTCCTACCATCTTATTACTGTAATAACACCTCAATTACTTAGGTCTTCGGATCATGTAACTATGATAATCCTCGCGACTGAATTTCGGCCAAGGTTCTGCCAATCTCGTCGGAGATTAGCCTAGCACGCGGGAGATATTAAAGTGCACAACTAAGGGCTATTTCACCACCTATGATTAAGTTTCCGATATCTTACTTGGCAGATAATTTCATAGAAATTCTGTTCCATTTTTTAGGGTTCCGTAGCCAAAATGGCAAAAACGGAACCCTTATAGTTTCGTCATGTCCGTCTGTCCGTCTGTCCGTCTGTCCGTCTGTCACAGCCGATTTACTCGGAAACTATAAGTACTACAGTGATGAAATTTGATGGGAATATGTGTTGTATGAACCGCTACAAAATTATGACACTAAATAGTAAAAAAAAGAATTGGGGGTGGGGCCCCCCATACATGTAACTGAGGGATGAAAATTTTTTTTTCGATGTACATACCCGTGTGGGGTATCAATGGAAAGGTCTTTTAAAATGATATAAAGTTTTCTAAAAAACATTTTTCTTAAAGTGAACGGTTTTTGAGATATCAGCTCTCAAAGTCGTAAAAAGTATGTCCCCCCCCCTCTATTTTTATAACTACGGGGTATAAAATTCTAAAAAAAATAGAGGTGATGCATGCTAATTAACTCTTTCAACGATTTTTGGTTTGATCAAAGTATCTCTTATAGTTTTTGAGATAGGTTGATTTAACTGTAATTTAGGTTAGGCTCCATTCACCAGGTGTATAAATTGACATAATAAGTTTATTATATTTGCTGCTACGGAACCCTTTGTGCGCGAGCCCGACTCGCACTTGGCCGGTTTTTATTTATTCAGAAAGTAGTGGCTACTCGGGACATTGTGAAACAGGCACTAAGTGCGTAAACACAGGTGTATTCTCTGTTCCTGCACTCTTATAGTCCGATGGGACGGCAATACACAGAGATCAGGCTCCAAAAGAATGGAAAAATTCAGGTCCTGAGTTTCTGACGCAAAAACCACTTTGGCCCTGCCACTAGCTCTTAACGCGGTCCATTTAAGGACGTAAACTGATTTCTGAAAAGGTTCGCTCATCCTCGCTGGCTCGTCTGACATTTTAACACGTCCTGGCTTCAGAACTGCCTAGCTGGACCTAGCTCACCAGTCGCACTTGTGAACACAAGACCAACAATGTAGTTAACTATGGAAACTAATATACTTACTCGTATCATACAAAGTACCGGTATTTGCATAACTGATGCACATAATGTCTGTTATGTTACGGTTTGTATAACGTAATGCGGCTAGCGTGTTAGTTTCCTACAGAAAGTCTAGGCTACTCAGATTTTTGATGTTACGCAAATTACACTACCTATTTCAACCCAGTTTTTTATTAATGTTATTTTTATTGTACAATATTGACTGGTCTCCACAGTCTTTTGTACTTTTGGGTACAAAACTGTACACTGTCCTCGCAGATCTCTGTTAATATTGTAGTATGGAAATATAGTAAACCCAATAGTAAGTAATTTTTTGAAAAGAGTTACCATGGAGTTTCTTGCCGATTCTTCTCCATAGGAAACGATCAATTGGAATGTGAAATAAAAACATTTTTGATTGATTGATTTGATTTACAAAAATGTGCAGTTTCTAGGTTTTTATGAGACAATGTTTATAATTTATTTTATTAACAGACAACAAAGGTCTATTAGGGTAGGTTATGGTTTGAGTATGGCTTCCACATTTAGTCTCAGGTGGACAATTGTGCGTGGGCCATGGCGGCCAAAACGTTTGGTGGGCTTATTTCAACCAGCCCACTTATCTCTAAAAACTGATTAGGCCTTTCAGGTTTTTCAGGATGTCTGGTCTGTGGATGGGTGGTAAAGTTTTAGAATCGCGGCTTTCGAAGGACCAAACTAGCGTTGTATAAGTTTAGCGGGAAAATATTTTTACGTTGGATGATGATGATTGGACACAGAAATTGAGCTAAAGGAAGTAGGTATGGGAAGAGTATTGTGACTTACTTGGAGATATGGATGCCAGGTTTCTGCACTGACTGCCGGGTGGATGACGACACTCACACGTGTTCTCGGATGTTCTCACTCGCGGATAGGCAAATCGGTTATATTTCGCGTCACTGTGTCTTTGTGTCGGCCAACACGTTAATTAGGAGGATTAGATATTAGATCACCGCGGCGCCGCGGGTTCCCTGGTTCAGCGGAGTTTTCTTGCGGTGGTGTTGCGCGGATGGAGTCTTGAAGCAGAAGAGAACGGTCAACCAAAAAATGGCGACCATTTTTTTTGCAGCGGGCGGAAATGTTCCTGATTGGCTTAGCGGCGAACAAGCTTTCTCATTCGCCGGCATGGGATATGAGGATATGGGGAGTTGGAGTATGATTGGCTCAATACTGTCGTCCAATATGAATGATTATAATGTGTGAGATGCGTTTGGATACATGATACAAAAAAATGTTTATAGGGCTAGCTTGCGTAAGCATTCTGCCCGGCTTTCGAGGATATAAAGTATACTCAAAAAGTAAGGAGTCAAATTAAAGCGGATTGAAATTAAATTAACTTGGACAAAAGAGAAAAGTTATAATGAAAATATGTGAACTACAGCTAAATTAGATGTTTAATTACGCGGTGGTATTATTGAGAAGGTAAAGGACATAGTTTAACAACGGGTCTTTTGAAAGAGCCACTGCATGTCTTCACCATGGCAACGCGGGTTATCCCATCCTTGCCGGGAAAAATCTCGGTGATTATGCCCATTGGCCAACGTAGAGGAGGGACATCATCCTGATGCATGAGAACCACTGTACCAATCTTAATATTGTCGGCGGCATTCAACCATTTTTGCCTAACTTGCAAGTTATGTAAGTATTCTAAACGCCACCTTCTCCAAAAGCTACAAACCATTTGGTCAAGCAATTTTTTGCGGCAAGTTAGAGGTTTCGTCGTTTCGGGAACGTTCACGACAGGCAACGTAGTTAACGGAGAAGCCATTATAAAATGAGCGGGAGTAAGCGGTTCTGGGTACGGATCCTCACTCAGGACACAGAGCGGTCTGGAATTTAGAACTGCCTCAATTTCAGTGAGAACAGTCGAAAGCTCCTCATAAGTAAGAAGTTGAGAGCCGATAACACGATATAAATGCGTTTTAGTAGATTTAATATTTGATTCCCACAGCCCTCCAAAGTGGGGGGCGCGGGGTGGAATCATTTTCCACTCTATGCGGTAGCGGTTAGCAAGTAGTTCTTGTAATTGAGCCTTGGCTCCAACGAAGTTTGTTCCGTTATCAGAATATAAATAAGAGACGGGGCCTCTGCGGGAAATGAATCTTTTAAAAGCTGAAATGAAGGTGTCCGATGACACGTCGGTAACCAATTCAATATGAACTGCTTTGGTAACGAAACAAATGAATAAGCATATGTAAGCCTTCTGACTTCTTTGGCCTCTGCGTCGACATAAGGTTACTTTAATAGGACCAGCGTAATCCACACCAGTATGAACAAAAGCTTTAGTCTCTTGTACGCGGCAAGCGGGTAAATCAGCCATCTTTGGACTGGGGTGAGAAGGAGAAACTTTGAAACAAAAGTTACAAGCATGTACCCTTTGTCTGACGACACCTCTGGAAGAGATGATCCAATATTTTTGGCGTAACAGAGAGGTAAGAAGGTTTACACCGGCATGACAATGAATGCGATGATAATAGTCTATTAGAACATGTGTAAAATTATCATGTTTAGGTAAAAGCGCGGGATGCTGAGCTTCATAAGGAAGGTTCGCATTTGACAACCTGCCACCAATTCTAATTATGTTATGCTCGTCTATAAATAGATCGAGTTTCTTAAACTGTGAGCGAAGTTTTTTATTTTTAATCTCGTCATAAATATCTACAAAATGAAACTGTTGAATACAATGAATTAAATAAATTTCAGCGGCAACCAATTCACGGACAGTAATTGTCTTATGTGACTTGTCATAAGGAATAATATGCAAAAATCTCAAAATGTATACAATTATGCGCAATATTTTATGTAACGATGTAAATTTTTGAGAAAGGCTATATATCAAGTTAAGTTCTGATACGGTAGATACTAATGTTAAAGATTTATTTTTAAACTCAGGCAATTGCTCGCTGCATGAGGAAACAAACGGAGTAATAGGCCACTCATCAGTTTGTCGCAGAAGCCATTCAGGGCCATGCCACCATAAATCATGGTTTAGTAACTGTTCGGGTAGAAGACCTCGAGACAGACAGTCACTAGGATTTTCTTTTCCGTTAATATGGTAAAAATGTTTAGGATCAAGATTTTCTTGACATTTAGCGACGCGGTTACTAACAAAAATGTTCCACTTGTGAGGTGAGGAATGAATCCATGAAAGTGTAATTGTAGAATCGGAAAAGGCAAATATTTTATTAATAGCGGTGCGAGAGCGGTAAGTGTCATAAACTAGTTTAATTAGTTTAGACAAAAGAACAGCGGCGCAAAGCTCTAGACGAGCCAGAGATACGACCTTAACAGGTGCAACTTTAGATTTAGCACACACCAAATTTACGTGTGTATTACCATTTGTGTCAGTGACATGTAAGTATATAACGCAGCCATACGCATTCAAGCTGGCGTCAGCAAAACCTACTATATTTGTCACGCAACCCATAGTAACGGCTACATGACGCGGCAATTTTAAAGAAGAAAGTAGAGGCAGTTGCTCTTTGAATTTTTGAAAGAGAAGTACGATAGAATCGGGTGGAGTTTCATCCCAATCTGTGTTTAATTTCCATAATTCTTTTATGAGTAATTTCGCGAATAAAACTACAGGAGCCACTAGACCGAGAACGTCCCACAGACGGGCAATAGTGGAAAGTATGACGCGTTTAGTACAACCTTTATCTAACTCAGATGTAGTAAAGGTGAAACAGTCCTCGGAAGGAATCCATTTGAGTCCAAGGATTTTTAAATTATCCCCGTCAGAGAAATTAATAGAAGAGCGGTTGGAGTGTGGAATAACCTCCAGTAATTCCAAGGAATTACTTGCCCATTTAGTAAGGTCAAAGCCCCCAGCTTTAAATAAGGCGATAAGTTCAGCGGAGAGAATCTTGGCTTCTTCTAGAGTAGGGGTCGAGTTAGCCAAGTCATCCATGTAAAGCTCATGAGAAGCGACAATGGATGCGCGCGGGAAGCGATGTTTTTCATCCTCTGAAAGCTGGCGCACAGTGCGCATGGCTAGAAAGGGACTGGGCTTGAGACCGAAGGCAACACGGTTAAATTTAAATTCGCGAACAGGTTCAGTAGTATTAAATCGAAACAATATTTTTTGATATTTTCGATGATCCTCAATAACCTTAATTCGAAGATACATCTGTTTTATATCAGCTGTAACTGCAATAGGAAACAAACGGAAATTTAAAAGTAATAAAAATATGTCAGCCTGTAAATTAGGACCTGTATGCAGTAAGTCATTCAATGAAACGCCATTATGAGACTTAGCGCTCGCATCAAGGACAATGCGCACCTTAGTAGTTTGTTTATCATTCCTAATAACAGGGTGATGCGGTATGTAATATCCTATAGTCTGATCAACAGAACTAGGTGTAGTTTCAGTTAAATAATTTTGATCGATATACTCTTGAATTATTTCGTTATAACTAGCGCGCAAAGAAGGGTCGCGAAGCTTAGTTTTTTCCAAGTTAATTAAACGTCGATAAGCGACAGCATATGAATTTCCGAGTGATTCTGGATTTTTACAGAATGGTAAGGCAACACAGTACCTACCACTGGAGTCACGTGACACAGTAGAAGCGTACAGCTGTTCACACTCCCGTTCAGCGGGGCTCATAAAAGATTTTGAAGGTATTTCTTCGATATTCCAAAATTTATGTAAAGATTCGTCCAACGACAAAAAACAATGAGAATCATCTACTGTTAACGCGGTAGAAAAACATGAAGCGGTATTTAAATCATCTAGACTGTTATTGTTATTAGATAAACTAGAGGGTATCTCACCCATAATTATGTATCCAAACACGGTTTCAACAGCTGATGGCGCGGTAGGTGAGAGAATTCTGTTATGAAGTAATAAATACGGAAACAGTTTTGCCCCTAGAAGTAATTCAACCTCACCGGGCACGTGCCACAGGGGGTCGGCTAGCGGTAACTCGAATAAATGTTGCACAGCAGAGGTGTCAACCAAGTGAGATGGTAATTTATCAGTTATACAATCAATAACAAGAGCGGTTATTTTAAAAGAATTTGTTTTATTTTTTGCAGTAACTGTTATCTCCACGTAACCTATGATAGGCCGCGAAGAGGTTCCTACACCCTTTATAAATGAATTTGAAAGCGGTATAATATTTAATTGCAGTTTTTTACAACAGGCTGTAGTAATTATATTATTTTGCGAAGCGTTATCTATTAAGCACCTTACAGAAACGGATTTGTTATGTTTGTTATCAACATAGACTTGTGCTGTTGACAAAACAATCGTAGTACGTGGAGTCCTTATTCCTACGCGAGAACATGCACAAAGCGCCACCTGTTGTGACTGCGCGGAAGCGTCAGCTGATATCGATCGCTGCTGTGAAATTTGTTCCAAATGTAAAAGAGAATGATGTTTTTTGTTACATGTTCTACAGGTGTGTATAGATTTACACTGCGAGGCAGTGTGCGTTGTACTAAGGCAGTTTACACATCCACGTTTATTAGGGTTCCGTAGCCAAAATGGCAAAAACGGAACCCTTATAGTTTCGTCATGTCCGTCTGTCCGTCTGTCCGTCTGTCACAGCCGATTTACTCGGAAACTATAAGTACTACAGTGATGAAATTTGATGGGAATATGTGTTGTATGAACCGCTACAAAATTATGACACTAAATAGTAAAAAAAAGAATTGGGGGTGGGGCCCCCCATACATGTAACTGAGGGATGAAAATTTTTTTTTCGATGTACATACCCGTGTGGGGTATCAATGGAAAGGTCTTTTAAAATGATATAAAGTTTTTTAAAAAACATTTTTCTTAAAGTGAACGGTTTTTGAGATATCAGCTCTCAAAGTCGTAAAAAGTATGTCCCCCCCCCCTCTATTTTTATAACTACGGGGTATAAAATTCTAAAAAAAATAGAGGTGATGCATGCTAATTAACTCTTTCAACGATTTTTGGTTTGATCAAAGTATCTCTTATAGTTTTTGAGATAGGTTGATTTAACTGTAATTTTGGTTAAGTTATTGTGCTTACACTGAAAACGATGGCTGAACCTTATAAGATAGATCAAAAAATATACTACAGTATTGTACACCTTTAAAAATCCGCGATGATATAATATATAATATTTGCTGCTACGGAACCCTTTGTGCGCGAGCCCGACTCGCACTTGGCCGGTTTTTTTTTAATAAAATCCAAACGCGAACCGGCCGATATTGTTTGAAAGTTTGGACAGGTATAAAGCTTCCAATGATCCTTGCTACCACAATACATACAAGTTTGGTTGTTGTCACAAGCAACAAATGTATGTACCGTACTATCACGTGATTGGCTACGACAAGAATTATTTTTATTATTGTTGTTACTTATGGATGCGTTCCGAGTTAAAGTAGATCTATCTAATATTTTTACTTGCGATTTTATAAATTCAACGAAATCCGTATAAGTAGGAATCTCCACATCTCTCATATGCATCTCAAATGAATGTATGATAGCGGGATCTAACTTTTTTAAAGCTAAATTTAATAATATGAAATCCTTTAGGTCGTTAATTTTTAATTGTTCTAGTGCCGAAACAGACGCGTGAAAACTTTCAATAAAACTATTTAAAGAGGCGGAATTATTAATTGCGGGTTTGATATTTAAAATATTAGACATGTAGTGCGAGCCTAATGCTCGTTTATCTTGATACTTTTGAACCAAACTGTTCCAGATAGACGTATAATTATCCCCTGACGGAATAATTCCGGCGGTAATTTGCAATGCGTTTCCTTTTAGGTTACCTATTAAATATTGCACACGTTGAGAATCTGTAAGGTTTGAATTTTCATGGACATTTGATTTAAATGATTCATAAAAAACAGGCCAATTATCAATTCTACCATCAAAAAACGGAATCTGAATTGGTGGCAGCTTGACTGAGCATTTTGATTGCGGCGCGGTATCAATAGACGCTGAGTCCTTCAATGACCTTGAGGACTTCGCTTCAATAAGTGAGCGTATTCTCTCTACTCGCGTATAAACTCCGTCAAAAGATATTTGACTGTTATAATCTATTTTATGATCAGGATTTATTTGTAAAGAATATGTATTTATTTTATCTATGTTAGAAATAAACTCTTGACGAGTAACTGAGATTATTTGCGTGTCTGCCATAAACGTCTCAGCCGAACGTAGCTCAATACTAGTCGTATTTATTTTCTTTGATATTTCATACAATGACGATAAACGCTCAAAGATTGCTTGGTTTTTAGCTTGCAGTATTTTAACTTTTATTTGAAGATCTTCCATATTGGAGTAGTTCTAGTAACTATAGCGGACAAAATAATTTATGTTTATGTAGGTAGACTTCAAGAATATTTTATATTTTTTTATTTAAGTAGCGGGTGAAAGAAAATTATTGCGGTTGAGTTTATGTTATAGGCAAGTTTGCCGAACTAACTCACGATAATTAGCGGTTTTAATAATTCCCTATGCTATTTCAATGCAACAGGCGAACTATTAAATTGGTACAGTAGTTCTCAATGATGTAGGTAGGTACCTAGCGGGGAATGTAAGAACGATAGTATGCGTTCAATATGGCGGTTTTACGAATTCAGGTTAGATAAGTAGGTACCTATTTAACCTAAATCCTAGGTATGAGACCTATGAATGCTGATTCTATGAATCCGGCTCGAAGGACCATTTAACTTATGGTAAAGTTTTAGAATCGCGGCTTTCGAAGGACCAAACTAGCGTTGTATAAGTTTAGCGGGAAAATATTTTTACGTTGGATGATGATGATTGGACACAGAAATTGAGCTAAAGGAAGTAGGTATGGGAAGAGTATTGTGACTTACTTGGAGATATGGATGCCAGGTTTCTGCACTGACTGCCGGGTGGATGACGACACTCACACGTGTTCTCGGATGTTCTCACTCGCGGATAGGCAAATCGGTTATATTTCGCGTCACTGTGTCTTTGTGTCGGCCAACACGTTAATTAGGAGGATTAGATATTAGATCACCGCGGCGCCGCGGGTTCCCTGGTTCAGCGGAGTTTTCTTGCGGTGGTGTTGCGCGGATGGAGTCTTGAAGCAGAAGAGAACGGTCAACCAAAAAATGGCGACCATTTTTTTTGCAGCGGGCGGAAATGTTCCTGATTGGCTTAGCGGCGAACAAGCTTTCTCATTCGCCGGCATGGGATATGAGGATATGGGGAGTTGGAGTATGATTGGCTCAATACTGTCGTCCAATATGAATGATTATAATGTGTGAGATGCGTTTGGATACATGATACAAAAAAATGTTTATAGGGCTAGCTTGCGTAAGCAATGGGTGACCATCTTAACATACTGAGTTTCCTCCGGCCCTCGGAAAGCACGTTAAGCCGTAGGTCCCGGCTGTCATTGCCGTAGGTCCCGGCACATGCGCAATTGTCTCCTCCTACTCCAAGCATGCTCTGCATAGGAGAACTGTCAGTCATGGATATTGTGTGGAGGTGCTAGTTTCCTTCTTGTAATAAGAAGTAGTACTGTACATACGTTTTCTGTAAAAAATCGAAATAAGAGACCAAATAGCAATTTTTTCTTGACTCCTTTTCTATAGAAAGTTAGGCATCCTATCGTGTCATTATCCTAAAATTTTTGACGCTCTACATCGAGAGCGTGTATGTCCTTACCCATGATTTAAGATTCAAGCATTTGAAGTAAATACGTAGCAGTTTGAGAGATTCTCAAACTGTACTTTAGCCTAAAAACCAGTAAAAAATTGTCTTCAAGAGCCGCTTGAGACGTTCTTAACTCAAGATACTCAATTCAGAAACAGACCATTATTATTTACATTTGAATAACTAGGCGGGTCAGTAATCGGGTGATAGTCGCGGAAATCCGCTGAAATGTGTGAAGTACAGGACCAGTGAATATGTAGCCGCTGCGGGGTGGCCCCCCAACAAATCTTTACATAGAACAAACCCCCTTTAATTTTTTACTTTTTTTATTTATTGCATTTTGCTGTACCGGTAATAGAAATACACATCTAGTAAAATTTTTAACTCTTTACCTTGGTTTGTTAATAATACAGCCTGCTTATAACACTGCTATACAAAAAAAATAAAAAAATCTGCGGCAGGGATTTTGTTAATGGTTTTTGTTAATACTCATATTAGACCTTCACGCTGCATGCTTATTTATTTTTGATTCACTCTGGTTATTGAGATAAACGGAACTAAGAAATAATTGAAAATTTCACTGAGTTTGTAGCCCATATGACACAGATTGAATCTGAAGCATGGTTAAGCTTTGTGTTGGTAGTAAAAAACTTTTTGGGGAATCACAAAGCGCCGGAATATCAAGAACTAGTTGCAAAAATGCTACAAAATTTTAACAGATTAGGAGTCAACATGAGCATAAAATTGCATTTCTTACACAGCCATTTGGACCGATTCCCGCAGAACCTGGGTGATTACAGTGAGGAACAAGGAGAAAGGTTCCATCAGGATATCAGGATAATGGAAGAAAGATATCAAGGTCGATGGGACAGCCATATGATGGCTAACTATTGTTGGACCTTGAAAAGAGATTGTCCTGACAAAGTAAATAAGAGAAAATCCCAAAGGAAAAGTTTTTCATGATCTTCATTTATTTATTCTAGTTAAAGGTACCCCAAACTATTATTATTTTTGTGTATTTTTGTAAAGGTAAACAATAAAAATAAATTTTAAATACATCTTTTGGCCCATTTATTGAAGCATTTTATGGAAAATGTTAGAAGCGTTTATCTCAAAAACTGGAGTCAATTTGACCATTCTGGTATTTTTCCCGTTATCAGCACACTCGTCTTATACAAAATCGACTTCAAGTATGCCTTCCGCGAAATGACTGTATAGCAGTGTATAATCGAACGAACAGACAGCCAACTAATGGTACGAAACCCATCAACAAACGAAGGAACTTAGCTTATACACCGGAGCAGATCAGAAGTTTCAAATAATAATAATAATATGATTTATTTGCCAGAGATTAAATCAGGTGTTTTGCATTTTCTTAACCAACTACTTACAGCTAGATTTACAATAATATTTATAGTACATAAAGGAAACTGTAAATTACTATTAGACTCCACACTAGATCGAGCCTGTCTCGTGGAGACAGGCTCGAGTCTCCGAGAGTGAGGTTACCAACGAAACGCGTAATGGTATAATTAGTGTTTGCATATCGTCATTGAAAAACAACAATAGGTAGCAATGCGCTAATAACTAGTTATAATTATAATGAAAGAAAAAAAAGAACAAAATAAAATAATAATAAATAATGTATGTATTTCCCATGGCAGGTTACTGAACACGCAGTCAGCGTACTGCTGCTTCACGGGCGCGGCGGAGACGTACGCGCTGGCGCTGGAGCTGCTGGGCGTGCCGGAGGACTGCCTCATGTCGGACTGGCCCGAGGGGCCCATCGCGCTGGGCGACGTGGCCGACAGCGACCGCGAGCTGCGCACCGACCAGTACAAGCAGGACTCTAGGTATGTACTGAACACGCAGTCAGCGTACTGCTGCTTCACGGGCGCGGCGGAGACGTACGCGCTGGCGCTGGAGCTGCTGGGCGTGCCGGAGGACTGCCTCATGTCGGACTGGCCCGAGGGGCCCATCGCGCTGGGCGACGTGGCCGACAGCGACCGCGAGCTGCGCACCGACCAGTACAAGCAGGACTCTAGGTATGTACTGAACACGCAGTCAGCGTACTGCTGCTTCACGGGCGCGGCGGAGACGTACGCGCTGGCGCTGGAGCTGCTGGGCGTGCCGGAGGACTGCCTCATGTCGGACTGGCCCGAGGGGCCCATCGCGCTGGGCGACGTGGCCGACAGCGACCGCGAGCTGCGCACCGACCAGTACAAGCAGGACTCTAGGTATGTACTGAACACGCAGTCAGCGTACTGCTGCTTCACGGGCGCGGCGGAGACGTACGCGCTGGCGCTGGAGCTGCTGGGCGTGCCGGAGGACTGCCTCATGTCGGACTGGCCCGAGGGGCCCATCGCGCTGGGCGACGTGGCCGACAGCGACCGCGAGCTGCGCACCGACCAGTACAAGCAGGACTCTAGGTATGTATAACCTCCGGCACGTAACTTGGCAAGAGTCGTTAGTTGCGCAGAAATCGTTTTTTTTAGATCTATTTGGTGATGTGCGCGGGACGCGGGGTATGAGGTAGCGCCGATTGGTGCAGTATTATAATAGTAGTCTATGATCGGTGCGTTAGTCGGCTTTTGCCCCCGCACTGCGTTACGTCCCGTTCGCTCATTCGCTTTTTTGTGCACCGTGCGAGAAATTACCCCCACTACGTCAATTTCTTGCCAACTTATTTGCCGGGTATTATACGACGATTTAGTAAATATATGTTACTAGCTTTTACCCGCGGCTTCGCTCCCGTCAAATGACTACCCTACATATCCTACGCTACCCTACCCTACCTTCCCTACACTACCCTACCTACCCTACCCTACACTTCACTACACTACCCTACACAACCCTACACTACTCTACACTACCCTACACTACCCTACACTACCCTACACTACCCTACACGACCCTACACTACCCTACACTACCCAACTTTAACTAACTTTTTTTTTTAGAATTTTTCTCTCCGTAAGAACCATCATTGAACTTCAAGAAACATTTAAAAAAAAATCAGCCAAATCGGTCAAGCCGTTTTCATGTTATGTCGTGACAACGGAAAACGGGTTTTATTTTTATATACATACTAGCTTTTACCCGTGGCTTCGTTCCCGTCAAATGACTACCCGACATATCCTACGCTACCCTACCCTACCTTCCCTACCTACCCTACACTACACTACCCTACACTACCCTACATTACCCTACACTACACTATACTACCCTACACTACACTACCCTTCACTACTCTACCTACCCTACTTTACCTAACTTTTTTTTTTTTGAATTTTTCTTTCCGTAAGAACCATCATTGAACTTCAAGGAACATTTAAAAAAAAAATCAGCCAAATCGGTCAAGCCGTTTTCATGTTATGCCGTGACAACGAAAAACGGGTTTCATTTTTATATATATAGATAGACTAGCTAGAGCAGTGGTGGTCCACTGGTAACTGCCCCGACTTACAAGTTGTAGGGGGTTTAAACCCAGACAGGCACATTATTTTGTGTAATTGAATTCATGACCACTGCTCTCAAAACTGTGAAGGACCGTGACGTGAACGTACGAACATCGTGGGGAAACCGGCGTGTCCTAGAACCACAAATACGAAGACTAAATGAGAAATCGGTGTGGATTACAACCCATTCCCTCTCTTAGAGAGGAGGTAAAGGTCCCAACATTACAGGGTCGATAATTCTAAAAAAAAACAAGTTGACTCAGCAAGAGTTTTATTTCCATATAATTATCAATAAAAAAAAATAAGGGTAGCGTTAGGAGGGTAAAATACAGTCTACGACCTATTCTCAGACCTACCAAATGTTATAAAAATCTGTCAAGACGTTTCGGTGGCGTTCGATCTCAAAATCAGTCTTGTCAGAGGAACTACCATTTTCAATATCGTCACCCAGCAGTGAAAACCTCGGATGTCTCATTTCCTCAAAAATAATAATATTTTTTCTTTGGATTTATAAACTCGGTAAGCACAGATTACTCTAGCAAACTTTCGAATCAGCTACTCCTAGCGCCATCTGTGGCGATGATTACATAATCTTACAAAAAAATATTAACTGACTGTGCATTTTGTTCCACATATCTAAGCCATATAACTAAGTAATAAATAATTCTGGTTGCAATGATGAGCACTAAACGATGGCATGACGCAATAACTTTGTGTGAACGTCACTACCCGAAATAGAAGGAAGGGCCGCTTGAAATGCCAAATAATTGTCGTTTCTATAACAATTAATGAAATGGGGTGAAGTTTACTTACTGTTAACGACAGGTTTTAACTGTCATTGTCGTGTAGTAATTAATGTGAACAATATCGTATTCATTTTTTTTTTTTTTTATTTGACTGGCCTGTTGGTCTAGTGGTTAGTGACCCTGACTGCTATGCCGGAGGTCGTGGGTTCGATTCCCACCCAGGACAAATGTTTGTGTGATGAGCACGATCATTTGTTCTGTGTCTGGGTGTAATTTATCTATAATATGTATGTATTTAGAAGTATATAAGTATGTTTATCAGTTGTCTAGTACCCATAATACAAGCTCTGCTTAGTTTGGGACTAGATGATGTTGTGTGAAAGTTGTGGAATATTATTATATTATTATTATATTATATTTCGGGTTATTGTAAACTCGTAACATTCTCGTTTCATATGCATTCGCCGGTGCAAATTTTGGTGATTCGAAAATGTGACAAGTTTATAATAACTCTTCATTTCATACTAATGTAATATTGGTCCATTATCATCTCTATGTTATTATGACGTTTTAATTTCGATTTTGAAGAATTGATAATAAACAAAATAATTGATATTAAATTTTTTCTTCTTGCATCAGATGTTATTTCAGGTACGTAAGGGTTTCTTTTACTTTTAAAGTTCTAGCCAATACACACAAATTGACATTTTTAGAGGAACGCAAAAAAAAGGGACTTAGTATAAAAACCGCTTAAACAGCGACAAACATTTTGTTTCGTCTTCATACCGAAAATTAATACTTTTCTGCAAAGGAGACCATTCAGACTCCATACAGGCCCAAAAAGGGCCTTTTCTGAAAGGGAACCGACAAAAAAATAATATTTGGAGCAATAGTTAATGTAGCTCGAAAATAGAAGGAATACTTTCAAAAAATTCCCTAAAAGGTCTCTTTTCTTGAAACCTCTTTTTCTGACATACCTTACTCTCTCAATTACCACGGCAGAATGACTTCACTTGGTGGTTAACTATTCTCTGACATAGAGAGCATGCTTCAATGTCAGCAGTATAGTGTACACGTGTGTAGCATTGCAGCGTGGACGCGCGGAGGTTGAATATTCCCTGACTCGGAGAAGTTGCTATATCTTATTCCATATAAGCTTGCAATAAAGTACATTGACCTTTTCCTTATATCTCTGCGATAGTACATGAAAAACAAACAATTAACTGTTTTTCATTAGTAGAAAACGTAAAGGATCGCACTGATGTCGATTCAAGACAGTTTTATGTTATTATTTCCGTTTTTGAAATTAAGAATGTCAATAAATGTCGGTGGGTCAATGACTTTTATTGCACGTATATCTGGAATGACCTTTAGAATGTCAGCAGTGTAGTGTATAACGTGTGTTGTGTTGCAGCGTGGATTGCGGGGGCCGCGGGCCGCGCGGCTGCTGCGGCTGGTGCGGGCCGGGCGCGTGGGGCGCCACGTCGCTGGCGGCGCGCGTGTGCAAGGAGTTCAGCGCGCTGTTCTTCGTGCGCTGCGACTACTCCGCCGCCTACGACTGGGCCATGCGCGCGCTCAAGCTGCTCACGCCGCACACGCCGCCCAAGTATGTACCTACCATCGCACTAACTTATGCAACCTTGCCTTAAGGACGATAATTGCTTAGCAAGGCTCACGGTTTGATCGCTCGATTCGTGTTTGTCACTAGCTGTGCCTGCACAGGAATATTTTCTTAACTGACCTTGCGTAATTTTGGTCGAAAATACCTTGTTTAAGGCTTCCCACATTTTCGTGCTAACACCAATTTCTATACAGGATAACGATCGAGGTGCTCCGCGCGTGCGGCAAGGCGTGCGTGGTGAAGCGGCGCTTCGGGTCGGCCGGCGTGCTGGTGCGGCAGGCCGTGGCCCTGGCACGCCGCGCCTTCGGGCCGCAGCACCCGCGCTACGCCGCCGCGCTGCTGGACCTGGGCTTCTACCTGCTCAACATCGACTCCATCGTGCACAGCGTGGCCGTCTACGAGGTAACCTCACACTGTCACTGTCGCCCGGCTGCTGGTGCGGCAGGCCGTGGCCCTGGCACGCCGCGCCTTCGGGCCGCAGCACCCGCGCTACGCCGCCGCGCTGCTGGACCTGGGCTTCTACCTGCTCAACATCGACTCCATCGTGCACAGCGTGGCCGTCTACGAGGTAACCTCACACTGTCACTGTCGCCCGGCTGCTGGTGCGGCAGGCCGTGGCCCTGGCACGCCGCGCCTTCGGGCCGCAGCACCCGCGCTACGCCGCCGCGCTGCTGGACCTGGGCTTCTACCTGCTCAACATCGACTCCATCGTGCACAGCGTGGCCGTCTACGAGGTAACCTCACACTGTCACTGTCGCCCGGCTGCTGGTGCGGCAGGCCGTGGCCCTGGCACGCCGCGCCTTCGGGCCGCAGCACCCGCGCTACGCCGCCGCGCTGCTGGACCTGGGCTTCTACCTGCTCAACATCGACTCCATCGTGCACAGCGTGGCCGTCTACGAGGTAACCTCACACTGTCACTGTCGCCCGGCTGCTGGTGCGGCAGGCCGTGGCCCTGGCACGCCGCGCCTTCGGGCCGCAGCACCCGCGCTACGCCGCCGCGCTGCTGGACCTGGGCTTCTACCTGCTCAACATCGACTCCATCGTGCACAGCGTGGCCGTCTACGAGGTAACCTCACACTGTCACTGTCGCCCGGCTGCTGGTGCGGCAGGCCGTGGCCCTGGCACGCCGCGCCTTCGGGCCGCAGCACCCGCGCTACGCCGCCGCGCTGCTGGACCTGGGCTTCTACCTGCTCAACATCGACTCCATCGTGCACAGCGTGGCCGTCTACGAGGTAACCTCACACTGTCACTGTCGCCCGGCTGCTGGTGCGGCAGGCCGTGGCCCTGGCACGCCGCGCCTTCGGGCCGCAGCACCCGCGCTACGCCGCCGCGCTGCTGGACCTGGGCTTCTACCTGCTCAACATCGACTCCATCGTGCACAGCGTGGCCGTCTACGAGGTAACCTCACACTGTCACTGTCGCCCGGCTGCTGGTGCGGCAGGCCGTGGCCCTGGCACGCCGCGCCTTCGGGCCGCAGCACCCGCGCTACGCCGCCGCGCTGCTGGACCTGGGCTTCTACCTGCTCAACATCGACTCCATCGTGCACAGCGTGGCCGTCTACGAGGTAACCTCACACTGTCACTGTCGCCCGGCTGCTGGTGCGGCAGGCCGTGGCCCTGGCACGCCGCGCCTTCGGGCCGCAGCACCCGCGCTACGCCGCCGCGCTGCTGGACCTGGGCTTCTACCTGCTCAACATCGACTCCATCGTGCACAGCGTGGCCGTCTACGAGGTAACCTCACACTGTCACTGTCGCCCGGCTGCTGGTGCGGCAGGCCGTGGCCCTGGCACGCCGCGCCTTCGGGCCGCAGCACCCGCGCTACGCCGCCGCGCTGCTGGACCTGGGCTTCTACCTGCTCAACATCGACTCCATCGTGCACAGCGTGGCCGTCTACGAGGTAACCTCACACTGTCACTGTCGCCCGGCTGCTGGTGCGGCAGGCCGTGGCCCTGGCACGCCGCGCCTTCGGGCCGCAGCACCCGCGCTACGCCGCCGCGCTGCTGGACCTGGGCTTCTACCTGCTCAACATCGACTCCATCGTGCACAGCGTGGCCGTCTACGAGGTAACCTCACACTGTCACTGTCGCCCGGCTGCTGGTGCGGCAGGCCGTGGCCCTGGCACGCCGCGCCTTCGGGCCGCAGCACCCGCGCTACGCCGCCGCGCTGCTGGACCTGGGCTTCTACCTGCTCAACATCGACTCCATCGTGCACAGCGTGGCCGTCTACGAGGTAACCTCACACTGTCACTGTCGCCCGGCTGCTGGTGCGGCAGGCCGTGGCCCTGGCACGCCGCGCCTTCGGGCCGCAGCACCCGCGCTACGCCGCCGCGCTGCTGGACCTGGGCTTCTACCTGCTCAACATCGACTCCATCGTGCACAGCGTGGCCGTCTACGAGGTAACCTCACACTGTCACTGTCGCCCGGCTGCTGGTGCGGCAGGCCGTGGCCCTGGCACGCCGCGCCTTCGGGCCGCAGCACCCGCGCTACGCCGCCGCGCTGCTGGACCTGGGCTTCTACCTGCTCAACATCGACTCCATCGTGCACAGCGTGGCCGTCTACGAGGTAACCTCACACTGTCACTGTCGCCCGGCTGCTGGTGCGGCAGGCCGTGGCCCTGGCACGCCGCGCCTTCGGGCCGCAGCACCCGCGCTACGCCGCCGCGCTGCTGGACCTGGGCTTCTACCTGCTCAACATCGACTCCATCGTGCACAGCGTGGCCGTCTACGAGGTAACCTCACACTGTCACTGTCGCCCGGCTGCTGGTGCGGCAGGCCGTGGCCCTGGCACGCCGCGCCTTCGGGCCGCAGCACCCGCGCTACGCCGCCGCGCTGCTGGACCTGGGCTTCTACCTGCTCAACATCGACTCCATCGTGCACAGCGTGGCCGTCTACGAGGTAACCTCACACTGTCACTGTCGCCCGGCTGCTGGTGCGGCAGGCCGTGGCCCTGGCACGCCGCGCCTTCGGGCCGCAGCACCCGCGCTACGCCGCCGCGCTGCTGGACCTGGGCTTCTACCTGCTCAACATCGACTCCATCGTGCACAGCGTGGCCGTCTACGAGGTAACCTCACACTGTCACTGTCGCCCGGCTGCTGGTGCGGCAGGCCGTGGCCCTGGCACGCCGCGCCTTCGGGCCGCAGCACCCGCGCTACGCCGCCGCGCTGCTGGACCTGGGCTTCTACCTGCTCAACATCGACTCCATCGTGCACAGCGTGGCCGTCTACGAGGTAACCTCACACTGTCACTGTCGCCCGGCTGCTAGTGCGGCAAGACACTATGAAGTGTTCCACATTAGGCTTGTGCGTTCCTCGGGCGTGTGAAGAACACAGGCGCCGCGTTGTATGCACGTTGCGTGTTGCCGACGTGAGATGTAGAGCGCACGCGGCACTCCTGGCGCGTGCTTTACCCCTGGCCCGCGATCGCCGCTTCTGCAGAGGGTTATACGCCAAAGACGACCGCCGCAAGCGCGCCGCGTGCGTGCTGCGTGCGTACCGCGTGCTCGCTGCTAGATGTGGAGCCAGTCTTGATAATCAACTAGTGCTCTCATGTATTTTATTTCGATAATATTTCTTTGTTTTTGTGTAATTATGGCTACACATGTCCATCCAAAAATTACACTGTGCAGCTAATATATCAAAGAATCGGTATCGATACGTTAAGTGAATCGTATGTCGTTTTAAGATAATTTTGCGGCGTATCAACATTTCCACCTAGTACAACTCCTTTTCCTCCGTATGCAGGAGGCGCTGCACACGCTGCGGCGCGTGTTCGGTCGCAGCAGCCTGCACGTGGCGACGGCGCAGGAGGACCTGGCCTACGCGCTGTACGTGCTGGAGTACTCCTCCGGCAGGTTCTACAAGGCACGCGACCACGCCGAGCGCGCCATACGGATCATTGAGGTGCGTATAACAACGATCAGGGTCTATATGTCACAAAGGCCAGAGTGTACCCTAAATAAAACAGGGTACACCAATACAATCATGTAAGCAGTAAATCCGACTCAATAAGGGACGAACCTATTATTTGAATATTAAAAACTTGATTCCCGGCACGTAACTTGGCAAGAGTCGTTAGTTGCGCAGAAATCGTTTTTTAGATGTATTTGGTGGTCAAGCGGGACGCGGGGTATGAGGTATCGCCGATCCGGCGCGCGATTGGTGCAGTATTATAATAGTAGTCTATGATTGGTGCGTTAGTCCACTTTTGTCCCCGCACTGCGTTACGTCCCGTTCGCTCATTCGCTTTTTTGTACCACATGCGCGAATTTACCCCCGCCACGTCAAAATCTTGCCAAGTTACGTGCCGGGTACTGTACATGAGTAACAATCACGGGCCCGGGCTGTCTTCTACGGCATCGGCTGGAGCGTGAAGAAGTCAGTTTCCTTACGCGTGCGGCCACCTTGCAGGAGGAGGTGACTGTTACCCATCTCCCCTTGCTCCGGACTATGGTTTTAGATGCCGCAAATGCCACGGGCGAGGGAGTGTTCTGCTCATTAAGAGAACAAAGCAATCACAACTGCCTCCAAATGGTGGGATAGCTGAAGCTACTGGGATAAGGAACATGAAAATTGGCACAAGGTTTCCTTTCGTAACTTAGGGGAGCAGTAAGAGAGGATTTTCGAAAATTCACCCCCAAAAAATTAAACGGTGCTCCAAATTTTGTATGAAGAAACTCACTTCGACGCGGGCTGAGCCGCTGGTAAAAGTGAATTTATTATATGGAAGAGAGTAAAAGAGTTGGTTGTGTTTGCAGAACCTGGTGCCGCCGGAGCACCTGCTGCTGGCGTCGGCCAAGCGCGTGAAGGCGCTCATCCTCGAGGAGATCGCGCTCGACACGCCCGCCGGGCAGGACATGACTGGTCAGTCTCCAAAGCTCTACTATACCACGCTCTGAGCCCTACTTGCCACGGACGTGTAGCTTCATAGACGCGTATTCGTCAGTACACGCTTGGTGTACGCTTGCATACAAAACTATGAAACTGCAACAACGCGACGGCATGACGTTGCCCACACACGTCACACACCACGCTGGCGTACACCATGCGTATAATGATGAATACGCGTCTATGAAAGCAAGCGTCTGATTTTATAATTGCCACACAAATATCTATTCTCAGCCTACTATCTACCTACTTATGTTTTCTATTTATTTTCTACATTTTGACCGCCACAGTCATTTATACATGACAAAGCAAAATTACACCCAGCACGCCACGGTCACGACTACATGACAAATTAAAGGACACACTTTTGCTTTTTTGACGTAGCGGTCAAAAGCTTTAATGACGCTTCTTCCTCCTTCTTGATGAAGAAGTGTCTCACGATGTGACACTTGTTTTCCTTTATGAGTCAGTCCACGAAGCGCATAATAAAATCGTCGGCAACACGACGTCGCGAATGTAAAAACGTTCCGCTGCGCAGCGAGACACCGCGCGGCGTCACGAGGCGCAGCGCTGCATGAAGCAACGTATTCGAAATTCTCACAATGAAATGTGTATCTTTTCATGTAGTAAATAAAGTTCTATTTTGAGTCACTCTATTAAATGTGCATGCAGCGTAGTGTCGCGTGTCGGTGTGAGCTGAGCATTAAGTCCGCCTCTGTACTTCTATGTGCATAAAGCATTTAATAAATAAATAACTCCGTGTGGGTTGTTAGTAGCGCCGAGCCTGCTGGAGGAATCGGAGGCACTACACAAGGCGGCGCTGAACCTGTCCATGATGGCGTTCGGCGAGAAGAACGTGCAGACCGCCAAGCACTACGGCAACCTCGGCCGCCTCTACCAGAGCATGCAGAAGTTCCAGGTATGGGGGAAAAAAATGTCAATTGCATATATCATAATTGCATATTTCTTTAATTTTGTCACACTCAGTTTGTGACTGTGTGTTTGTGACTGTGTGTTTGTTACTTTTTCGCGCTCAAACGACTGAACTGAGGTCAATGAAATTTGGTAGACCCATAATAAACCTTACACTGGAATAGCACTGAGGATACTTTTAAGGGTGCGGTACCTCAAAAAGAAAAAATGGAACGCTATAGGATCACTTTGTTGTCCGTCAGTCTGTCTGTCAAGACCCTTTATCTCGGAAACGCGTGCAGGTATCGAGTTGAAATTCAAACCATATACTCAGGCGGCCTCTTGAATTGTATGTTCCCTTGGTATAATTTAATACTGTCACGCGGGCGAAGCTACTGTCAGCAGCCAATTTTTATAAAAATCGCCTTTTTAGCAACATTTTCGTCTGTGCATATTTTTTTATAGTTAATGATAACTAAAATTATATCCATGGATCAAGTATATGATTGTGGACTCCTCAGTTATGGATTTTATATTAAAAAAAAAAAACACTGACTAACCAACTGTATCTAAAACACATATTTGCAACATCCACAGGCGGCTGAAGAGATGCACCTGAAGGCGATAGCCATCAAGGAGGAGCTGCTGGGCCCCGAGGACTACGAGGTGGGCCTGAGCATCGGGCACCTGGCCTCGCTCTACAACTACCACATGAACATGCACCTCGCCGCCGAGAAGCTCTATCTTAGATCTATCTCAATCAGTAAGTATTCCGTAATTTTTATAGCCTCTCTCTTGTAGTGTGAATGAGAGAACACTGTAGACTACGAGTTTTAATTACTACTTATTTCAACCCAGTTTTTGATTGCTTCTATTTTTATTGTGCTTTGGGGTACAATATTGATTGGTCTACACTGTCCTCGCATATGTGTCTGTATTGTAATGTGGAAATATTGTAAACCCAATAATTTATTTGAAAAGATTAACAATGGAGTTTCTTGCCGGTTCTTCTCCATAGGAAACGACCAATTGGAACCGTGCGCTAGCTTCGACTTTTTATAAGTGCCCATGTAGGCCTATGTAAAATAATTTTTTTTTTTTTTAATGATGTTACTTTGCGTTAGCTTCAAAAGTACCCTTGTAGACCTATATGAAATACTCCCGAACGAAGGCAACGAAGGAATGGGGTGGGGTTTAGTCAGTAAAAGTTTGACATGCCGCCCAAGAGCAGAAGTCACGCTGATATCCCCACTTGAAAAAAAAAGGCCTATTCTTCTTCCTGGCCTTATCCCATATTACTTGGGGTCGGCGCAACACATTTTCTTCTTCCATTCTGTTCTGTCGTCAGTCACACTATCACTAACTCCCTTTTCGTTTACATCGGTCCTTACACAATCTATCCATCTTTTCTTTGGCCGCCCCTCTCCATCTTTTCTCCCTCTCCATCCATTCACATGTAAATTCACAACTCTTTTAGTAACAAGCGTTTCATACTTCCCTTTGATTGAATTGAAAAAAAGGACTATGTGAAATCAATATTAAAAATGAATGTGAATTACGGTGGTTGCTGAAAATCAGCACCATAGATTGCTGGAATTACCTAGCGTCACGGTATACGCTGAGCAACGACCTATTTTTGCCCATATGCGACGCACAACTTGGATTAATTTAGTTATTTTTTTCTTGTATGTTTCTTTTAATAATAAACTAGCATTTACCCGCGGCTTCGCTCCCGTCAAATGACTACCCTACCTATCTTACACTACCCTACCTACTCTACCTACCCTTCACTACCCTACCTGCCCTACTTTACCTAACCCGACTTATTTTTATATAGTAGATAAATATTATAATTTTCTTTCTTTCTAATTATAGTGAATTAAAAAAATTAAATTTTAAATGAGTATTGGTTGTGTTGCAGGCCTGAAGCTGTTCGGCGAGCGCTACTCGGGGCTGGAGTACGACTACCGCGGGCTGGTGCACGTGTTCACGCAGCTCAAGCGGCACGACCGCGCCAACCACTACAACCGCCTGCTGCAGCACTGGCAGGGTATGCGCTACTCACATACTACACCATCATCATCATCACTCATACTCATCTCGACTATCCGCATAACTTAATCTATCACATACCCGCAAAACGAGACACAGTAGTAAAACAATAACAGCGCGGTCTCATAGGACCGGTCGGGGATTCATGAATTAAAAAGCTGTAGTGTTTAAACTAATGCCACTTGCATCCAATTAGGGCGCTTGTATACGGTAAGAAAATTTACCGTGTCTGCGGCAGATAAGACAAATTCATTATGTACACGATAAGAATTTTGTCGGGTCTAGGCACGAAAATGTATCGTGGGACCTCCTTACCTACCCCGGCCCGCTGCGACACCATAGCAGCTTCACTGTCGCTTCTAGTGCAGACAAGAGTTTATTCTTGGTCAGCGCCAAAGCAGTGTATACAGTTCGTGTGTAAAAACGACACGAATTCTTGCAAACGCCCGGCGATTTTTCTTACTGTGTACAAGCGCTTTCAAGGTCTGTTTTTTGAACCCTGAGACTGAATTGACACAGGCAAATGTCAAAATTATAATAGAAATTATGCCAGTTCTTTTGTGTTGTGACAACCGACGTAATTTCATTTTAGTCCCAGAGATTAAAAAACGGACTTTAGACTAAAATCCGACCGCTACATATTTGGGCAGGCAGATCATTTTAGTTACCACAATTTTTTCCCGAGAATAATATACATAATAGCAAGTCTCAGTCGTATTTCATCAATTCTCAATCTCTTTGAACTTTTTGCTGAATTATTTCATGCTTGTTGAATACTACTACTAATAGCTGAAAAGAAATCCTTGAAAAGTTCTCATATAAAAGACCCTGTAGTTGACTGCACCATAGAACTGGTACTCAACAGTCCATAATATTGAGTGCCAGTTTTATCGGACAATCGCTATAGAAGTCTGTGTTCTCTTCCAGCCAAGCAAAGGCTCAGTAAGTATACCATACATTTGTCTATTTAACAGCGCTTTAGAATGCCGACGTCACCAGTGTCGTTTACTTCCACAGAGTTGAGGGAACAGTCGAAGGCGGAGCAGCAGCCGGCCCTGGGAGACGAGCAGATCATCCCGCTGTCGGACTTGCACGCCAAGTTCTTCGGGCCCAACGACTGAGCGCGCGCGGCGTCTCGCGGCCGACACTCCCTCCTGTCCCACGGCGGACGTTAAACAGTGACACCCACAGAACTATTTATATTATAAGCCTTTATTGACTACAGAATTACAAATTGTTTATGGTAGTGTTCGAGAGGTTTCATTTAGCTTTCTGTGCCTACTACATAGTAAAACGCACACGAAGCTACGTCGACAGTTTGAAGCACAAATGAAACCTCCGCTGCGTGCTAGCGCGGGTTTTGTGAAGTTGACCGAGTGGGTACTACAGCCATCTCCTTATAATACTCAATGTTTACCTGTGTTCTAGCTTTATACCCAAAACGACGCACTAGACAATACTTAAAGGATCACCGCACGCCGACATAGGAGATAGTTATGAGGGCTCTAAACCTGCTCAACTTGTAAATACGTAACATAATCATATTCTAATCTGCTTCGCAAAACCCGCGCTAGATGTTAGGTCCGGGACACATTGTAGTGTCCGTGTAACGCCAAAGGCTATGCTAAGTCATAAATTGTATATGCGGGCCATATGTATGTAAACGTGCCTATTCGTCTGATTGTTGTAGGAGCGTTATAATGAGCTATAGTATGTGCCGGCCTTAACTCAGAGAGTGCGCATACGAACTGTCTGTTCAGTAGCTTGCTGCGGATGTTCCTCGACGCAACACACGGTTGCATTATCAATCTATTTGTTCACATTTAATCCCCGCGCGGTATTCGCTAAATGAATGTCATGTAGAAGTAAATGTATAATTACCCCAGTGTATGTAAAGAAAGAGGCTCATAAAATTAAGTGTAAACAAATATTTTTGATACTGTGACATCGGAATGTGATGTTATTGTGTATTTCGTGTAAATTTATATTAGTTATCGTTGCTTTTGCGTAAATTAGATGTAGTGATTCGATGTAATGTATGAACGTGCAATCTTCAGTTGAAATGTTGTATATATTGTTTGTTTATTTGCCAATGTTGCCAGTTACGGTCAGCGGTCGTAACTCATAATATTACAAGTCACGCAAGAAATTATATATAGTATTGTAACAAGTCTTATTAACGTAACACTGCATTCATCAATCATGAGTTGTTTCACTGCCGTAAAGTTCTAGAGATTCATATTGTACGTGAATTGTATAAATATACTAAAGTATAAAGGTAGTTCAGTAGGAGAAAGAAACATATCTATTTTCGCTTAGCAGAGTAAAATCATAAAAGATTGTAAATGTTGACGTGAAGATATTGATCATATATTATTTTCCTACATTCACAGCTTGATGTGTTTACAAGTATTTTTATGAAAGTTTTAAAATATTATATTGTTATAATGAATGTAATGTTAGAATCAGTTAACGGATGGCTGTAACGCGCGAATGGCGTGCGATTAAATAAGTTTTATGAACATGTAAGTTGTACTTTTATTTTACATAACTCGATTTCCTACTACACCATATCATCATCTGCCTAGCCTTTTCCCAACTATATTGGGGTCGGCTTCCAGTCAAGCCGGATTTAGATGAATACTAGTATTTTACGAGGAGCGACTGCCTACCAGACCTCCACAACCCATTAACTGGGGTAACACGGTACTTGATGGCAAGACTGGAGTCAGATTTGCCGGCTTCTGACTGTCCGTAACGACTGCCAAAGATCTAAAAATGACAGTCGGGACCTACGGCTTCACGTGCTTTCTAAAGCACGGAGGAAACTCGGTATGTTAAGATGGTCACCCATCCACAGACCAACCTTGGCAAGTGTTGCCTAACTTTGACGATCGACTCGTGCGGCTGTTATTATCTAGCCACGAGCTCCTCATTACTACTACACCATACAATACACATTAAAACTCCCCCGTTGGTCGGTTTCTACATACCAGAGCTACAGTCGACTGTGCGACTGTGCCATCACTCGGGTAATCATGTACCCGAGCAAGACCTCAAGTAACACTCTTGACTCATAAGACCGGAATCCAGGAGGAACATACATCTCAGTTTCAGCATAAACCTCTATCCTACTAGAGGTCGCCTACTCCGTAATATACATAGTCAAAGTGGCGGGTGTACCAACTGCAGCATATTAAACTGTACCAATCACCAATAAAATGTACCTAAAATATACTATTTAGAACCTACCTAGTACTAAAAGATCTATACTTCCTTCAGAACGAAATTAGGGCCGGCATAACATGGCATGGCACAGCAGATTGTGCTGCGGTGTCTCGCGGCGTTCCGTTGCATGGCATGTTGTGCTTCGGCATGCCGTGGCATGCCACAGCATCCCGCGGCACGTCGCAACATCGTGGTTACGAAATAAAGTAACATGAACTCTAAATTCATTGAAATAAGATTCAAAATAACTTGATTAGTATTATTAGGCGGCGTAAATATGTTGACGTGCCTAAAACAGCAATTTGTCAGGACGGCCCTTTTAATGTTTTGAATTGCGTTCCGTGGCATGGCAGGTTGTGCTTTGGCATGCCGCGGCGTCCCGTGTCTTACCACAGCATCCTGCGGAACGTCACAGCATCGTGGTATCGAAATAAAGTACCTAACATGATCTCTAAACTCATTGAAATAAGATTCAAAATAACTTGATTAGTATTAAAATCCTTTGCCATGCCATGCCGGCAGTGGGCGCCGGCCCTTATTTTATAATTACATAATTAATAAGAACGATACGGTTGTTTTATTTCTCAGAAATTATCCAACTATCAAGTGTTAATTCTACTCGAGGTACTTGGTTTTTTTATGAGTAATGGTAAAATAAAAAAAATATTGAAAAATACCCGCAATCTTAATGTCAAAATAGCGGGTTTACTACGTAATACAACAACTCGGATTTCCGGAGGAACACACCTCTCCAGGCCTCGGTACAAACCCCTATCACACTAGAGGCTGCCTACTCCTTCCCTTAGAGGGTAGGAAACCGGGGATGACTAACCCGGCCTCAAGCATCCCACCTAAGTAAGCCTGGGACTGCGTCCTCCTTCCCTCTACCTGTCCATGTCTACGATACGGAACTAGGCCTCACACAGTTCTGGTTTCACCTTTAACAAGGGCGTCGCCAGCTTATGACAAAGGGGGGGGGGGGGGGCAATGGGGCAATATTATGGATGATAAAAAATATGAACGCCGAGAGCATGAAGAGTTACAATTTGGAAGTCTGCCTCGATGACGATTTTTTTTTCAAGTGGGGATTAATCAGAATTACTTCTCCCGCTCTTGGGCGGAGCGGGAGGGCGTGTCAGACTTTTACTGACTAAACCCCACCCCGTTCCTTTGATGCCTTCGATCTGGGAGGACACGGGCTCACCTTTCGGAATTTCCGTGTTCCCCAGAGGCTTCGGCCCTACCTGGCCCCTACAGTTTACTGACATCTCCTTGAGGCGCGCGTAGAATAGAACGCACCTTTGACGACTGGGCTTGGTCCGGGTTATTACTGGACTGCCGAATGGCGAGCTACCAGTGCTCGCCGTCCGCAAGACCGCGGCTACGGTGGTCGGAAACTGGGATCGAGATCTCGGCGGCGGCGGCGTGAGGGCCGTTCCCTCGCGCGCTCGTGGTCGGCGGACTCGGAGACACGGCGGTACTCCGCCCAAGTGGGGCACACCTCTACCCTGAGCTCCACTGTGTCCTCCGGTTGGTCCACACAGTGGCGATACCCGGGCGTCCCTTACCCAGCGACGGCGTCCAAACCGGCGCTCCGTTAAGGGCCATGGACCGAACGATCCCCGCGTAGAGCCTCCGGCAGGGGGCGTCTAGATCCCCTAGGTTAGGCAGGACCCGCTTCAGAGCAGCGCCAGTCCTGTCCAGTTTGAAAGCCAGACGTCGAAAATGCTCCTCGAAAGTCCACCGGCTGTCGAGGACGAGTCCCAGGTACTTTATCGTCGACCCGACGCCGATGTGGACCCCCCCTACCGATATTTGGGAACCCGGTGGTGGCGCGGTTAGAGGGCCATGAAAGCACATGGCCTCGGACTTGTGCAATGCCACCTTGAATCCCAGTTGCTGGATCCTGTCTACGACTGTCGCAACCCCGCCTGTCGCTGGCCGCCGCCTGGTACAACTCGCCCCGCGCCAGGACCAGGGTGTCGTCTGCGTAGCAGACCACGCTGACCCTGTCATGGAGGTCGGCGCGCAGCACGTAATCGTACCCGATGTTCCATAGGTAGGCGAGCACCTCATGTTGCCGAAGTGCCGCCTCGATGCTACTCCAGGGACTTCAAGGGAGGTGATAATTGAATCTAAGTATGGTATTACTAAAGACCTCTTCCAGTATTCTGAAGGGCTTTCTACTGAATGATTGTTTCTATGACGTTGCTTCCCTCGTAATACGCGGCATTGATGTAATGTCCAACTCCAGTCCGACTTCTTCCTTTATGATTTCTTGCAGATTATAATATAGCAGCATAAGTATAATTTCTGCATTAACTATCCTTAACTATTAATAATCAGATCAAATGTAGCTGAGTGAATTTCAACAACTATGATTTGTTACCTAATTTTGGTGGATAAGTTTGTTTCAGGTTTTTTTAATAATCTAAGATGTTGATAAGCAAGAGATACGTATTCAGGTACAAAAAAGTAAGAGAAATTTATTTATTCCTGAAAGCTTCTAATATATTGTCGACACCAGAATTGGTACGACACCAAAATTGATATCTGACACCAAAATTAGAAATATTGACACCAGTTTCTCTTTCTTTTCTTCTTAACTTCTTAACGGGATCATTCCTAATTCTTTCTTTTCTCTTGCTTTCTGCCATCCTTTTCCTCTCGAAGCACTCTGCGTGTGTCAACTTTGAATTTCTTTTCTTTGTCATGCTGGAAGACAAATAATAATTATCCAAATTATTTTTTAATGCTATTGAATGTTATTTTAGTTCTAAGCGTACAGTAAACGAACATACATTTTCTTATTTCTTCGTCACTCTCAAGCAACTCGTAGGTATAATATACCTACCGTACTTCCAAACCGAGTCATCTTTGTTCAGTCATCATCGTTACCCATTGCTAGCCGTCCGCAAACACGCGCCTACGGTGGCCGGAAACCGGGATCGATATCCCGGCGGCTGGGGCGCCAGGGCCATTCCCTCGCACTTGCAGCCGCCTCTTTTGCTAGCATTACTGCTTGGCAGAAGGAGGCGATCGCCTGCTTCTCCTCGCACCGGACCATGAACTGTACCAAGGCCTGGCGCGAGAGGTCGCTGCCGCCAAACAACCCCACGAGGATATGGCGTTGCTCTGCTCAAACGGAGCACAACTCTACCGGTCGTGTCCTCTCAGCGGTCCACACAATGGTAACACCCGGGCGTTTTATCCGCACGAATCCAGTATAGGAATCTTCCGAACTGACCATGTCCACGTGAGCACCTGCGTCATGCGGAAGGTAAGGACACCGTGAGGTCTTTCCAGCCACTCCTCAAAGAGGGGGCTTACCGCCATAATTATACCATGCCCAGCACTGGGTTGCGACAGTCGCTGTCGCCATTACACCATGACATCCCGCCGGAACTCTGTCCGGCATGCATCAACTTGGTGCGTCAGAGGCGTTTCGCCCCAGTAGTGCATCTTCACGCGCAGATCGTACATGCGAGAAAAGGACTTACCTCCAAATCCCACGGTGGTAGGTCAGTAAGGAAGCTCGCCGATTCGCGGGAAACTGTGTCACATCCCCGCACCATCCGGATGGCCATGACCCTCTGGCTTGCGTTCAGCTTGGCCGCTGGTCGCTTTGACCGAACGATTTTATGACCAAACGATCTTATTATGATTCGTTTTCGTTTGTCTTTGAATTACCTACCTACGTAACTCTAAAAACTAATTTTGGTGTAACTAAGCAATTTTGGTGATTGGTATAACACCACCAAAATCACCAAAATTGCACCACCAAAATTAGAATCTTGTTGAATATGTTTATTTAAAAAAAAACTACTAAAATTGTACTCTTTATATTTGTATACTTTTGAAAACATACCTTAACCTTTTTATTATAAATTTAAATTACAACACCGACCTAATCATAAAACGTTTTTAAAACATTACACCAAAATTGCAGGTTTTTTGTCCGATTACTAAGAAAAGACTTACTTACGTTTTTGGCGGGAAATCACAGCGGGATGGCACACTTTTATCACTGCTGCGCGTGCGCGCCTGACTAAATGAAGTTTACATTGGGAGCGTTGTCCGTCTAGGTTTATTCTATACGAGTCACTTAATGATTAGATTATTCCCACCAAAATTTAAAATTTCCTGCGGACAGTCTTTTTTGATTTTCTCTAGGATAAAGTAATGCCCTAAATATAAGAATAAAACTGTCATTAGATAGAAAAAATAATGCTGAATACAAATAAAATTAGTAATTTCCAGTAAACTAGTGTAGTTTCGTTCAAGCGGTGGTCGTCCCCAAAAAAACAGATTGTGGACGCGCCACCAAACTTAGAATTATGCTAAATAATTATTTTTTCATTTTACTACAAAAATGTTATTTACTAAAATATTGACGGCCTGATCAAGATAAGTACGCCTTCTTTCTATAGAAAAAATAACTTCGTTGTACGTTTACTTTAAGATATGATTTTCAGCTGCACCGCTTAAATATTATGCTTGAGAAATTCACTCAGCTAGTCGCTTTGCGGCTAGCTACCTTTGATCTCCCTTGGCGACGCCCTTGACCTTTAACATGGTAATGCGACAACCCCTACTTCCGCGATATGAACTATGATTACGTTTTTGTTACATAGACGGGCTTAGCCACCCCGAATACACATAAAAATAATTTATTCTATCGAACCTGGGGGTACATGTGAAATTTTAAGGCTTTTCTTGAAAAACTGACACCACGTGATGATGTCTGATTCGCCGTCTACTTCGCCCTTTACTTTTTGGGTATGTAGTGACACAGACATTATTCATTTACCTTACCTCCAATACCAGAAACCACAACCATTACCTTCACCATTACCGTACCGTTACCGTACCACCTGCATAACCAATACCTTTTGTTTACGTTTTGTTCGACCAACTGTTAAAGAAACAGAGAAGAAGACCGCCTTGAAAAAGGCGTAGGTACTCCGTTAAAGAAATAAGAAGTCGTTCTGAAAAGAACGGTTTTGGGTGCAAGGCTGACGACGTGCGTGAAGATCGGGAAGCAGCAGAGGTGGACACACGACGCGACGACACGCAGAGATCCTCACGCTACGCCGGCAGCCCGCGAAAAGGACGAACGCGGCGCGTCCGCCTGTATTTATAGAGTAGCGCGGCGCGCGACGAACTCCGCGCGCCTCCGCGCATGCGCGGCGCATCGGGCGCCCTCTGACGGACGCTATTATTGTAAATAAAATATCATAGGCTAAGCACGAATTGTACCTTAATGAATGTAGATAAAAGTAGCACAATATTACAAATAAACACAGATCAACTGGACACGTCTTTCTGTTAACATCCCGCTGCCCGCTCTACTCCCTTAAAGTGGTGACCCCGAAAAAACTTCGAAGAACCCGAATAACCTGAACACAGAACACATCATGCCGAACGATACCGAAGACTTCAGCGATTGTCAGGGCAGCGCAGCAGTGAAGAACGACGTGGCGTCAGTCTCACTTCCTGCAAGACTACCACCATTTTGGCGCCAAAATCCTCGATTATGGTTCGCGCAATTCGAAGCCGCCGTCGCTGCCAGCAAGATCAGTGAGGAGCAGAAATTCAACCTCGTCGTTCCACTCCTCGGCAACAGCGACCTAGAACAGATCGGAGACATCATCTTGCACCCACCGACCACGGGCAAGTACAGCGCGCTCAAAGACAGACTCATCTCAACGTACCAGGAATCTGACCACAGGCAGTTACAGAAGTTACTCAGCGGTCTCGAGCTCGGCGACAACAAGCCAAGCCAGCTGCTGCGTAAAATGCGCGACCTCAGTGGCAAGCTACTGTCAGATGAGGCGCTGAAGGTCATGTGGCTCAACCAGCTGCCCACACAGGTGCGCGCCGTTCTCTCTGTCAACACCGAATCGTCCCTCGAAGTTCTAGCTGCCATGGCGGACAAGATGATGGAGCATTTCGAACCCGCTACAGTCGCCGCAGTCTCCTCAGCAAACCCTCCACCAACAAGCCCAGCAGTCAACGAAAGCCAAATAAACGCAATAACAGCTCTTCAGATCAGCATGCTCACCAAACAAATAGAGAAATTGTCGCTCGAAGTCGCCGAACTACGCAATCATCAATATTCATCGCATCGCCGTTCCCGCCAAAACTCCGCACATCGTGGCCGCTCACGCTCACATTCAAGACATCGTGCTGATAACGCCCGCAAGCCCGGCGATCCCGACTGGCTGTGCCGGTACCACTACCGATTCGGCAACGGAGCACGAAAATGCGAATCGCCGTGTTCCTTCACAAAGCGGGAAAACTAGAACGTACATCGATAGTGGCGGGAGTCGATGTAAACCAAATGAGCCGCCGCCTGTGTGTAATCGACACCAAAACTAGAGAAAAATTCCTTGTCGACACGGGAGCCGACATATCAGTCTTAGCAGCAAGAAACACGAAATACTCGAAACCGGTAGACAGTACCTACAAGTTATTCGCAGCAAACGGCACACAAATACGTACCTACGGAGAGCGTACACTCGAGCTCAACCTAGGTTTACGTAGAAGCTTCAAATGGACTTTCGTCGTCGCTGACGTCAAGACATCGATATTGGGCGCTGATTTCCTAGTAAAACACAAATTACTAGTCGATTTACATCAACGAAAACTCATCGACCGCGTCACCGACCTCGCCGTGAACACCATACAAGTTCAAGCCACAGAAGAAGCCGTCTACCTAATCGATCGTAACCACGCCTACCACGACATACTAAAGAAGTATCCAGATGTTCTGCGACCTGTATCACTCAAGACTTCTGCAAAACACGACGTGAAACACCACATTGAAACAACTGGCCAACCTATTTACTCAAGGCCACGCCCGCTTCCTCCGGACAAGTACAACGCGGCAAAAATCGAGTTCGAGAAAATGATGGAGATGGGTATTTGTAAACCTTCAAAAAGCCCCTGGGCCAGCCCACTACACGTCGTTAAGAAAAAAGATGGTTCATTGCGTGTTTGTGGCGACTACCGACGACTGAACGCCGTGACTATACCCGACCGCTACCCGATTCCGAGAATGCAAGATTTTACGTACCAACTGCACGGGAAGAAAGTGTTTTCAAAACTCGATATGAAGATGGCTTATTATTCGATACCTATCAACGAAGAAGACGCCGCCAAGACCGCCATTATAACACCATTCGGTCTCTTCGAGTTTACTTGCATGCCGTTTGGCCTACGAAACTCAGGCCAAACATTTCAACGTTTCATGCACGAAGTACTCCGAGGACTCGACGATATCGTATTTTGTTTCGTCGACGATTTGCTTATCTACTCAAACAATGAAGAAGAACACCAGCGCCACCTACATCAAGTGCTCGAAAGATTAAACAAATACGGCATCACACTCAACATCGATAAATGCGAGTTCGGCACGAACAAAATACAATTCCTCGGATATGAAGTCACGCCAGAGGGAATTAAACCCACACAAGATCGTATCCAAGCCATAACCAACTATCCGAAACCGACAACAATCCAAGAATTAAGAAGATTTTTGGGTATGATAAACTTTTACCGCAGCTGCCTACCTCACCAAGCCGAACATCAAAACCTTCTTAATAAATACTTACATAACAGCAAAAAGAACGACAAATCAATAATCGCCTGGACGCCTGAAGCCGAAGAAGCGTTCGAAAATTGCCGCCAAAGCATACTCGACGCAACGACGCTAACGCACCCGATATCTAGCGCACCGCTATGTTTGTTTACGGACGCATCAAACACTAGCATCGGCGCCGTTCTGCAACAAAAAGTCGACAACGTGTGGAAACCTCTCGCATTCTACTCAAAAACGATGAGTGAGACACAGCGACGCTACAGTGTGTACGATCGCGAATTGTTAGCTATGTACACCGCTGTCCAACATCTACGACGACTAATAGAGGGCAACGACCTGATAATATACACCGATCACAAGCCTCTAACGTACGCACTCACCAGAACGCCGAGCAGTACCGACACGCCGAGAAGAGAACGACAACTTCATTATATAAGCCAATTCTGCACAAACATCAAATATATCCACGGCGATAAGAATGAAGCAGCTGACGCGTTATCACGGATAGAAGAAGTCGAACTACTAAACTCGACTATCGACTACAACCAACTTGTTCGCGATTATGAAGACGACTCTGAACTACGAGCGTGCCTGAGCAACCCCAAGCTGAAGTTCACCCGACTGAGTATGCCCGGAGTTCAACGACCCGTACTATGCGAAACATCAACAAACAACGTTCGACTGTATTTACCACAAACTTATCGTTTCGCCGCCTTCAAAGCGCAACACGACTTAAGTCACCCCGGGGTACGAACATCGAGAAAAATAATGGCAACAAAGTACTTCTGGCCTTCCATGAACAAAGACGTCGGAACATGGGCGAGGGCCTGCATCGGCTGTCAGCGCGCGAAAGTTCAACGACACGTGAAGAGCCCACTCGCCGAATTTAAAGAATCATCGCGCTTCGAACACATTCATGTTGACATCGTCGGACCATTACCTCCATCGGATGACTACAGATACCTCGTCACGATGATCGACCGCTGCACAAAGTGGCCCGAAGCAATACCTACTCGTGACGTCACCGCCGAGACTGTCGCAAAAGCCGTTTACGATGGGTGGATATCGAGATTCGGATGCCCATTACGACTCACAACAGACCAAGGAAGACAGTTCGAGTCTGCGCTATTTACATCGCTGATGAAGAAGTTTAGCATCAATCGCATTCGCACCACTGCATTCCACCCGCAAGCGAATGGTCAAGTCGAGCGATGGCACCGCACGCTGAAGTCTGCATTAATGGCGAGAGCAGCCACGACACGCTGGAGCGAGGAACTACCTACAGTTCTGTTAGGATTACGTACCGCACTTCGTGAAGATACCTCCGTCAGCGCAGCCCTAATGACCTACGGTACAACATTACGCATTCCGTCCGATTTCTTCGTGCCTACAACGCCGAACTATGAAGACGCCGAGTTCGTACGTCAGCTGACCGAAACAATGTCATCGCTATCGCCAGTTAAAAGAAACAACAAAACAAACGCAAACACATTCGTGTACAAAGACCTCGCAACATGTACGCATGTGTTTCTGCGAAACGACACGGTACGCAGCCCACTCACACCACCATACGACGGCCCGTTTGAGATACTAGAACGCAGCAAAGACGGAAAAACGTTTACATTGCGCCTACCTCGTCGCACCGCCATCGTGTCAATCGACAGATTGAAGCCGGCGTATATTTACAACGAAGACGACACAGAAACAAAAACGTCGAGCTCACCATCACCTGCTGCGGCAACACA
The DNA here is from genome assembly GCA_030763345.1 of Mythimna separata. Taxonomy (NCBI): domain Eukaryota; kingdom Metazoa; phylum Arthropoda; class Insecta; order Lepidoptera; family Noctuidae; genus Mythimna; species Mythimna separata. The sequence goes on along the minus strand of CM061184.1, from coordinate 22,839,818 downwards.
TTCGCCGATCCAAGGTCATCAACGCGCATCAGCTGACACGCACACATCGAATGCGCCGAGTAAACATAATTACGTCACAAGAACCGGCCGCACTGTGAAACCGAACGTACGCTTCGCTTAGGGGGGAGTGATGTAGTGACACAGACATTATTCATTTACCTTACCTCCAATACCAGAAACCACAACCATTACCTTCACCATTACCGTACCGTTACCGTACCACCTGCATAACCAATACCTTTTGTTTACGTTTTGTTCGACCAACTGTTAAAGAAACAGAGAAGAAGACCGCCTTGAAAAAGGCGTAGGTACTCCGTTAAAGAAATAAGAAGTCGTTCTGAAAAGAACGGTTTTGGGTGCAAGGCTGACGACGTGCGTGAAGATCGGGAAGCAGCAGAGGTGGACACACGACGCGACGACACGCAGAGATCCTCACGCTACGCCGGCAGCCCGCGAAAAGGACGAACGCGGCGCGTCCGCCTGTATTTATAGAGTAGCGCGGCGCGCGACGAACTCCGCGCGCCTCCGCGCATGCGCGGCGCATCGGGCGCCCTCTGACGGACGCTATTATTGTAAATAAAATATCATAGGCTAAGCACGAATTGTACCTTAATGAATGTAGATAAAAGTAGCACAATATTACAAATAAACACAGATCAACTGGACACGTCTTTCTGTTAACATCCCGCTGCCCGCTCTACTCCCTTAAAGGTACATGCGAGAGTAACAACATGCTACCCTGTTTTTTAGTTTACAGCTCCAGGCTGTAAACTAAAAAAAGTTAATGATTCAAAAAGTTTACGGTGTAACTGCCGCGTGAATGGGATCGCTTCCCTGTGCATCTATAAGTAGGAATCAATTGCACAGAAACACCAAATACCCATATTGAGCTTAACTAAGATAATACTTAGCTTTCATGTCTTCAGGCGCCAATCTCACTGGATTAGCTCTATTCAGCCAGCCGCTATCAATATTTTTTTTTACGTACGAAATATTCGTTCCAAATTTAAAAAATGATTGCTGCCAACTCTGATTTAAAAATGAAAGAAATTTAAAAAAGTGATTTGGCGGGAACTTTGTTAATTTTGTTTTGACAATATTTTTAGAAACGATACAGTGTGATACTATTTGATTTTGAGTGCTTCGGCTTCGAATTAAAATGGAATCATCTAGCGACAAATTAACTCCGGAAAACATTCTAAATGAAGCCGACAGTGTTATAGAAACTTCTATTTTAACTGTTTGATATGAGTTTCCTTTATCTACTATTCCTATAGGTAATAGTTGAAACAAAAGCAGATTATGCACCTCGCCTTAAGTAATTTATATTGCCCTCGTGCCTGTTGGATTAGAGCCCTCGCTGACGCTCGGGCTCTAAATTAGGCACTCGGTGACATAATAAATTACTTTGTGCTCGATGCAATAATCTACTATTATTTCATTAATATTTCTTTGTTTTTGTGTAATTATGGCTACATGTCTATCATGTCCATCCAAAAGTATACAGTATACAGCTAAAAGATCAAATAATTGGTATTGATACATTAAGTGAGAAGGGGAAGCGTCGTTTTAAGATAATTTTGCGGCGTATCAACATTTCCACCTAGTACAACTCCTTTTCCTCCGTATGCAGGAGGCGCTGCACACGCTGCGGCGCGTGTTCGGTCGCAGCAGCCTGCACGTGGCGACGGCGCAGGAGGACCTGGCCTACGCGCTGTACGTGCTGGAGTACTCCTCCGGCAGGTTCTACAAGGCACGCGACCACGCCGAGCGCGCCATACGGATCATTGAGGTGCGTATCACAAAGATCAGGGGTTATATGTGACAAAGGCTAGAGTGAATAGACTCTGTAGGGGGTTCGGGGAATAATAATAGTCCGCACAGTGTTAATATCACGTTAGTATATTGTTCGAACGTCACAGAATGATTCATAAGCAGTACTTATAACAACGGTATCTTGGTATTATAACAAATATGGAGACGAGGCGCGTCACAAGCGCGCACGTGCGTGTCGTTAGAGCGTTCGCGGAAGAGAGGGGGTCGTAAGCGCGGGGCGCGGACGGTTAGACGCCGCGATTAGGTTGGCGGCCATGCGTCGCCAACTTGACAGCGATGCGTTGCGTTCTAAATATTACGTTTTGAAACGAGGCGCGCTACAACTCTTAATAAACTAGTCCGCCTCACGATCGAAGATTGCATCACTGCTTACCATGACGTGGGATCGCAGTCAAGCACTGTATAATTTAATTTAAAAAAAAGGCCAAAGTGTACCCTAAATAATACAGGGTACACCAATACAATCATTTAATCAGTAAATCCGACGCAATAAGGGACGAACCTATTATTTGAATAACTAGATACAATTCCCGGCACGTAACTTGGCAAGAGTCGTTAGTTGCGCAGAAATCGAATTTTAGATCTATTTGGTGGTCAAACGGGACGCGGGGTATGAGGTAGCGCCAATCGCGTAATATGCGTAGTATGTGTAGTAGTGTAGTAGTGGATTGGTGCGTTAGTCCACTTTTGCCCCCGCACTGCGTTACGTCCCGTTCGCTCATTCGCTTTTTTGTACCACATGCGCGAATTTACCCCCGCCACGTCAAAATCTTGCCAAGTTACGTGCCGGGTACTGTACATAAGTAACAATCACGGGCCCGGGCTGTCTTCTACGGCATCGGCTAGAGCGTGAAGTCAGTTACCTTACGCGTGCGGCCACCTCGCAGGAGGAGGTGACTGTTACCCATCTCCCCTTGCTCCAGATGCCGCAAATGCCATGGGTGAGGGAGTGTTCTCATGAAGAGAACAACGCAATCACAACTCCCTCCATATGGTGGGACAGCTGAAACTACTGGGGTTATATGTGTACATGAATTGTCTTATTTTCATATTTTGTAAATGTTCTGTACAATAAAGAATAAAGAAAGAAAGATGAAATTTGGCACAAGGTTTCGTTTCGTAACTTAGGGGAGTAGTAAGAAAGGATTTTCGAAAATTCACCCCCAAAAAATTAATGGGGCTCCAAATTTTGTATGATGAAACTCACTTCGACGCGGGCTAAGTCGCTGGTAAAAGTTAATTTATTATATGGAAGAGAGTAAAAGAGTTGGTTGTGTTTGCAGAACCTGGTGCCGCCGGAGCACCTGCTGCTGGCGTCGGCCAAGCGCGTGAAGGCGCTCATCCTCGAGGAGATCGCGCTCGACACGCCCGCCGGGCAGGACATGACCGGTCAGTCTCCACACTCCACTGTACCATACACTATACCGCATACAGGTCTACTGTCCATGGAAGAGTAGCTTCATAGATGCGTTTTCGTCTTTCTACGCTTGGTATTCACCTGCGTGAAGTTTGCGTACAAAATTATTAATTTCTGTCGACGAAGCTCCATGTAGGCGTACACCAAGCCTATAGTGATGAAAACGCGTCTATGCAACTAAGCGTCTGATTTTAATGGCCACACAAATATCTATTCTCAGTCCACCATCTATCTTGCTACCTATCTTTTCTATTTATTTAATTTCTACATTTTGACCACGACAGTCATTTACACATGACATAGCAAACTTATACCCAGCACGCCACTGTCACAACTACATGATAAATTAAAGGATTAGCTTCCACCGAGAGCACGCTTTTGCTTTTTTGACGTAGTGTCAAAAGCCTAAAGGACGCTTCTTCCTCATAGAAAAACACTTTTTTCTATAAGTAAGTGTGAAACTTGTTCCTCTATGACGTAATCTAATAACTTGTGGGTGGTTAGTAGCGCCGAGCCTGCTGGAGGAGTCGGAGGCACTGCACAAGGCCGCGCTGAACCTGTCCATGATGGCGTTCGGCGAGAAGAACGTGCAGACCGCCAAGCACTACGGCAACCTCGGCCGCCTCTACCAGAGCATGCAGAAGTTCCAGGTATGGGGAAAAACCAGATGCAATATTTTCTTTAATTACTCAGATACCCGCGAACCAAGACACAATAGTAAAACAATAACAGCGCGGTCTCATAGGACCGGTCGGGGATTCAAACGTTAATTTTATCATACTCATATTCTATAGGAGATAGTTTGTGTGAGTGCATGTTTGTTATTTCTTTACACTTAACGGCTAAATGGATTTCAATGAAACTTGGTACATGGATAGATTAGACCTACCTAGCTATCCAAAAATAGCACATAAAATACACCACTTAAATTCTTTTTTCTCGGGATTTTTATGTCACGTTGTGAACTACAACACGAGTATACTATGGCCTGGAATACACATAGAATATCTTACTTTTTATTGTAGGAGAATGTTCCCTTGGTATAATTTTCTACTGTCATGCGCGCGGAGTCGCTGACAACAGCGAGTTTTGATCAAAATTGCCTTTTTAACAACATATTTGAATTTAATGTTATCCTGTGCTTCTTTTTAAACTAAACAAGAAATAATATCAAAAAAACACCACTATCGGTTTTATTACATACACCGTGTCTTAAACGCCGATGCACAAACGTGTACATGATTCTGGACCCCCCAGTGGTGGAATTTCCTAATTATACATATCACAGTTAGCAAGGAAACACACTAAGAGACTGTTGATGATCTTCTTCTCGTGTCAATCTGACTCAATTTTTTTTTATAAATATTTAGCCACTTGGACAGCTCTGTCGTTGACTTCGTACTCGTATAAGTCGTTGAAGTGTTGACGATATCTAAATCACACATTTTCAACATCCTCAGGCCGCTGAAGAGATGCACCTGAAGGCGATAGCCATCAAGGAGGAGCTGCTGGGCCCCGAGGACTACGAGGTGGGCCTGAGCATCGGGCACCTGGCCTCGCTCTACAACTACCACATGAACATGCACCTCGCCGCCGAGAAGCTCTACCTTAGATCTATCTCAATCAGTAAGTATTGCATCATCATCGGCTGCCATCGGCGGCGGAGCGGCTGCCTATCAGACCTCCACAACCACAACTGGGGTAACACGGTACTTCATGGCAAGACTGGAGTCAGATTATTTACTGACTATCCGTAACGACTGCCAAAGATTTACAAATGACAGCCGGGACCTACGGCTTAACGTGCTTTTCGAGACACGGAGGAAACTCGTTATATTAAGATGGTCACCCATCCACAGACGAACCTTGGAAAGCGCTGCTTAACCTTGAAGATCGACCCGTGCGGCTGTTAGTTTTTAAACGTTGTATTTGTTGCTTGCAGGCCTGAAGCTGTTCGGCGAGCGCTACTCGGGGCTGGAGTACGACTACCGCGGGCTGGTGCACGTGTTCACGCAGCTCAAGCGGCACGACCGCGCCAACCACTACAACCGCCTGCTGCAGCACTGGCAGGGTATGCGCTACTCACATACTACACCATCATCATCATCACTCATACTCATCTCGACTATCCGCGTAACTTGAAAAGCTGTAGTGTTTAAATTAATGCCACCCTCATCCAATTAGGGCGCTTGTACACGGTAAGAAAATTTACCGTGTCTGCGGCAGATAAGACAAATTCATTATGTACACGATAAGAATTTTGTCGGGTCTAGGCACGAAAATGTATCGTGGGACCTCCTTACCTACCCCGGCCCGCTGCGACACCATAGCAGCTTCACTGTCGCTTCTAGTGCAGACAAGAGTTTATTCTTGGTCAGCGCCAAAGCAGTGTATACAGTTCGTGTGTAAAAACGACGCGAATTCTTGCAAACGCCCGGCGATTTTTCTTACTGTGTACAAGCGCTTTCAAGGTCTGTTTTTTGAACCCTGAGACTGAATTGACACAGGCAAATGTCAAAATTATAATAGAAATTATGCCAGTTCTTTTGTGTTGTGACAACCCACGTAATTTCATTTTAGTCTCAGAGATTAAGAAAGACCTTTAGACTAAAAACCGCTACGTATTTGAGCGGGCAGATCATTTTAGTTTACACAAATTCTTTCCCGAGAATAATATACATAATGGTAAATCTCTGACGTATTTCATCAATTCTCAATCTCTTTGAACTTTTTGCTGAATTATTTCATGCTTGTTGAATACTACTACTACTAATAGCTGAAAAGATATCCTTGAATAGTTCTTAAATAAAAGACCCTGTAGTTGACTGCACCATAGAACTGGTACTCAACTGCCCTTCATATTGAGTGCCAGTTTTATAGGACAATCGCTATAGAAGTCTGTGTTCTCTTCCAGCCAAGCAAAGGCTCAGTAAGTATACCATACATTTGTCTATTTAACAGCGCTTTAGAATGCCGACGTCACCAGTGTCGTTTACTTCCACAGAGTTGAGGGAACAGTCGAAGGCGGAGCAGCAGCCGGCCCTGGGAGACGAGCAGATCATCCCGCTGTCGGACTTGCACGCCAAGTTCTTCGGGCCCAACGACTGAGCGCGCGCGGCGTCTCGCGGCCGACACTCCCTCCTGTCCCACGGCGGACGTTAAACAGTGACACCCACAGAACTATTTATATTATAAGCCTTTATTGACTACAGAATTACAAATTGTTTATGGTAGTGTTCGAGAGGTTTCATTTAGCTTTCTGTGCCTACTACATAGTAAAACGCACACGAAGCTACGTCGACAGTTTGGAGCACAAATGAAACCTCCGCTGCGTGCTAGCGCGGGTTGTGTGAAGTTGGACCGAGTGGGTAGTATAGCCATCTCCTTATAATACTCAAGTTTTACCTGTGTTCTAGCTTTATACCCAAAACGACGCACTAGACAATACTTAAAGGATCACCGCACGCCGACATAGGAGATAGTTATGAGGGCTCTAAACCTGCTCAACTTGTAAATACGTAACATAATCATAATCTAATCTGCTTCGCAAAACCCGTGCTAGATGTTAGGTCCGGGACACATTGTAGTGTCCGTGTAACGCCAAAGGCTATGCTAAGTCATAAATTGTATATGCGGGCCATATGTATGTAAACGTGCCTATTCGTCTGATTGTTGTAGGAGCGTTATAATGAGCTATAGTATGTGCCGGCCTTAACTCAGAGAGTGCGCATACGAACTGTCTGTTCAGTAGCTTGCTGCGGATGTTCCTCGACGCAACACACGGTTGCATTATCAATCTATTTGTTCACATTTAATCCCCGCGCGGTATTCGCTAAATGAATGTCATGTAGAAGTAAATGTATAATTACCCCTGTGTATGTAAAGAAAGAGGCTCATAAAATTAAGTGTAAACAAATATTTTTGATACTGTGACATCGGAATGTGATGTTATTGTGTATTTCGTGTAAATTTATATTAGTTATCGTTGCTTTTGCGTAAATTAGATGTAGTGATTCGATGTAATGTATGAACGTGCAATCTTCAGTTGAAATGTTGTATATATTGTTTGTTTATTTGCCAATGTTGCCAGTTACGGTCAGCGGTCGTGTAGGGACTGTAACTCATAATATTACAAGTCACGCAAGAAATTATATATAGTATTGTAACAAGTCTTATTAACGTAACACTGCATTCATCAATCATGAGTTGTCTCACTGCCGTAAAGTTCTAGAGGTTCATGTTGTACGTGAATTGTATAAATATACTAAAGTATAAAGGTAGTTCAGTAGGAGAAAGAAACATATCTATTTTCGCTTAGCAGAGTAAAATCATAAAGATTGTAAATGTTGACGTGAAGGCGATATTGATCATATATTATTTTCCTACATTCACAGCTTGATGTGTTTACAAGTATTTTTATGAAAGTTTTAAAATATTATATTGTTATAATGAATGTAATGTTAGAATCAGTTAACGGATGGCTGTAACGCGCGAATGGCGTGCGATTAAATAAGTTTTATGAACATGTAAGTTGCAGTTTTATTTTACAAAACATGATATCCTACTACACCGTACAATACATATTGTACAATACGTTGGTCGGTTTCTACATGCCAGAGCTACAGTCGACTGTGCGACTGTGCCATGACTCGGGTAAACACGTACCCGAGCAAGACCTCAAGTAACACTCTTGAGTCATAAAACCGGAATCCAGTAGGAACACCTACATCTCAAAGTCTCAGCATAAACCTATAGAGGTTATCCTACTAGAGGTTGCCTACTCCGTAATACACTTAGTGAGAGTCAAAGTAGCGGGTGTACTGCAGCATATTAAACTATACCAATCACCAATAAAATGTACCTAAAATATACTATTTAGAACCTTCCTAGTTCTAAAACATCTGTACCTCCGTTAGAACGAAATTAGGGCCGGCGCCCATTGCTTAGCATGGCATGGCACAGCAGATTGTGCTGCAGTATCTCGCGGCGTTCCGTGGCATGGCAGGTTGTGCTTCGGCATGCCACAGCATCCCGCGGTACGTCGCAACATCGAGGTATCGAAATAAAGTAATATGAATTCTAAATTCATTGAAATAATATTCATAATAACTTGATTAGTATTATTAGGCGGCGTAAATATGTTGACGTGCCTAAAACAGCAATTTGTCAGGACGGCCCTTTTAATGTTTTGAATTGCGTTCCGTGGCATGGCAGGTTGTGCTTTGGCATGCCGCGGCGTCCCGTGTCTTACCACAGCATCCTGCGGAACGTCACAGCATCGTGGTATCGAAATAAAGTACCTAACATGATCTCTAAACTCATTGAAATAAGATTCAAAATAACTTGATTAGTATTAAAATCCTTTGCCATGCCATGCCGGCAGTGGGCGCCGGCCCTTATTTTATAATTACATAATTAATAAGAACGATACGGTTGTTTTATTTCTCAGAAATTATCCAACTATCAAGTGTTAATTCTACTCGAGGTACTTGGTTTTTTTATGAGTAATGGTAAAATAAAAAAAATATTGAAAAATACCCGCAATCTTAATGTCAAAATAGCGGGTTTACTACGTAATACAACAACTCGGATTTCCGGAGGAACACACCTCTCCAGGCCTCGGTACAAACCCCTATCACACTAGAGGCTGCCTACTCCTTCCCTTAGAGGGTAGGAAACCGGGGATGACTAACCCGGCCTCAAGCATCCCACCTAAGTAAGCCTGGGACTGCGTCCTCCTTCCCTCTACCTGTCCATGTCTACGATACGGAACTAGGCCTCACACAGTTCTGGTTTCACCTTTAACAAGGGCGTCGCCAGCTTATGACAAAGGGGGGGGGGGCAATGGGGCAATATTATGGATGATAAAAAATATGAACGCCGAGAGCATGAAGCGTTACACTTTGGAAGTCTTTGCCTCGATGACGATTTTTTTTTCAAGTGGGGATTAATCAGAATTACTTCTCCCGCTCTTGGGCGGAGCGGGAGGGCGTGTCAGACTTTTACTGACTAAACCCCACCCCGTTCCTTTGATGCCTTCGATCTGGGAGGACACGGGCTCACCTTTCGGAATTTCCGTGTTCCCCAGAGGCTTCGGCCCTACCTGGCCCCTACAGTTTACTGACATCTCTTTGAGGCGCGCGTAGAATAGAACGCACCTTTGACGACTGGGCTTGGTCCGGGTTATTACTGGACTGCCGAATGGCGAGCTACCAGTGCTCGCCGCGGCTACGGTGGTCGGAAACTGGGATCGAGATCTCGGCGGCTGCGGCGTGAGGGCCGTTCCCTCGCGCGCTCGTGGTCGGCGGACTCGGAGACACGGCGGTACTCCGCCCAAGTGGGGCACACCTCTACCCTGAGCTCCACTGTGTCCTCCGGTTGGTCCACACAGTGGCGATACCCGGGCGTCCCTTACCCAGCGACGGCGTCCAAACCGGCGCTCCGTTAAGGGCCATGGACCGAACGATCCCCGCGTAGAGCCTCCGGCAGGGGGCCGAACTAAGGTTGAGGTTCCGAATTTTACGCTTGAAGGAAAATTACTTTCAGCTTTTTTGATGTCAAGGGGAAGGACATTCCAGAGTTTTATGGTAGAGACAGTGTAAGAATTGGACATAAAGCCAGTACGGTGAGAAGGAATGTTTTTGGATGCACGAAGGTTAAGATTATGAGAACTGCCCAAACAATTAAAATATTGTTTTAAATAATCCAGAGTACAAAAATTGTTATTATGAGTAAATCCAATTGATGTTGTTTTATTTTCTTATGTCTCATAGTGAGCTCATGTCTTTCGGCGTTTACCTTGAACTTGAGGAGGGAAAACGCATAAAGTAATAGATACGTATGATGTAGCAGCAGCAGCAGCTGCAAGACCAGGGTGTCGTCTGCGTAGCAGACCACGCTGACCCTGTCATTGAGGTCGGCGCGCAGCACGTAATCGTACCCGATGTTCCACAGGAGCAGTCCTAGTACCGATCCCTGCGGAACACCGCACATCTCTCGCCGTCTCCACTCTCCCTGGTGACCGGGGTAGATGATGAACCTATCCGACAGATAGGCCTCGATCACGCGACGTAGGTAGGCGAGCACCTCATGTTGCCGAAGTGCCGCCTCGATGCTACTCCAGGGACTTCAAGGGAGGTGATAATTGAATCTAAGTATGGTATTACTAAAGACCTCTTCCAGTATTCGGAAGGGCTTTCTACTGAATGATTGTTTCTATGACGTTGCTTCCCTCGTAATACGCGGCATTGATGTAATGTCCAACTCCAGTCCGACTTCTTCCTTTATGATTTCTTGCAGATTATAATATAGCAGCATGAGTATAATTTCTGCATTAACTATCCTTAACTATTAATAATCAGATCAAATGTAGCTAGTCGCTTTGCGGCTAGCTAACTTTGATCTCCCTTGGCGACGCCCTTGACCTTTAACATGGTAATGCGACAACCCCTACTTCCGCGATATGAACCATGATTACGTTTTTGTTACATTGACGGGCTTAGCCACCCCGAATACACATAAAAATAATTTATTCTATCGAACCTGGGGGGTACATGTGAAAATTTAAGGCTTTTCTTGAAAAAGTGACACCACGTGATGATGTCTGATTCGCCGTCTACCCTTTACTTTTTGGGTACATGCGAGAGTAACAACATGCTACCCTGTTTTTTAGTTTACAGCCTGGAGCGAAGTTTATGATTCAAAAAGTTTACGGTGTAACTGCCGCGTGAATGGGATCGCTTCCCTGTGCATCTATAAGTAGGAATCAATTGCACAGAAACACCAAATACCCATATTGAGCTTAACTAAGATAATACTTAGCTTTCATGTCTTCAGGCGCCAATCTCATTGGATTAGCTCTATTCAGCCAGCCACTATCAATATTTTTTTTTACGTACGAAATATTCGTTTCTATTCTACTTGTTCCAAATTTAAAAAATGATTGCTGCCAACTCTGATTTAAAAATGAAAGAAATTTAAAAAAGTGATTTGGCGGGAACTTTGTTAATTTTGTTTTGACAATATTTTTAGAAACGATACAGTGTGATACTATTTGATTTTGAGTGCTTCGGCTTCGAATTAAAATGGAATCATCTAGTGACAAATTAACTCCGGAAAACATTCTAAATGAAGCCGACAGTGTTATAGAAACTTCTATTTTAACTGTTTGATATGAGTTTCCTTTATCTACTATTCCTATAGGTAATAGTTGAAAGAAAAGCAGATTATGCACCTCGCCTTAAGTAATTTATATTGCCCTCGTGCCTGTTGGATTAGAGCCCTCGCTGACGCTCGGGCTCTAAATTAGGCACTCGGTGAAATAATAAATTACTTTGTGCTCGATGCAATAATCTACTGTTATTTCATTAATATTTCTTTGTTTTTGTGTAATTATGGCTACATGTCTATCATGTCCATCCAAAAGTATACAGTATACAGCTAAAAGATCAAATAATTGGTATTGATACATTAAGTGAGAAGGGGAAGCGTCGTTTTAAGATAATTTTGCGGCGTATCAACATTTCCACCTAGTACAACTCCTTTTCCTCCGTATGCAGGAGGCGCTGCACACGCTGCGGCGCGTGTTCGGTCGCAGCAGCCTGCACGTGGCGACGGCGCAGGAGGACCTGGCCTACGCGCTGTACGTGCTGGAGTACTCCTCCGGCAGGTTCTACAAGGCACGCGACCACGCCGAGCGCGCCATACGGATCATTGAGGTGCGTAATGATATTATGAAGAGATGAGGGTCTGTATTTTCCTATTCCTTACCATGGTATGCCCTGTAGGTGAGAGTGACCCCCTCCATAAAATGGTACCGGAGACTTTATGTCAGTGGGGTAGCCCTTATGCGGACTTTATTCTGCAATATTTAGGGACCCCCCATAGGTCCCCAACCATACTACGCAGGCTTCAAACTTGGCTCGTCAAAGCCTAGCAATCCAATTTAATGTTAGAGCTGTCTTTGGTCCAGTGTAACATTATGCGAAAACAACACAAAATATAAATTTAACATTTTTTTTGTGTATTTTTATGATGGCATCATATTGTCCCATAAAATGTTTGTACTTACCACACAAGTCCACCCTAATCTGAGCTGTCACATCCTCAAAAGACGACTTTAAACATTAACCGACATGTTTTTTGTATGATTTGACCATAACACTTGCTTATTATATGGACTTTTAAAAGAGTGTTGTGTGTTTGCAGAACCTGGTGCCGCCGGAGCACCTGCTGCTGGCGTCGGCCAAGCGCGTGAAGGCGCTCATCCTCGAGGAGATCGCGCTCGACACGCCCGCCGGACAGGACATGACCGGTCAGTATACAAAGCTCCACTATACCATCATACACTATACCGCATACAGGTCTACTGTCCATGGAAGAGCAGCTTCATAGATGCGTTTTAGTCTTTCTATGCTTGGTATAAAATTATGAAATTCTGTCGACGAAGCTCCATGTAGGCGTACACCAAGCCTATAGTGATGAAAACGCGTCTATGCAACTAAGCGTCTGATTTTAATGGCCACACAAATGACTATTCTCAGCCCACCATCTATCTTCCTACCTACCTTTTCTATTTATTTTATTTGCTATCTTTGACCGCCACAATCACAGACACATTTAAACACAGACAAAATTATACCCAGTACGCCACGTTCACGACTACATGACAGATTAATGGACAAAATCATGGCTTACTGCCGAAAGCACGCTTGTTTTTTTTTACGTAGCGGTCAAAAGCCTAAAGAACGCTTCTTCCTCATAGAAAAATACTTTCGCAGTTTTTCTATGAGGAAAAAGTGTCTCACTTGTTCCTTTATGACGTAAACTAATAAGGTGTGGGTTGTTAGTAGCGCCGAGCCTGCTGGAGGAATCGGAGGCACTACACAAGGCGGCGCTGAACCTGTCCATGATGGCGTTCGGCGAGAAGAACGTGCAGACCGCCAAGCACTACGGCAACCTCGGCCGCCTCTACCAGAGCATGCAGAAGTTCCAGGTATGGATGAAAAAAAATCATAAACACATTGTGTCCCACTGCAGGGCAAAGGTGTCCCTCCCATTTTTCCACTCTTTTCTGTCCTGAGCCACTTCTGGCCAATCCTTCGGCAAAGGAGTCTTTAAGTCGTCACGCCATCTCCAAAAAAAATGCCAGATGTCATTTTTTTTTTCAATTTTGTTACACTCACTTTGTGACTGTGTGTTTGTTACTTTTTCACGCTCGAAAGTCTGAACGAAGGTCAATGAAATTTGGTACACGGGTAGACCATATTTTGGAATAACACTGGGGTACTTTTTAGGGTGCAGTACCTCAAAAAAGAAAAAACGGAACCCTATAGGATTACTTTGTTTTCCGTCAGTCTTGTCAAGACCCTTTATCTTGGGAACGCGTGGAGGTATCAAGTTGAAATTAAAAATATATACTCAGGCGGTTTGAATTGCATGTTCCCTTGGTATACTGACACGCGGGCGAAGCCAGTAGCAGCCAGTTTTTATAAAAATCGCCTTTTTAACAACATATTCATCTGTACATATTTTTTATAGTAAATAACAACTAAAATTATATCCATTGATCAAGTCCATGATTCTGGACTCCTCAGTTATGGATTTTTTATAAGTAAAAAAAAAACACAGACTAACCAGCTGTATCTAAAACACACATTTGCAACATCCGCAGGCCGCTGAAGAGATGCACCTGAAGGCGATAGCCATCAAGGAGGAGCTGCTGGGCCCCGAGGACTACGAGGTGGGCCTGAGCATCGGGCACCTGGCCTCGCTCTACAACTACCACATGAACATGCACCTCGCCGCCGAGAAGCTCTATCTTAGATCTATCTCAATCAGTAAGTATTCCGTAATTTTTATAGCCTCTCTCTTATAGTGTGAATGAGAGAACACTGTAGACTACGAGTTTTAATTACTACTTATTTCAACCCAGTTTTTGATTGCTTCTATTTTTATTGTGCTTTGGGGTACAATATTGATTGGTCTACACTGTCCTCGCATATGTGTCTGTATTGTAATGTGGAAATATTGTAAACCCAATAATTTATTTGAAAAGATTAACAATGGAGTTTCTTGCCGGTTCTTCTCCATAGGAAACGACCAATTGGAACCGTGCGCTAGCTTCGACTTTTTATAAGTGCCCATGTAGGCCTATGTAAAATAAAAACATTTTTTTTTAATGATGTTACTTTGCGTTAGCTTCAAAAGTACCCTTGTAGACCTATATGAAATACTCCCGAACGAAGGCAACGAAGGAATGGGGTGGGGTTTAGTCAGTAAAAGTTTGACATGCCGCCCAAGAGCAGAAGTCACGCTGATATCCCCACTTGAAAAAAAAAAGGCCTATTCTTCTTCCTGGCCTTATCCCATATTATTTGGGGTCGGCGCAACACATTTTCTTCTTCCATTCTGTTCTGTCGTCCGTCACACTATCACTAACTCCCTTTTCGTTTACATCGGTCCTTACACAATCTATCCATCTTTTCTTTGGCCGCCCCTCTCCATCTTTTCTCCCTCTCCATCCATTCACATGTAAATTCACAACTCTTTTAGTAACAAGCGTTTCATACTTCCCTTTGATTGAATTGAAAAAAAGGACTATGTGAAATCAATATTAAAAATGAATGTGAATTACGGTGGTTGCTGAAAATCAGCACCATAGATTGCTGGAATTACCTACCGTTACGGTATACGCTGAGCAACGACCTATTTTTGCCCATATGCGACGCACAACTTGGATTAATTTAGTTATTTTTTTCTTGTATGTTTCTTTTAATAATAAACTAGCTTTTACCCGCGGCTTCGCTCCCGTCAAATGACTACCCTACCTATCTTACACTACCCTACCTACTCTACCTACCCTTCACTACCCTACCTGCCCTACTTTACCTAACCCGACTTATTTTTATACAGTAGATAAATATTATAATTTTCTTTCTTTCTAATTATAGTGAATTAAAAAAATAAAATTTTAAATGAGTATTGGTTGTGTTGCAGGCCTGAAGCTGTTCGGCGAGCGCTACTCGGGGCTGGAGTACGACTACCGCGGGCTGGTGCACGTGTTCACGCAGCTCAAGCGGCACGACCGCGCCAACCACTACAACCGCCTGCTGCAGCACTGGCAGGGTATGCGCTACTCACATACTACACCATCATCATCATCACTCATACTCATCTCGACTATCCGCATAACTTAATCTATCACATACCCGCAAAACGAGACACAATAGTAAAACAATAACAGCACGGTCTCATAGGACCGGTCGGGGAT
Organism: Mythimna separata; assembly: GCA_030763345.1. Lineage (NCBI taxonomy): Eukaryota > Metazoa > Arthropoda > Insecta > Lepidoptera > Noctuidae > Mythimna > Mythimna separata. The sequence goes on along the minus strand of CM061184.1, from coordinate 22,824,294 downwards.
TCATGAATTAAAAAGCTGTAGTGTTTAAACTAATGCCACTTGCATCCAATTAGGGCGCTTGTACACGGTAAGAAAATTTACCGTGTCTGCGGTAGACAAGACAAATTCATTATGTACACGATAAGGATTTTGTCGGGTCTAGGCACGAAAATGTATCGTGGCACCCCCTCATCTGTTCCGCCCCCTATCGCATCATAGACACTTCACGCGTCGTATCTAGCGAAGACAAGATTTTATTCTTGGTCAGCGCCAAAGCAGTGTATACAGTTCGTGTGTAAAAACGACACGAATTCTTGCAAACGCCCGGCGATTTTTCTTACTGTGTACAAGCGCTTTCAAGGTCTGTTTTTTGAACCCTGAGACTGAATTGACACAGGCAAATGTCAAAATTATAATAGAAATTATGCCAGTTCTTTTGTGTTGTGACAACCGACGTAATTTCATTTTAGTCTCAGAGATTAAAAAACGGACTTTAGACTAAAATCCGACCGCTACATATTTGGGCAGGCAGATCATTTTAGTTACCACAATTTTTTCCCGAGAATAATATACATAATAGCAAGTCTCAGTCGTATTTCATCAATTCTCAATCTCTTTGAACTTTTTGCTGAATTATTTCATGCTTGTTGAATACTACTACTACTAATAGCTGAAAAGATATCCTTGAATAGTTCTTAAATAAAAGACCCTGTAGTTGACTGCACCATAGAACTGGTACTCAACTGCCCTTCATATTGAGTGCCAGTTTTATAGGACAATCGCTATAGAAGTCTGTGTTCTCTTCCAGCCAAGCAAAGGCTCAGTAAGTATACCATACATTTGTCTATTTAACAGCGCTTTAGAATGCCGACGTCACCAGTGTCGTTTACTTCCACAGAGTTGAGGGAACAGTCGAAGGCGGAGCAGCAGCCGGCCCTGGGAGACGAGCAGATCATCCCGCTGTCGGACTTGCACGCCAAGTTCTTCGGGCCCAACGACTGAGCGCGCGCGGCGTCTCGCGGCCGACACTCCCTCCTGTCCCACGGCGGACGTTAAACAGTGACACCCACAGAACTATTTATATTATAAGCCTTTATTGACTACAGAATTACAAATTGTTTATGGTAGTGTTCGAGAGGTTTCATTTAGCTTTCTGTGCCTACTACATAGTAAAACGCACACGAAGCTACGTCGACAGTTTGGAGCACAAATGAAACCTCCGCTGCGTGCTAGCGCGGGTTTTGTGAAGTTGGACCGAGTGGGTAATACAGCCATCTCCTTAAAATACTCAAGTTTTACCTGTGTTCTAGCTTTATACCCAAAACGACGCACTAGACAATACTTAAAGGATCACCGCACGCCGACATAGGAGATAGTTATGAGGGCTCTAAACCTGCTCAACTTGTAAATACGTAACATAATCATAATCTAATCTGCTTCGCAAAACCCGCGCTAGATGTTAGGTCCGGGACACATTGTAGTGTCCGTGTAACGCCAAAGGCTATGCTAAGTCATAAATTGTATATGCGGGCCATATGTATGTAAACGTGCCTATTCGTCTGATTGTTGTAGGAGCGTTATAATGAGCTATAGTATGTGCCGGCCTTAACTCAGAGAGTGCGCATACGAACTGTCTGTTCAGTAGCTTGCTGCGGATGTTCCTCGACGCAACACACGGTTGCATTATCAATCTATTTGTTCACATTTAATCCCCGCGCGGTATTCGCTAAATGAATGTCATGTAGAAGTAAATGTATAATTACCCCTGTGTATGTAAAGAAAGAGGCTCATAAAATTAAGTGTAAACAAATATTTTTGATACTGTGACATCGGAATGTGATGTTATTGTGTATTTCGTGTAAATTTATATTAGTTATCGTTGCTTTTGCGTAAATTAGATGTAGTGATTCGATGTAATGTATGAACGTGCAATCTTCAGTTGAAATGTTGTATATATTGTTTGTTTATTTGCCAATGTTGCCAGTTACGGTCAGCGGTCGTGTAGGGACTGTAACTCATAATATTACAAGTCACGCAAGAAATTATATATAGTATTGTAACAAGTCTTATTAACGTAACACTGCATTCATCAATCATGAGTTGTCTCACTGCCGTAAAGTTCTAGAGGTTCATGTTGTACGTGAATTGTATAAATATACTAAAGTATAAAGGTAGTTCAGTAGGAGAAAGAAACATATCTATTTTCGCTTAGCAGAGTAAAATCATAAAGATTGTAAATGTTGACGTGAAGGCGATATTGATCATATATTATTTTCCTACATTCACAGCTTGATGTGTTTACAAGTATTTTTATGAAAGTTTTAAAATATTATATTGTTATAATGAATGTAATGTTAGAATCAGTTAACGGATGGCTGTAACGCGCGAATGGCGTGCGATTAAATAAGTTTTATGAACATGTAAGTTGCAGTTTTATTTTACAAAACATGATATCCTACTACACCGTACAATACATATTGTACAATACGTTGGTCGGTTTCTACATGCCAGAGCTACAGTCGACTGTGCGACTGTGCCATGACTCGGGTAAACACGTACCCGAGCAAGACCTCAAGTAACACTCTTGAGTCATAAAACCGGAATCCAGTAGGAACACCTACATCTCAAAGTCTCAGCATAAACCTATAGAGGTTATCCTACTAGAGGTTGCCTACTCCGTAATACACTTAGTGAGAGTCAAAGTAGCGGGTGTACTGCAGCATATTAAACTATACCAATCACCAATAAAATGTACCTAAAATATACTATTTAGAACCTTCCTAGTTCTAAAACATCTGTACCTCCGTTAGAACGAAATTAGGGCCGGCGCCCATTGCTTAGCATGGCATGGCACAGCAGATTGTGCTGCAGTATCTCGCGGCGTTCCGTGGCATGGCAGGTTGTGCTTCGGCATGCCACAGCATCCCGCGGTACGTCGCAACATCGAGGTATCGAAATAAAGTAATATGAATTCTAAATTCATTGAAATAATATTCATAATAACTTGATTAGTATTATTAGGCGGCGTAAATATGTTGACGTGCCTAAAACAGCAATTTGTCAGGACGGCCCTTTTAATGTTTTGAATTGCGTTCCGTGGCATGGCAGGTTGTGCTTTGGCATGCCGCGGCGTCCCGTGTCTTACCACAGCATCCTGCGGAACGTCACAGCATCGTGGTATCGAAATAAAGTACCTAACATGATCTCTAAACTCATTGAAATAAGATTCAAAATAACTTGATTAGTATTAAAATCCTTTGCCATGCCATGCCGGCAGTGGGCGCCGGCCCTTATTTTATAATTACATAATTAATAAGAACGATACGGTTGTTTTATTTCTCAGAAATTATCCAACTATCAAGTGTTAATTCTACTCGAGGTACTTGGTTTTTTTATGAGTAATGGTAAAATAAAAAAAATATTGAAAAATACCCGCAATCTTAATGTCAAAATAGCGGGTTTACTACGTAATACAACAACTCGGATTTCCGGAGGAACACACCTCTCCAGGCCTCGGTACAAACCCCTATCACACTAGAGGCTGCCTACTCCTTCCCTTAGAGGGTAGGAAACCGGGGATGACTAACCCGGCCTCAAGCATCCCACCTAAGTAAGCCTGGGACTGCGTCCTCCTTCCCTCTACCTGTCCATGTCTACGATACGGAACTAGGCCTCACACAGTTCTGGTTTCACCTTTAACAAGGGCGTCGCCAGCTTATGACAAAGGGGGGGGGGGCAATGGGGCAATATTATGGATGATAAAAAATATGAACGCCGAGAGCATGAAGCGTTACACTTTGGAAGTCTTTGCCTCGATGACGATTTTTTTTTCAAGTGGGGATTAATCAGAATTACTTCTCCCGCTCTTGGGCGGAGCGGGAGGGCGTGTCAGACTTTTACTGACTAAACCCCACCCCGTTCCTTTGATGCCTTCGATCTGGGAGGACACGGGCTCACCTTTCGGAATTTCCGTGTTCCCCAGAGGCTTCGGCCCTACCTGGCCCCTACAGTTTACTGACATCTCTTTGAGGCGCGCGTAGAATAGAACGCACCTTTGACGACTGGGCTTGGTCCGGGTTATTACTGGACTGCCGAATGGCGAGCTACCAGTGCTCGCCGCGGCTACGGTGGTCGGAAACTGGGATCGAGATCTCGGCGGCTGCGGCGTGAGGGCCGTTCCCTCGCGCGCTCGTGGTCGGCGGACTCGGAGACACGGCGGTACTCCGCCCAAGTGGGGCACACCTCTACCCTGAGCTCCACTGTGTCCTCCGGTTGGTCCACACAGTGGCGATACCCGGGCGTCCCTTACCCAGCGACGGCGTCCAAACCGGCGCTCCGTTAAGGGCCATGGACCGAACGATCCCCGCGTAGAGCCTCCGGCAGGGGGCCGAACTAAGGTTGAGGTTCCGAATTTTACGCTTGAAGGAAAATTACTTTCAGCTTTTTTGATGTCAAGGGGAAGGACATTCCAGAGTTTTATGGTAGAGACAGTGTAAGAATTGGACATAAAGCCAGTACGGTGAGAAGGAATGTTTTTGGATGCACGAAGGTTAAGATTATGAGAACTGCCCAAACAATTAAAATATTGTTTTAAATAATCCAGAGTACAAAAATTGTTATTATGAGTAAATCCAATTGATGTTGTTTTATTTTCTTATGTCTCATAGTGAGCTCATGTCTTTCGGCGTTTACCTTGAACTTGAGGAGGGAAAACGCATAAAGTAATAGATACGTATGATGTAGCAGCAGCAGCAGCTGCAAGACCAGGGTGTCGTCTGCGTAGCAGACCACGCTGACCCTGTCATTGAGGTCGGCGCGCAGCACGTAATCGTACCCGATGTTCCACAGGAGCAGTCCTAGTACCGATCCCTGCGGAACACCGCACATCTCTCGCCGTCTCCACTCTCCCTGGTGACCGGGGTAGATGATGAACCTATCCGACAGATAGGCCTCGATCACGCGACGTAGGTAGGCGAGCACCTCATGTTGCCGAAGTGCCGCCTCGATGCTACTCCAGGGACTTCAAGGGAGGTGATAATTGAATCTAAGTATGGTATTACTAAAGACCTCTTCCAGTATTCGGAAGGGCTTTCTACTGAATGATTGTTTCTATGACGTTGCTTCCCTCGTAATACGCGGCATTGATGTAATGTCCAACTCCAGTCCGACTTCTTCCTTTATGATTTCTTGCAGATTATAATATAGCAGCATGAGTATAATTTCTGCATTAACTATCCTTAACTATTAATAATCAGATCAAATGTAGCTAGTCGCTTTGCGGCTAGCTAACTTTGATCTCCCTTGGCGACGCCCTTGACCTTTAACATGGTAATGCGACAACCCCTACTTCCGCGATATGAACCATGATTACGTTTTTGTTACATTGACGGGCTTAGCCACCCCGAATACACATAAAAATAATTTATTCTATCGAACCTGGGGGGTACATGTGAAAATTTAAGGCTTTTCTTGAAAAAGTGACACCACGTGATGATGTCTGATTCGCCGTCTACCCTTTACTTTTTGGGTACATGCGAGAGTAACAACATGCTACCCTGTTTTTTAGTTTACAGCCTGGAGCGAAGTTTATGATTCAAAAAGTTTACGGTGTAACTGCCGCGTGAATGGGATCGCTTCCCTGTGCATCTATAAGTAGGAATCAATTGCACAGAAACACCAAATACCCATATTGAGCTTAACTAAGATAATACTTAGCTTTCATGTCTTCAGGCGCCAATCTCATTGGATTAGCTCTATTCAGCCAGCCACTATCAATATTTTTTTTTACGTACGAAATATTCGTTTCTATTCTACTTGTTCCAAATTTAAAAAATGATTGCTGCCAACTCTGATTTAAAAATGAAAGAAATTTAAAAAAGTGATTTGGCGGGAACTTTGTTAATTTTGTTTTGACAATATTTTTAGAAACGATACAGTGTGATACTATTTGATTTTGAGTGCTTCGGCTTCGAATTAAAATGGAATCATCTAGTGACAAATTAACTCCGGAAAACATTCTAAATGAAGCCGACAGTGTTATAGAAACTTCTATTTTAACTGTTTGATATGAGTTTCCTTTATCTACTATTCCTATAGGTAATAGTTGAAAGAAAAGCAGATTATGCACCTCGCCTTAAGTAATTTATATTGCCCTCGTGCCTGTTGGATTAGAGCCCTCGCTGACGCTCGGGCTCTAAATTAGGCACTCGGTGAAATAATAAATTACTTTGTGCTCGATGCAATAATCTACTGTTATTTCATTAATATTTCTTTGTTTTTGTGTAATTATGGCTACATGTCTATCATGTCCATCCAAAAGTATACAGTATACAGCTAAAAGATCAAATAATTGGTATTGATACATTAAGTGAGAAGGGGAAGCGTCGTTTTAAGATAATTTTGCGGCGTATCAACATTTCCACCTAGTACAACTCCTTTTCCTCCGTATGCAGGAGGCGCTGCACACGCTGCGGCGCGTGTTCGGTCGCAGCAGCCTGCACGTGGCGACGGCGCAGGAGGACCTGGCCTACGCGCTGTACGTGCTGGAGTACTCCTCCGGCAGGTTCTACAAGGCACGCGACCACGCCGAGCGCGCCATACGGATCATTGAGGTGCGTAATGATATTATGAAGAGATGAGGGTCTGTATTTTCCTATTCCTTACCATGGTATGCCCTGTAGGTGAGAGTGACCCCCTCCATAAAATGGTACCGGAGACTTTATGTCAGTGGGGTAGCCCTTATGCGGACTTTATTCTGCAATATTTAGGGACCCCCCATAGGTCCCCAACCATACTACGCAGGCTTCAAACTTGGCTCGTCAAAGCCTAGCAATCCAATTTAATGTTAGAGCTGTCTTTGGTCCAGTGTAACATTATGCGAAAACAACACAAAATATAAATTTAACATTTTTTTTGTGTATTTTTATGATGGCATCATATTGTCCCATAAAATGTTTGTACTTACCACACAAGTCCACCCTAATCTGAGCTGTCACATCCTCAAAAGACGACTTTAAACATTAACCGACATGTTTTTTGTATGATTTGACCATAACACTTGCTTATTATATGGACTTTTAAAAGAGTGTTGTGTGTTTGCAGAACCTGGTGCCGCCGGAGCACCTGCTGCTGGCGTCGGCCAAGCGCGTGAAGGCGCTCATCCTCGAGGAGATCGCGCTCGACACGCCCGCCGGACAGGACATGACCGGTCAGTATACAAAGCTCCACTATACCATCATACACTATACCGCATACAGGTCTACTGTCCATGGAAGAGCAGCTTCATAGATGCGTTTTAGTCTTTCTATGCTTGGTATAAAATTATGAAATTCTGTCGACGAAGCTCCATGTAGGCGTACACCAAGCCTATAGTGATGAAAACGCGTCTATGCAACTAAGCGTCTGATTTTAATGGCCACACAAATGACTATTCTCAGCCCACCATCTATCTTCCTACCTACCTTTTCTATTTATTTTATTTGCTATCTTTGACCGCCACAATCACAGACACATTTAAACACAGACAAAATTATACCCAGTACGCCACGTTCACGACTACATGACAGATTAATGGACAAAATCATGGCTTACTGCCGAAAGCACGCTTGTTTTTTTTTACGTAGCGGTCAAAAGCCTAAAGAACGCTTCTTCCTCATAGAAAAATACTTTCGCAGTTTTTCTATGAGGAAAAAGTGTCTCACTTGTTCCTTTATGACGTAAACTAATAAGGTGTGGGTTGTTAGTAGCGCCGAGCCTGCTGGAGGAATCGGAGGCACTACACAAGGCGGCGCTGAACCTGTCCATGATGGCGTTCGGCGAGAAGAACGTGCAGACCGCCAAGCACTACGGCAACCTCGGCCGCCTCTACCAGAGCATGCAGAAGTTCCAGGTATGGATGAAAAAAAATCATAAACACATTGTGTCCCACTGCAGGGCAAAGGTGTCCCTCCCATTTTTCCACTCTTTTCTGTCCTGAGCCACTTCTGGCCAATCCTTCGGCAAAGGAGTCTTTAAGTCGTCACGCCATCTCCAAAAAAAATGCCAGATGTCATTTTTTTTTTCAATTTTGTTACACTCACTTTGTGACTGTGTGTTTGTTACTTTTTCACGCTCGAAAGTCTGAACGAAGGTCAATGAAATTTGGTACACGGGTAGACCATATTTTGGAATAACACTGGGGTACTTTTTAGGGTGCAGTACCTCAAAAAAGAAAAAACGGAACCCTATAGGATTACTTTGTTTTCCGTCAGTCTTGTCAAGACCCTTTATCTTGGGAACGCGTGGAGGTATCAAGTTGAAATTAAAAATATATACTCAGGCGGTTTGAATTGCATGTTCCCTTGGTATACTGACACGCGGGCGAAGCCAGTAGCAGCCAGTTTTTATAAAAATCGCCTTTTTAACAACATATTCATCTGTACATATTTTTTATAGTAAATAACAACTAAAATTATATCCATTGATCAAGTCCATGATTCTGGACTCCTCAGTTATGGATTTTTTATAAGTAAAAAAAAAACACAGACTAACCAGCTGTATCTAAAACACACATTTGCAACATCCGCAGGCCGCTGAAGAGATGCACCTGAAGGCGATAGCCATCAAGGAGGAGCTGCTGGGCCCCGAGGACTACGAGGTGGGCCTGAGCATCGGGCACCTGGCCTCGCTCTACAACTACCACATGAACATGCACCTCGCCGCCGAGAAGCTCTATCTTAGATCTATCTCAATCAGTAAGTATTCCGTAATTTTTATAGCCTCTCTCTTATAGTGTGAATGAGAGAACACTGTAGACTACGAGTTTTAATTACTACTTATTTCAACCCAGTTTTTGATTGCTTCTATTTTTATTGTGCTTTGGGGTACAATATTGATTGGTCTACACTGTCCTCGCATATGTGTCTGTATTGTAATGTGGAAATATTGTAAACCCAATAATTTATTTGAAAAGATTAACAATGGAGTTTCTTGCCGGTTCTTCTCCATAGGAAACGACCAATTGGAACCGTGCGCTAGCTTCGACTTTTTATAAGTGCCCATGTAGGCCTATGTAAAATAAAAACATTTTTTTTTAATGATGTTACTTTGCGTTAGCTTCAAAAGTACCCTTGTAGACCTATATGAAATACTCCCGAACGAAGGCAACGAAGGAATGGGGTGGGGTTTAGTCAGTAAAAGTTTGACATGCCGCCCAAGAGCAGAAGTCACGCTGATATCCCCACTTGAAAAAAAAAAGGCCTATTCTTCTTCCTGGCCTTATCCCATATTATTTGGGGTCGGCGCAACACATTTTCTTCTTCCATTCTGTTCTGTCGTCCGTCACACTATCACTAACTCCCTTTTCGTTTACATCGGTCCTTACACAATCTATCCATCTTTTCTTTGGCCGCCCCTCTCCATCTTTTCTCCCTCTCCATCCATTCACATGTAAATTCACAACTCTTTTAGTAACAAGCGTTTCATACTTCCCTTTGATTGAATTGAAAAAAAGGACTATGTGAAATCAATATTAAAAATGAATGTGAATTACGGTGGTTGCTGAAAATCAGCACCATAGATTGCTGGAATTACCTACCGTTACGGTATACGCTGAGCAACGACCTATTTTTGCCCATATGCGACGCACAACTTGGATTAATTTAGTTATTTTTTTCTTGTATGTTTCTTTTAATAATAAACTAGCTTTTACCCGCGGCTTCGCTCCCGTCAAATGACTACCCTACCTATCTTACACTACCCTACCTACTCTACCTACCCTTCACTACCCTACCTGCCCTACTTTACCTAACCCGACTTATTTTTATACAGTAGATAAATATTATAATTTTCTTTCTTTCTAATTATAGTGAATTAAAAAAATAAAATTTTAAATGAGTATTGGTTGTGTTGCAGGCCTGAAGCTGTTCGGCGAGCGCTACTCGGGGCTGGAGTACGACTACCGCGGGCTGGTGCACGTGTTCACGCAGCTCAAGCGGCACGACCGCGCCAACCACTACAACCGCCTGCTGCAGCACTGGCAGGGTATGCGCTACTCACATACTACACCATCATCATCATCACTCATACTCATCTCGACTATCCGCATAACTTAATCTATCACATACCCGCAAAACGAGACACAATAGTAAAACAATAACAGCACGGTCTCATAGGACCGGTCGGGGATTCATGAATTAAAAAGCTGTAGTGTTTAAACTAATGCCACTTGCATCCAATTAGGGCGCTTGTACACGGTAAGAAAATTTACCGTGTCTGCGGTAGACAAGACAAATTCATTATGTACACGATAAGGATTTTGTCGGGTCTAGGCACGAAAATGTATCGTGGCACCCCCTCATCTGTTCCGCCCCCTATCGCATCATAGACACTTCACGCGTCGTATCTAGCGAAGACAAGATTTTATTCTTGGTCAGCGCCAAAGCAGTGTATACAGTTCGTGTGTAAAAACGACACGAATTCTTGCAAACGCCCGGCGATTTTTCTTACTGTGTACAAGCGCTTTCAAGGTCTGTTTTTTGAACCCTGAGACTGAATTGACACAGGCAAATGTCAAAATTATAATAGAAATTATGCCAGTTCTTTTGTGTTGTGACAACCGACGTAATTTCATTTTAGTCTCAGAGATTAAAAAACGGACTTTAGACTAAAATCCGACCGCTACATATTTGGGCAGGCAGATCATTTTAGTTACCACAATTTTTTCCCGAGAATAATATACATAATAGCAAGTCTCAGTCGTATTTCATCAATTCTCAATCTCTTTGAACTTTTTGCTGAATTATTTCATGCTTGTTGAATACTACTACTACTAATAGCTGAAAAGATATCCTTGAATAGTTCTTAAATAAAAGACCCTGTAGTTGACTGCACCATAGAACTGGTACTCAACTGCCCTTCATATTGAGTGCCAGTTTTATAGGACAATCGCTATAGAAGTCTGTGTTCTCTTCCAGCCAAGCAAAGGCTCAGTAAGTATACCATACATTTGTCTATTTAACAGCGCTTTAGAATGCCGACGTCACCAGTGTCGTTTACTTCCACAGAGTTGAGGGAACAGTCGAAGGCGGAGCAGCAGCCGGCCCTGGGAGACGAGCAGATCATCCCGCTGTCGGACTTGCACGCCAAGTTCTTCGGGCCCAACGACTGAGCGCGCGCGGCGTCTCGCGGCCGACACTCCCTCCTGTCCCACGGCGGACGTTAAACAGTGACACCCACAGAACTATTTATATTATAAGCCTTTATTGACTACAGAATTACAAATTGTTTATGGTAGTGTTCGAGAGGTTTCATTTAGCTTTCTGTGCCTACTACATAGTAAAACGCACACGAAGCTACGTCGACAGTTTGGAGCACAAATGAAACCTCCGCTGCGTGCTAGCGCGGGTTTTGTGAAGTTGGACCGAGTGGGTAATACAGCCATCTCCTTAAAATACTCAAGTTTTACCTGTGTTCTAGCTTTATACCCAAAACGACGCACTAGACAATACTTAAAGGATCACCGCACGCCGACATAGGAGATAGTTATGAGGGCTCTAAACCTGCTCAACTTGTAAATACGTAACATAATCATAATCTAATCTGCTTCGCAAAACCCGCGCTAGATGTTAGGTCCGGGACACATTGTAGTGTCCGTGTAACGCCAAAGGCTATGCTAAGTCATAAATTGTATATGCGGGCCATATGTATGTAAACGTGCCTATTCGTCTGATTGTTGTAGGAGCGTTATAATGAGCTATAGTATGTGCCGGCCTTAACTCAGAGAGTGCGCATACGAACTGTCTGTTCAGTAGCTTGCTGCGTATGTTCCTCGACGCAACACACGGTTGCATTATCAATCTATTTGTTCACATTTAATCCCCGCGCGGTATTCGCTAAATGAATGTCATGTAGAAGTAAATGTATAATTACCCCTGTGTATGTAAAGAAAGAGGCTCATAAAATTAAGTGTAAACAAATATTTTTGATACTGTGACATCGGAATGTGATGTTATTGTGTATTTCGTGTAAATTTATATTAGTTATCGTTGCTTTTGCGTAAATTAGATGTAGTGATTCGATGTAATGTATGAACGTGCAATCTTCAGTTGAAATGTTGTATATATTGTTTGTTTATTTGCCAATGTTGCCAGTTACGGTCAGCGGTCGTGTAGGGACTGTAACTCATAATATTACAAGTCACGCAAGAAATTATATATAGTATTGTAACAAGTCTTATTAACGTAACACTGCATTCATCAATCATGAGTTGTCTCACTGCCGTAAAGTTCTAGAGGTTCATGTTGTACGTGAATTGTATAAATATACTAAAGTATAAAGGTAGTTCAGTAGGAGAAAGAAACATATCTATTTTCGCTTAGCAGAGTAAAATCATAAAGATTGTAAATGTTGACGTGAAGGCGATATTGATCATATATTATTTTCCTACATTCACAGCTTGATGTGTTTACAAGTATTTTTATGAAAGTTTTAAAATATTATATTGTTATAATGAATGTAATGTTAGAATCAGTTAACGGATGGCTGTAACGCGCGAATGGCGTGCGATTAAATAAGTTTTATGAACATGTAAGTTGCAGTTTTATTTTACAAAACATGATATCCTACTACACCGTACAATACATATTGTACAATACGTTGGTCGGTTTCTACATGCCAGAGCTACAGTCGACTGTGCGACTGTGCCATGACTCGGGTAAACACGTACCCGAGCAAGACCTCAAGTAACACTCTTGAGTCATAAAACCGGAATCCAGTAGGAACACCTACATCTCAAAGTCTCAGCATAAACCTATAGAGGTTATCCTACTAGAGGTTGCCTACTCCGTAATACACTTAGTGAGAGTCAAAGTAGCGGGTGTACTGCAGCATATTAAACTATACCAATCACCAATAAAATGTACCTAAAATATACTATTTAGAACCTTCCTAGTTCTAAAACATCTGTACCTCCGTTAGAACGAAATTAGGGCCGGCGCCCATTGCTTAGCATGGCATGGCACAGCAGATTGTGCTGCAGTATCTCGCGGCGTTCCGTGGCATGGCAGGTTGTGCTTCGGCATGCCACAGCATCCCGCGGTACGTCGCAACATCGAGGTATCGAAATAAAGTCATATGAATTCTAAATTCATTGAAATAATATTCATAATAACTTGATTAGTATTATTAGGCGGCGTAAATATGTTGACGTGCCTAAAACAGCAATTTGTCAGGACGGCCCTTTTAATGTTTTGAATTGCGTTCCGTGGCATGGCAGGTTGTGCTTTGGCATGCCGCGGCGTCCCGTGTCTTACCACAGCATCCTGCGGAACGTCACAGCATCGTGGTATCGAAATAAAGTACCTAACATGATCTCTAAACTCATTGAAATAAGATTCAAAATAACTTGATTAGTATTAAAATCCTTTGCCATGCCATGCCGGCAGTGGGCGCCGGCCCTTATTTTATAATTACATAATTAATAAGAACGATACGGTTGTTTTATTTCTCAGAAATTATCCAACTATCAAGTGTTAATTCTACTCGAGGTACTTGGTTTTTTTATGAGTAATGGTAAAATAAAAAAAATATTGAAAAATACCCGCAATCTTAATGTCAAAATAGCGGGTTTACTACGTAATACAACAACTCGGATTTCCGGAGGAACACACCTCTCCAGGCCTCGGTACAAACCCCTATCACACTAGAGGCTGCCTACTCCTTCCCTTAGAGGGTAGGAAACCGGGGATGACTAACCCGGCCTCAAGCATCCCACCTAAGTAAGCCTGGGACTGCGTCCTCCTTCCCTCTACCTGTCCATGTCTACGATACGGAACTAGGCCTCACACAGTTCTGGTTTCACCTTTAACAAGGGCGTCGCCAGCTTATGACAAAGGGGGGGGGGGCAATGGGGCAATATTATGGATGATAAAAAATATGAACGCCGAGAGCATGAAGCGTTACACTTTGGAAGTCTTTGCCTCGATGACGATTTTTTTTTCAAGTGGGGATTAATCAGAATTACTTCTCCCGCTCTTGGGCGGAGCGGGAGGGCGTGTCAGACTTTTACTGACTAAACCCCACCCCGTTCCTTTGATGCCTTCGATCTGGGAGGACACGGGCTCACCTTTCGGAATTTCCGTGTTCCCCAGAGGCTTCGGCCCTACCTGGCCCCTACAGTTTACTGACATCTCTTTGAGGCGCGCGTAGAATAGAACGCACCTTTGACGACTGGGCTTGGTCCGGGTTATTACTGGACTGCCGAATGGCGAGCTACCAGTGCTCGCCGCGGCTACGGTGGTCGGAAACTGGGATCGAGATCTCGGCGGCTGCGGCGTGAGGGCCGTTCCCTCGCGCGCTCGTGGTCGGCGGACTCGGAGACACGGCGGTACTCCGCCCAAGTGGGGCACACCTCTACCCTGAGCTCCACTGTGTCCTCCGGTTGGTCCACACAGTGGCGATACCCGGGCGTCCCTTACCCAGCGACGGCGTCCAAACCGGCGCTCCGTTAAGGGCCATGGACCGAACGATCCCCGCGTAGAGCCTCCGGCAGGGGGCCGAACTAAGGTTGAGGTTCCGAATTTTACGCTTGAAGGAAAATTACTTTCAGCTTTTTTGATGTCAAGGGGAAGGACATTCCAGAGTTTTATGGTAGAGACAGTGTAAGAATTGGACATAAAGCCAGTACGGTGAGAAGGAATGTTTTTGGATGCACGAAGGTTAAGATTATGAGAACTGCCCAAACAATTAAAATATTGTTTTAAATAATCCAGAGTACAAAAATTGTTATTATGAGTAAATCCAATTGATGTTGTTTTATTTTCTTATGTCTCATAGTGAGCTCATGTCTTTCGGCGTTTACCTTGAACTTGAGGAGGGAAAACGCATAAAGTAATAGATACGTATGATGTAGCAGCAGCAGCAGCTGCAAGACCAGGGTGTCGTCTGCGTAGCAGACCACGCTGACCCTGTCATTGAGGTCGGCGCGCAGCACGTAATCGTACCCGATGTTCCACAGGAGCAGTCCTAGTACCGATCCCTGCGGAACACCGCACATCTCTCGCCGTCTCCACTCTCCCTGGTGACCGGGGTAGATGATGAACCTATCCGACAGATAGGCCTCGATCACGCGACGTAGGTAGGCGAGCACCTCATGTTGCCGAAGTGCCGCCTCGATGCTACTCCAGGGACTTCAAGGGAGGTGATAATTGAATCTAAGTATGGTATTACTAAAGACCTCTTCCAGTATTCGGAAGGGCTTTCTACTGAATGATTGTTTCTATGACGTTGCTTCCCTCGTAATACGCGGCATTGATGTAATGTCCAACTCCAGTCCGACTTCTTCCTTTATGATTTCTTGCAGATTATAATATAGCAGCATGAGTATAATTTCTGCATTAACTATCCTTAACTATTAATAATCAGATCAAATGTAGCTAGTCGCTTTGCGGCTAGCTAACTTTGATCTCCCTTGGCGACGCCCTTGACCTTTAACATGGTAATGCGACAACCCCTACTTCCGCGATATGAACCATGATTACGTTTTTGTTACATTGACGGGCTTAGCCACCCCGAATACACATAAAAATAATTTATTCTATCGAACCTGGGGGGTACATGTGAAAATTTAAGGCTTTTCTTGAAAAAGTGACACCACGTGATGATGTCTGATTCGCCGTCTACCCTTTACTTTTTGGGTACATGCGAGAGTAACAACATGCTACCCTGTTTTTTAGTTTACAGCCTGGAGCGAAGTTTATGATTCAAAAAGTTTACGGTGTAACTGCCGCGTGAATGGGATCGCTTCCCTGTGCATCTATAAGTAGGAATCAATTGCACAGAAACACCAAATACCCATATTGAGCTTAACTAAGATAATACTTAGCTTTCATGTCTTCAGGCGCCAATCTCATTGGATTAGCTCTATTCAGCCAGCCACTATCAATTTTTTTTTTTACGTACGAAATATTCGTTTCTATTCTACTTGTTCCAAATTTAAAAAATGATTGCTGCCAACTCTGATTTAAAAATGAAAGAAATTTAAAAAAGTGATTTGGCGGGAACTTTGTTAATTTTGTTTTGACAATATTTTTAGAAACGATACAGTGTGATACTATTTGATTTTGAGTGCTTCGGCTTCGAATTAAAATGGAATCATCTAGTGACAAATTAACTCCGGAAAACATTCTAAATGAAGCCGACAGTGTTATAGAAACTTCTATTTTAACTGTTTGATATGAGTTTCCTTTATCTACTATTCCTATAGGTAATAGTTGAAAGAAAAGCAGATTATGCACCTCGCCTTAAGTAATTTATATTGCCCTCGTGCCTGTTGGATTAGAGCCCTCGCTGACGCTCGGGCTCTAAATTAGGCACTCGGTGAAATAATAAATTACTTTGTGCTCGATGCAATAATCTACTGTTATTTCATTAATATTTCTTTGTTTTTGTGTAATTATGGCTACATGTCTATCATGTCCATCCAAAAGTATACAGTATACAGCTAAAAGATCAAATAATTGGTATTGATACATTAAGTGAGAAGGGGAAGCGTCGTTTTAAGATAATTTTGCGGCGTATCAACATTTCCACCTAGTACAACTCCTTTTCCTCCGTATGCAGGAGGCGCTGCACACGCTGCGGCGCGTGTTCGGTCGCAGCAGCCTGCACGTGGCGACGGCGCAGGAGGACCTGGCCTACGCGCTGTACGTGCTGGAGTACTCCTCCGGCAGGTTCTACAAGGCACGCGACCACGCCGAGCGCGCCATACGGATCATTGAGGTGCGTAATGATATTATGAAGAGATGAGGGTCTGTATTTTCCTATTCCTTACCATGGTATGCCCTGTAGGTGAGAGTGACCCCCTCCATAAAATGGTACCGGAGACTTTATGTCAGTGGGGTAGCCCTTATGCGGACTTTATTCTGCAATATTTAGGGACCCCCCATAGGTCCCCAACCATACTACGCAGGCTTCAAACTTGGCTCGTCAAAGCCTAGCAATCCAATTTAATGTTAGAGCTGTCTTTGGTCCAGTGTAACATTATGCGAAAACAACACAAAATATAAATTTAACATTTTTTTTGTGTATTTTTATGATGGCATCATATTGTCCCATAAAATGTTTGTACTTACCACACAAGTCCACCCTAATCTGAGCTGTCACATCCTCAAAAGACGACTTTAAACATTAACCGACATGTTTTTTGTATGATTTGACCATAACACTTGCTTATTATATGGACTTTTAAAAGAGTGTTGTGTGTTTGCAGAACCTGGTGCCGCCGGAGCACCTGCTGCTGGCGTCGGCCAAGCGCGTGAAGGCGCTCATCCTCGAGGAGATCGCGCTCGACACGCCCGCCGGACAGGACATGACCGGTCAGTATACAAAGCTCCACTATACCATCATACACTATACCGCATACAGGTCTACTGTCCATGGAAGAGCAGCTTCATAGATGCGTTTTAGTCTTTCTATGCTTGGTATAAAATTATGAAATTCTGTCGACGAAGCTCCATGTAGGCGTACACCAAGCCTATAGTGATGAAAACGCGTCTATGCAACTAAGCGTCTGATTTTAATGGCCACACAAATGACTATTCTCAGCCCACCATCTATCTTCCTACCTACCTTTTCTATTTATTTTATTTGCTATCTTTGACCGCCACAATCACAGACACATTTAAACACAGACAAAATTATACCCAGTACGCCACGTTCACGACTACATGACAGATTAATGGACAAAATCATGGCTTACTGCCGAAAGCACGCTTGTTTTTTTTTACGTAGCGGTCAAAAGCCTAAAGAACGCTTCTTCCTCATAGAAAAATACTTTCGCAGTTTTTCTATGAGGAAAAAGTGTCTCACTTGTTCCTTTATGACGTAAACTAATAAGGTGTGGGTTGTTAGTAGCGCCGAGCCTGCTGGAGGAATCGGAGGCACTACACAAGGCGGCGCTGAACCTGTCCATGATGGCGTTCGGCGAGAAGAACGTGCAGACCGCCAAGCACTACGGCAACCTCGGCCGCCTCTACCAGAGCATGCAGAAGTTCCAGGTATGGATGAAAAAAAATCATAAACACATTGTGTCCCACTGCAGGGCAAAGGTGTCCCTCCCATTTTTCCACTCTTTTCTGTCCTGAGCCACTTCTGGCCAATCCTTCGGCAAAGGAGTCTTTAAGTCGTCACGCCATCTCCAAAAAAAATGCCAGATGTCATTTTTTTTTTCAATTTTGTTACACTCACTTTGTGACTGTGTGTTTGTTACTTTTTCACGCTCGAAAGTCTGAACGAAGGTCAATGAAATTTGGTACACGGGTAGACCATATTTTGGAATAACACTGGGGTACTTTTTAGGGTGCAGTACCTCAAAAAAGAAAAAACGGAACCCTATAGGATTACTTTGTTTTCCGTCAGTCTTGTCAAGACCCTTTATCTTGGGAACGCGTGGAGGTATCAAGTTGAAATTAAAAATATATACTCAGGCGGTTTGAATTGCATGTTCCCTTGGTATACTGACACGCGGGCGAAGCCAGTAGCAGCCAGTTTTTATAAAAATCGCCTTTTTAACAACATATTCATCTGTACATATTTTTTATAGTAAATAACAACTAAAATTATATCCATTGATCAAGTCCATGATTCTGGACTCCTCAGTTATGGATTTTTTATAAGTAAAAAAAAAACACAGACTAACCAGCTGTATCTAAAACACACATTTGCAACATCCGCAGGCCGCTGAAGAGATGCACCTGAAGGCGATAGCCATCAAGGAGGAGCTGCTGGGCCCCGAGGACTACGAGGTGGGCCTGAGCATCGGGCACCTGGCCTCGCTCTACAACTACCACATGAACATGCACCTCGCCGCCGAGAAGCTCTATCTTAGATCTATCTCAATCAGTAAGTATTCCGTAATTTTTATAGCCTCTCTCTTATAGTGTGAATGAGAGAACACTGTAGACTACGAGTTTTAATTACTACTTATTTCAACCCAGTTTTTGATTGCTTCTATTTTTATTGTGCTTTGGGGTACAATATTGATTGGTCTACACTGTCCTCGCATATGTGTCTGTATTGTAATGTGGAAATATTGTAAACCCAATAATTTATTTGAAAAGATTAACAATGGAGTTTCTTGCCGGTTCTTCTCCATAGGAAACGACCAATTGGAACCGTGCGCTAGCTTCGACTTTTTATAAGTGCCCATGTAGGCCTATGTAAAATAAAAACATTTTTTTTTAATGATGTTACTTTGCGTTAGCTTCAAAAGTACCCTTGTAGACCTATATGAAATACTCCCGAACGAAGGCAACGAAGGAATGGGGTGGGGTTTAGTCAGTAAAAGTTTGACATGCCGCCCAAGAGCAGAAGTCACGCTGATATCCCCACTTGAAAAAAAAAAGGCCTATTCTTCTTCCTGGCCTTATCCCATATTATTTGGGGTCGGCGCAACACATTTTCTTCTTCCATTCTGTTCTGTCGTCCGTCACACTATCACTAACTCCCTTTTCGTTTACATCGGTCCTTACACAATCTATCCATCTTTTCTTTGGCCGCCCCTCTCCATCTTTTCTCCCTCTCCATCCATTCACATGTAAATTCACAACTCTTTTAGTAACAAGCGTTTCATACTTCCCTTTGATTGAATTGAAAAAAAGGACTATGTGAAATCAATATTAAAAATGAATGTGAATTACGGTGGTTGCTGAAAATCAGCACCATAGATTGCTGGAATTACCTACCGTTACGGTATACGCTGAGCAACGACCTATTTTTGCCCATATGCGACGCACAACTTGGATTAATTTAGTTATTTTTTTCTTGTATGTTTCTTTTAATAATAAACTAGCTTTTACCCGCGGCTTCGCTCCCGTCAAATGACTACCCTACCTATCTTACACTACCCTACCTACTCTACCTACCCTTCACTACCCTACCTGCCCTACTTTACCTAACCCGACTTATTTTTATACAGTAGATAAATATTATAATTTTCTTTCTTTCTAATTATAGTGAATTAAAAAAATAAAATTTTAAATGAGTATTGGTTGTGTTGCAGGCCTGAAGCTGTTCGGCGAGCGCTACTCGGGGCTGGAGTACGACTACCGCGGGCTGGTGCACGTGTTCACGCAGCTCAAGCGGCACGACCGCGCCAACCACTACAACCGCCTGCTGCAGCACTGGCAGGGTATGCGCTACTCACATACTACACCATCATCATCATCACTCATACTCATCTCGACTATCCGCATAACTTAATCTATCACATACCCGCAAAACGAGACACAATAGTAAAACAATAACAGCACGGTCTCATAGGACCGGTCGGGGATTCATGAATTAAAAAGCTGTAGTGTTTAAACTAATGCCACTTGCATCCAATTAGGGCGCTTGTACACGGTAAGAAAATTTACCGTGTCTGCGGTAGACAAGACAAATTCATTATGTACACGATAAGGATTTTGTCGGGTCTAGGCACGAAAATGTATCGTGGCACCCCCTCATCTGTTCCGCCCCCTATCGCATCATAGACACTTCACGCGTCGTATCTAGCGAAGACAAGATTTTATTCTTGGTCAGCGCCAAAGCAGTGTATACAGTTCGTGTGTAAAAACGACACGAATTCTTGCAAACGCCCGGCGATTTTTCTTACTGTGTACAAGCGCTTTCAAGGTCTGTTTTTTGAACCCTGAGACTGAATTGACACAGGCAAATGTCAAAATTATAATAGAAATTATGCCAGTTCTTTTGTGTTGTGACAACCGACGTAATTTCATTTTAGTCTCAGAGATTAAAAAACGGACTTTAGACTAAAATCCGACCGCTACATATTTGGGCAGGCAGATCATTTTAGTTACCACAATTTTTTCCCGAGAATAATATACATAATAGCAAGTCTCAGTCGTATTTCATCAATTCTCAATCTCTTTGAACTTTTTGCTGAATTATTTCATGCTTGTTGAATACTACTACTACTAATAGCTGAAAAGATATCCTTGAATAGTTCTTAAATAAAAGACCCTGTAGTTGACTGCACCATAGAACTGGTACTCAACTGCCCTTCATATTGAGTGCCAGTTTTATAGGACAATCGCTATAGAAGTCTGTGTTCTCTTCCAGCCAAGCAAAGGCTCAGTAAGTATACCATACATTTGTCTATTTAACAGCGCTTTAGAATGCCGACGTCACCAGTGTCGTTTACTTCCACAGAGTTGAGGGAACAGTCGAAGGCGGAGCAGCAGCCGGCCCTGGGAGACGAGCAGATCATCCCGCTGTCGGACTTGCACGCCAAGTTCTTCGGGCCCAACGACTGAGCGCGCGCGGCGTCTCGCGGCCGACACTCCCTCCTGTCCCACGGCGGACGTTAAACAGTGACACCCACAGAACTATTTATATTATAAGCCTTTATTGACTACAGAATTACAAATTGTTTATGGTAGTGTTCGAGAGGTTTCATTTAGCTTTCTGTGCCTACTACATAGTAAAACGCACACGAAGCTACGTCGACAGTTTGGAGCACAAATGAAACCTCCGCTGCGTGCTAGCGCGGGTTTTGTGAAGTTGGACCGAGTGGGTAATACAGCCATCTCCTTAAAATACTCAAGTTTTACCTGTGTTCTAGCTTTATACCCAAAACGACGCACTAGACAATACTTAAAGGATCACCGCACGCCGACATAGGAGATAGTTATGAGGGCTCTAAACCTGCTCAACTTGTAAATACGTAACATAATCATAATCTAATCTGCTTCGCAAAACCCGCGCTAGATGTTAGGTCCGGGACACATTGTAGTGTCCGTGTAACGCCAAAGGCTATGCTAAGTCATAAATTGTATATGCGGGCCATATGTATGTAAACGTGCCTATTCGTCTGATTGTTGTAGGAGCGTTATAATGAGCTATAGTATGTGCCGGCCTTAACTCAGAGAGTGCGCATACGAACTGTCTGTTCAGTAGCTTGCTGCGGATGTTCCTCGACGCAACACACGGTTGCATTATCAATCTATTTGTTCACATTTAATCCCCGCGCGGTATTCGCTAAATGAATGTCATGTAGAAGTAAATGTATAATTACCCCTGTGTATGTAAAGAAAGAGGCTCATAAAATTAAGTGTAAACAAATATTTTTGATACTGTGACATCGGAATGTGATGTTATTGTGTATTTCGTGTAAATTTATATTAGTTATCGTTGCTTTTGCGTAAATTAGATGTAGTGATTCGATGTAATGTATGAACGTGCAATCTTCAGTTGAAATGTTGTATATATTGTTTGTTTATTTGCCAATGTTGCCAGTTACGGTCAGCGGTCGTGTAGGGACTGTAACTCATAATATTACAAGTCACGCAAGAAATTATATATAGTATTGTAACAAGTCTTATTAACGTAACACTGCATTCATCAATCATGAGTTGTCTCACTGCCGTAAAGTTCTAGAGGTTCATGTTGTACGTGAATTGTATAAATATACTAAAGTATAAAGGTAGTTCAGTAGGAGAAAGAAACATATCTATTTTCGCTTAGCAGAGTAAAATCATAAAGATTGTAAATGTTGACGTGAAGGCGATATTGATCATATATTATTTTCCTACATTCACAGCTTGATGTGTTTACAAGTATTTTTATGAAAGTTTTAAAATATTATATTGTTATAATGAATGTAATGTTAGAATCAGTTAACGGATGGCTGTAACGCGCGAATGGCGTGCGATTAAATAAGTTTTATGAACATGTAAGTTGTACTTTTATTTTACATAACACGAATTCCTACTACACCTAAATACTATACACATAAAACTTCCTCGTTGGTCTCGTGGTTGTAAGCGTGGACTACTGAGCATCCCGGGTACTACGTAAACTACTACTATTGGATTTTAAGTACCATTATGAATTTGTAAAACCCTGGAGTTGATGGTGTGACAACCCAGTACTTCAGAAAGCACAAAAAGTCGTTGGTCCTACGCCTCGTATCTCTCCGTTCGTGTCGGATGGCCGTCCCATCGGACTATAACAGTAAAAACAGGGCAGCTGTTTGTGCACTATAATATCTTCTGCATACTTGGCTAATCTCTGTTGAAACTGGTCTCCGTGATCGAAATTCGGTTGTCTCTTTCGCAGAATGTCGCTGTCGCAAAATATCTCTTTCACAAAATGTCGCGCCAGGGACTTATATTATTCTGTACTCACAATGTATAAGTGTTCAATGTCCTTGTTGATTACGGAATGTATTGGATTTCTTGATTCATATTTAAACTTAAATTCACTACAATTTTTCAATAAAAAGTAACAGACAAAACACAGCTCGGTAATAATAATGACACATACATTTATTAGTTTTTCTAACTACCCTCACATATTATTATAAAAGTGTTGCCATCACCGAACTTTAAATTGTACCAAAATATTATTTTTAAATGTTAGTTTTTTATTTATTTGGAATACACAAGTAAAAAGTACCAACATTTTTCTATCACAATTATTCTATAATTTTAATAAATGATTTTGTTTTGAAAATCGAAATTTCATTCCTAAGTCCCTGGCGCAACATTTTGCGAAAGATACATTCTGCGAAAGAGACATTTTGCGATAGCGACATTCTGCGAAAGAGATATTTTGCGACAGCGACATTCTGCGAAAGAGACATTTTACGACCAGGGGACATTTTGCGAAAGAGACGTTTTGCGCCTGAGCCAAAAACTGGTGCAGGTTGCAAATGTGGCGTATTCAGTAAAAAATGTTAAGGGTTCCTCAAGTGTTAAGTTCCACATTGTTAAATATCATAGTTTCGAAATTCATTGCCGCAATGATGAAAGTTACTGCAAAAGTTTAATATTTCGACGTAGTTTTTTCCAAAGGATTGTAATCCGGGGGGTGACTATCAGCATCCCACCTAAGTAAACCTGGGACCGCCTCCTCCAACTCTACAACACGGAACAGGGCCTAACTTTATCAGGCATCGCACAGTTCAGCTTTCGCCTTTTGCATTATCATTTATCAATAAATTGCGCATAAACACCAAATACCCACATTGAGTTTACCTAAGATATTTATTTACATAAGTAATACCTACCTTTCATGCCTTCGAAGTCCCTCTTCCAGACACAGCACGAAAAGTCTTTAACTAGCAAAGTTCGCGCTCTGTATACAAGCGATTACAATACACTTCATTCAATTCTACACTACAATTTCACCATAGCTTGCGACTTTCAGAAAGGGCGCCATGCCCGTTTCGCGCCAACTGACATGACGCTACTAACAAAGTAACAAAGTCTATGCTTACCATAGTTATTCAAGATTTTTTTTAATGGTTTTGGCTATGCCACTGGCTTGGTTACAAGACCTTTAAGCCAAGTCTTTATTTAAAAAGTCTTAATTTGTAGTTTTATTATAATACACTTGATTTGTTCACTACACACTTTTACCAACTGTTTTTGATAAATATAAAAATCGGCTCAAAAAAGTTTTTAAAATATCGTTCAGGCGAAGTTATTTAAAATGGCGCCTCAAGATGTTGCTACTTGCTAGATTTGAATTTATACGTTTGGTCTATGGATTCGCGTTCGTCGCGACAGCACGTTTTAGAAACGTGCATCGACAAAGACTTTTTTATAAATTACCTGGATTGATTACGTCAATCTCAATCTCTTCTCACTAGTGTTTCAATAGACTAGTAAGAATGGGCCACACCACCTCTTTCTAGGTGTCTTGCTGGATACATTATTTCCCTTTTGCTTGTCAATAAAGCTCGCTTTTATCCTACAGGTCATTCGGAATTCGGAAATAAAACAAGAAATCACATTATAATAAAATTGTATTTACTTGTAAATAAAAATTAAAGCTACAAAGATTAAAATGAAGATTCGAAGTGGAATGCAATGTCCCAATAAACATTTTTTATTAATAAATAAAATATTTCCAATTAACATTTTGCAATACTTACAACAGACAACATCTAGAATTGACAACAATATAGAATTTATAATAGGCCATTGAACCTTTAGGTTTAATCCATTTTATGAACATTCCGTATTATTGAGAAATAGGCCTAATGAGAAGGATTTCTAGTAATTACCAGGCTAGCTGCCATTTTTGAGTTAAAAACTTTGTTTCATTTCAATTTTTATATATAAATATTTTCTGTAAAATCAACGAGTCAAGAACTGAAGGCACTGCTAAGGCAGGACGCTGTGCTGACATCTAATGTACTTCGTTATTATTTCTAGTTATAGGCATAATAAGCAAGCATTAGCTAGTCTTCTAGGTGTGATACACCCCAGCCTGACACTTTGTAGAAAGGCTGCGTTGTTTTAGTTAGATCAGTCGTATACTTCGTTAATTAATAAAATAATCTCCTTGTTTTAGGGCAGAAATTGCGGCAATAGTGTTATATAACTATTCGAGTTTATAGTGTTGAGATTTAATTTTCCATTTATAGCATAATTTTATTAATAAATACTTAAACAAAAATTAAATTATTGTACGTGTCACGCAATTGATTTCCAATTTACTTATTAAATAATCATAATTCAAACAATCAGCTGCCGACATCTTCATTTGAGCTTAAAATAAATCAATATGTCTTAAAATATTATGCTCCACAGTTTTAGGTCTGCCGACCGAATACAATATTAAAACGTTCAACTGCAAAAAAACACATAAAGATGCAAACTATCTTACTAGGACAACTTGAATACACATAAAGTATTTTATCCTAAGCTGCACACGACACAGAAGCTGAGATTTTGTAGAATTGTAAGCAAATGGAGCGCTAAAGAGCAAAGAAAGGTTGGTTGTTGACGAAAGTTTGCCATAACACAGTTGTATTTCTTTTGCCACTCAATGGCTTGGCAATACTAAGCCATAGCACGTGCGGGAAATTGCCCGAATGCGGAATCTAGGACCAAATCTTGCTCTTTAGCCCTCCATCTGCTTATTTCCTCAATCTTCTCCTTAGACAGGTCCCAGCAGAGCCACCAGGGCGCGCTTGTAGTCGCCCGAAGTCTCTCCCTGCTGACGTGTCGCAAAACCAAGATGGCGTTACCAAGTAGTTCCGTGGGTCGTCAATAGATGGCGTTGTGTTCAAGGAAGAGGTATGACGTCAGAGGCGCATGCGGCGTGCGGAAAGAGAAACGCGACATGATTAGTATTTTTGTGAATATTTTGGAGACCCGTAACCGACATAGTAATAATATAATATTCAATGGTTAAAATGTTAAGTATTAAATTTTTTATGTCCGGTTAGGGTTTCAGAAATTGTGGGTTATTTACGTATTAAGACAAGATATTCAGCGTGATATAGTTACTAAATATGGCAAATACATAAATATAAATAAAATTTCTACCAACTGTATCACTGCGGTTTTATAGGGCTTCTGTACTATTGGTCAAGACTTATGCGATTAGCTTACTAAGATAACGAAAATTACTGAAATCACTGGACAGAGTTCACCAGGGAATTATTTTACTTTCAGCCAGTGCCTTTCATAAACCGGTATACAAAAGAAATTAGAATCTTCTAAATACATGATGCTTTTTGCTACTGCAGCCATAAAGCTCTATATTTTTATCTATAAATACTCAAAACAAATAGTTCTCACCTCCTTTCCAATCACGATGGCAGAGAGTTACAAAAGAAATGTGAAAAATATTAAACCACATTACATAACAACATAAAAGTAATGTTTTATCCACAGTCCATATAAATAACAACGAAAGCATCAAAACATAAATGTAGATAGAAACCAAAGGGGTAAAATTTATAATATGCCAGATTTTTTTTTGGAAAATTTTGAAGAAAATATCATGCTTAGATTGAAACAGATAAATAAATAAAGTATTACTTTCATGCGTATAATGTGCTTAAATATTTGTGGAAAAGCTTTCATTAAAAATAAGAACTGATACTTTCCTGGTGAAGTTTTTGGGTACTTGACTATTTTTTTCAATAAATATATAAAGAAATTGTATTAAAAAGTACCTTTATCCAAAATAGGAAATAGAAATAATTGTTTAAATCCGTCCAAAATAACAAAGATAGAAATCTTACAAAACTGGTGGAAGGGGCAACTGTCAAGCAACAAAAATAGGATACACAAACTAAAATGTGGCGCCATTAGGTTATGCGCGTAGAAAAAACGACAGCGGGATGTCCCCACGCTACCACTCTTCCTCATACAAATATTTGAAATGCTAATTGCTTGTTCATTTTGTGGTATTGAGAAAATTATACATATTTAGTATTATTTATTAGTTTGTAGTGTTATTAGTTGTTGTAATATTGAACTAAAATAAACATATCCAAGTATCCCATTATGAGCTATCCTATTCTTAATCAGGCCAACAAATAAACGTAACCGAGAACCTAGCCAAATATATTGAAATGCTAAAAAAAATGTGTGTACCTCTAGCAAAGTATAGGTAGCGAGTGCTTTTCTATTGCATAGTACAAATGAGTGAAGTGCCAAGTTCAAGCATTCGACCATTACAAAGGGGGCAGCGATTGACTCGACTCATATAAAATTAAGGTAATAATATATTTTTTTAATTAATAGTCAGTCTATGAATCTGAACTGAATAAATTGCTGATTTGGACGCCAAAAGTACGAAAGGAACTAATGGAATTTGAAGACCCGAAATTAATGTGAAAGTACTGTGTGCGAGTAATTTTAAAAGTTCACAGATGCCATCAGCTGTTAAGTGTTTATTACCCTACCACTACTACCCGCAATGTACAGTTTATTGAGATAGTTATGTCCTTTAGCAGAGTCAGATAAAAATAATAATGTAGCATGCCAGTGACCGCCAATTTTTAAATTAAATAATAATATATGGCTTCCAAATCAGGAGAAGTGAGACAGACATCAAAATAAATCAAAAGCAGAATTATTCAAGAAACAAAAAGTCCATCACCGCCCCCCACCATCCACATGAGCCAACATACCGATAGATCACTCTGCAGGGTCTTATCATACAGTCTCTCGTATTCGTCCTTGATGCTGGCGAGGTCTACTTCGGAGCGGCCGACTATGACGCGCACCAGCGTCTGGTCCTCCGTGCCGGCGCCTTGCATGGCGTTGCGGAGCCGAGCCGCGAACCAGGCTGGCGCATTCTCCACACATTCCACTGGAAGAGAAGGCGCCAAAACATTATACGTACCCTAATCTCGCTTTCCAAGGTTTTATCGTAAAGGCGTTCGTATTCTTCTTTGATGGCGCCGAGGTCGATCTCGGAGCGGCTGACGACGATGCGGATGAGGGTGCGGTCGTCGGTGCCCATGCCTTGCATGGACTTGCGCAGGCGCGTCGCGAACCAGGCGGCTGCGCTTTCCACACACTCCACTGAAAACATTTGTGTGGCGAGCAGGTGTTATTGACTGGGGTTAGGTTTGGTTATCATAGTTTTGTAGTCTCAATAAAGTGTTAGGTTATGTATTAAAGAAATATTAGACCACAATGATAGTAAATGATATTATAAACATATGTTAGATATCGACGCCCAAGCGAATACCATGGATTCAAAACATGATTCTGGACACAGTGGTGGAATTTTGCGTCGACTTTCTTTTTAGGGTTCCGTAGCCAATTGGCAAAAACGGAACCCTTATAGTTTCGCCATATCTGTCCGTCCGTCCTCGCTTAATCTCTGTGACCGTTAGCTCTAGAAAGTGAAATTTGGTACCAATATGTATGTCAATCACGCCGACAAAGTGCAAAAATAAAAATTGGAAAAAAATGTTTTATTAGAGTAGCCCCCCTACATGTAAAGTAAAAAGCGTTTTTTTTTAAATTTCATCCCTAACGTGTGGTATATTTTTGGATAGGTATTCAAAAATGAATAGGGGTTTACTAAAATCATTTTTTGATAATATCAATAATTTCGGAAATAATCGCTCCCAAAGGAAAAAACAATGCGTCCCCCCCCCCCTCTAACTTTTGAACCATAAGTTTAGAAAATATGAAAAAAATCTGGAAAGTAGAGCTTTATAAAGACTTTCTAGGAAAATTATTTTAAACTTGATGGGACGAACAGTTTTTGAAAAGTTGGGGACACTTAGTTTGACGGACGGGAAACTACGGAACCCTACACTGGGCGTGGCCCGACACGCTCTTGGCCGGTTTTTTTTTAAATCTGTGTTCTTTTTATTTAAACGGTGTAAAATCTTTATTCAAATCAGCTCGGATGACATCTTTTTGGTGAAAAAATTAATTGATTACTTTTTAATGAAAAATGGTAGAATAATGATTTAATAATTTTTTTTTTTAAAGAACACATTTAAAAAAATAACGGGGTCCAGAATCATATACCTACTGTGCATAAGTAGACCTGAAAAACTTTTTTTATATCGAGATGAGTTTGTGGAAAACTTAGTTTATGAGGGTATTTTCTTCAGAAAACTCAAGGTTAGCCAGCAATGCACAAGCTATAAAGCTTTGCTACTATGACAGTGCATTCAACTTGATACAAAAGAGTGACCAGTATACTAATTAATTACACCCATTATGACTGTTCTCACCATATTAGTAAAGAGCCGTTACATCAGTAGGCGTGGTAGGAATTTAATAGCTAAGTGCGAAAAAGTTTGAACCGAAACCATATTAGTTAACAAAAACTAAGTATTAGAAATTACAAAAAGACATTATGTAGAAATACTAAAATAATGAAAAACAAGGTCCACAGATATTTCTGATTTTATATGTATTTTTTTCAGCTCGTGGAAATTTACACATGAGCTAAAATCTCAAAATGCAGCGACCTAACCGAGCAATTTCTGTCCATTCCTGTCGCTTGGAAAAGATCGCGGAATGTGCAAGTTGTATCAATTATTATCTTTGTATCTTCTTCTTATTATTTGCAAATCGATGGTAAATTTTTTAAATTGTTTGGCCCAGTATTATCTTGGTGTTCAATAAAGTGCATATAAATAAATAAATAACCAATCGGAAAGCTGTTAATTCGCCTACAATATCTTTCATCTATATTAATGGTCTCCTTCCGTCGCTATACGTCACCGTCGCGGCGCGGCGGCGGTTGTAATGTAATGCAGCATATAACAGAACACAATTGAGTCAATTACTCGCGTCTTACGAAAACGTCGCGCTATTGGCACGCGTTCGCACATTTTATTAATAAACCGATTAGAATTTAGTTGAAAGATCGAAGATAAAAAAGCTTCGTTTTTAACGAATCATGTAATACATCGATTTTTTTTTGTTTTAATACAAATTCTGAGAGATTATAAGTAAGAGGTCTACCTGTATCAAAATATAGTCATAAATATAGTAAGTAGTAGATGCCAAAAAGTCTATCCAAGGAGTATTGTGTTGCCTAGTTACTAGGTTGTGGAAATCTGAAAGATAGTTGCTTCAAAGAAAACACAGGTATTCAGCCGCATTTATACGACCAAAAGCTGACTGACGTTTATACGAGTAAGCATCCAATATAATTCACACAGTCAATATCCTGAGCAAAATACTGGGGGATACCGTATTTGTAACAAATTAACAGGGGACACCCTGAGACCCTCAGAGAAAATGATGTTCGGATGACCCTCAGAGAAAATGATGTTCGGATCCCCATCCGAACATCATTTTCTCTGAGGGTCTCAGGGCGAGAGTAAGAAAAACCTATCGGGAGAAAACCCGAGAAGAAAACCCTTTTTCAAAAACTATAATACATCCTGTACCGACCGATAGCAGAGAGAGCGTCCTTCAGCTCTCCGTCGATTTCCGCCTTGATGGCCTGCTCGATGGTGCGCCCAGAGATGTTCTTGTACTCCTCGAAGATCTGTCGCAGCTGCGCGAAGCTCTCGTGCGCCAGGATCTGTGTGTAAAGGTGTAGTTTTAATATACGCCTTAGTTGAAGTGACAAATAACAAAAGAATTAGCATTAGCATTATCGGCCTTATAATGTTCCCACTGCTGGGACTCAGGCCTCCTCTCTTGGAGAGGGAATGGGCCATAATCCACCGCGCAGGCCCATTGCGGATTGGTGGATGTCACATGTCTTCGAATTTTTGGTTCTAGGACATGTAGGTTTCGTCACGATGTTTTCCATTACCGTTTTGAGAGCAGTGGCTCAATAAAAGCATTGCAGTTGTTAAAATAAACCACTGAGTCAACCATCGACTAGTGTTCTAATTACAAAATAATCGAGATGTTTTTTGATGTTTTCGAGTCCACGGAATCGATCGCTAGTTTTCGATTGTTCGAATTAGTCACTCTCACTCACCGAGTCTCACTCGGTCACAGGGGTGAGACTCGCAATAACAGACCGAGTCGGCCTCGAGTCAAACTCGAAAACAATCGAGAACCATCGAGATGTTTGAACAATTTTTATTTTGCAAGTAGGTTTTTGCAAACTCTTTAACATGTCAAATTATTTTTGCCAGTTTATATTTACTAGATAATACCGGTGTTTCCCAACTGACTACCCTGAGAAGGAACACCGAAACAAGCTCAAAAATCAATTGAATATAATCTCTCGCCATCGCCCACTCCTCACTCACTCTTTCTACTCACCCTGTTAAACACCTCCTCGTCAGTCCCCCACTTGGCCTCCCCAGCGTCGAAGAGTGCCTGAGCGTCCTCCCTGGCCTTCTCCGGGTCCACTCCGACCTCCTCATCACGAGCCCCCTGCCGTAAAGCGGACTATGTTAACACGTAGCCAGAGTTCTTGGCGAACCTTGGGTGTGGTGATCAGTAGTATTGTGTATGTGTTTTATGAGGAACCCACGCAGAAATCGTGGGTTCCTTAATCGATAATTGAAGTTGAGCACGTGGCTAACTCTAAACTGTCAAACTGAATTCATAAATCAAGAACTGAAGTTGAGTATGTCGTAAATTCTACTTTAACTTGTCAAACTTAATTCAAAATCCGAGCCTAAGTAGTAAACGAAAATGTTCTGTTTTGTCAGTTATATTAGTTATATTTAGTTCTAAAAGTTTCTGCTAAAACAGCGACTTTGTCCACGTTAAAATAGGCTTCTCCATACAAACTATGGACCCCCGTTTCATCTCTTTAGGGGGTGAATTTTGGAAAATCTTCTCTCAGTGCTCGCTTACGTCTTAAAAGGAAACTGTGCAATATTTCACGTTTCTAGTTCCAGTAGTTACCGCTGTGTCTTGATATGTCAGTCAGTCAGTTTCTCCTTTTACTTTTATGTATTTTTTCTTTCTTGTTTGCTTTGTGATTTTTATCGTTGTGCTGTGTCTGTCCCGAATGAAAGTATTTCTAATCTATCCTTTTATATATACAGATGTATATGTACTGTACTAAAACTTTTGTGCAGCATATTATAAACCCTTGATCAACCAGAAACCAGTTTAAACAATTGATCGACATATGTACAAAATATACAAATTACACGAGACAGCTAAAATAAATGGCCTACAATAACGAATTCATATTAAAATACCAGACGGCACAGCAGACGCGACTCTAATAAATATTAATGTACTGAACAGGCCGCAGAGACACAATAACCGCGAAACTCTATACCTACTGATCCATTTCATTACATATGTCTGCTGCAGAAAGCAAGAACATTAATGCCTAGATTGTAATGTGTCCATGATAGTTTATTGTTATGCCTAAATCATCATCTGCCTAGCCTTTTCCCAACTATATTGGGGTCGGCTTCCAGTCAAGCCGGATTTAGCTGAATACCAGTATTTTACGAGGAGCGGGTGCCTACCAGACCTCCACAACCCATTAACTGGGGTAACACGGTACTTCATGGCAAGACTGGAGTCAGATTTACTGGCTTCTGACTATCCGTAACGCCGACCACCGTCGTCCGTAGTGTTTCATTTGTTAAGCCTAAATAATTCTACTTTCCGCCAAAAGACGTTCGCTGCTGGCTTGAAAGTAGGTTTCTCTATACAAAGTTTGAATCCCCGTTTTATCCCCTTATAGAGTGAATTTTGAGGAATCAACTAGTGCTCACCTACGTCATAAAAGGTAACCTAGTGCACAATTTTAGTCCCAATAGTTTCGATTGTACGTTTATATGTCAGTCAGTCAGTTTCTCCTTTTAATCTGTTATCGTTTGAATCCCCAACCGGTCCTATAAGACCGCGCTGTTATTGTTTTACTATTGTGTCTCGTTTCGCGGGTATCTGAGTAATTAAACCCCGAACGAGCGCGGTTCTTTCATTGTCTTTCTTTTGAGTGCCTCTAATTACGGTATTCGAAAGGCTAATATAGATTTGGAAAACTAGCTATTTCAACGAAAGAATAGAGAATAAAGATTTTCCGAGATAGCTAAAAAGCCATTTAGTAAATTAAATATGACTATGTTAATGTAACACATTACTACAAACCTTATAATTAAAATTTCTAGAACATTAACTCTCACCTTGAAAAGAAAAAAAAACATGCAAACACATCACGAAAACGTCATATCAAAAGGCTAAAACTAGCAATTTATACAACATACAGTAAATCAATAAATCAAAGGGAACACATACATAGAATCGTCAGAAACCATTGATCACAACACTCCAAGGTCACTACGTATACAGCAAAAGCGAAGTCAAAAGGAAAGTTAATGGTGCAAGCATGAGGGCTGCCACAGGGGACGAACTTAGGACCTACTCTGTTTGGAATAATGGAGGTCGATTTGTAAACTGTAAATTTACTTTTGTGGATTTATAGACTATATACATACATACGAATTGTGCAAAGTCAAATTAAATTAGATAGCATAAATCCACCCTCACGCGCGATGGTTGATTGTGTGTATGTTTGTTGCTTCTACACTTAAATTGTTTGATAGATTTTAATGAAACTTGGCACATGAGTAGAGCAAACAACTCCTGGAATAGAATATAGGATAGGATGTTTACCATGAGAACATGTTCACTTGGAATAATATTAGATCATGCGGGTG
Organism: Mythimna separata; assembly: GCA_030763345.1. Classification (NCBI taxonomy): domain Eukaryota; kingdom Metazoa; phylum Arthropoda; class Insecta; order Lepidoptera; family Noctuidae; genus Mythimna; species Mythimna separata. The sequence continues at coordinate 22,790,450 of CM061184.1, read as the reverse complement.
AAGCCCTAGCTAAAGTAAATTGACAAAATTTAAAAAACGACTAGCGGCTTTACCCGCATGATAGTTGAAAATTGTGCCAAGGTAACATATTCCCGGGATAAAAATTATCCTAAGTGAAATTCCAGGACATGATCTACTCTTGTACAGTCAGCATCAAAAGTCGATGAACAGAATCAACATAACAAAACACCTGTTTACAATAAAATGTGTTTCATCTGTTCACAATAAAATGTTTTGTTATGTTGATTCTGTTCATCGACTTTTGATGCTGACTGTACAAGGCCAAATCCATTCAGCCGATCGAGCATTAAGAAATAACAAACACACACACACTCACAAACTTTAGCTTACTTACCGTTTAACCACAAAATCGGAAGATATTGTCTAGATTACAAACTATAAACCTGCCCTAATGTTACTTACTATGTCAGTATATTGTCTTTAGTCTAGTAAAGCGTTAAGTGCAAAAGATAACACCGCTAAAGCCTTATCTAGATACATTCAGTACATCACTAATTGATAGAGTTAGTGTTAGTAACATTCCGAGCACCTTCCATGCTTTCATGTGATATTGTATCGCAGTAGAAATTAACAGTTCAGGTCGTAGGTACATAAAACTAAGGTAGGCGCCAGTAAATTGCTATAGCGGTCATTGACCCTCCGATATTTATGAACAGAAATAAAGACATAGCTAAGCTTTTGAATCAACAATCAATCTGTTGCGTTTGTTTGTTTTTCGGATTCCTACTTAATTAGGAAAATATCTATAGCAAAATCTAACACCTACCATATTAACACTGCCCGGCTTTGCTTCCGTGCAAATTATATACAACCTTCCTCGAGTATGCTTTTTCTATTAGTGAAAACTAGGGAATGCAAATCCGTCGTGTTTTAAAAATCCGGATTTTTTAAAACGGATTTTGGGTCCAATCCGGATTATCCGGACTTTACGGATTTTTCATGAAAATTAAACAAACCTACTTATATTAGTTTATTAACATGATGTTTCCCTTCACACGATTGCCCTTCGCCGTTTTGAGAGCAGTAGATCTCAAAACGGCGAGGGGAAACATCGTGAAGAACCCGGCAAGTCCTAGAACCAAAACTTTTTAGGACATGTAGCATCCACAAACCCACACTGGGCCCGCCTGGTGGATTACGGCCTCTCCAAGAAGCCGTTTTCCCAACATGTACAGACAAAGAATGTATATTTTTTTCATTTTTGGGTTGGAAATTATCCAATGACTTCTCCCGTTCTGGGCAGAGCGGAATATCAGATTTTTAGTGACTAAAATCCACTCTTCTTCCTTCTTTGTCTTCATTCTAGGGCCCCGGGGTTCATTTTCACATAACCCATGGCAACAGTAGGCTTCGACCCAGCTGGCCCACTACGATTTGTATCAACTTAATAGACACTACGCGCCGTGGCGGGGTCGATGAGCTACCCATTGTTCGCCATCCGCAAGCCTGCGCCTAAGGTAGCTGGAAATCGAGGTCTGGATCCGGGAGCTGGAGCGTGAGGATTATTCCCTCGCACATGCCGCCGCCTTTGCTAGCATTACTGCTTCGCAGAAGCAGGCGACCGCCTGTCACATTCCTTTGCGCCCCGGTCCATGGGCCGTACCAGGACCCGGCGTGAGTGGTCATTGCCCAAACGGAGCATACCTTTAATAATAGTCCTGCAGACCGAATTTTAATCACGGTAGCCTGATGCCTACTGAAACCTGGAAGCCTGATGTATACTGCAGATATTATAGTACACAAGTGTGTACGCAGACACTGGCGCACTCTCTGTTCTTTTAATCTTATAGTCAGATGGCAATTCAACACGACAGGAGAGATCAGGTGCAGGACCCACAGCTTGACGTGTTTTCAGAGGCATGGGGTTATCATACCACCAACTTCCAAACTAGTGTTCGTCCAACAAGACAGTCAAACGTCACTCCTTAACCATAAGCTCCTCTGTGTCGCTTCGCATAATAATGACACCTGGGCGTTTCTTTCGCACAAATCCGACGCAGAAACCTCTCCAACTTACCACGTCCGGTGAGGACCTGTGTCATGTGGAAGGTGAGGATGCAGTGACGTCTTTCCAACCACTTCTCAAAGAGGGGACTTATAGCCATAATTATGGCGTGCCCAAAGAATGTAGTAGGGTTGGTAATTAGTTCATACTTTTTTCTGTCAGCATGATGACGCTTGGCGCCTTAAAAGACATTCAGTCTTTTTTGGGCACGCATGCATTACAACTTGTCATACGGGTAGACCACGAATTATATTGGACCCACGGTTACGGTATTTTTTTTCTGAATTTACTTGGTTATCCTTCTTCCACGCGGGTGAAGCCATGGGCAAAAGCTAGTGCTAAACTAATAATAAAAGTAGATAATATCATCGCGAATTAAAATTTCTTATTATTCAGAAAATCCGCGGATTTGATTTTCAAATCCGGATTTACAAGTCGAGTAAAAATGTGCGGATATCCGGATTTTTCGGATTACGGATAGTCCGGATTGCATTCCCTAGTGAAAACCGCTTTAAAATCCATATTCATTCCTAGTCTAATCAGCGGATAAACAGCCACACGAGGAAAAAGACTTTGTTTTATATCACTACATAGTATAAAACAAAGTCACTTTCTCTGTCCTTACATCCCTATGTATGCTTAAATCTTTAAAACTACCCAACGGATTTTGATGCGGTTTTTTTTAATAGATAGAGTAAATCAAGAGGAAGGTCGCTAGTTGTATATATTAATTTTTGTCAGTAAAAATCTGAGGCTTTACACAGAACAGGAAAAGAAATTTGATCAAACCCAACTCAAAAAAAAACTTGCGTAATAAAATCATTAACTTGCCATGTTTTATTATTCAAATACGACAACAACGCAACAATAGCCAACGATTATAGCCGCCTTACTACAGATAACATGGCAACCGGTTTAGCAAGTTTTATTTTTATATTTGCTGCATAAAAAATATTCTAGTCGCTAAGCTAGAATCTACATAGACTGTCTGGATGTCTGTTAGAATATTTTTCAAGGTACGTTGTTAGATATGGATTTTATAGAATTATTCATGAGACATGTAACATATCGTGCTTCTAACTAAAACTAGGTTTACTTCATATATACCGTGTGTCAGACATCTACGCACAAACGAATACTTTGTTGTAATAAATCCTGATGATATTTTTAGTGAAAAAAAAAAAATTAATTACTTTTTTATTAAAAAGTCATCGGAGTTGGTAAAATCGTTATTGTTCTCAACCCCGATGACATTTTTAATTTAAAAAGTAATTAAGTCTTTTTTTATAAAAATAGAATACGTAATGAATTTATACAGTTTAAATTTTAAAAAGTACAGATAAAAAACATAACACTCCTTTTTTTAGCAATTTGTACTTTTTTAACTTGTAATAAAAGGAAAGCCAACGGAAAATTTCATCATAGTCTTCGTTTGTGGTCCATTTCTGACACACGGTGTATTTGAACTACAATATAATTTGTCATCATTTCATTTGCCATCATTTGCCTAGCCTTTTCCCAACTATATTGGGGTCGGCTTCCAGTCAAGCCGGATTTAGCTGAATACCAGTATTTTACGAGGAGCGGCTGCCTACCAAGACCTCCACAACCCATTAACTGGGGTAACACGGTACTTCTAACAAGACTGGAGTCAGATTTACTGGCTTCTGACTATCCGTAACGACTGCCAAAGATCTAGAAATGACAGCCGGGACCTACGGCTTAACGTGCTTTCCGAGGCACGGAGGAAACTCGTTATGTTAAGATGGTCACCCATCCACAGACCAACCTAGGCAAGCGTTGCTTAACCTTGAAGATCGACCTGTGCGGCTGTTATTATCTAGCCACGAGCTCCTCAACTACAATATAATTTGTCATGCTTTGTAAAACAATGCACTTCCTTTAAGACACAAAACAAACTTATCCATCAACTATGTCTTGGCGACATCAGTTCGTTTTATAACAAGATAGTAGTAGTTCAAACTGCATGCATGGTGCTATCTCAAAACATGATACTTACAGTCACGATGAGGGTGAGCAGACGACGGAAGTCGCCCGAGGTCTCGGAGCACATGTGCTCGGCCAAGGGACGGTCGTACACTGAGTAGAAGAAGAAAATGTCATTAGTCCTAGCGTGCAATACCTCTAGCGCGCTTCACCATCAACGATTGCATCACTGCTTACCATCAGGTGGGATCGCAGTTAAGCACTAGTTTATACTATACTAGCTTTTGCCCGCGGCTTCGCTCCCGTCAAAGGACTACCCTACCAATCCTAACCTACCTTCCCTAAACTACCCTACACTACCCTACCTACCTTACACTACCCTACTACACTACCCTACCTACAGTACCTACCCTACACTACCCTACAGTATTTAATTATTTTTGATTTTTAATTAAATTTCATTGTGGAGCCCATCCATGCACTTGTGCAGCTCCTTGCACAGGTACTCCTCGGGCGGCATCATCAGCGCCACTATCATACAAAGTACTCACTCCTCTCATAAGCCTGCACGATGGAGGCGATCTCCTGCTTGGTGCGCGTGCACAGGATCTCGACCAGCGTGTCCTCCTCGGTGCCGAGCCCGTCCATGCACTTGTGCAGCTCCTTGCACAGGTACTCCTCGGGAGGCATCATCAACGCCACTATCACGTCTTCGAAGTGACCGCCCAGCTCGGACTTTAGGTCTTCTATGATGTCCTGTGATGGAAAGGAGAAAGGTCAGATATGCAACAAACTGATGCTATTGGTAATTACACTAAATCTTACCTGCGCATATGACATGCGCAGATAAGATTTAGTGAGGGTGGGGGTGTCTTGTGCATGTGAGTTTTTGTTTGTGAACACAATCACAAAACAGGAGTTATTCCTAGTGTGGGACGTTTGAAAAATGAAATACAAATACAATACAATAAAGTTATACTACTAATTTTGCGAATATATATCATACAATAAAACAAAAATGTTCATCATAAAAAATATAACCACAGTTTTTCCAAGTAAACACAAACTTTTTTGATGTGTGTACGTAACCTCAACCTCGTAATATGTACACAGTACACAAAACAACAACTGAGTACAAATTACCTCCAGACAAACTTTAATTACATAATAGACATGGTACTATTTGTAGAACAAAAACCCTATTCAACTCATAATTTATCTTGACCTTGAGAAAACGTACGGAATTACCAAAACAAACATCTCACCACTACGTGTACCATTAACCACACTTCAATGGTGGCAATTTGACCTTGGCAGTTCTTTAATCTCCTAGCATTGTCATTACAGTTTTTTTTTTAGGTGTGGACAACATCTAATGACATCTCCTGACTAATAAATCAGGGCGTGTCAGACTTTTACTGACTAAAACCTGCGTCCTTCAGTTACTCCAGTGTTCTAGGTCTACGGGTTTCATTTTCAGAAATTCCGCGCAGTCCTAGTTTACGGGTATCGGCCCTGCTGCTGGGCCTCTACGGTTTGTTGACAATGTTGACATCTCTTTGAGGAGCGCGTGAATCATTAGTCATTACACTCATTACACGCTGTTGACAACTGGGCTCGGTCATTGTCATGACAGTAGGAAAGGTTAGCACGACAGTAGTAAAATGATAAAAAAATGTAAGCTGTATGTTGTGTAGCTTGCTACTAATGTGCAAAGGACAAAGCGACTGCCGTGAAACGATGAAATGTCGTCGTGATCTAATGGGAACTGCTAGATGCGATAATGGATAAACGATACAAAAAAATGACGACAAACAGTCTTTATAATGGTAACAGCTAACGATTTGCTTGTAGCGGTCTTCCCGTGTGATTATAATTTGGGTGTCTTCAAGGCTAGGATGAATAGGCGTTTAATAAACTAGTGCGCCTCACCATCAACGATTGCATCACTGCTTACCATCAGGTGGGATCGCATTCAAGCACGAGTTTATGTTATGTAAAAAAAAAGCTAGAGACGATATTCGTCAGACGATAAATTTACCGTTACGACATGGCGAGAATGCGGCCTAAAGGTGATTTTTGTACCTCAAGCTATTACAATTCTGACTGTACTGAGAACCATGGCAATGTACTATGGTACGGTAAGAAGTAAGAAGCATGACTAATATCATGACGAAGGTACACAGAATGAGGTATATGACCTTGACAGTAGATTACGTGTCTCTAGCACAAGGAAATACCGCACCATGTGAAATGTATGGTGATTATAAAACGTCGAATTGAAACAATCAATAACTGTTAGTCACGTAGTAGGGTGGTGGTATGGGGTAGTGTAACGTAAACCCATAGGTAAGTATGAAGGCTAGGAAGTTTGAAATGTCGAATTGTCGAGGTGTTTTCAGGAGAAGTTGGTAAATTGATTTTCTGGTTACGAAGGGAACTCTGATTGCTAGGTCCACTGGTCTTTGACGTCCGTATATGTAACATCATATTAGAAAATGTACCAGACGATAGTCAGTTTTGGTACAATTTGATACATTGAGCTACAAAAACCGGGAGTTGGACATAAGCATGGTCATTTGAAACCAGAGATGTTAAGAGATACATCAAAGCAACAGGCACATCGAAAGCGACGGGATTTGAGGTTGCGATTCTATGATTGTATTGACACCAACCAACCAAGGGAAAAGCGTAAATACCTAATGAAGATTGTGGTGTTATCAAAATGATTATCTCGCAAACAGCCGATGAGGCAATTGTGGGGGAAAACGGAAGGACGGTGCTCATATGCGGTTAACAAGAAAATTACCGTTTTCCAGTGAATAGTCCAATTAAATTGCCTTTAGGAATTTCTCACACTTATCGTAGCAAACGAAGTTCATAGCGGATATGCGGGAGATCTGTTCGCGTTATATTTTAAAGCTTTATGACTCATGTCTCGTTGATTCTCATGGTTATCTTGTAGTTAATTAATCATTGATTATTATTATCAAGATCAAAGTCACTCTCAGACGCAGGCTGCAGGGTCAATATAATAAAATCTTTAAAAAATATATTGCTCACTGAAGATTGTGTAAGTATTTTATAGGAGAGGATGTCTTCGTATCAATATACTATGGGAAGGAATATTGTGGGTTTTCTTAGAACCTCAAAGCTTCAGACTCTTTTTTTTAGCTAGTAAATCACCCAATGACTTCTCCCCCTTTGGACGGAGCGGGAAAGCGTGCCAGACTTTTACTGACTAAAATCCACTCGTATGTTCCTTCTGTGCCTTGTGCCTTTGTTCTATGGCGCCAGGGTTCGACCCTGCTGCGCCCCTACGATTTGCTGAAACCTCCTTGAGGCGCCTGAGGAATACTACGCGCCGTAAAGCTTTATAAACTGAATGCTAGTTTTGCGTCATTTGAACCAGTCAATATAATAGAAGTCACGATTCTAACTAGACTAGATAGAATGATAATAATGTGTGACGCGTGATTACTCACAAATTCACTATCTAATAGTGTAGTGAATCGTTTCATATACAAAGTGGATATGACAATAAATGAAAACACTGGTAATACTGACATTATGAATAACTTTTAGTAAGGGACAAAATGTATGGGACAGATGAATTTTTTTTCGCAATTTCAGGGTTGGTTCTATACTAAAAGTTAGGTATTCATAATGATGAGTATTGCCAGTGTCTTCATTTATTGTCGTATTGTCATATCCAGATTGTATATTTAGCTATGATTGAGATCAAATATGTGTGAGTAATAATTTTCTCACGGCATTTTCTCTGAAGTCTAGGCTGTCTAGATATTTTCAGTGTTTACGAGTATATTACGCTCACACGTGTAAATATTTATCAGGTTATACATTTGCGGCGAATGTTTACGTAAATATAACGTCAAAAGGTGTTGCTACAGTTTATGTTATCGTGTTTGCGTGAATCTAGATTTTTAGTTAGTGTCGTAAATCTTTAAAATAATTATATCACGGAAGGTACGTATTATATACAAGGGCAAAGCCCTATAGTACACTACTTTCCTCGGAAATACACATTCAGAATAACAATCGCTTTCTACAGTTACGAAACCTCGACCGGGAATTTCTAACCATCCCGTATCTTTTTGTCTACGTGGGAAAACATCAAATAACTTCTTCCGCTTTGGGAGCGAAAGAAGGGAAAGACTTGTAACTGATTAAAACCCTGTGTTCTATCAGTTGCAATTTTTTGCGAAGGCTACGGTAACTTCTTCGAAGAATCCGCATTCCTGGCGGACGTTATCCCTCACTAGCGCCGTCAATTTTGCTGATCTCTTTGAGGCGTATGTGGAAGGCAACGCGCTGTTGACCAGAGCTTGGTTTTTACAGGCCGGGGAGCTACCTACTACTCGTCATCTGGAAATCTGCAACGACCGGGACGTCTTCTGCGGGAACACCTTCCCGTAGCGAATACTTATATCCTTCATAACTACTGGGGATAAGTCTGCTATTAGAATTTGTATCTGAATTGTCGATTCAAGGCAGCCCGGAGCGCCGCCGCGTCCTCGCTGGCGCTGAAATTGAGGACACCCACCATTGTTGGGTTACGCTGAATGGTAACGAGGCAAAGCTGAACATTGAGGAGACTTACCCTGCCATACTCATGAGTGAAGGCTTTAGCGATGGCCTGCCGCTGGGCGTTGGACCTGGTGGTGAGGATGTCGATGATGGCCTGCTCGTCAATCCCGAAGCCCTTCATGGCCGCCCGGAGCGCCGCCGCGTCCTCCGTCGCGTTGAAGTTGGGGACGCCCACCACTGTTGGGTTACGCTGGATGGTAACGAGGCAAAGCTGAACATTGAGGAGACTTACCCTGCCATACTCATGAGTGAAGGCTTTAGCGATGGCCTGCCGCTGGGCGTTGGACCTGGTGGTGAGGATGTCGATGATGGCCTGCTCGTCAGTCCCGAAGCCCTTCATGGCCGCCCGGAGCGCCGCCGCGTCCTCCGTCGCGTTGAAGTTGGGGACGCCCACCACTGTTGGGTTACGCTGGATGGGGAAGAAGGTGTTGTAGTAATTTTTGTTTTGGAAGTCTTATTTTGTCTGTGTCATGGGCAGACTCTTGGAGATCTGTGCGATGGGAAAATGCGGCAGCGTGTTTGCGCTTTCAATATCATAGCATTTATACTGAGATAGGCCCCTCTTTTGGCTTCGCACAGATTTTCGATCCATTGTTTTTTTTAACTTTTAATTTTCTGTAGATATTTTATACATACTCAATGAGCAAGCACAATCAGCCTTACAATTTAAATTGTCACTTACGGGATATCTTCCGTGATTTTTCATTATTTTGAGTTCCCGATATTTCGACGCTGTTGCAATCGCCATGATCGCGGGATGACAATTTAAATTGTGAAACAAACCGTGATAGCCTTAAACAGCCTTACAATGTTCCCACAGCTGGGACTTCTCTCTAGAAAAGGGAATGGGCCTTAATCTACCACGCAGCCCGCAGGCCCAGTGCGGATTAGTAGATGTCACATGTCTTCTAATTATTGGTTCCTACTTTTCTTACGGTCTAGGTTTCCTCACGATGTTGTCCTTCACCGTTTTATGGGCAGTGTACATGAAATAAATTACACAGAGTAATGTGCCAGGCTTGCTTCGAAACCGCGACCGCAGCTCGAAAGTCGGAGCCTTTAACCACTGGACCAACACTGATATCATCAATAACTGCTAATATTTTATACATTTAAAAAAATGTTTTACACATTTTTTTTTAAATTTCATAACCTATTATTTCGTTTTTAAAAAGTAGTGTGGGGCAACTATGAAGATTTTCTTTCTTTCATTGAACTTTTTCTAAAATTTCTCAACATAATAGAAAAAATGATTTCGCTTTACTGCAATGATAACGAATCGTGAAAAGCGTCGGCACATCAAAGTGAAGTACAGAAATCGTCATTTTTTCACGCGACTGGCCCAGAAGGACGGTGATATTTTATTTACGTGACATTTATAGATTTTGTAGCTCAGACTAATAATGGCTGAGTGTGTCTAGATGGTGGTTGTTGACCTTAGGTTTACAAGTTACACCTTATTGTGTGAATAATAAATAGATAATGATGGCCCTTGAGAGATTACAGAACCATTCTATTGTATCATTGTGTACTAATATTCTTTTAGCTTTACATTTGTTGCTATTGTGTTGGGTCTGTGTCAAATATTATTAATATGTTTATTTTGTTTAATAACAAAAGATAAATAGATGGTTGGATTGTGTGAGAAGTGATATGGAAGAAAAGGGAGTTAGTGATAGCATGAAGAATGACAGGACTGAATGAAAAAAAAATGTGTTGAGCCAAACCCAAATAGAATGGGACAAGGGCAGAAAGATGATGATGATTTTATTTAATTCATGAACCCCCGACCAGTCGCATGAGACCGCGCTGTTATTTTTACTATTGTGTCTTGTTTCTTATTCGTTATTAATAAATTCAGTTTAAAAACTACATTACATTTTTTTTTCTATGGCAGCACTTGGGGAAGGCCTATATTCAACAATGGACATCTTTTGGCTCGTGATGATGGCATGATGTTGAGCAATAACCAGGATGGTCATTTAACTGTGACTAACACATGGTCATACTGTGTTTCATAAAATTAATGCATGAATCATTTTCATTAGCATTCATCAGACATACTACTACGTACATCAACCTAGTATAAATTATAATGAATGGATTATGCATGAATGGAATTCTAGGTAATTAGTATATATAAATTGTATATTAATTACAATGGATATGGTGAACAGTGGTAGTCCAGTATTAACAGTCCTGTAGATCATGAGTTTAAATCCAACCAGGCACATTACTTTGTGTAACTGATTTTATCACCACTGCTCTAAAAATGGTGAAAGAAAATATCATGAGCAAAAACTTGAACTTCTTTTATGACCCATACAACAACATAACCCTCTCCTAGAGAGCAGGCCTGAGTCCCAGCCAGGGCATTAGCCTTATAATGTTCCATAAGGCTGATGCTATGCTACTATAAAATGCAGTTGAGCATGGCGACTATAAAGTTGTAGTTGATTGACTGTTTCATCTATCACATACCCACGAAACAAGACATAATATTAAAACAATAACAGCGTGGTCGCATGAGACCAGTTGGGGATTCATGAATTAAATAATATGTTTTTGATATCATACAGCTGTTAAAAGACAAAAAGGAGAAACATTACTCTGTGCATACTTTCACTTTTCATTTTTGTAATGTAAGAGATCTTATCAACTGGTTCCACTTTCTAAATACCAGGTTTTATTGTACAATAATGACTTTAATATATTTAACTAGTGTAAAGTGGTTACTGAAAATTGTTTATAGCTTTCATAAACAATTTTCTGTTCAGCTAATGAATCAAAATTTAATGAAGGCCACCAAATTACCACATGATTTACTACAATGCTAACATACAGTCATAAAAGACTGTTAACACAGTTCAGGGCCACTTTTTTAATTCTAGGCCGCAATTTTCCGAACCGGTTTATAACTAACTTTAAACTTTTAAAAAAAGAAATTGTATAGGCTATGCTAAATTGCCGGTTAGGCTTCGTAAATCCAAAAAAAAAAGAATAGACAAATACGATAAATAAAAAAGAGAACACTATCCCAGAAATAAGGGTTCGATATTTAATTTCGTTAGATGTTTACTATGGAAGAGGCGCCGGTCAAGGCCGCGTGTCCTACCCTGTGCCCTAATTTGTATTCTGATGTCACCGGGACCCGCCCTACGCCCACCAAGTACCAGGAAATAACTCATCAAGCAATCGAATACTCACTTGGAATGCCATTTTTTTTAATTGACGTAGCGCTTCTTTGCCTCACAAGAAAAAGAGATCACGTCTTGTAAGATTCTAATAAGATTTTAACAGATTTTTCACTGACACAATTTCACTGGATATCTGCAAATAAAACCGGCGGTTTTAATTAGCGTGCACGAACACTGAATCATTCACGTAATAGAGATTATTAAATTAAATTACAGGAGTTGCAACACAAGCACAGCAGCCGCTTCACAAATGAGACTAGCTGTCTGTCACTGTCAAATGTCAGAACCAACGTCAAAGTGGCCATGTTTTTTTTGCGTACACTTTTAGCTTGGAGACTAAGTTTTTTAAGCCACGTCATTTCTTTGAAATTACAGTTCGGCCGTTATAAGTAGGCGAGTCTGAAGTTAGGCTCTGCGAATTTTGGCGCTTAAAATATCGTACAAAAGTAAAATAATAAAATATCGCCAAAATTCGCAGAGCCTAACTTCACACTCGCCAACTTATAACGGCCGTACTGATAATTAATCAGAATAAAACGATAGGTACGGATGTTTTTCGTATTACAAAAATATTTGAAGCTTTTGTGCTTTTACAAAATACGTGGTTCGAAGTCTAAACTAAGGACACAGTGAAGAATATTATGGAAGTTTGCTCCACTTGAGTGGAAGACCACCGTTCCGTCATCATGTAGATGACCGATGGCGGTCTCTCTTGTCTGGCTCTGGTATGGAATAAGTGGGAATGGGAAGCAGTTACTTCAGCAGTTGAAAGAACTTTTTTTTATTATTATATAAAAGCTCGCGTTAAGTCGCGTTTGACCACTATCTCACCTGATGGTAAGCGATGATGTGGCCGACGATGGAGCACAACTTGTAGAAATCGCGAGGAAGAGGGCATCCTCACTCTCCAGCTGCCACCGCAGTAAACGCCTCGGAATCGTGAGTCCCAGACCGATTCCCTAGTACTGTAGGCGAAGGCTTGCGGACGGTTAGCAACTTATTGCTCCCGTCCGAGGCCTGAGTTGACGGCGTGTTGTACCTATTTCCAGTGCACATTTTGGCAGTAAAATGAACTGGGGCTGTTGAAGATGACACCGTTCCAGTGCTCCCTGAAATGCAAAGAGCTACTGTACGAAAACGGGTGGGTTTTAGAAAAAGTGTACTACTCCTTCTCGCTCTACCTAAAGCGGGAGAATTTATTTGCGGATTACCACTACAAAAAAATTTTCAATCAAGCGAAAGAGGACGTAATTTAAACAACAACAATATGAATTACCATATTTTATTCAAAAATATTTTACACTACATTTATAATCATTTGATCTACTGAAAAAGATTAAAGTACATCACACTGAAATATTACATTTAGTAAAATATCAAATATTCGTAGAACTACGACTGTAGTCAAATAAATCTAAAAATAATGTTTATTTTCTGAATACTTAAAGGTACACAAGTACATGAACACTCCAACCTATCTTTTTTAAAACTAAACATTAAAATTCATATTTTCGCACATCGCTGTTAAAATAGTCGATTTATCCTTATGAATAAAATTAACGATATCGAAAATCGTTGCTAGCGTTTCACAAATGCATGAATTTCTAGAATTGATAATTTTTTTTTTTTATATTCCTTTTTACAATAAAGCTCAACTCACAGTGACGCAAAGTTGAAGCGTTGTCACGATGCGTCATGTTTTTCGCCTATAGCATAATCATCTCTATTTCACTAATTTTAAGGTTCAAATTAGTGATAAGCAAATATTGAATCGAGAGTCGACTATAGTCTAGAGTCGAACGGTTTCGCATGCAGTGATATCAGCTGGAATTAGGTCAAAGAAGGAAAAGGTGTGGGTTTTATTAGGCAGTAGAAGTAGCGGCAGAGCGTGTTAGACCCTGCCGCTACCAGAGAGGGAGAACTCATTTTGATGATCTCCCACCTTAAAAATAAAAAAGCTATCGAGTACAATTCGTCCGTTATAAGTTGGCGAGTGTGAAGTTAGGCTTTGCAAATTTTGGCGCTTGAAATATCGTACAAAAATAAAGGATTTAAAAAAATAAATGCAATTTGCAGTTGTTATTGCTGTTAAAAACAGTTATTGGCATTTATTTTTTTAAAACCTTTATTTTTGTACGCTATTTCAAGCGCCAAAATTCGCAGAGCCTAACTTCACACTCGCCAACTTATACCTAACGGACGAACTGTACGAACGCCATTCTCGTCTGTTCAAAAGAGTCTGAACTAGTCCAGCACTGCATTGTGATCAGAGTGCCCTATGTGCGAGCTTCGACTATGCACCAGTGCGAGTTGATCCTAAACCTATCCAGAGTCACATGTACTTTTTATTTCATTAAAATATTATTATAATAAAGACTTGCTCTATAAAATATCCACTTGGCCAATATTTTATTTTATATAGTATTTAGTAGCTTACATTTTACCTACTTACATAAAATACGTTTCATGTCAGCTAAGTCAAAGTACGATAAACTTACATAATGGCGGGACCAACTCTTGTATTTGAATGTTTAAACAAATAAAGAATAAAAAAATGATTCAATAAGTACCACGAAATGTAACTGCAACTTTTTATTTTAAGAATTTTTGCTCGTTAAATTATTCAGGCGTAGAAAATGTCGAAAACAAGTTTAGTCCCGCCATTATGACGTTAAATAAAGTACGATCTAGCCATATTTTCCTTAGATAACTGGGTTGTATTCACTCTCCGTTCACCTGGCTATGCCTCAAGCTTCACGTTCCTCTTATACCGTTAAAATCCGCCCACCATCTGCTCACGACTAACACTTAGGTAGTCTAATTAACTCAGTCATCTAGCATACGATAGTCAGAATGTTCCCACACTACGAGCCGGTAGCCCCTCTCAACATTGTCCACACAGTAGCTATTCATAAACGGGCCTGGCAGGATGTCACCCAGCTGGAAAACATAGAGTTTACAGTTGAAAATGTAACTTCAGAAATTAAAATGGTGCGTAGATATAGCGACACTGGAAATATGAAATAACGTAAGGGAAATTTACCAAAACTGTAGTGTACGAATAGTCGTTGTTATGTAAGGGACAATTTTTTTTTTCCATAATGTAAAAATATCCCTCGCGTTAATTTATATTTCTGGTAGGTCGATTCAAACTTAATGACGTTTGTGAAGTTCATGTTTCCACTCCTTAGAGCTGGTTCACATTAGGTCGGACCGAGTCGAGAGTTTGCCGTTCCCCGATTACCGGGTGTTGCTGTTCACACTAGACGCCGCCGACCCGACCTAATACTTGCTAGTACGCCAATATTATGTCCAATCCGACAAAAATCGTGGCTGGACGTACGGTAAAAATGTCGGCTTCGACAGTTTGGTCGGGTCGTCCTAATGTGAACGGCGCTATTGACATACATACGCCAATATGGATCCGACACGTTTGTCGGGCCGGTAAAACTGTCGGTCCGACCTAATGTGAACCAGCTCTTAGGGTGTTTCCACCAAGAATATTCTACTAACTACGCTAAACTTGCAAACAACGAAATTATTTAGCCTTTTCTACTGATGCTAAGCCATGTAGTAATTGATGAAATGAGAAAATGCGCCGTCGCGCTGTGCAAGGAAGATGCACAGTTTGAGCCATACGATTTATCGTCAATAGGGAAGACTCGGGGAGCTTGCGCCTTCTGTAGGTATTCTGCTCTGCAAATAGCTACAGCTTACTCGAACTCGTTTCCACCAGTACTAAGTTATATAGACCATTGAATCTGAAGGGTGGATATCGCTTTGATAGCAACGTAGCATAGCACATCTTTGGTGGAAAAGCATCCTTTACTCGGTTGTCACAGGAACTTTCTGTTGCGCAGTGACTCGTGGCTTGATCCTAGCTGACATTACATTTGATTCTATCTGTAGCCTGTGGATGTACTATGCGTTTTAAATAAGAATAGGATTGACTAAGCGCCATGTTCTGACGTCATAGCGATCAAATCGAATCAGGTAAGGCGAGTAAAACAAGATATTTTTTAAAAATTAATTTGTGAATCATGAACGACATAGGAATTCTGTACATCTCTGCATCAATGTGAGAAGTGCCTGAATAGTGGCGAATAGAAGACGTAGGCGAACTATTGCCAACCAAGAAAATAAAAGAAATAAATGTAAACAGGGTTTTATAACTAATAAAGACTTAAATAACTTGAATTAGTTAATTTAGATTAAATAATAACTTTTTAAAATAAAAAAAAAACTGCTATGATACACAAATAAGTTTTCTAAAACCGTACTTTTGACAGATTGTGGTCATTGACATTCCTATTCTTACTTGAAACGCATTGTATAAATATCGAAGTGTATGGATGAAATCACACAGGTATTTTTTATACACACTCAGAAAGAAGTTGCATCATCTGTGTTAACAGTAACAAAGCCTTGTATTTATCATCAAGGTCTATTCTTCTAAAAGGAATGGGTTTTTGGAACTGGATTATGTAAAAATCACACAAATATAATTGTGAGTTGCATTGCTAGGATAATCAATAAAAGTGTCATTTATGTATCAAAAAATTTAATTAGGTACGTCAATATTTACAGTCTTCTTATTCATTTTAAACTATCTATTTAACTTACTTTACGAGTTACACAAAAATAATATCTCTCTATACACTCTAAAAAAATATTTCAGACCAATTTTGGGTCTGTTTGCACCACAGGTCACTAAAAGCATTTAAGCATCATTCTTCCCGTATCAACTTCAAAGAAATAACAAAAATAGAAAGATAATTTAAATTCCTCTATCGCTAAGCGTATTAAAATTACCCGTGGTGCCATTGAGTCTAAATTTTAAATTCTAATTTTGATAAATTGGCAACACTGTTAATTTTTGTCCATTGGCAAGTTCGGCACCGGCGCGAAAAGATGGCGTTCAGAATTTTAAAGGAATGTAGTAAGTACAATTTTCCCTTTTGCGTTTTTTCACCAGCCTTTAACAGCGACACGGGAAAATATTTAAGGGTTAATTGGGGCTCCTGTGTTTACAAGCGGGGGCCAATGAAAAAAGGCTGCATATCTTGTAGCTCCATATTGTACCACCTCCTACGCCAGTGCTTTCTCTTCAAGCCGGTAGATGTCAGGGACTGAGGAAGAGCGTTTTGAAGTAAGAACACAGGACAGTACCAAGCATGCAAGGTTTTCTCTTATTCCGCCCTGAAGTGCATTTAGTATCATGCATTTTAGTCCCAGCCCTCCCTATTATACAATCTGACTGGGCTATATATCTGAGATAGAAAAACAAATGAAACAACAGAAAACCTGTATAATTTTTGTATTGTATCATTTGCTTTTCTTTCTATTTCCAGTATGCCAAAACTGGAGATAGTAGATAGGTTATTGGGTTCGGCCGTTAGACACCTTCCTAAAGGATTGGTCAGAAGTGGCTCCAGACAGAAACTAGTGGAAGAATGGAAGGCTCATAAAAATAATAAATAAAAATGTGTGTGGGTGGATACTAACTACTAGCCGGGACATTGGACAAGGCTTTTGTTCAAAAACTTATTCTTATACCCCCAGTCCATGCAATCCATGATTTAAACCAATTAGAATTATCTCTTTATTTTCACTACATTTTATACATCCCTACAAATTATATTTTTTAATATTAGAATACAAAAAAATAATATATAAACATTTAAAAATATAAAAAATAGATGACCACCGATGACGGGACCAGTGTCCAAGCTACCGGTGGTTAGGGCTCCAGAGACAGGAACCTCCTCACGATTCGAGCCGTATCGAGTACTGCCTTCTGTATCAGACCCCTGATCCAACCGCGCGACGACAGCTTCGACAGGTGGTCGTCGAAACTTACGATTTGCCCATGCACAAACTTTCTGCTTCAGGAAGTCGATGCGCTCCGTGACACGGGACATGTATTCTTGAGGGCTGATTCCAGTTCCCGAGAATGCCCGCCTCACGAAGCGCATTACATGCGGTCGTGTATTACCCTACCTGAAGCAGTATAGTTTACCAATGAGTTTTTTCATTCGCTGTATTTGTTATTTCTTCAATATTAATTGTATACATATATTTACACAAAATTTACTGCACCAAGTTACAAAAACAATAATATTACTAAAAACCTGCGAGTATAAAATCACATTAGCTAAACGACATGCCGCAACAGCCCCACAATACAGGATGGAGTGCGTATCAACAAGGTCCTCACTGCTCTCAAAAACATTCTTAAGCAGGCAGTCCAGAGCACACACTAGCGCCCTATTTCGTTTGTGCATAGGTTGGGATAGGTGGATAGGTAGTTCGGCCGGAGCAGATCTATACTTAATAATTATGATATGTATTTATCATTGACATATATCCTTTTGAAATCATTGGTATTTATTTATTTAGTCTTTATGCAACGCATTGTACAAAGGCGGACTTAATGCCATAGGCATTCTCTACCAGTCAACCTAGGGTGGTAAAGAGACAATATGGTAGGTGCATAAAAAGACAATGTAATTTAGAAAACAAAAGTAAGTAGATATGTATTATTTTTTTATTTTTTATATGTATATTTTATTGTATTTATATATGTATTGTCCTGACTCTAATTTCTTTCTGTTCTTGAGTATTCCTTCTCAAGTTTGTTAGTCCTACTAGTTCTCACATATGGTTGCCAAACCTGGGCTCTCACCAAAGCGCAAAAAAAAAACTAGAAACTTGCCAGTCAGCAATGGAGAGAAGCATGTTGAATATACGGAAATCCGAAAAAATACGCAACCAGATTATCAGAAAACGCACAAAAATAGAAAACGAAAAAAATAAAAATAAGAACTTTAATTTTCAGGCATCGTAGGCCCATAGGGTGTTAATATTACAAAAATAACTTAAAAACTATGTTAGTATCAAGTACAATTCAAGCACATATACATAAACAAAACAAATACAATAAAAAAACATTTAATTTGTGGAAGATCTATCAAGCTGGATGTCTAACATACAACATGATTATAAATGATTTTTAATTAAAAAAAAATTACATATATGGGTTTTTACGACATTAAATGTGACTATAAGCTTACCAAAAATGGATATACGACCTACACAGTTTTTTCAAAGTACACTTTCATGGGGCGTATTAACCAAGAATAGATTTTTTCTTAGGCGTAAATGCAAGCTAACTTTGAAACTAAAGAAGATAGAAAGGTTTTGATGATTTAACCTTTTTCATTTGCAAAATGTAAGAACCTTTCTCAAAGATCATTTGTTTATAACTTCAAAAGCAAAAAAGTTACGAATTTTTATGTAAAAAAAAATTGTTTTTCTGCTCTCCTGAAAAGTCGAGTTTTGGTTTATACGACCTTTCTACCCAAAGGTATCATTATTATTATTCTATTCTATTATATTTTCAATTCATATTAAATCTTCTATACGTTTCGAACGTTTGTCTCACCGAATTCCTCAGCGTACTCCTCAGCCTCCTTTCTTCGGGCTCATCATCTAACTCATTCTCACCAAGATGAGACCGACGGTTGTTCGTTACCGCTAAATGACGGTTGTTCGTTACCGCTAAATGACGGTTGTTGGATACCTCTAAATCATGTGCGGCGTCGCGGAATTCCCGCAATACCCGCAACTGATCCAACAATCGTCGTGGCGAGACGTCTACGGTTGGTTCAAGGTCCTGGAACAGAGACAGCATCCTAGTACGGTACGCAGTGAGGTTAGTTCCCCCCTCTGTAGCCCCGTAATATGCGCGCATGACGTTCTCATTTATGGATTGAGACCATCTCATGCGCTGTACACAACCACCGGCAGCGGGGACCCGGCTCAGGGCCGGTTGGTCCCTAGGTCCTAAGCTCTTCGGTGGCCGGCCTCACCCCGGCCGACGAACAGGTTGGCGACGACGGCGGGGAAAAATGCTCGTCGCTCTCGCTCTCGGCGTTTAGTCGTATAATGCCTAATTCGCAAAATGGCACTCGATTCTTAAAAGGGCCAATTCGCGAATGGACTAGTTCTCGAAAGGACTAATTCGCGAATGGACTAGTTCTCGAAAGGACTAATTCGCGAATGGACTAGTTCTCGAAAGGACTAATTCGCAAAACGGCTGATTCTCAAAACGACTAAATATTAAAATGCCTAATTCGTAAAATGGCTAATTCTCCAGATTGCCAACTTTTACCAACTCATTTCATGAGTGAAATGACATGAAAGAACATGTAATTTCATGAAAGATCATGTGAATTTTTATGTAAAAAAATAGTTTTTCTGCTCTCCTGAAAGGTCGGGTTTTGGTTTATACGACCTTTCTACCCAAAGGTATCATTATTATTATTCTATTCTATTATATTTTCAATTCATATTAAATCTTCTATACGTTTCGAACGTTTCCCTCAGCGAATTTCTCAGCGTATTCCTCCTTTCATCGGGCTCATCATCTGACTCATTCTCACCAGGATGAGACCGACGGTTGTTCAGTACCGCTAAATGAAGGTTGTTAAATACCTCTAAATTATGTGCGGCGTCGCGCATTACCCGCATCTGATCCAACAATCGTCGTGGCGAGACGTCTACGGTTGGTTCAAGGTCCTGGAACAGAGACAGCATCCTAGTACGGTACGCAGTGAGGTTAGTTCCCCCCTCTGTAGCCCCGTAATATGCGCGCATGACGTTCTCATTCATGGATTGAGACCATCTCATGCGCTGCACACAACCGCCGGCAGCGGGGACCCGGCTCAGGGCCGGTTGGCGCCTAGGTCCCAAGCTCTTCGGTGGCCGGCCTCTCCCCGGCCGACGAACAGGTTGGCGACGACGGCGGGGAAAAATGCTCGTCGCTCTCGCTCTCGCCGTTTACTCGTATAATGCCTAATTCGCAAAATGGCACCCGATTGTCAAAAGGGCCAATTCGCGAATGGACTAGTTCTCGAAAGGACTCGGCTAATTCTCAAAAGGACTAAATAGTAAAATGCCTAATTCGTAAAATGGCTAATTCTCCAGATGGCCAACTTTTACCAACTCATTTCATGAGTGAAATGACAGGAAAAATCTAAGTTAATTTTCTAGGTTATGTTATATTTTATAATGAACGAAATGCAAACAATAACTTAGCAAAAAATGTTAAAACTGTATGTATGCATGTTCTTTCATGTCACTTCACTCATGAAATGAGTTGGTAAAAGTTGGCCATCTGGAGAATTAGCCATTTTACGAATTAGGCATTTTACTATTTAGTCCTTTTGAGAATTAGCCGTTTTGCGAATTAGTCCTTTCGAGAACTAGTCCATTCGCGAATTGGCCCTTTTGAGAATCGGGTGCCATTTTGCGAATTAGGCATTATACGAGTAAACGGCTCTCGGCGACTGCAACCGCCGCGCGGTGGCACTGATCCGGGGTCCGGCTGCGGCGAGGCGGAGCTGAACGGCGAGCCCGGGGGTGGATGGCGTGCGCGGCGGCCAGCTGCTCTAGTCAGCATCGTCAGATTGTTTTCATCCTATGTATTTTCATCTCCGTTCTATTTTCGTGACATCTGTCACCTGTCTAGTATGCATTTGTTATTTTTCATGTTATCTCTGTGGTTTTAAACTCGTAGGTTTTTAGTAGCAGGGCACATTGCTCGAAGAACAGATGGTCGACGGGGACTGAAGGTTCTAGATTGGCGGCCACGTACCGGAAGACGCAGCGTTGGAAGGCCTCCCACAAGGTGGACCGACGACCTGGCGAGGGTCGCGGGAATCCGATGGATGCGAGACGCACCGGACCGGTCGTTGTGGCGACGCTTGGGGGAGGCCTATGTCCAGCAGTGAACGTCTTTCGGCTGAGATGATGATGATGATGAGGTTTTTAGTAAATAGGTATATTATTGTTTTTGTAACTTGGTGCAGTAAATTTTGTGTAAATATAAGTATACAATTGATATTAAAGAAATAACAAATACAGCATTATATAATAAGTTCTCTTTATGATTAATATTTATTATAGTATTTATTAGTTTATAATTTTAGCATATATTTATGTTTTATTATTATAAGCAACTTATTTATTCTGGTTGTTATTTATTTATTATGGAAATCTATCACATGATGTTTTTTTTAAACCCAAAGGTTGACTGGTAGAGAATGCCTTGTTGCATTAAGTCCGCCTTATACCACCACTGTACATGAAGGTTAAAATAAATAAATACAGCGAATGAAAAACACCCTCTGACACTCTAGTGTTGCCAGCTATCTAGAATTATTAATAATGATGGCACGTAAATATGTATCAACTGTACTTATACTTAATAATTACATATTTTCTTATTGAAATAAGCAGTACCTTTGTACATATTTCTATATTTTATTGTTTCCTTATCTGTATATCTGTGTGTACATAAATTATAAAATAAATAAATAATTATGTAAATCATAACAAAATAAGCAGATACCTATTGGTCTTTAAGACTCAAATAAATATAAATACAAGGCTTTGTTAACTGTTATTCATTTAAATATACCCTAAATAAATAAATATTTAAGAAAAATTATTTTAACCCATTTCATGCGTGCACATTAGTCTAATGAAATGAAAAATATATGTGTATTGTGTAAGGCGATTAACACACGGCACCGCGCACCGCCGCAGAGAGTAGTGTTTGTAAGGTGGTTTTCGCGATACGCGGTGCCGTGTGTTAATCGCCTAAGAGGCCACACCACGAGCTCTTAACGCGATCCATTTGACGACCTAAACTGAACTGTTAAAGGAATAGTGTATACAGTATGTGTCCCACATCGACGTAAAAACTAATACCATTGATTGATTTTGAAACCGCCAGTGGTAGACATTTTCTTAGACTTTTTCCTAATTAAATAAAAACTCTGTACAGTATTCCCAAATGAATAATGCGCATGCAGATCTTCGCTAATTGTCGTATTCCCGGAAACACCCGAATCAAAACACAATTCTACTACACTTAATTCTACTAAATTATGCATGAAGAAAATGTACAGTCAGCACCAAAAGTCGATGAACAGAATCAACATAACAAAACACCTGTTCGCAATAAAATGTGTTTTATCTGTTCACAATAAAATGTTTTGTTATGTTGAATCAGTTCATCGACTTTTGATGCTGACTGTACTTAACCACTCTATATACGTAAATCGTCTTCCGACGTGGAATACGACCGTTGCAAAACAGTGACGAAGATTTCTATGCGCATTATCACTTTGGGAGACCAGGGGACCAAGTCTGCTATTACAATTTTCTCAGAATGGTCGATCATTGAGCAGTGCAAGAGGGACGGAGCTATACAACTTACATAGCTCCGTCCCTCTCGCACTGCTCAATGAGAGGGACGGAGCTATACAACTTACATAGCTCCGTCCCTCTTGCACTGCTCAATGATCGACCATTCTGACACAATTGTAATAGCAGACTAAGGCCCCTGTACTTTTAAAATTTAAACTGTATGGGGGGTTCAGAATCATGTACTGGGTCCATGGTATTTGTTTGTGCGTCATTGTCGGACACACCCTGTATAAGGTGTATAGTTCCATCCCTCTTTCTTGCTCGGTCGCCTGTCATAAACATGTCATGGTAAGCTCCCAGGCCGAAATTAGCAACATAATAAGAAATATAAGGAATTGAGACGTCATTTGTGAATGAAGTTTTTTTAAACTTTAAAGTTTTAAAATTAATTAAAAATAAGGAATTTCTTTATTATCAACTAGCTTCCGTCGGCGACTTCGCGTTTATTTTGGACTAACGCTAACTTTAACTTAGGCTTTGCACATGTGCGCGCAGCACTCGATCATTAATTTAACAAAAACGAATCGGGAAAAGATAGCCAATAGTTCTTTTCCATGTCAAAGGCCATATGCATGCCAAATTTCATTCAAATCCGTTCAGCCGTTTTTGTAATATTAATAGTGGAACAAAATACAAAGATTTCGTATTATGTTGCTAATATCATTATTTAATGCATGCAGACAATTCAATGTTTAATGCATTCGACATTAAAATACTTATTTATTTGAGCTAAATTTTTTACAAGTCTATAAATCAATGGCATTCTCAACTATTATCCCAATCGCTCATCTTGGAAGAAAGAGACAACACTATGCACTAGGTTTGAGCTAGAAAGAGAGCAAACATGTCTCTTCAGTCAAGATTGCCATAGACAACAAGATTGTTCATACCAGAGTTAATAAAAACTCTAACTCACCATACTTGTGCTAGATTTACTTGGTTTCTGTGTTGTTTCTGGTTGCATATCATCTTCATCTAGGATGCATTCTGGAAGAAGAAATCAAAGTGTTATAGTAACGAATAATATGCGATAAACTGAGGAGAGGAATTCCCTGCCGTAGTCTGTTTCCTGACAGCTACAACCGGCAGGTCTTTAAGTCAAGGGTGTGAGGGCCTCTGGGTAACATGGGAAATCCGAAAGGTGTCCACCGTGTCCCCCAGATCGAAGGCAACAAAGGAACGAGGTAGGGGTTTAGCCAATAAGAGTCTGACACACCCTCCCGCTCCGCCCAAGAGTGGAAGAAGTCATCCTGATGATTCCCCTAAAAAACCTATGTACTCGTAAATAGTATTCACAAAAAATCATACATAGGTAAGTTTGTACTCGCACGAAACCTTAACCTTAGTGCACGACTCAAATTTGACCTGTTTTACCCTTGATACTCCCGGATATTTTTAATTTTAATCTCATATATTTTCGTAGAGGTTATGATTATGAAAGACAAATAAATAATAACAAAACCGAATCAATAGCAACAGTTATCAGTCCGCTATCTGAGGTTATAACATTTTCGTCTCAAAGTCTTTCCGTGTGTACAAATATGAACCAGTAGGTAGAATCATCACAGCGTTGATTTGTCGGATTCGACTGCCATAACAATTTTGGTTATTTAGATCGTGGCTGGATAATAACAGCCGCACGGGTCGATCTTCAAGGTTAAGCAACGCTTGCCAAGGTGGGTCTGTGGATGTGTGACCACCTTTACCTACATACGGATTTTAATTCGTGTTTCGGAAAGCACGTTAAGCCGTAGGTCCCGGCTGTCATTTGTAGATTTTTCGCAGTCGTTACGGATAGTCAGAAGCCTGTAAATCTGACTCGTCTTGCCATGAAGTACCGTGATACCCCAGTTAATGGGCAGCAGCTCCTCCTAAAATACTGGTACTCCTCGTAAAATGTTGGCCGACCCCAATTTAGTTGGGAAAAGGCTAGATGATGATACTCATAATAATTTTGGTTATATGTATGTATATATTTTTTATTATTGCATTACTTACCTAGTTTTTTCTATTTGTTTGTTTACAAGTTGCACCCACTACGCCATGTTTCTGCACTACCCTAAGGTCGACTGGTAGAAAATGCCTAAGGCATTAAGTCCGCTTTTGTACAATGTTTTTGTGCATAAAGTTTCAATAAATAAATCAAAATAATAATAATAAAAAAAAATAATTGTCAAATCGCTGTATTTAGAAATATGTTAGTGTACAATAAAGAATTAAGAATTAAAATAAATATGTGCCAGTAGGTTGTGTTGTTATATTATTAATACAAGTGTTATCTTTTTTAGGACGCGTGGATATCCCGTTTGTTTTGAGTGATAAAACCAAGATTGTAGAGACTGACCTCTGAGCTTCATTCGGTGTTTCTTCTCTGAACGTAAGTGTGTTTAGAATTAGACGCTTTTCTATACTAATAATAAAGAGGTAAAATTTGTAAGTTTGTATGTAGGGGGTAATCTCTGGAACTACCGGTCCGATTTGAAAAATCTTTTCAGTGTTAGATAGCCCATTTATCGAGGAATGCTATAGGTTATATACCATCACGCTACGACCCACGGGAGCGGAGCAGTAACGAAAAATGCGAGTGAAACCGCAGGGAACAGCTAGTACACAATAAGTGCTTACTATTTTTTTATTTTTCTGCTTCATGGCAAACTGTTTTAAAAAAATAACAATTTGTTATAAGGTAAGCAGTGATGCAATCGTTGATGGTGAGGCGCACTAGCGTATTAAGAGCCTATTCACTCTAGCCTTAAAGACACGTAAATTGTAGTCGGACGGGAAAACCGCAGCAGGCAAATTGTTTTCCAACAATAAGCCACTTCTTTGTTTGATTTCTCGGTTTATATTTTCCTCAAGAGCCATACGTGCATGAAACTTTTCACACGACTCTCTTGATGTCAAGTCGTAGTGTTTAGGTACTAATATTTACTTCTTTGTGTAGGTCGGTTTATTTATACTATAAGGAAGTTCAAAGTAAATAATACTAATAATATACAACTAATAATAATATTATAGTAGTAATTGTATGTGTTTTACCATAAGGTTTCCTTATTATTATCGTAGTTTTGGTGTACAATAAAGTATATAATAAATAAATAAATAAATAAAGTGTGGGAGAAAGGGAAACTAATATTTGGAATATTTGGGAATGAAAAATAAATCCGTTATGTTCTATTAAATATTGTTTTCAAAGTCGACCAAAAACAGTGTAATAAAAAAACAGATTGGTGTTTGCAGACGTTCGTATCTTAAAGATCAGCTTAAAAAAGCATTATTGTGGTTATATATCTAAAATCATCTTTTGTTGCTAACTGTACCCATGTTGTAAGAAAACAGTATATAAAACAAAACGCACCGAATATCTAATATAAGTTTATGAAAATAGCACGAAATATATTATACAAGTTTATGGTATACAATCACTACATAGTATAAAACAAAGTCGCTTTCTCTGTTCCTATATCCCTATGTATGCTTTAATATTTAAAACTACGCAACGGATTTTGATGCAGTTTGTTTTTAAAAGATAGATTGATTCAAGAGAAAGGTTTATATGTATAATACATGCATAATATAGTAGAGTAATACTGATAAATTAGCACCCGTGCGAAGCCGGGACGGGTCGCTAGACTAATATATTTAAGTTTATGAAAATAGCACGGAATATATAAGTTTATGGTGTACAACAAAGAATATCTATGCTAATATTATAAAGAGGTAAAATTTGTAAGTTTGTAGGTTTGTAAGTTTGTATGTAGAGGGTAATCTCTGGAACTACTGGTCCGATTTGAAAAAATCTTTCAGTGTTAGATAGCCCATTTATCGAGGAATGCTATAGGCTATATACCATCACGCTACGGCCCACGGGAGCTGAGCAGTAACGAAAAATGCGTGTGAAACCGCAGGGGACAGCTAGTCTATACTAATATTATAAAGAGGTAAAATTTGTAAGTTTGTATGTTTGTAAGTTTGTACGTAGGGGGTAATCTCTGGAACTACTGGTCCGATTTGAAAAATTCTTTCAGTGTTAGATAGCCCATTTATCGAGGAATGCTATAGGCTATATACCATCACGCTACAACCCACGGGAGCGGGGCAGTAACGAAAAATGCGGGTGAAACCGCAGGGGACAGCTAGTAATAAATAATTAGACACTCCATAATACAAGCTGACGCCGGATTAATTGCTGTAATGTAATGTGTCTACCTCACATTCAGTCAGATTGTGGTGGCGATACGGTATACAAAGCGGTGTCAACATTTAGCTGTATTGTTAGTTTAGTGACTAATACTATAACAACAATACTAAAAATAAAACTAAATATACTAAAATGATGCTAATACTGGTATTCAGGTAAATCCGGCTTGACTGGAAGCCGACTCCAATATAGTTAGGAAAAGGCTAGGCAGATGATGATGATTGTTAGTTTAGTGACAATGATGTGAAACCGGGGTAGACACTGGCTTTCAATCAATCAATCATGTTTATCTTACAATTTTTGGTTCTAGCATATCCTTATATATTACGTTACAAAAGACTTATCCTCTAAATATTCCTCTCAATAAAAAGACTCCTGCTCCTCGAGACGTAAGCCTCATTGCTGAGGGTCGTGAAGATCCCGCAGGATTAGCTTCTTCCGGATGGTGTCTCGCCATCTCTGACGGTTCTTGGCGTCATGAAGTGCGACATCTAACTCGGTATCCAGTGCGGAGCAGACCTGATCTGCCCATCTCGTTCGGCGGCCATCGACCAAGTCAGTCGCAATAAGCTCTTCAAGGTTATGGCCATTTTTCCTGGCTATGTGGCCAAAAAACTCCAGTACTTTGCGTACACAGGTAGTCGACAGTCTAACCTTGATGTTCAGTTCTTTTAAAATTGAGGCGGTTGTACGGAAATGTGCGCGAGGAATCCGAAGCATTTTCCTCCAGCACCACATCTCGAAGTCATCAATACGTTTGCGGTCCGCCTTTGTCATAGTCCAAGTCTCAACCCCGTCGCTAATTATGGAAAAGACTAGACATTTCACCAGTTTAGTTTTGGTTTTGCGTGAAATATTTCGATCTCTCCATATGCCCTGTAACTGCGTCATAACATCCTTGGCCATTCCTATGCGCTTCTGGATTTCCTTTTCACAGGAGCCTGTGTTGCTGATGTTCGCGCCGAGATAGATGAAGTCATCAACTACATCCTGCGAAAGAGAGTCATCCGAGAGTTGTAGCTCTTCACTTCGGTCTATAAACATCACTTTGGTTTCGACGTGGTGAATGTTGAGGAGACCCGTTTGCATACTCTCGCGCGCAATTCTATAAAAGATTATACCCATTTCTTCTATATCGGCGGCCAGAACCGTGGCGTCATCGGCGTACAGGAGATTAGGGATCTTCGTCCCGTCCCAGTTTGTACAAGCTGTTCTGATGAGGTGCTCTCCGTAGATATTGAAGAGGATAGGCGACAGGTAGTAGTCCTCTAAAAAACCTTTTCCGAAACTGAAAGGGGCGAGCCCTTTCAGTTTCGGAAAAGTCGTTCCGTCAATTTTAACGACGCCTTCGCTGCTCTGGTAGATATTTTCTATGAGAGCAACCAGGTGTTCAGGTACTCGGAATCCCCGCAGCGCTCTCATCAATCTTGGCCAAAAATTCATATCTAAGGCCTTGCTGTATTCGATGAAACACAAGATGAGTGGTGTGTTGAACTCATAAGCCTTTTCAATAATTAGGCGTACTTTTAAGATCTGCTCACGGGTACCTATGCCTTTGAGGATACCAGCCTGTTCTTGTCGGTTCTGCCAACCCAAGAAGTGACGGATTCTGTTCTCGATTATATGCAGCAACACTTTACTAGCATGAGGAATAAGAGCCAGGGTTCTATAGTTATTACCCTTCTTGGTGGAACCTTTCGTGTGGGGTGGTAGTATAACCGACCTCATCCAATCTCTTGGCCACTCCCCTGTGTGCCAGATCGCGTTACACAATTTAAGGAGGATGTCAACTCCATCTGGCCCCATGGTTTTAAAAACCTCAGCTGTCAGTCCGTACCGCCCTGGAGCTTTCTTGTCGATAAGAGTGGCTAGTGCAGCCTTGACCTCAGATCGGACTACTGGCGGTTCAAAGTTCAAACCGGTCCATGAACCTGTTGGCTTTGCAGATGTTTGCTCGTTGCTGGAGTTTCTGTA
Organism: Mythimna separata; assembly: GCA_030763345.1. NCBI lineage: Eukaryota > Metazoa > Arthropoda > Insecta > Lepidoptera > Noctuidae > Mythimna > Mythimna separata. The sequence goes on along the minus strand of CM061184.1, from coordinate 22,761,220 downwards.
TTTTTGCCATCGCTCAGTTACTGCGTCAAGATCTTGAAGTGGGAATCCGTCTACATGTTCGATCACCCATGATTTAGGTTTGAATTTCTTAGTGAGAAGCCTGCTTTTTTTAAACAGATCCGCGCTTTGCACCTTCATAGCGTGTTCTTCAATTTCTTGACAGATCCGGGTGATAAGATTGTTTTTACCATGGCGGCAACACCTCTGGATTTTTCTGCTTAATTCCGAGTATCTGTCAGGATCTGAGGTTGGAGGCTGATGGCTTAGAGGACCATCCGTTTTTTGCGTTTTTCGATCTGCAACCAATTGCCAAGCGTCAGCAGAGAGCCACATTTGTCTAGGTCGTGCTGGTTGCGCGCGGTTCTTGCTAACTACCTCCACTAACTTCCAGATGTAATTAAATAAATACAACGACTCATCTACCTAGCCTTTTCCCAACTATATTGGGGTCGGTTTCCAGTCGAGCCGAATTTAGCTGAATACCAGTATTTTACTTACGAGGAGCGGCTGCCTACCAGATCTCCACAACCCATTAACTAGGGTAACACGGTGCTGGTTTCTGACTATCCGTAACGACTGCCAAAGATCTACAACTGATAGCCGGGACCTTCGGCTTGACGTGCTTTTCGAGGCACGAAGGAAACTTGGTATGTTAAGATGGTCACCCATGCACAGACCAACCTTGGCAAGCGTTGCTTAACCTTGAAGATGGACCCGTGCGGCTGTTATTATCTAGCCCGAGCTCCAATAAATAGAACGACTAACTAATACTAATGACCGATATTTTTAAAGCAGTAGACAGCGTTGTACCTACTAAGATTAAAGTATGAACGATTTTTCGCCACCAAAAACTTTAATACATAAAGATAACTGTACGTCCTGTTGACAGTTATCAAGTAAATATTATGACTGCACGATTTGTTTTACAAATACCTAAATGTCTAGATAAGCAGCTGTTTTCGGCATGATTATGACCTAAAATAAATTAATTCTGGGAATTTTTCAGTTTTTGTTTACAAATATTCTGTTAAATCTAGATTGTTCGATGACGAGTGCCTATCATCTTATGAATGCGTGTGTAAGAGAATGTATGTGATGTACACTAACAGCCGAAACCAATAACCTATCCGTCACATATCGGAGATAGAAAAACAAATGAAACAACAGAAAACATGATAATTTTTGTATTGTATCATTTGTTTTACAATCTCCAGTATGCCAAAACTGGAGATCGATAGGTTATTGGTTTCGGCCGTAAGAGAATGGTGATGCACTATCATATACAATTCGATCACATTAACTTGACGCATTTCTGAAATGCTCACATCCGCCTGCTTTCCCCCGCATTCCCTTAGCTCGCCCGGCAAGTGTCAGGTATGGTTAGCATCTTTGTTATCGATACGCGCGTCGATAATTTGGCTAGTTCTCTGTTGTTGTTATATTGTTTTTGGATATTATTTCATCGACGCCAAGCGTCAAATTAATGTGACCGAGTTGTATGTTAATACGCGTAGTAACCTAAGGGGGCGTTCAATAATGACGTGAAGCGTTTAGAGTCGGAGGGAGTTGAGTTGAATCTCATTCAATTTCTCGTGAGGAGAGAGAGTTTCGGCAAATAAAAAAAATTAACAATATTACTTACGCATTTTAAAAATACAAGTAGTGTAGTGTGTTGGTGGAATAAAGTAACGGGTTTTTTGATGCAGACAGATTCAAAACTTTAGCAGTGAAAAAAAAAAATAGCTTCAGAGGGTAGTATGGATGCAGCACTGTATGCAGTACCGTTAGACAAATATGGCATGATATTATAAATATTTATTTAATTCTTTATACACATAAGAGTACAGAGGCGGCCTTAATGCCTTGAGGTATTCTCTACCAGTCAACCTTTGGGTGATGCAGAGACAAATTGTGGTAGGTGCAATATTAAACGCTAAAAAAAATTGTGTTATACAAATACATACAATATAAACAAAAACAACAAAAAATATAAGTACAAAAAAGAACAAAAAAAAAATACTTACTTAAAAAAAATTACAATCATCATCTGCCTAGCCTTTTCCCAACTATATTGGGGTCGGCTTCCAGTCAAGCAGGATTTAGCTGAATACCAGTATTTTACGAGGAGCGGCTGCCTACCAGACCTCCACAACCCCTGGGGTAACACGGTACTTTATGGTAAGACAAGTCAGATTAACTGGCTTCTGACTATCCGTAAAGACTGCCAAAGATTACAAATGACAGCCGGGACCAACGGCTTTACGCGCTTTCCGAGGCACGGAGGAAACTCGGTATGTTAAGATGGTCACCCATCCACAGACCAACCTCGACAAGCGTTGCTTAACCTTGAAGATCGACCCGTGCGGCTGTTATTATCTAGCCACGAGCTCCTCACAAAAAAAAAATACAATATACATACACGAACCTAATAAACACATGGTGTAAAAAAAGAAAAACAAAACAAAAACAATAAAAAAAAGCAAAAAACAAAAATTAACTTAAAAAATAAAAATATTATTTTTTTAAGTTCCTTGTAAAATTATATTTATGGTGTATAAATTGTTGTTATGTACAATATGTACTACTTACTTTGATTAGGCAACGTCAGCCAGAACTGATTCTTCAAGGTGCACCTCAAGCCTGGAGGCAGCCCAAGCCTCTGGTCTCCTTGCACCGAGGAGGCGAGGATCTTCGCCGCGTCCACTAGGAGGGAGGCCTGCCAGGAGGCCGCGTATATCAGCCGCATTGAGGACTGGGCGGCCGTGGAGCAGATCATAGGGTACAGGGCCTGGTGACGACGAAGGTTGTAGAATGATATGCCTGCAACGAAATTTAAGTGTAAAATTAATTAAATAAAAGGGAATAAACTTTATTTTACATCAAAAGAAGTACTTAACAAATTACGCAGAAACTTAAATCTATGCGTACAAATACAATGGCGGTCTTATCTTAATGTAGGGTGCTGCATTATATTTTTAAGATCTACTATTTTACAAGGCAGCGGGGGCCACTGACTGAGCCACCGTTGCTTAGACCGTTACCACTGGGTAACGTTCCTGATTTACGAGTTACGGCAGTGGGTTCAACCCAGCTAAGCCCATTACTTTGTATAATTTATTTTATCACCACTGCTCTCAAAACGGTGAAAGAAAAAATCGCAAGGAAACACATATCCAAGATCCAAAAAATAGAAACCTTAACATCCATCAATCCGCACTGGGCCCGCGTGGTGGATTCCGCTTCTCTTCTAGACAGGAGACCTGAGTCCCAACAGTGGGAACATTATAAGGATGATTATGCTTATGCTATGCTCCTGATTTACTATAGTGACTCTTGGTATACAGGTAACTTCTTTGACAGTGTAGTAATAAGTGTCAGACATATTCTGACTAAAACCGATCGGTATCCCTACAGTTGACTTACGAGAAAGTGCCGATATCTGCTAAGCATACTGTCTTTCCATACTACATTATCATCATCTACCTAGCCTCTTTCCAACTATATTGGGGTCAGCTTCCAGTCAAGCCGGATTTAGATGAATACCAGTATTTTACGAGGAGCGGCTGCCTACCAGACCTCCACAACCCATTATCTGGAGTAACACGGTACTTCATGGCAAGACATAACCTGGAGTCAGATTTACTGGCTTCTGACTATCCGTAACGACTGCCAAAGATCTACAAATGACAGCCGGGACCTACGGCTTAACGTGCTTTCCGAGGCACGGAGGAAACTCGAAACATACTACCTAATATAATAAATTTACGATATAAATATCACGTTGTATGCGGGGTTTTTGTTAATACCCTTTTGTCATTAATGTACTACAAAAAGTAGTGGGTCTATTTTGATACAAATTTTTATCTTGGTATTGTCTTTTAAATCTTTATAGACAAGATAAGGTAATCTTAAGGTAGGTCCTCAAGTTTATTACCCTTATCAATCACACTAACATTTGAAAGTTTGTAAGTACAAATTTATTACACCTTTACGTTCAATCGGCCGAATGGATTTGGATGGAATTTTGCACACGTATAGACCATGTCCTGTTCTCAGATTTTGCTATAACTATTAGTCTTAACTATAATGGATATTGTTTTGTAGCTAGACTGTAAATATATTATTGTAACATAAAACCAATTTTCGCCTTGAAAATCGACAAAAAGACAAACAATCTAACACTGTTTATTACGGATAACTCTACGTAACCCCAAGTCCAATGTAGCATTTAGGCCGTATGTACACGTCAAGAAAAATCGCCGGGCGTATGCAAGAATTCGTGGCGTTTTTACACACGAACTGTATACACTGCTTTGGCGCTGACCAAGAAAAGATCTTGTCTGCGCTAGATACGACCAACCACCACTATGTTGTTTCTGCACCACCCTAAAGTCGACTGGTAGAAAATGTCTTCTTTTTTTTAAATTGTTATAAACTAGTTCTTGACTGCGATCCCACCTGATGATAAGCAGTAATGCAAGGCATTAAGTCCACCTTTGTACGTTTAGTTGTGCATAAAGATTTTAAAATAAATAAATAAATACGACACGTGAAATATCTATGATGCGATAGGGGGCGGAGCAGGTGAGAGGGTGCCACGATACATTTTCGTGCCTAGATCCAACAAAATTCTTATCGTGTACATTTATTTATTTTTTTGGTTTTAAATAGAACTGTAATTGGCTTTAATTACACTATTTAAACTTAACCTAATTTATTTAAGTCAGTCATGCATCCTTTTCACAAAAATCAAACATTCAACCATTATCGTCTTCCATTCATCCGCAAACATATCAATACCTGCGTTTGAGTTATTAATCCTATCTGCCGCAGACACGGTATATTTCTTAGCGTGTACAAGCGGCCTTAGTATGTCGGCTATCTACCCTACTGCATGGCACATGACCTCTACTCGCGTCCCCCGGCTAGCTCGCGGATAACATACATGTCATACAACCTCAACATAGCTGATAACAGAGATAACGACTTATTAGTTAATTAGTCGCTATGTATTCTGATTCTGACACTGGCTTCGTCAACTGTCTAACAATAAAAATAACATCTGATTTAGTCATATTTTTTCTTTTCCCGGTATAGGTACAAGTTTGTAGCCGACTGGAGTCAGCAGGAAATCGCTTATGACTGTACTGTTGGGCCATCTGTTTATTCTGATTTTCTTCCTCGACATCGGAATTACACATTTTGAGGCCTCCCCCAAGCGTCGCCACAACGACCGGTCCTGTGCGTCTCGCATCCATCGGATTCCCGCAAACCCTCGCCAGGTCGTTGCTCCACCTTGTGGGAGGCCTTCCAACGCTACGTCTTCCGGTACGTACGTACGTACGGTGGGAACATTATAAGGCTGATTATTGTATGCTATGCAACGTGTCGTCGCTCTAATTTCGATGGCGCTACTGATCTGCGGTCAAGCGACATATCGCCTGCGTTCGAGCGACGTGTAGTCGAGAGACCGACGTGTTGCTTGCTGCGGAAGGCATAGAAATACATAAAATCCTATGGTGTCGCGACATGTCGTCTGAAGTCGGCTATGAACTTAAAGGTTGAGCTACATCTGGCTGTCAGCACCGAATCGCACTATACTATAATATGCTTCTTTCATTTAACTTGAACTGTCATTTACTAGAGCGAAAAAGAGAGCGGAAGTTCGATCGCACGAGGCGGATTAGACGAGGCGGTCGACAACACTAATAATACTCCCGCCGACCGAATCTCGGTCACAGTGACCAATAACAACTGAGATTAACCAAGAAGAGATATTATAGTACAGTCAGTGCTTCTTATTGTCTGACCCATATTTCTCTCTTTATATTTCTAAGATGGGTCAGGTAACATAGGGCGCAGACCGTACATAAGTGTGTGCGCAAATAGGTTCCTTTACCGGGGAAACAGCACGTGCAAGACCAACAGCTTTATCTGCTTTCCAAGGCACGAGAGTGTCACACCGGTAACTTCCAAACTTGGGGCTGCTATAGAGTAATTCCTAATGGAAAATTCGACAGCACTTTTTGCCCAACCCGGGAACCAATCATTCAAAATATGTTTATTTCATATGGGTCTACATTTATAAAACGTAAGACGCTAGCGCACGGTTCCGATTGATTGTTTCCTATGGAGAAGAATCCGCAAGAAACTCCATGCAATCGAAATTATCCTCAGCATTCGCGACCACGAGACCAACAAGACAGTTAATGTGTCATTGTCTACGTCAGTAACAACGTTACGTATTATAACGTTATCCGCGTCAAGTGGGACTAGATAAAGAATCAACAATCACGGTGAATGTCATACATAATGTAAGTATCTACCTACATCATCTCATCTGCCTAGCCTTTTCCCAACTATATTGGGGTCGGCTTCCAGTCAAGCCGGATTTAGCTGAATACCAGTATTTTACGAGGAGCGGCTGCCTACCAGACCTCCACAACCCATTAACTGGGGGTAACACGGTACTTCATGGCAAGACTGGAGTCAGATTTACTGGCTTCTGACTATCCGTAACGACTGCCAAAGAGCTCCAAATGACAGCCGGACCAACGGCTTAACGTGCTTTCCGAGGCACGGAGGAAACTCGTTATGTTAAGATGGTCACCCATCCACAGACCAACCTAGGCAAGCGTTGCTTAACCTTGAAGATCGACCTGTGCGGCTTTTTATTATCTAGCCACGAGCTATCTACCTACATATCACCAAATAAATTTTTATTTTAGTAAGATCCAGGAGTATGGGTGGAATGGTAATTCTTCATGAATATTCCTGTCCAGTATTCACTGATTTTTAAGCATTATCGGCCAAGTCAAGTCAATTTTTTTTTATTTCATATAGGCCTACATGGGCACTTATAAAACGTTAGAAGCTAGTGCATGGTTCCAATTGGTCGTTTCCTATGGAGAAGAACCGGCAAGCAACTCCATGGTTACTCTTTTCAAAAAAACTATTGGGTTTACAATACTTCCATATTACAACACAGACACAATTGCCATGCCTTGCAATGTTCCCACTGTGGGCATTCAGGCCTAATCTCTAGGGGAGGGAAAAGGCAGTATCCTCGACGACGCGGGCCCAGTGCGGATTGGTGGATATCACATGTCTTCGAATTTTTGATTCTAGGACATGTCGGTTTTCCCACGATGCTTTCCTTCATCGTTTTGAGAGCAGTGGTGATGAAATAAATTACTCAAAATAATGCGCTGTTAGGTTTGAACCCGCGACCTACAACTTGCAAGTCGGGGTAGTTACCACTAGGCTAACACTGCTCTACGTGTCAACTGTATGTTTATAAAAAGATACATAGTATATTATATCTTTATCATAATTAATTACATATATTGTTAGAAGTTTGACACCAAAACTTGACCTACAAGAACATGGAACGATTAGTATCGTAGTATCAGTAGGTATCGACTTCTGATAACTGGAATCATAACAAACAATAACACTACACTATGTAGGATTGTGGAAATGTTTTTATAGGAAATAATCATATTATTATTCTTTAGTGTGACTGCCTGATTGTAGGTAACTGAACTTAGGCATCTAATCAACACTAAAACTGACGGGCCTTGGTACAGGCCATGGTCCGGAGCGAGGTGGAATGGCAGGCGAACGCCTGGCTCTGCAAAGCAGTAATGCTAGTGAAGGAGGCGGCTGCATGCGTGAGAGAACAGACGTCCTAGCGCCCTAACCCCAGAACCGCCGGAACCCCGACCCAGGATAACAGTAAGGGCTCAGCAAGGCCGAAGCCTACAGTTGGGGTCATAGATCTACTTCCGAAAGGGAAACCTGTGAGGCTGTGGCCCTGGAACGCAAATAGGCAGAGAAGGAACATAGGTGTCTTTTTATTCAGTAAAAGTCGGATACATCGTCCTGCTTTACTCGCACGCCGCTAGAGCGGGAGAAGTCGATGGACAACTATACACCTTAACAAAAAATCATCACTAAAATATTGAGGTCTAAATTGTAGCATTTACATATCAATTTATTATTCTGGCCATAAATTGTACTTTCCAAGCTCTGACCATATTAGCCTTTGAATTCTTTTCTGATACAGGAATTACCGAAAACAAGTCTCCCCCAAGTATCGCCATAACGAGTAGTCCAGTGCGTCTCGCATCAATCAGATTCCCGCGATCCTCACCAGGTAATCGGTACCCCTAGTTCAAACGCTACGTCTTCTGGCTTATAGTTGTCATCTAGAAATAAGGCTTCTGGATGGCAACCACGTACCTGAATTAAACAGTTTACAACATAATTGGAAACAAACTATCAGTTAGCAACTCACCTTGTGATTTCCTATTAAGATAAAACTCGAGCGTGCCCTGCCATAGGTCCACCTTGACGCCTATGATGCTGCCCTTACAGAAGCCGGTGTTATCTCGACAGACGGAGGTGTCGTGGCGCAGGGCGCCGGTGTACGACAGCCCGTAGGACTCCGCGTCGCGCCCCAGGAACGAGGTGAAGGTGAACAGAGAATCTGACATGTTCACTTTGTTGGTGCCCAGGCCTACCATCTGGAAATAGAGGGATGGTAGGGTTAGAAGATTGGGAATCACTACATAGTATAAAACAAAGTCGCTTTCTCTGTCCCTATATATGCTTAAATCTTTAAAACTGCGCAGCGGATTTACATGCGGATTTTTTTAATACATAGAGTGATTCAAGAGGAAGGTTTATATGTATAATACATGCATCATATAGTAGAGAAACACTAAGCCGGGAAGGGTCGCTAGTTTGTTATAACAATGGTGTATGGTTTTAAATTTTTAATTATGAATAGTAACTAGATATCTGTATGTGATTTTTTTTTTGTTGTATGCTTGGTTAATACTGTCCTACTGTGCCAAAACAAATTCTATTAAGATTGGTTTACTAGCTTAGACCGACGACGCGCGACGGCGCGGCGTGAAAACCATAAGGTTAAAATTGTGTTTTTTCCTTGATCAATAAAGATACAGGTTTTTTTTGTTGCTGTGATGTGAAGTGTTTTTCTGCACCAACTTAACGACCGGAAGAAAATGCCTAAGGCATTATGTCCGCCTTTGTACAGTGTTATCTATCAGTGCATAAAGTTTCAATAAATAAATCAGACTATGTTCAACAAAATACTGTACAATCCGGTCACATTAACTTGACGCATCTCTGAAATGCGAGCATCCCCCCGCATTCCCTTAGCTCGCCCGGCAAGTGTCAGGTATGGTCAGCATCTTTGTTATCGATACGCGCGTCGATAATTTGGCTAGTTTTCTGTTGTTGTTATATTGTTCTTGGAAATTATTTAATCGACGTTAAGCGTCAAGTTAATGTGATCGAGTTGTATAGTTAACAAAAATGTCGCACGCATAATTAAGTATTTTACATACATAATAAAATACCTAATTAAGCACAATATACTTGGTTATTTACATCGGAAACGATAGAAAAGGTCAAGTGTGTGCTATTTTAAATGATTCCTAGACAAACAGTTCTCGTTCAGCACATTACGTGGACTTGTTTACCAACATTGACATTGTGGCGCCTTGCCAACGAGGAAAGTGCTGCTACAACAATATACATGAAACTAGACAGCTTATTAATGGGCATTTTGTCTTGCTAAAACTTTTCTGGTAGTTTCTTTTTAGTTTTTCGTGCTAATGAGACTTTGTTTTGAAAAAACTTTTCTAGATTTCAGTTTGAAAAATTACTGATAGCTATTTTGTTAAGTGTGTATTTTGCTTAAGTCATATTTAGGGTTCCCATTACTAAGATTCCGCTATCCGTCCGTCTGTCTGTCAGTCCGTCTGTCACCAGGCTGTGTCTCATAAACAGATATAGTTAGACAGTTGATATTTTTACAGATGTTATATTTCTGTTGCAACTAAAACAACAAATACTAAAAACAGAATAAAATAAATATTTAAGGGGTTCCAATATAAGAAAACTTCATTTTTTGCCGTTCTTTGCTACAAAGTACAGACGATACGGAACCCTTCGTGCGTGAGTCCGATTCGCACTTAGCCAGTTATTTTTACATTATATTCAGTGTACCTTCTGGTAAAATATCGATTTGGAGATAATTATGTTGCATACTATTATAGAAGCTATCTCAACGATGCGATGCATTAGATTATTATCACAAGTTCACAACTGGTCTATCAAAGGTTCTCTAACACAGCATTTAAATTGTCAACATGTTTGTATTAGATCACTATTGTTCTAGCATCTATGTATTATGTTCGGTCAGTTCGATGTTTGTTTATGTAATCAATTCTGTTGCTAGTTGACTACCAGATTTATTTTAGAGTCATCAAAAATACATCACTCATCATCATCTATCTACCTAGCCTTAACCCAGCTATATTGGGGTCGGCTTCCAGTCAAGCCGGATTTAGCTGAATACCAGTATTTTACGAGGAGCGGCTGCCTACCAGGCCTCCACAACCCATTAACTGGGGTAACACGGTACTTCATGGCAAGACGGGAGTCAGATTTACTGGCTTCTGACTATCCGTAACAACTGCCAAAGATCTACAAATGACAGCTGGGACCTACGGCTTAACGTGCTTTCCGAAGCAAGGAGGAAACTCGTTATGTTAAGATGGTCACTATTTGAGGATAATATTAGTATTTTTTGAATTCTAAATTTTTATTTTACATAAGCCTACATGGGCTGGTATTCAGCTAAATCCGGTTTGATTGGAAGCCGACCCCAATATAGTTGGGCACTTATAAAACGTCGGAAGCTAGTGCACAGTTCCAATTAGTCACCCATGAATTTTCTTGCCGGTTCTTTCCCATAAGAAACTATAAGAAAGAAAATTCATGGTTACTCTTTTTAGAACATTCACTCTCGATAACTCAGGAGTCGGGTCAAATAATAATCGAAAATCTAAACATACTTAAACATTATCATTATTTTACATAATCTATTTTATATGACAAGATCTTTTTAACACATTTATAAATAGCTGAAGGCTAAATAAAGATTATTTTGTAGAACATGTGTCAAAGATTACTACCAGACAGACAGTTAGCCAAACAGAAGATAAGATTATACATATTGTATAATATGAAAGAATGAACATGTTATTAAAAGAGTTCTGAATTTACATGTGGATGGATGGAGAGGAAGAGGGAGGCCAAAGAAAAGATGGATGGATTGTGTGAGGACTGAGGACCGATATAAAAGAAAAGGGGGTTAGTGATAATGTGACGGACGACAGGACAGAATGGAAGAAGACAAAGTGTTGCGCCGATCCCAAGTAATATGGGATAAGGGCAGGAAGAAGAAGAAGTATAATATGAAAGAATTACACACGTATCCTGAGACTAGAGGATTCTCGTTTCTTATAAGTTTATATTGTAATGTGCAGTGGGATAAATAAGGGAGCTAGAAGTGATATGAATGAAAAGGGAGTTAGTGATAGCATGATGAGTGTCAGGACAGAATGGAAGAAAAAAAGCGTGTTGCGCCCATCCCAAATAAAACGGGAACAAAGGCAAGGGCAGAAAGATGTGCAGTGGGACAAAATAGAGTAATACCCCGCTTTACGCGACCCCGTTATGCGCGGTTTCACTATAACGCGAATTTCAAATTTCGCGCTCAAATGCCTCGCATTACGCGAAAGAGTGCGTATAAACATAATGTAGTCATCAACTTCTCTATAGTCGCGGGATCCCCGCTTCCTCTGAATATTCTCTTTGAAGAATTGGGAATCCCCTATGAACGTATTTTACAAGAACGTAAAAAAACGCTACCCAAAAGACAATAGATGTAATTTTCCGTAAAAAATAAAAGTATGTACGTCATAAAGTATTCTTACAATTAAAGTGATTAATTAAAATGATTTGTATTTTTTTATATGAAATTTTGACATAAACCTCGATATACGCGAATTTCAGTTAACGTGATTTTTTTCGGAACGTATCCCTCGCTTTTAAAGCGGGGTATTACTGTAGAGAAGAAAATGCGATTGTAAAAGTTGACACTGTTTCTATCAGTAATTTATGTAATAAATAATAGTCAAATAAACTAGCGACCCACTCTAGCTTTGCATGTATATTCCAAATATTTAAAATTCTCGGTTTTCCTACTACTATAATATTTATGAATGTATTATCAGCGACTGGTAAGTCGGTCTAGTGGTTAGTGGCACTGACTATGCCGGAAGTCGTGGGTTTTCCCACCCAAGGCAAATGTTCGTATGATGAGCACGATTATTTGTTCTGTCTGGGTGTAATTTATGTATGTATTTATAAATACGAGTATATGCTGTTGCTTATCAGTTGTTAGTACTCATAGTACAAGCTCTGCTTAGTTTGGGATTAGATTACATTACTCATATGAAAATTGTGGAATTATTATAAGTCCTACATGCTATTGTCTACATTTGCTATAATCTCTCTTTTCACAGCTCTGCTGGACGGAATTTCTCTTGAAATAAGCAGTAGTTATGTACAAATTATTATAATGTTTCCTTCTCTGTGTTTTTGTGTGTACATTAATTATAAAATAAATAAGTTAAATTTTTAAAGTACCTATTCCCGTTTCGGCACCAAAATTGGATTGGGATTTTGTATTAGTTGCTACCATCCAAAATACCTATTGGTGCCGAATCGGGAATAGGTTGGGTGCCGAAACTTTTGGTCCGAAAATATAGGTGCCGAAACAGGAAATCTTCAAATTTTTGCACTGACTAGCTCTTTTTGATGTAGATGAGGAAAAAAGGTGGATTTTTCCTCATCTATTTTCGGAAACAGCCATGGGGAAATTCATAGTACTATGGTCTATCGGTTTAGGTAGTTAACTAAAGGTAAACAATCTTGGTATGTCTCTTTATATTAAAGAGGTCGTATATAATATACACAAAGATTATTTAAATTTAGTTTATTAGCTAACATCGATTTAGGTAAATACCTAGTCGCAAAGATTTTTATATACATTTTATAGACAACTTTTAGATAAAAAGACATGCCAAGATTGTTTACATTTAGTTAACTACCTAAACGGACGGAGTATAATATCAATATACTTACAATATCAGTGCCATAAGGTTCCGTCAGCATCTTGACTTCCCAATAGTAGTGGTAATCTTTGACCAGCGCAGTATCACCCTTGACTGCAGCGGTACCGGAACTGTAGTACGGGTGGAAGGTGACCTGCTTCTGGTCCTGACACATCACCACCCAGCTCGTGCCTGCGTTGTCTGGCATTTCCCATCGCCATTCGCTTACTGGAAGAAAGGACAGGGTATTTTTGATGGATATTTTTACTAGAGGCTGTCTGATAATAAAAAAATATCTCAAGAGAATATACCCTCCGGACTAGGACATTAGATACCTTTTATGCTTAGCATTTTGGAGGTATATGAAATAGAAAGTATAGTCCCACATAAAAGAGAAGATCCTCCGGCCAGACTGATGGTATGTCTGGTGGGCAACTCCCTAATAGATGATTTCAGACTGTTGTATCTTCAAATCGCACAGAGAACATTAATTACACAGTGCAGGGTTTGAAGTTATATCCTGCACTATGCAATTAAATTATAGTCATAGATGTTGCTAAAGCATAATGTTTCCATAGAATAATCTCTAATTTTGACATGAGCAAAACCTCTTACAGAATCTAGTGTTCTATGTATATTTTATCAATGTTGTAATATATGCAGGATTGCATGATCACTTTGCATATTGGTTTTAGTTTGAAGGTTAAGACAACCGTAACTGGTTTCAAATGTGTTCCTAACCAATTCTAATATTTATTGCGCAATCTAGCTAGACTCTAGACTCCTTAAGTGACCTGGGACCAGTTTGATTTATTTGTTGTATCAGAGGACTCAAAGAGTCCTGATGAAAAAAGATGAAATAAGTAAATACTTATATGATTCATTTAATTCATGAATCCCCAACCGGTCCTATGAGACCGCGCTGTTATTGTTTTACTATTGTGTCTCGTTTTGCGGGTATGTGATAGATTAAATAAGTTTAAAGGACTTATATACTTATAGCATAATTTTAAAGTCACATTGTTAAGGATGTTAATTTAGTTTTAATTTAAATAATTTAGATTTATGCAGTAATTACATATGTTCAGTGACTAACTTAGTTTTAAATAAACGTCAACTAACAATGAATGTATGTCATATCTTTGTTTAAGTGTAGTCAATTGTTGGTGAGTCAAATAAATAAAATATTTTTTAGATCAAAAGTTTGAAATTTGACCTTGAGTGGCAAATATTTTAATTTTTGCAGACCCCAGTGGTTTCTGTGTGACGGATTGAATACCAATGGACTAGACTATCAGTAACGACAGAACATTTACATGTTGCTACTCGCTGCAATTACAAACAAAAGTTGCATCATACACTGTACAATCAATTAACAAGTTGATCTTTAGCTTTGATAGCCTTTACTACTTTTTACCTATTCACATGGCAACGTAACTAGTTTTTTTTCTGACGTTTTTTTAACAATGTGAATGTCAAAATATATTTTTTAATTACTCAGATACCCGCGAAACGAGACACAATAGTAAAACAATAACAGCGCGGTCTCATAGGACCGGTTGGGGATTCAAACGTTAAGGAGTCAAATTCATTTCTGTTGTTACATTGTCAGCCTGTGAGAAATATTGTAGCAGGCTCTTCTGTTAATCCGTCCCTATCAAATGGAGAATGATATGTCATAAAATTTGTTCTCTTAACATACATATGGGCAAAGGACACAACGGACAGTTAAGATTTCACATGTTATTTTTGCTGGACACACATTTATTACTTAAATGTGTGTCCAGCATCATGAGGACGCACATCTTAATGGGGACAAAATTCATCTAGTTAACTAACAGTGTGCATTATGCTTTCATTAAATGTTACATAACATGTCATTTATATGAGATATCTCAAATTCAGACATCAGCAATATTAACCTATCACATACCCGCAAAACGAGACACAAGAGTAAAACAATAACAGCACGGTCTCATAGGACTGGTCAGGGATTCATGAACTAATGTGTCCATCTCACACACTCGCTTTTTGAATAAATAGTGAATGCCCATTTATTCAAACGATCGCGAACGGTTTCAGAGAGGATTTGATGCATTGATGCTTTCATTAGAGGCTATGTACGGCTACAGAGGTCCTACGATATATTGTATGTTGCATCTGACACGAAATCATTTATGACTTATCTCATAGTTAGCAATTTGACACAGTGAATTTGTGTCAATTTGATTTTCACAGTTACACATAAAATTAATCTAAAATTTGTACTAAACCTGCTTTGATTATGTGCCTAGACAAAGGACAAAGGTATTTACTAATTTTGTCAAGTTATACTTTTGTTTTTGTGAACGAACCATCTAGATTAAAAAATATATTGACTAATTGGCTTCCATTTTAATATTTATACTTTTAGATTGTGCAAATGGGTCAACTTAATTATTGATACTATTTTAATCAGTGCTGTTTACAATATTCCGTTTTCATTGTTTTGAAAGTCTATGTTAATGAACTCTTGATTTAGTTAACTGGAGCAGGTGAATTTGAATTCTTCCTTCTTAGGAGACATCATAAATTAGTTACTGTAGCTTTAACTAAGGTATTCAATCTTCAAGATATAATTGACGACAAACTGAGAGGCAAACTGACGTGACTGTGGCAAAAATAACGAAATTTTTGTTGTTTTACTTACTGTCCGAGTGTTCTCCACATGCACAGCCATCCGTGCTTATCCATGGCGTAGGTCTGCTCTCGTTCCAACACTGGCAAAAGGGCTTCGCAGACCTCTGACGATCCTCATTATTCCTAATTCTTGATGTTAACATCTTGGTCCTCATAAAATCACAATGCTGACTGACACGAACTGATCAATAAAAACTTTGAATTCACTCTTAGAATATCACAATCACAACTTTATATGTCAATTTTGTAACTGCAAAATCACACTCCGAATTCAAGAAATAAAACGACAATACAATTTATTGAAACACTATTTGCGCTGTCGTTGATCTGTTGATTTGATATTTTTGACAAATTACGCTGGTTTTTGTGGAAGAGGGGTGTATTTATACTCTTTGATCGTTCAGAAATACACGGTTGTCAAAGTTGAAGAGATATTTTATCACTTTGTTTATTTTATAAGTAATAAGATTTCTTAGATTATTACTTATCAACGACAAAATTATACACAACAAAAGTCAATAATTGTAGTTTTCGAAGGATTCGTTTATTTTTTTTACATTAACTAAAAACTTTTTATATTAAATATATTTCGTTTCTGAACGACAGTTAGTGTGTAGAAGTTTCCGGAAATTACTAGACTTTTGAGAGGTAAATTTAAATATTATTCATTACACTATTTCTATTTAGTAAGACAAAAATGTTTGTATTACTAAAAATATATTTTAAAATAGTAATTAAGTCCTAAAAATATTGGATATGTTCGAGAAATATTTTTAATTTGTGTACAAATCTAACACATCACTCGAATCTAGCATAATTTTAAAGCTTTACCACATTTTCCGTATATGTAAAACTTTGAAATATTTTTAGAAAATGTTAATGATCAGAGTTTTGTAAGATATTTTGTAAAATATTAATTAATAAAGTAATTGAGCAAATTAATACCTATTGATTGCAAAATCATGGTGCAGTTGGTAGTTCTGATTGTTTTGCTTAGCGCGCGCACCCCGCCCACAAATGGCTGTCAAGTGCAAAAGTGAATTGATGATTTATTTTATTATATTTTAAAAGTATAACACCGTAGATTTATATTCTAGTGTATTAGATATGTATTTAGATAGTGTATATATTTTTAAATAAGTGAAAAGGTTTTATATTGCCGTGTTCGTGTGAATATACAGTGAATATAGTCATGAATGGATATATTGTTAGATAAATATTTGATAATTAATTCCCAGCTGGTCTTAGGCCGTGATCTCATTTTAGAGCGTGAATAATATAAATAAAAAGGTAAAGTATTTTTCTATGATTTCACTTTTTCATTTATTTCTTTTAATAATCTGTAAATATGATTTCATTTTGCGCAAATATTTTTGAAGTGTGATCGTCGAGATAGGATGGTAATTTTATTTTATTTACAGTTTAGCTATTAAATTTTGTGTTAATTAAGTATGGCAGTGTTATTAACAAAGGAGACTTTGGAATTCTCGACCTCATCATTGCGGGTTCAGGAGATCACTAAACTAGGTGTGACACAGTGACAGATAAAAAAATAGGTCACTTAGGTCAGGCCTTGCCACCCATTGTCTGAGAGAGCAATTACCATAATAGAGCTGTAGCTCACAGCTGATTATTACTAAGATCATTATCTACTATTATTAAATGAAACAATGTTAACATCTTGAGAGAAAACATTGCAATTATTTGTGATGGTATAGACGAACTTCGTGATTCCTTCATACACAAGCAAGTTAAGTTTATTATTAGTGCTTTGCTTAATAATTATGTGTGTTATGCATAATATGTGCTATTTTCATCATTTATTATAGGCCCTAAAACTGTCCCCTATGGCACCCCATAGAGAAAAATCAAGATTGTAGGGTATTTTGTTTTGCCTACATTTAAGCATTTATTATCTGTAGCTTTAATTGCAAATAATATAAACATAACAACATGACTGCATTCCCAAGAACGTTAAGCAGAATTGTTCCGATGCAAGGTTAAAAAGTTATCATTTTTTTTAATAAAAATAATTATCAATTTTATTTTCTAGATTAAGTACAAATACTACTATGATCTTCCACAACAAGAATGTTTTGAACACATCTGTTTTGTGTTAACAAAATACACTAACAGCGTTTATTGCATGTATGAGTCATGCATTCCGGGAGAGGAATTCAAATTATTGAGAACTAAACTAAATTACTAGCTGTATGAACTAGATGACATTAGTATCAGGGGCGTAGCTACCTACTTATCAAGTATACGGGGCCCCCTAGCATTGGGGGCCCCGGTTGTAAGCATAAGATGACTACTCAAACACTCAAATTGTTACTAATGAGAGGCTATCAGGCTATTGGCCTGTCGAATTGCCGAATTGTCAGGTGCTATTTGAATTTAATTCGTAATAAAAGCGATATAAAAGAGATATTGTTTTATTACGAAATACCTAAACTCAACTAGCACTGCACTGGGCTTTACCGCAATCAGATAAAATAGGAGCCCCCATTTTTATTGTTCCAGGGTTAGGGACTCGCTATGCCACTGATTAGTATAAGTATATGTTGCTTAAGTCCTAAGTTCTGATCCCACGTAAGTCATGTTTTTCACAGGGGCGTAGCTATCGCCATATATCAGACACGGGACCCTGTCATAGGGGCCCCGCTCGACTAGTGCAAATATTCGTAACATATTATCCACAAACTTAAATTTTCCTATTAATAAGCTAATTTCAGATAAAAAAAAAATCATTTCCTCTGAGAAGCTAATCAATAACAATTATAGGATGTTCCAATTTTATAGCTCACTACTTGTTATAGCATTCCCTACATAACATCACAATAAAAACTTAACCTAAAGTTAACAAACTTGTCATAACAAAAGAATTATGATACCAATGATAGACAATTCAAATACAATACAATTCTATACTCTGTTCAATAAACCCGGAGACTAAATTGACATAAGTAATGTCAAAATTTCTATAGGAATGACGCCAGTTCTTTGGTGTTGAAATGTCATTTTAGTCTCCGGAATTATTGAACAGGCTGTAATAACTGATTTGAGGCCCTGTGTGCATGCGGCTGATGTGACCCGCCTAATCCCATTTTATGGCGGCAATCTTTTTTCCTACATCTTTTTTTTTAAGGTGGGCTATCATTAGAATGACTTCTCCCGCTCTTGGATGGAGTAGAAGTCGTGTCAGACTTTTACTGACTAAAACCCACTCCGTTCCTTCTTGGGTCCCGGGTTTTACATTCAGAAGCCAATCCATGGCCCCAGAGGCTTCGACCCAGCTAGGGTTTTGCCGACATCTCTTTGAGGCGCACGTAGAACAGTACGCGCCGTTGACGACTTGGACTTTTTCCTACGTCTATGATCTCAGTCTGTAAGCGAAGCGTGGTGGTCCCCATTCTTTTGACTCTCATTATACACATATTTTTGTATTCAAAACTACAAAATAAAACTTCTACAGTGTTAATTACTTATTGATTACTTGGAACTTGAATTCTAAAAATATCAAATCATCATCTACCTAGCCTTTTCCCAACTATACATATTGGGGTCGGCTTATCAAATCGTTAAAATATAATAAAAATTAAGAGACGCGATAAACTAGAGTGGAATTTTGAATAACAGAGGGTATTTAATTAACGAACAATCAGTCTTCAGATTACACATACTGAGGCAAGAAGGTATCCAAAATATAAGTTTCTAAGTAAAGTAACTGCAATTTGACCAGGACAAATGTTTGTGTGATGGGTACGATCATTTGTTCTGTGTCACTGTGTCTGGGTGTGATTTATCTATAATATGTATGTATTTAGAAATATATAAGTATGTTTATCAGTTGTCTAGTACCCATAACACAAGCTCTGCTTAGCTTGGGACTAGATGGCGTTGTGTGAAAAGTTGTGGAACATATTAGATTAGAATTTTACAATTTTTAGCAATTAAATAGTTATATTTGTTCAAACATGATAAACTATAGTGGCATTTTGAATTAGAGAGAATGTTTTTTATTCAGCTGCAGCATTGTCGTGCATACCATAATTTTATCTTACAATGACATCGTTAAAATCCATTAACAATTCATTAACAAGTGGTCCATCGATGATATTTTAAGCCATTAGTCGTGTGAAATTAAATCATTTTATTTCATCAATCATCGTATACTCATGTATACGATGATTTGCCACAGGGTTATACGGGCTAATGCTCGTGCTATGGGAACTTCCCATGGCACGAGCATTATCCCGTATGTATAAGTGCCCTTAGCCCATGCAGCATGGCTTCCCAATGGGCACTTATAATAAGACACATGTAAGCTATTGGAAGGTTCCAATTGGTCGTTTCCTATGGAGAAGAACGAGCAAGGAACTCGTACTCTTAAAAAAATATTAGTAGCCATGAGGACAGTATCGTTTCGATTAATGTCAAATGAAGCGGGTAAAAATGAAATCGTCACGGCAAAAATTAGCACTTTAGATATCGAAATTTAGCTGGTCCAATCTTAACTTTATTACCAACGCAGCTACCTTTAACCATAACATATTCATATAAACATCCAGTACATTTTTGTTGTAGCCTTCCACACAATGGTCCAATGCGCGTCACAGTGAAAGCGTCGCACGGCCACTGATCTTCCCGCAGCAGCTAGCACAGAGGCGCCCCAATGCATTTTTGGATAGATAAACGCAGCCAGTGTGCCTACACCGGCCGTCATCGTGTTCCATCTTCACTTTCTGCTGGTATGTGGAATACATAGAGAATAAATGTGTGAAAATACTCTTAAACTTTGAGGGTAGAGAATATTTGGACCTTGGTTCTTTTTGGGTAGGCTATGGATTGTGGTGGGCCCCGTTTGGTCGTAGATACATAAACAAGCCAAGATACGTATGCCATACGAAATTTTACTGAATCCAAATTACCAATTAAGACACTGAAGGCAAATGCCTGTAGACCCAACGCTAGATAAGATTTATAAAGGTTTAGGGGCCCTCTTGGCAAAATTTGCTACAGGCCCAAAACTCGCCTGATCCACCACTGACTCCGTACTTAGAAACTGAATCTATTGTCATCTGTGTGATGTCAGTTTTCTTCAACTTAGTGAGGAGCAGGATAAGCTTAAGCGATAATATTTATGTATCTATTCTCTCAACTGTTGTGACTTCAATTAGCATTTTTCTTGGATGATGTCGAAGCTAGGCTAGTGATAGTTGACAGAGCGCATGTGTGCAGGGCGAGCGCGGGGCCGCGTGTGCGCCAGCGGGGGCGGGGGGCGCAAGGGCATGGCGGCGCCCGTGCACCGCTTCGCCGCCGTCGACTGCCCGCCGCGTCGCCCGCACCGCAGCCATCGACATGCTGGGTATGTCTCCTTGAAGATATCATGCTATTGTATCTGTTCATTCAGTATTTTCGTCTGTAGTGAACGTGCTAAAGTCGAGCAAGCACAGTCCTTGCGTTGATTCTTTGGCTCCTAACGCCAGCTTTAAGCTGTAGTCGATTAACGACTTGTAAGCGGGCTTTTAATCTCTAAGGCCCGCACTCAGGGACATTCATTAACGTTAATCATCACTTAAGAAATTGTCACATTGATAGTTTTACACAGTTTTTCAGTGAAGGTTTGACAATACTTAACTTTAATGGACGCTAATGAACCATTAGCTGGACTATGCGTTCGGCCGTAAAAGTAAAAACCTAGACTATATTAAAGTCGAGCTTCGGGCGGGGGAAGCCGGATGTTTCACACTACGAAGCGCGGAGATGGTGCCGCGTCACGCCTCGTGGAACTTGCTCATTGTAAACAATAGCATAGTTCAACTGCTGCTGGGGAAAGGACCAAGGGATCCCCTAGGAGGCCTCTGCCTAGTCTGCCCGGCTAAAACTTGTTACTGGGTTTCTGACTTTGCTTATGAGAAGACAAAAGTCACATCTACAGCCAATATATGCCCGAAGAAACCAACTCAGTTAAATAACGACTTTTGTGGATCAAAAACCGATCATATAGGCAATCCCTTAGGCCACCACCGATGCCAGCGGTGCACGCAGCGCGGCGACAGAATGACGAGCCTAGCTTATACGTGGAGATACCAGCGGAGCCGCCGCAGCCGACCATCGCGAGCCTGGCGGCCGCGCGCTCCGTCACGCCCGATACGCTGCTGCGGACCGCAGCCCTAGGGCTCCACCACTCGCCCATGATGGCGCCGCACCTCAAGTTCGGCATGCTGGTGTCTTTCGCGCTGGCTACCGTGTTTCTGGCCGGCGCTAAGTACTACTTTGACCGGCAGGTGAGCGTGAGTCTATTTTTGATGTTATTTTTTTTTGGTTGTAAGGTAGATTAGTAAAAGGAGCGTGGGATAACGTATAAGAATACAAAGGTAGAACCACAACCTTTTCTGACAACTTTTTTATGCACAGACCTGCCAAATTGTCTTTCCACCACCCTACGTTGACTGGCAGAGATTGCAGAGAATGCCTAAGGCTTTACGTCTGCTTTTGTACCTTTTGATTGCACGAAAATTAAATAAATAAAACTGTGAAGGATGCAGGAGTCCGCTGAATGCGTGAATGGGGAAGGCCATATATCCAGCAGTGTACGGCTTTCAGTTGAACGATTATGTTGATGAGGAGATGATTATGAGACTGCGGATGTCTTTAGCGCGTATTTTAGACAAAGTGCCTCCAACTCTAGTGCTAATAACCTAAAGCACCCTTGAAACCATCTTCAAACGTTCATCTGAGAATCTGAATCATCATTTTGTAAGATATCTCACTACTAATAAAATCTGGTAGTTACGGACTTTCAAAAGCATGTTATTTTTCGATACATCTGCAAAAAGCTGGAAATGAGCGAGAAATAATAAATTAGATCCGGTAATGTTCTCCAATCTAACAGCCGCGGTAAATATTTATACTCCGGTTAAAAACAAGACTACATTTTATGAACTTTGCGAGTTCACTTCGTTAGTTCACCTATTTCTCCAAATAACCTTTTGACCGGGCAACATACCTCCATGTCAAGCTTTGGCAAGCTATTTTATCGCGCTGGTTTTCCAAATCTGAAAAATCTCGTTGCGTGTTTTAGAGTACAGACCTACGCAGGACACGGTATTGTTTTACCGTGAACTTTTGTAAATTATCTAGGTCAATTGCAGGCCTGGGACCTTAAAGGTTGAAACCTATCCGAATCATGGTCCATGACGTGTTAAAATGTCAGGCGGGCGAGCTAGAGAGACTACTTTCACAGTACAGTTTAGGTCGTTAAATGGAACGCGTTAAGGAGTCGCAGTAGGGCCTCAGCAGACGTGAATTCGGTTGGGTTTCAAATTTTCTTTCTTGCTATTTCTTTCATTCGCACATTCTTTTACATTGTCGGACAGCCAAATCAAACATTATAAAGCAATGGATCCAGAGTTATTTTCCATTGTGAAAAGATATGCGATTTTGTGAGTTACATACTTGAGACAGTGTTGAGCACAAGGCACCTCTAACGTCTGACGAATATTAGAGTCCCAAACAAAATCTTATGGCTCATCTTGTGTAGAAAACCACGGAAAGAGGGTTTTGTAAAACCATGTACCTACATTCCTACTACCTTTCTTCTTTTGGCTTCACATGGCTTTTGTATTTATAAGTAAAGTTTAAAAAGTAAACTTTTTGACACATTTTGTTTTCCATAAGAATGTGGATGTAACACATTCCCATTTTTTTAATTCATGAATCCCCAACCGGTCCTATGAGACCGCGCTGTTATTGTTTTACTATTGTGTCTCGTTTTGTGGGTATGTGATAGTTGGCACGTTGGCAGCAAACGTAGTATCATCGACCATACAGCCACTAGACACCTAATAACAGGCAACCGATGTCTGTCAACACATTAGGGCTATAGATCTTATACAGGTCGTCACTCGCAAAGTTTGAATTAGTTTCGACCACTCCTGTGAGCTGTAAACACTTCCGCACTACACCTTTGAAATACTCGAGAAAAGAAACATAATATGGCCCCGTGTACAGTACGTTGATGTGATAAAGCAAGCCGGACTTCAAGTTTCCTGAAAGACGGTATCACATTTCATCGGTAAATTAATAGTTCCATAATCGAAATAAAATTAATATTCTGACATTATTTTTCGGAGTTCATCTTATACTGGTCATACTTGTATGCAGGAGCTCGTAGCTAGATAATAACAGCCGCACAGTCTGTGGATGGGTGACCATCTTAACATAACGAGTTTCCTCCGTGCCTCGGAAAGCACGTTAAGCCGTTGGTCCCGGCTGTCATTTGGAAATCTTTGGCAGTTGTTACGGATAGTCAGAAGCCAGTAAATCTGACTCCAGTCTTGCCATGAAGTACCGTGTTACCCCAGTTAATGGGTTGTGGAGGTCTGGTAGGCAGCCGCTCCTCGTAAAATACTGGTATTCAGCTAAATCCGGCTTGACTGGAAGCCGACCCCAATATAGTTGGGAAAAGGCTAGGCAGATGATGGTGACTTGTGTGCAGCGCACTTTCGAGGAGCGCGCGTTGATGTCTATTATGATTACATCTCTTTCTTTTGTAAGTATTTTTTTCGCCATCTCTTTTCCTCAATTTAACATAAACATAATTAGTGATGTTCCAAATCGTATGACCACCTCTGTTATCGAGAAAGCAAAAAAAACCTATAACTATACAAATATTTAAGCAAAAAAAAGGTTAATAATTAAAAATTACAACAGATATATTGTAATATGTTCACATCGCGCGCTGCATTCAATTAAGATAGTCCTCACCAAAGACTTCAAACATAGCTCAGATTACGGAAATTATTTTAAAATAGGTTTTTTTTATTTTTGAATTATCCTACATGATTCAAACATATTCAGAATAAAGAAGGTACTTACTTAAGTGCAAGTTATGTATGTAAATACGTATTTTAATAAATACAATTAAAAAAATATCGATACTTTTATGTTTGATTTAAAACCTGTCTCATCCCTAGAGAAATGCAATGACCTTGAAAGGGCCAATCAGATCGTAGTACCCCGTTCCCCCGCACCTCAGCATGTTGACAGAATTGGTTTCGTGCGATAGATCGAGTATTAGGCGTCTAGTGGTTGTATGGTCGTTGCGTAGTATCGTGTACAACAAAATTTGTCCAACCGTTGGACGGTTGGTCTAGAGACTTGAGAAAGAAAACTAGTAGGTAACTAGAATTCAAGAGAGAGTATGCACTATCACGTATGTACCTGTACCCAACCTTCAGGTGATCCGCGAGCGGGGCGGCACGGGGGGCGGCGGGGAGGCCAGCGTGGTGTGCGCCGCCGTGGCGTGCGTGTGCGGCGTGGGCTGCGCGCTCTCACTGTGCCGTGCACGCCCGCCGCCGCCGCGCACGCCCGACCGCGTGTCCTCCACGGCGCAGCGGGACCGCCATGTCAGTATATACGTGGTAAGCACAAGCCAGTGTAGTACGCCGCGTGGCGTGCGTGTGCGGCGTGGGCTGCGCGCTCTCACTGTGCCGTGCACGCCCGCCGCCGCCGCGCACGCCCGACCGCGTGTCCTCCACGGCGCAGCGGGACCGCCATGTCAGTATATACGTGGTAAGCACAAGCCAGCGTAGTACGCCGCGTGGCGTGCGTGTGCGGCGTGGGCTGCGCGCTCTCACTGTGCCGCAACATGTTTCCCCAGAGTGGAGAATGGGCCCACTACAAGTTTTCGGCAGTTATGAATTGAAATGTATAGTTACACCACATGGTGTTTTACAGACACAAGACGCAAAAAAGTTCAAATGGTTCTTATTTTTAGCCACATTTTTTGTCATCCCCCTTTAGGAAGATACTGACTCTCGACTTTATTGTTACGGTATTCTCTTATCTCACAGCACGTATCTCCTTTTCCAGCCACCACCATCAGAACCATCAGACGACATATCGCTGGCGACGCTGCTACAGTCGTCAGAGCGGTCGCAGCCCACCACTACGTCCCCGGAGGCGCCGCCGCCGTACAAGATCGCCGTCCTGATGCCCGGGCGCGACAGCCCGCCGCCGCCCGCCTACAGCTCGCTCAGCTAGCTGGCGGCGCCCGTGAGCCAGGAGTTCATCATATAGACTGCACCATTGGGTAAGGTTTTATTACTACACCGGTTTCACATTAAATTACTAAAATGGTAGCTTTTTTTTTTCGTTGGCTACACCCGCTGATTACTTGACAAACTTGATTGACGATGTTGCCAATTTTTATGGTAGTATTTAGTAAATTATACGATTTGCAAGTTAAAAAAGAATGTGTTGTGTTTGCGACAGTTCGGCAGTGTTTATTTGTATGTGTGTAATTTTATATAATTTTAAAATTGAGAAATTGTAAACGCATTTTTGTGGCTTCCATGAGTATAAAAGTAAAATTTAAGCCAAATAGCTGAAGTCTGAATATAACTTTAGCTAAAATTGCTTTAAATGCTGTAAAATTGGTGAAGTATTTTGCATTAAATATTTTTACACGTAATTTTAATATCTAAATTCAAGCATTTTGTAGCCAAACCTTACCCTAGACTAGTCTATATGTAAACAATTATATCCTGA
Organism: Mythimna separata; assembly: GCA_030763345.1. NCBI lineage: Eukaryota > Metazoa > Arthropoda > Insecta > Lepidoptera > Noctuidae > Mythimna > Mythimna separata. The sequence continues at coordinate 22,734,986 of CM061184.1, read as the reverse complement.
CTCACGATTATCACCCTTATTATCACCAAAATGATCTTAATATCTTCACGATCACCCTTTTCGAATATCCCACCCTTTCCTATAATTCCAAGGTATATCCTTCCCAACAATTATTAGTTATTGGCACTGTTCAATAATAAAATTCAAGCAATTGGTACTTAGTCTTTTAAACATGCGAAAATAAATGAAATAGTCCAATTTGTATTATAATTTGGTTTTGGTAATCTGGCACAGATGTTAATGGGCTTTTTCTTAAAATGCTGCCATTTTAAATTTTGAAAATAAAACAAGAAATAGAAAGTATGACATTATACCTACTGAAGCTATCGGTATAGCTGAATTTGTTCTAACAAGTACACTAGAATCATGTATTTTTGGTACTTAGGTGTTTTTGATCTTTTTTTCTTGTGCCAGAAAGAAAAAGAAGAGTTATTTTTTCGATGCTCAATTAAATCTGTGCCACTCATTGAAGATTTATTATGTGGACGATGTAAAATTTTTATTTATTTTTATTTATGGAGAATTTTAAGAATGAATTTTGATATGATGGTAAGTAATTTAAGATTAATGTTGCTGATTGTTGTTATTTGGTAATGTCCGAAAGAAAGAGTATGCACAGGTATATTGCCTTGCGTACTCTGTTATAAAATAGGCTAGAATGGCCAGAATAGGATATAAGATGATTTCTTAAAATTCTCCATAAAATGATTTGATTTTCGACCTAAAATCGATAAATAAAAGAACAAAACTGAGAATTGTAAACGATAGAGTTCATAAGAACCATGAATAAAGAATGTTTTTAATTTTATGTGGTATTATATCCATAACGGCCAATCGATACGAAGAACAGCCGTTATAGTAAATATACAAGACAAGATACTTAACTTTCTCTGTCCGTAACTGCTAGACCGATCTCGATGTAACTGACTTCATAAAATAGATTTAATTTAGGAATCTTACCGATCATCACGCCATGATTCGTAAGTCGATTTTAAATGTAAATAACAATAAATACGGTGTTCATTAATTGGCAAAAAAAATATTTTTAGAATTATCTCGGAACTAGTTTTGTATCGCATTATAACGACAGAGAGATTATCGTTAAACCCCATTTATTCTGTACATGTTTAGTATGTAATAGTATGTATAGTTTAGTATGTCTGTGGTAAGCAAACATGTATTTATATGTGCTGATATTATTGCTTACTCGTCCGTATTTTACACCCGATCTGCGAATATTTCTGAGGGTGTTGCCAGAATAATTGTTTATCGATCGATGGCGTTGATCGATGTCCGTCGATCAGCATGTGATGTGGCAGCTTTATCTTTGGGGTAGTAGAAACGACTGATCCATTCTATCATCAATTGTTCTGGTAACACCCTGAGGAATGCCAAACTTTCTTACTTGAATTACCGACTAGTAAAAATCCTGCCAAGACATTCGCGCAGCTTGGGTGTAAACACAGGACCTTATGTAAGATTCCATGTCATTAAAATCGCACATCAGTGCACAGCCAATGTCATAAAAACCTGCTGATACCACAGGGTTGCCAGAAAGGTAATATTAATGTTGCCAGTCTAATAAAAAACATACGCTTTTGGTAGTTTTTCAATTTCATGCACATTTATCAGAACTGTTTCAACACATTATGCATGGTAATATAAGAAGTCTGGCAATTCAAAACTTACTGATTATTAAAATAATTATCGGCAGGATTCATGCGTATAGTTCATAAATGGTGAATTGATAACAATACGGTAGCAGTGTTCAACTTCTAGTGTATTTTGTGAGTATTTTGTATTTGTATTTTACGGGATAACCAGATCTATTGACTGAGATATCGACGCACAAAGAAAAGTTATCGTTCGGAGTTCTGGGTATCCTGTAAAATGATTATACTTAAAATACAAACCATTAAAATATAATAATATTTAAAAATAATAAATGTATATTCGGGTTTAAAAATGCTTACAAGTGTGTTTGTAAAGTCCTCATTCATCTGTCTCTCTGTCTCATTGTCTGTCATTTAGCAAATTTGAAAAAAGCTCTAAAACTTAGGGTTGCAGTAGATTTTCTTTTTCTCTTTGCAACGTGTTTTAAGACGCCCGTAAAAAAATTACGAAACAAACGTAGAACAATCAGACTGAGCACCTAATTATAAAATATTCATTTTGTGGAAAAAATGGTCGCTAAGCTTTAAATCACGTCGCGACGGTTTCAAAACCGTGTAAAAATTTAAAGCTATATTAACAGCTACTTTCCATTGGCAAAAACGATTACGTAGAGATCATTATTGTTGTTTATTTTTCACTAGCTGAACCGGCAGACTGCGTATTTGCGATTTTTTTTTTCAAATTTTTCTCTCCTTTGAACCTTCCCTAGACCTCCACGAACATTTCAAGACCAAGATAAAATAAATCTGTTCAGTCGTTCTCGAGTTTTAGCGAGACTAACGAACTGCAATTGGTTTTTATATAAGTAGATAGACAGATAGATTACGAATTCGCATCGTTGCTTCGACAACGACTCTCGATGTCAACATTGTTGTTTTAGACAACAGTCTTTGACATCTAGATTAGCGTACTAGATAACATGTTGACATGCTACAACATTTACGAAAACTAAAAAAAAATCAACGATACGACGACATATTAAATCTGCTCGCAGCTAAGATCGGCTTTTGCGGGGAATGGCCGGGATCTGTAATTGCGTTGAATTCGTTGGATATAGCCGGTGTTACTCACAAAGGATGATCAACTTTTTTGTTGAAAAATTGAAAGACCATTCCAAAAAGGGACCATTCAAATTCAAAAACTTCAAAATGGGATTTATTTTACATAAGCACTTATGGAGAAGAACCGGCAAGAAACTCCATAGTTAATCTTTTCAAAAAACTATTTGGTCTACAATACTTCCATATTCAAAATACGATGGGTTTATCTTGTTGAGCTCATTAGTTCCCATGATCACGAGCCGACTTCATCATCAGACTATATCCATGGTTCCATGGACCATATAAACGACACAGGAATTTAGACGACTAATTTCGACATGGTCGAAGGCGCATCAGCGAGGCCTTTTTCTTTCATAAATTCGAGGCGAGACAGCGACTGTCGCAACCGTTTTCGACAACATCGTCGCTTACCATAAGGTGAAGTAGTGGTCGAACGCGAGCTTATCAATTATAAGCTCCCTCGTTCTTTAATCCTTATTTATGAGAGGCCCCTTTAGGTGCGAGGCCGTGAGTGGGGGCCCCCGCGTCCACGCCTAGCTACGCTACTGGATATTCCAGCTCAATCGGTTAGAGGCAATATGGTCGTTACGAGTATGAGAGGCCCCTTTAGGTGCGAGGCCGTGAGTGAGGGGCCCCCTCACCCACGCCTAGCTACGCCACTGGGTATTCTAGCTCAGTTAGTTAAGTGCAATATGGAGAAAGGAATGTATACTTACTTAGTATACATTCGTAAGATTTTTCCTAAACAAATACTAATAATTTTTTTTATGTTATATAAACTAGTGCTTGACTGCGATCCCACCTGATGGTAAGCAGTGATGCAATCGTAGATGGTGAGGCGCACTAGTTTATTAAGAGCCTATATGACATTGCATGCTTTGTAAAAAATACTCGCCAGACTATACAAGAAGTTGAGCACCGCTAAATAATATAATAATAGGTAAGTCTAGTCATGTTAGCTCTAATGAATGTGATGTTATTTAGTTGAAGTTGTACTTTGTTGGCGGTTGCAATACTATTGTTTTACAAGGGAGCCTTTTAGAAAGGGACGGCGGTTCGTCTTTTATAACAGACGCTTCGTTATTAAACATTGTATATCTGTGTGTTTGTTGTTTTATTTATACAGGGTGTAAAAAGACCGATCACAAAGCCGATAACTACACATTCTGTACATGTAATTAAGTAACTTAGACCAAAAAATATTGCTGGGAAAAAACTTTTTTTTTCATCTTTAAAAAATAATTAATTAATAATAACTTCGATCAGCTTAGCGTACGGCCGCTCGCGCTTGGTCATTGAACCGACCATACGCTTGTGTATGTGAAGCGCTCGTTGTGTTTAGTTTTTGTTGCATTTTTCTAACTTCAAATGCGTAATTTGTTATGAAAAATTGATAATTTTCATAATGTTTGTTCGGAAGAAAGTTTACTAATGATACTTGGAATACGATTTTGAAAAAAAAACTATCAAAAATTTTTGACTTTGACCTTCAATATCTCCAGAACCAGTGAATTCCCAGGTATGTCCTAGAAGAAAAAAAGTATCCCAGTGATGAGTAGAATATGGGGTTTTCGTTTTCGTTAAGGGTCTTTTTACACCCTTTATACTGTCCTGCAACATCTTTCTGTGAAGTGGCGTAGTTGCCAATTCTAGTTCAATTTTATGGTATGACGTTTGTTTTTATTTGTTGGATTATCAGTTAATTTTAATGTAATGAGATATGGACTATGAAGTAAACAAACTAATTTTTATTAAAGTCTAGCCGGGGCAGTACTTTGGGGCCCCCAACCTGCGGCAAAAACTACTAATTGCTCGGCAATGATATTTGACGACGGCCCAAAATAAAGTACTAAAATGAAACTCACCCGATATTGTAGATCAATCCTTCAAACTATTTCTCGTAAAAACGTGTGGTCGGGTCCGGCGCCCTCTAACGGTGGCTCCATCGTCTTCACTCGAACTTGATGAGGACACTTCGATTTTGATGAACTTGACTCACTAGACGCATTTACCCGTAAATTAATGACTAAAGTTTTCCATTTTAAAAATGAATAAAAAAAATTTTACGTGACGAAAAAATAAAACCGGTAACTTTCTATTTTAATAAAGTTAAAACAAGAAGGTATTTTATAAAAAACAAAAACAAAATGGAGGTCTGTTTTTATGTTTTCTAAATTCAAAATCTAGCGCGGTATAAAAAAATGGTTGCCTGTAAAGTCGTTTTTACGGGCGAAGATTTTACGTGACAACGTCTTTTTCTCGGTAGAATATTTATTGATATGAATATAATTAAATTGCACAATAGGAACAAGGAATTGAATGAAAATAAGAATTGCACAAATTTTAACTATAGAAATATATTTTGTTTACTAAAATTCTCTAGTGCTGCGCGCGCGGCAGACCGATCATAGTTGAGTGGGAGAGAGACGCAAGGCATTCGGCGGGCCTCTCTCTCGTTCGGTGACTCATCGTAACGTTACCGAGCGTTACACTTTTTCATAAGTGACTCCCAGCCGCAACCTAATTTAACCTATCACATACCCACAAAACGAGACACAATAGTAAAACAATAACAGCGCGGTCTCATAGGACCGGTCGGGGATTCATGAATTAAGACGTTGTCACGTCAAAAACGACGCACCAATGACGAACGTGGCTTGCTCTGTGCTGTTAGTTTCAAGTCCGGCCATAGGTGGCGTTAGGGTCGATTACGTAGGGGAAGTAGGTTTTGAAAAAATATGATAATTATGTACAACTCGGTCACATTAACTTGACGCTTGGCTTCGATGAAATATTGTCCAAAAACAATAATATAACAACAGAGAACTAGCCAAACTATCGACGCGCGTATCGATAACAAAGATGCTGACCATACCTGACACTTGCCGGGCGAGCTAAGGGAATGCGGGGGAAGCGGGGGGATTCTCGCATTTCAGAGATGCGTCAAGTTAATGTGACCGGATTGTATCATCTGCCTAGCCTTTTCCCAACTATATTGGGGTCGGCTTCCAGTCAAGCCGGATTTAGCTGAATACCAGTATTTTACGAGGAGCGGCTGCCTACCAGACCCCCACAACCCATTAACTGGGGTAACACGGTATTTCATGGCAAGACTTGAGTCAGATTTACTGGCTTCTGACTATCCGTAACGACTGCCAAAGATCTACAAATGACAGCCGGGACCTACGGCTTAACGTGCTTTCCGAGGCACGGAGGAAACTCGTTATATTAAGATGGTCACCCATCCACAGACCAACCTAGGCAAGCGTTGCTTAACCTTGAAGATCGACCTGTGCGGCTGTTATTATTTAGCCGCAAGCTCCTCAATGTGACCGGATTGTATATTATTATTAATTACTATTATAACGGACTTTGGATGTCAAATGAAACACAGAATATGAAATGAAACAAGAAAATCAATGCTCACATTATTATATATTTTCTATTTTACATAACATTAAGTACAGTGATTGTGTCAAATAAATTATTAAAATTACATTTTACACTAAAAGCGGGCCGCAGTGGAATCTTTGAACTTTATAATTATATTTAAGAAATATAACATTTCCTTTTGGATACACTGAAATGACGTGTTTAGGAAACCTCTACGGATATTGAAATCTTTATAATTTTTATTTGGTACTTTATTTTATTTATTTAAGGAAAAACAAACAGTATAGTAATACTAACATTAATAAAACATTAATATGTTGTAACATATTCTCTCTTGAAACCCACTAAGGCCCCTATTAATTTACATAAGAATTACGGTGACAGTGCACTAAAAATGACATAAAGACTAGTACACACGACATGGTTTTGCTAGGAATAACGTAGCATTTGAAAGATTTTTATTCAAAATTTTATTGTTTAAGCTAAGGGCCTGTTTCACCACCTGTGATTGATTAAGTTTCCAATATCTTACTTGGCAGATAATTTCATAGAAATTCTGTTCCATTTTTGAATTTATTCAGGAAGTAGTGGCTACTCGGGCATTGTGAAACAGGACCTAAGACATATTGAATTTGGTAAGTTAATGAAAACATCGGTTTATTAAAAATTCGTTTGCAAATCGCGATATGATTGTGAATTTAAAATTGAATCTATCAATCACATCGGCTGACGCTTGTGACATTTTGTCACACAAGTATATTGTCTCGTGTGTACCGTCCACAACACAAATGCATAAGTATATAACTATTAAAATTTGGTGATAAATTCATTTATAAACTATTTTAATATTTAATTCTCATAATATTATAGACATCCAGTCAATAATCATAAAAATAAAACCATCACATGGAATGTATATACATCATAATAATTGTTTTTTGTCATAAGCCTCGTTTACTGGTCATAATATAAAACAAAACAAAGAAAAATAATTCGATATTAAATACTTTTTCAAATATTATTGAAATTTGTAGTGAAATCTATATCAGTTAATGTGTATTCGATTTGATCAATTTAATAATAAGATAAAATTTAACTAAATTATTGGTAAGTATAAGAACATAGGGGTCATAAATGGCCCTTTCAACATATAATAATTATATTAAAATAGTGAAACGTAAGCCAGCTTATCTGTTGGTGTTGCCACTTTTTGAGTCAAGTATAGTTAGTTATGAAATATTAAAAAAAAAACACAATGGACATAAATAATCTTGTACTTGACTATTATCCGTTAGTGGAATATTCTCCTACTTCATAATCCCTTAACATTCGTATACACTTTAAAAGAAAACTATAAAATCTGCGATTTCTGTCAACAAAAAAAAAAATGTTTCACACTTTTCGAACCATTGAACTATGATATTCATTTTGTATATAAACTTCGGGCTATCTTGATGAAACCCAGGGGAAACATTGTCATGAACAATTTCAAGAAAGTCACAAAATGTAGAATCTAGCTACACTCCATTTACAATAAGGTAAGTCATTTGAACAAACCTTTTTTACTGCTCGTTCAATCGATTTTGACCTCTACTCTGTAGACATAAGGATGGCATTAAAAGCAAAAAAGTGGTTACAATACCAACAAGGGCGTCGCCAAGGGGGGGCAGGGGGGGGCAGCTGCCCCCCCCTAGAGATCAAATGATTAATAAATGTAGAAATTATACTTATGCTGCTATATTATAAACTGCAAGAAATTATAAAGAGAGCTACTGCTGTTGCGGAGAAAGTCGGACTGGAGTTGGACATTACATCAATGCCGCGTATTACGGGGGAAACAACGTCATAGAAACAATCATTCAGCAGAAAGCCCTTCAGAATACTGGAAGAGATCTTTAGGAATACCATACTTAGATTCAATTATCACCTCCCTTGAAGTCTCTGGAGTAGCATCGAGGCGGAACGCGGGGTTGCGACAGTCGTAGACAGGATCCAGCAATTGGGACTCAAAGTGGCATTGCACAAGTCCGAGGCCATGTGCTTTCATCGCCCTCGGACTGCGCCACCACCGGGTTCCCAAATATGGGGTCCACATCGGCGTCGGGTCGACGATAAAGTACCTCGGACTCGTCCTCGACAGCCGGTGGACTTTCGAGGAGCATTTCCGACGTCTAGCTCTCAAACTGGGGACTGGGGCTGCTCAGAAGCGGCTCCTGCCTAACCTAGGGGGTCCAGACGCCCCCTGCCGGAGGCTTTACGCGGGGATCGTTAGGTCTATGGCCCTTTACAGAGCGCCGATTCGGGCGCCGTCGCTGGGTAAGCGATCGGCGGCCAAACTGAACGCTTGTCAGAGGGCCATGGCTATCCGGATGGTGCAGGGATACTGCACGCTCTCCCGCGAAGCGGCCAGCCTCCTTGCTGGCCTGCCACCGTGGGATCTGGAGACAATAGTCCTTGCACGCGAAACTCCGCTGCCGCGACAAGTCGCGGTATGGCAGAGTTCCGGAGGTATCTCAGGGTGGCATGGCGACTGCAACTGTAGCAACCCAGTGCTGGGCACGCCGTCGTTGCGGCGGTAAGTCCCCTCTTTGAGGAGTGGTTGGAAAGAAGTCCCGGTGTCCTCTCGTTCCGTATGACGCAGGTCCTCATCGGACACGGTAAGTTCGGGAGGTTCCTACATCGGATCAAGGAGGAAAGGACGCCCGGGTGTCGCCACTGTGCGGACCACCACACGGTGGAGCACAGGGTAGAGGTGTGCCCTACTTAGGCGGAGTACCGCCGTGTCTCCGTGGAGGCTATCGGTGGAGGCGACTTCTCGCGCCGGGCCGGTACAGGCCACGATCCGGAGCGAAGAGGGTTGGCGGGCGGTCGCTTCCTTCTGCGAAGGAGTAATGTTAGCGAAGGAGGCTGCCGACCGCAAGCGCGCGAGAGAACGACCCTCACGCCGCCGCCGCCGAGATCCCGATCCCTGTTTCCGACCCGTATGCGCGGGCTTGTGGACGGCGAACACTGGGTAGATCGTCATCCGGCAGTCCGGTAATAACCCGGACCAAGCCTAGTCGTCAAAGGCGCGTTCTGTTCTACGCGCGCCTCAAGCAAACTGTCGGGGACCGGTAGGGCCGAAGACTCTGGGGCACACGGAAATTCCGAAAGGTGAGCCCGTGTCGTCCCAGATAGAAGGCAACGAAGGAACGGGGGGGGGTTTAGTCAGTAAGAGTCTGACATACCCTCCCGCTCCGCCCAAGAGCGGGAGAAGTCATTCTGATGATTCCCCTCTTGAAAAAAAAATCGTCATCGAGGCAAAGACTTCAAAGTGTAATTGTCCATGCTCTCGGCGTTCATATTTTTTATCATCCATAATATTGCCCCCTTGCCCCCCCCTTTGTCATAAGCTGGCGACGCCCTTGAATACCAACTATTTACTGTAGCCGCCATTTGTCATGCCACGAACGCAATATAAGTCAAAATCGGTTGAATGGACAGTAAAAAAAAAGGTTAGTTTAAATGTCTAATGTTACTGCGAATGAAGTATAGAGTGCGTCTAACGAAAGCGCGACCCGGAGTTTTTTTTTAAATTAAATTGGCAACATTATTCAGCCACAATTGTAGTAAATAAAAAAAATGACAAGTATTAATGTAAGACGTCTCAAGTAGAAGATTCTGCTACTATGTTAACACACCACATTAATTTTTTTTTAGATTTAACCTCTTTTTCTCAGGTCGCGCTTTCATTAGGCAGACTATAGCACTGAGATAAAAATACACATTCATAAGTTTAGAAATTCATTTACGAATACACAGATTAAAAATTATGACTAGCTGTCAGCTTTGATGTTAATATAAATTATACAACATGTAACATAATTAACGCACATCCTCTTGGGGGGTCATTGTACTCACTATTCTGAACAACTTTTACTATGGGACCAAACCTGAAATGGAGAAAAAATAGTCAGCTTTTCCATACATTTTTAAGAAATAAGCGAACATAAATGTATGGAATAGCTGATTAATTTTCGTCGATTTCAGGTTTGGTCCCATAGTAAAAGTTGTTCATAATGATGAGTACAATGACCCCCTAAGAGGATGTGCGTTAATTATGTTACATGTTGTATAAGTGAACACGTAAAGCGCTCATAAGACATGGTCCGTTACATCCGAAATGATTCAATTGACTAAAGTAACATCGATATGTGTCCAGCATTTTACTGTCACACGAACTAAAGAGAGACGAAGGTGAATGATGCAAGGTAACCGGCGAAATTCAATTTTTCGAAAGTATTTTTGCAATTTGCAGGTCAGTATCAGATATACTAGTAAAAAAAAAATACATATTTTCTGTAACGATATATTATGTATTTACATAACTATATGGTTTTAATTAACTAAGTATCATCATAACTTTATAACTTGGAGACAAGGCAAAATCGTTAAGTTTTTTTTATTAAAACAACACATTTTAACTCTTCTCTAAGAAAGCGGTTTATTTTAATGGATTTATTTTATAACTGTATAAATACATACATGCTATTACCGCAAATATATATTTTTTTAACTTACTATCCGATACAGAACTACATATAAAAAAACGTCAAAATATATGAATTTCGCGGGCTGCCCTAGAGCATATACCTTAAATAGATACCGTAAAATCGGGTTAATTTGGCCCAAGTTCGTTAACCAATAGAAACCCAGTATCCTGTGTTGCTATAGGTTAATAAACTTGGGCCAAAGAACCCGACTTCATTACAGCTATTTCTTTCATAAGAACTTTCATTTATAAGAAAATAATAATAATAATTGCATTTAACTAAACTCTTATAACATTGACATGGTATAATAATTGAAATATTATTTTTTCTACACTGGAAGAATTATTGTATGCAATGTACAGACAGCTGCATTGATAGGTTACCACTTATTTAGAGGTTTTTAGCGTGGTTATAACAAATAAATGCAGATGACTGTACAAAAAATAAAATTTTCTGAAGAATCAACTTCAGTTAATAAAGTAAGCAATCATAAGATTATGAATATAATACATACAGGAAATATTTAAAACTTCAAGAATAGATCTTATTGGTCTTGAACAACGTACATATTCGAAGAGTCTGTCAGTCAAGGCAAAATGGCTCTTAAGGCCTACACATTAAGATATGCAATATGATCAAATACACAGAAAAAATAGCAGCCAACTTGTAGCAGTGTCTAGTAATAAAATGGCTGCTATATTAATGCCTAGGCCAGAATATAGCTTTCAGGCAAATATTCGTTAGTTCAAGAAATACACGTATGTTTTTACGTAATAGGATGTATCCACACATTGGAGTCATTTGAGCGTTTAATTTTTCGAATACCGTTATTAGAGACACAATAGAAAATGAGAGAGCGAACGTCGGCGTTCGCTCGGGGTTTAACAGATTAAAAGTTTTTTAAATAAAATTTACTATTTTGTATGAGCAAGCGAATCTATTAATTTCACGTTTTGATCTTTATAAGAGCACATACACACGAGCGGCATATTGCAAAGGCAAGGTAACTGCAACCGTCGACCGTCGACGGCTGCAGATATGTCTGCCGTTGGCATCATACCGCTAGTGTGTTTGAGTTCGAACGACAATCACAACATAATACTTTCTTTTAAGTCAACATTTTAGTATTTACTAAGTTGACAAAATATTTAGCATATTTTTTTTCGCTGATTTGTAAGGCTGTGTGAATACATCATCAAAAATAAAATAATAATTATTACCTATTAAAACAAATATTCATAAACGTATCAATTAAAAACATTAATTATTGAATAAGGTATTATTTTACCAGCGCTTCGGTTAGGAGATCATCGCGCCGGTCGTAAGGGTAATTGCAGTTAAGTCCGTATCGTGAAGTCGCGTAGATTATACCCGTTGGATCTCGAAGAGTTTCACGTCCGTGTCGTACCATATCGGTGGGTCTACGTTGCTGTAATCAGACGAAATATCACATAAAACGTTTATAAAAAGTTCGAAATAAATAATTGGGCAGTTGCCCGGGCCAGACATAACAGCCGTCCGATTCGTCCTCTCTTTTCAACAGGGGTTCCGTAAAGCATATATTAATTATTGGGTATTAAGGTGAAACCAGATAGCCAAAAGTTTAAGGAAATCTCGGCTACGCTTGTTGATGTAAATAATATACAGTTACCAGTACCAGATACAGTACCTCAGGTTAATTCAGACCAGCGAAAAAACGAACCTCTTTATAATTCGAAATTAATTAAAATTTGATTCTAAACGGTGTAAGTGGCGAAATTTTTAATGTGGGTATGGTATACAACATTGTCCATGAAAGAAGTTAACTAGGAAGAGCAGGCTGGAAAAGATTTCTGAAGCCTATTCATCTGCTTCATTTTTCGTGTCATTTTATGATGTGTGCATAAATTATTACGTCGCAAAATCAAAAATAAACATCTTGGGAAATGTTTTACGCTGATGTTAGCTTGAATAACTTCTAGACGTCCACCGTCGGACATCCAAGCGTCGCCACAGCGACCGGTCCTATGCGTCTCGCATCCATCGGATTCTCACATAACTTGAAAAATTTGCCTGTTGACAATTTCTCAAATTCTGTTGGATAAAAGACTGTCTGTAAAATAACATACTAACCGTATATAGATGACGCCCCAGAGGTAGGTGCGGAACCAGGCGGCGGTGCCGGCGTTGGCCTGGTACTTGCGGATGAGGATGGGGTGCGGGACCACCAGCGTGCCGTGCTGCAGGAACCGCAGGATCTCCGACTCGTCTGTTAGACACAAGACTTACCGTATATAGATGACGCCCCAGAGGTAGGTGCGGAACCAGGCGGCGGTGCCGGCGTTGGCCTGGTACTTGCGGATGAGGATGGGGTGCGGGACCACCAGCGTGCCGTGCTGCAGGAACCGCAGGATCTCCGACTCGTCTGTTAGACACAAGACTTACCGTATATAGATGACGCCCCAGAGGTAGGTGCGGAACCAGGCGGCGGTGCCGGCGTTGGCCTGGTACTTGCGGATGAGGATGGGGTGCGGGACCACCAGCGTGCCGTGCTGCAGGAACCGCAGGATCTCCGACTCGTCTGTTAGACACAAGACTTACCGTATATAGATGACGCCCCAGAGGTAGGTGCGAAACCAGGCGGCGGTGCCGGCGTTGGCCTGGTACTTGCGAATGAGGATGGGGTGCGGGACCGGCAGCAGACCGACCAGTGTGCCGTGCTGCAAGAACCGCAGGATCTCCGACTCGTCCGTTAGGCCCCTGGAACAGAAAGAACATGTATTTAGTAGTAATATCTTTGAAATTAATGCATTACATTAAAACACATCCTTATTACATAAAATATGAGGAGGGTACAAGTACTCGAAATCTCTTAAGCATTTGATTACATAAATCACGATATATTGCTTATTAATCATAAGTTTAAAAGACAAACTTATGATAAGCTTGATATACATAGGAGGGAGATACAAGGGAGTTGGATGAGACAGCAATTAGCTCAAATAATTTATGTACGATGTTTAAGCATATTTGCCTGAATTGAAGGGAAAATGGGGTACCTCAGGGCTCAATTATCGGTCCTTTTTTAGTTATAAACGGACAGGCAGTTTCGCTTGGATGCGGTTTTGCACGGATGCAAATCTTATGCACAAATCTTTCTTTTTACCCTTTTTATTAGTGAAATCATCTCCAAATGTATTGCATAGTTTAGAAGAAGTGAGCAGAAAAACAGATAGGTAAGGGTATTTTTTTAATCTACACTATAATATAATAAAGAGGTAAAGTTTGTTTTTTTGTTTGTATGAGGTAATCTGTATAAGTACTGGTCCGACTGCAAAAATTTTTTTAGCAGTCGGACCAGTACTTTTATATTTTATGTACGCGGGCGAAGCTGCGGGCTAAAGCTAGTCTTTTGTATACAGCACTTACTTGTCGATGCATATCTTCTCGACCTGCGGCACCAGCACCTGCAGCAGGCGCATGATGGTCTGCAGCGGCAGCTTGCCGCGCCAGCTGGACACCCACTCGGCGGTGGGCCTCCACTCTCCACCTGGCTCGGACAGCTGCCGACCTGTGCTGCTCACCTGGAGGCTGTTCCTCTGGAAAAGTACATAAAAAACAATTATAAAAGAAAAGTGTGAGATATTTTTAATAAATATTTGTGTACTAAAATAACACAGTAGAAGAAAAAATCTTGATTTTGACCGGTAATCAATCATGTTCTTTTTATTAATACACGGTGGTTATAATATTATTACATGGTGGTTACCATGTACTAATATTACATACAATTTATCAACTTACTGCTGCCGAACTGTTTTTGAATTATTTATGGCTATAGGGTAAGTCAGTTACCTCACGATCTACTTATAGTTATACCAATGTAGTTATTACTTATATTACTTGAAACAATACACAAAAGAAGCGCTCACATGCGTGACGGTCCTCTTATCAGTATCGTCATCCATGTCTACATCATCAGGCCTATCCTCTCCGTCGGGCCCCGCGCGCGCCGGCAACAGCCTGTCCCGTGGTTCCCGCGCATCACCATCACCGTCATGTGCTGTGGTGGACGCGTCGGCCGTGTCGGCCGCGTCGGCGGCGTCGGTCGGCGTCACCGCGTCGGCTTCTAAGCGTTGCGGCGGAGGGTGCGCTGATTCGCGTTCTGTCATTGTGCTGATTGCTGTGTTGGAAGGAAAGGAAACTGTATTGCCTATAATTTTTTTTTATTAAATCACTTACAGCAGTCCGCACACACATCGCTGTCGAAATAAAACTGACTGACTGCCGGTTGGCAAGATCCTTTCATACCTGGTCAGAAATATTCTAGAATAAGACGTTTCAAAGCCACTCTAGAAAAATGTCGCCATAAATAAATAACAATCTTTTATAGAAAGAAGCTTTTTCTCTGTTTTATATCATGTTCTTAGATAATTTACAAGTTTTACGCACCCACGTTCAAACAACCGCCGATAGTGTCTAAAATAATATAAATTTATTTGCAGAACTTATACATTAATATTTTTAGTTACCAGGTGTCTCAGCAAGCGTAGGGTTGAGGGTGCCAGGCTCAGCCGGCTGCGCGGGCCGCGAGCCTTCCATCGGGGTCTCCGCCACCGACTCGGCGCTCCTAGACCTGGGAGAAACATAGCATGTCAGAATATCAGCGTATAATGTGAGAATGTACCCTCGAAACATTTACCTTGCTTTCTGAACGCCTTTTCAGTTTTAGTCTTAAACTGTTCAAGATTTCTTTTTTTTTATTATGCATAGGCTCTCGTTACGGTAGGCCTAGAATGGCAGAATTGTATCTGAAGCACTGAACCCAAATAGGGACCTAGCCAGGGGACCACCATCTCACCTGATGGTAAGCGAAGATGTGGCCGATGATGATTTTATTTAAATGATCTTATTTTACTTTTAGATTTCTTTGGTAAATGGAAGGGATGTAGGTCTCTACACAGGTTTGAAAAAATAAAAATAAGTTGGATAAAACTTATTCATTTAATTCCAAGGAATTTAGGAAGGTTTTTGCCCAGCAGTGGGACGGCTTAGGTAAAAAAACAAAAAAAAATATAACTACAAATGTTTCGAAGTGGTGTGCGAATTGATACGCGGGCTTTTAGCCAAAATTTACTCTTCTTTAGGGTTCTGTACATCAAAAGGAACCCTTATATAATTTTGTTTAAGAGCTTTCAAGGATTAGAATAAAGTTTTTCTTAGTCAAAGGGGTTAACGATAATATTAGTAATTTAGTAACGTGCAGAATGTTGCTAGTCATCATACAAAAACATGCGGTCATTTGAAAATTAACGACATTGGAGTTAACTGTTGATTAAAATTGAGAAGACTTTCAGAAATGTCGATAACGTCTCACGATCACAAACTTGGACAAATTTTAATCATCATCACCAACGAGTTTTTGTGTCTTGGCAAAAACACACTAATAGATCAGCTGTTTTTTTTTAGGTGGTAAATCATCTAATGACTTTTACCGCGCTTGGACGGAACGGGAGAAAGTGTTAGACTTTTAATAACTAAAACCTACTCCTATATTTCTTCTTTGCCTTAATTCCAGGGTTCACTTTGAAATAACCCATAACCCTAGTAGGCTTCTATCCTTCGATTTGCTGACATCTCCTTGAGGTCTTGGAACACTACGCACCGTTTTCGATGACTTGGTCTCAGTCTGCTTTTGATTTTTGATTTTGGTTATCAGACGGCGAGCATTGCTCGCTGTTAAAGAGGTGATGATGAAAAAAATGTAGCACAAACATACATAATATAGTCGCTGTAGAATGATAACCATTTATGTCCAGAAAACCAAACTTCACAGGAAACGAAAAAAACGGTTAATTTCGTCAATGTATAAAATATTTTTATGTACTTATACAATTATTACACTACTATTGTATTATTGTATATATAAAAATATTTTATACATTGACGAAATTAACCGTTTTTTTCGTTTCCTGTGAAGTTTGGAGTTCTGGACATACGAGGTTATCATTCTACAGCGACGATATCGGAATGAATGAAAGGCAATTAGCAAGATGAATCAACCAATGGTATGGCTTACATAATGTCCTACAAGGACGTACACAAACAAACTGCAGGTACCCTAAAACTCGTCTCTACAGTATGTATGAACGTGGACCAAGCGTTAAGTTGTTTAGTTTCTGTCTAGCTTCTGAGGCGATAGGTGTGAATATGTGTACAGAATTACAGTTAAACCAAAAAAAAGTATGCGCTTTGGAGATCTTCAGCTGTCTTCGGAAAATCGAATTTACGTCGATATTGCCATGATTACAAAATGTTTATGTTTGTTACATAAACATTTTGTAATCATGGCTCTACATAATTAAAAAAAAACTTATAAGACATCCGACGGATATAAACGATTTAATTTGAAGAATAAAACAAAATATTTTGAAAATATATTAGGGTTTTTTTTACTAAGGATAGGCTCACTTTTGATCACTATTTCACTTGATGGTAGGCAATGATGTGGTCGACGATGGAGCACCCTTGCTTAAAAGTAACCTATTCATTCTTGATTTACAAGACCCATAGGTTGTAGCTATTAGGAAACAGACTCCAGCAAGACGTAATTAAACAAGAGTCAATTTTAAAAATTATCAATGACAAATAGCGGCAAATCTGAAAACTTTTCCCTTTTTTTTAAGTGTCAAATCATGAGATCACTCCACACGCTCTGGGTGGAGTGCGAGGGAATGTCAGATATTTATTGCCTGAAACTCATCCATGTTTCCGGGTCGAGGTAACTCTTTCGAACAACCTCAAAGCCCTAGCAGGCACCTCGCTTAGGAGGTAGCTTCACCTCTTCATTTTACCAAACGAAGAGGTGCGACAGAGTTTCCTCTGTTCGCACTTATTCGAAAAAACAACGAAGATTCCCGAAGCGCATACCTTCTCCAGTTTACCTGTACGTACGCGTGTATGTATAAAGTGAATAACTAGCAATGCGCGTATACTAAGTACCGCAGTCGGCGGGCAGGCAGCACCGGCTTAGTGGGCGCGCCGTTGGCATGCGCGTCTAGGTGGAGAGGCGTTTGGTCAGCGGCGGGCTGCCGTAAGCTGATGGTAGACAACACTTCTTAGTACTTGTTCACGTTGGAACGCGCGGGCGCGGTGGCGGGTGCGGTCGCGAAGACGAAGCGATTTCGTATTCATATTGACCGCTAGGCGTTTGCATCTGGCGACAAGTTCATACGGTTTGAACTTACTGACGTCGCGGGTGGATCGCGCGCTCCGCCGCTAGTTCGACGTGAACACAAACGCACACCTCAAGCGTTTGATACAGCCGCGAGCTCGCCGCGCGCGCCGCTCGCTAGCTGGCCCGCTAGTTATACCGCACGTGCGTTTCGTACGTGAACACTTCTATATTCCGCCATGTTTGATATTTCGCGACCGCTCCCGCCACCGCGCCCGCGTGTCAACGTGAACAAGTACTTATAGTAACTGAAGAAAGATGGGACATATTTTGCCCAGCATCTAGATTAACACTGAAGTTTTACCTTTCTGAAAAGTCCTATGAAAGTAACATAAAAAGAGGTATAAACAAAAAAATAAACAAGGAATAGAGGTGAATCTAAGATGTATTGAACTTAAAAGGGACTGAGTGTGAATTGTTTTTGAGGTCACGGTTCTGAAGTATGTTGATCTTTCTTATGTTTAATTCTAAAGGTTGTATTGATACTTCAATACAACCAGTAGTAGTAGAATTAGTAGGATTATAATACTATTATTATAATCCTACTTCCGTTCTAAACTCTATTCGCATTAAGAAAATAGTGACACACCGTGCAACTGCAAAGTAAAGCCTTACATACTGGGGTAATAATAAGACCATTATAAAATTAAAGCAAACTTTATATTGCACGGTATTTTCAAATAATATTAATATTGAGTAGTTATTTTCAAATTTAATTTGAATCAGCAAATATTTTGCTAATATGTCTTTGAATTTATTGTTGCTATTTCATTATAAAAGAGAATTTCTATATCTTTTAGTTTAAAGGTTGGGTTGAGATGATTTATTAACTTTTTCTTCAATCGGTCAATAAGAACACGATGTTTTTAATTTACTGTGATCTAATTAGTCAAGAGGCGTGGCTGAGTTCAGTGACATCGTCGATGACACTATTTCCTTAACGCGAATAGGCTAGCGTGGCCAGTCAACGAGTGCTACCTCACCTGGGTTTTTTTTATGGCATCATCAGAATGACTTCTCCCACTCTTGGGCGGAGTGGAAGGGTGTGTCAGACTCTTACTGACTAAACCCCTACCCCGTTCCTTCGTTGCCTTCGATCTGGGGGACACGGTGGACACCTTTCGGATTTCCCATGTTCCCCAGAGGCTTCGGCCCTGCCAGGCCCCTACAATCTCACCTGGGTAGTGTAGTCTTATGGTGCACGAGTCCCTTGGCGCGGCCGGCCGCCAGCGAGCGCGCGATGGCGGTGTGCTCGTGCGGCAAGTTCGCCAGGTTGTGGAACACTGCGCGCTTGCGGATTATTGTGTAGGCTAGTCAACTCGTGCTAGCTCACCTGGGTAGTGTAGTCTTATGGTGCACGAGTCCCTTGGCGCGGCCGGCCGCCAGCGAGCGCGCGATGGCGGTGTGCTCGTGCGGCAAGTTCGCCAGGTTGTGGAACACTGCGCGCTTGCGGATTATTGTGTAGGCTAGTCAACTCGTGCTAGCTCACCTGGGTAGTGTAGTCTTATGGTGCACGAGTCCCTTGGCGCGGCCGGCCGCCAGCGAGCGCGCGATGGCGGTGTGCTCGTGCGGCAAGTTCGCCAGGTTGTGGAACACTGCGCGCTTGCGGATTATTGTGTAGGCTAGTCAACTCGTGCTAGCTCACCTGGGTAGTGTAGTCTTATGGTGCACGAGTCCCTTGGCGCGGCCGGCCGCCAGCGAGCGCGCGATGGCGGTGTGCTCGTGCGGCAAGTTCGCCAGGTTGTGGAACACTGCGCGCTTGCGGATTATTGTGTAGGCTAGTCAACTCGTGCTAGCTCACCTGGGTAGTGTAGTCTTATGGTGCACGAGTCCCTTGGCGCGGCCGGCCGCCAGCGAGCGCGCGATGGCGGTGTGCTCGTGCGGCAAGTTCGCCAGGTTGTGGAACACTGCGCGCTTGCGGATTATTGTGTAGGCTAGTCAACTCGTGCTAGCTCACCTGGGTAGTGTAGTCTTATGGTGCACGAGTCCCTTGGCGCGGCCGGCCGCCAGCGAGCGCGCGATGGCGGTGTGCTCGTGCGGCAAGTTCGCCAGGTTGTGGAACACTGCGCGCTTGCGGATTATTGTGTAGGCTAGTCAACTCGTGCTAGCTCACCTGGGTAGTGTAGTCTTATGGTGCACGAGTCCCTTGGCGCGGCCGGCCGCCAGCGAGCGCGCGATGGCGGTGTGCTCGTGCGGCAAGTTCGCCAGGTTGTGGAACACTGCGCGCTTGCGGATTATTGTGTAGGCTAGTCAACTCGTGCTAGCTCACCTGGGTAGTGTAGTCTTATGGTGCACGAGTCCCTTGGCGCGGCCGGCCGCCAGCGAGCGCGCGATGGCGGTGTGCTCGTGCGGCAAGTTCGCCAGGTTGTGGAACACTGCGCGCTTGCGGATTATTGTGTAGGCTAGTCAACTCGTGCTAGCTCACCTGGGTAGTGTAGTCTTATGGTGCACGAGTCCCTTGGCGCGGCCGGCCGCCAGCGAGCGCGCGATGGCGGTGTGCTCGTGCGGCAAGTTCGCCAGGTTGTGGAACACTGCGCGCTTGCGGATTATTGTGTAGGCTAGTCAACTCGTGCTAGCTCACCTGGGTAGTGTAGTCTTATGGTGCACGAGTCCCTTGGCGCGGCCGGCCGCCAGCGAGCGCGCGATGGCGGTGTGCTCGTGCGGCAAGTTCGCCAGGTTGTGGAACACTGCGCGCTTGCGGATTATTGTGTAGGCTAGTCAACTCGTGCTAGCTCACCTGGGTAGTGTAGTCTTATGGTGCACGAGTCCCTTGGCGCGGCCGGCCGCCAGCGAGCGCGCGATGGCGGTGTGCTCGTGCGGCAAGTTCGCCAGGTTGTGGAACACTGCGCGCTTGCGGATTATTGTGTAGGCTAGTCAACTCGTGCTAGCTCACCTGGGTAGTGTAGTCTTATGGTGCACGAGTCCCTTGGCGCGGCCGGCCGCCAGCGAGCGCGCGATGGCGGTGTGCTCGTGCGGCAAGTTCGCCAGGTTGTGGAACACTGCGCGCTTGCGGATTATTGTGTAGGCTAGTCAACTCGTGCTAGCTCACCTGGGTAGTGTAGTCTTATGGTGCACGAGTCCCTTGGCGCGGCCGGCCGCCAGCGAGCGCGCGATGGCGGTGTGCTCGTGCGGCAAGTTCGCCAGGTTGTGGAACACTGCGCGCTTGCGGATTATTGTGTAGGCTAGTCAACTCGTGCTAGCTCACCTGGGTAGTGTAGTCTTATGGTGCACGAGTCCCTTGGCGCGGCCGGCCGCCAGCGAGCGCGCGATGGCGGTGTGCTCGTGCGGCAAGTTCGCCAGGTTGTGGAACACTGCGCGCTTGCGGATTATTGTGTAGGCTAGTCAACTCGTGCTAGCTCACCTGGGTAGTGTAGTCTTATGGTGCACGAGTCCCTTGGCGCGGCCGGCCGCCAGCGAGCGCGCGATGGCGGTGTGCTCGTGCGGCAAGTTCGCCAGGTTGTGGAACACTGCGCGCTTGCGGATTATTGTGTAGGCTAGTCAACTCGTGCTAGCTCACCTGGGTAGTGTAGTCTTATGGTGCACGAGTCCCTTGGCGCGGCCGGCCGCCAGCGAGCGCGCGATGGCGGTGTGCTCGTGCGGCAAGTTCGCCAGGTTGTGGAACACTGCGCGCTTGCGGATTATTGTGTAGGCTAGTCAACTCGTGCTAGCTCACCTGGGTAGTGTAGTCTTATGGTGCACGAGTCCCTTGGCGCGGCCGGCCGCCAGCGAGCGCGCGATGGCGGTGTGCTCGTGCGGCAAGTTCGCCAGGTTGTGGAACACTGCGCGCTTGCGGATTATTGTGTAGGCTAGTCAACTCGTGCTAGCTCACCTGGGTAGTGTAGTCTTATGGTGCACGAGTCCCTTGGCGCGGCCGGCCGCCAGCGAGCGCGCGATGGCGGTGTGCTCGTGCGGCAAGTTCGCCAGGTTGTGGAACACTGCGCGCTTGCGGATTATTGTGTACACTAGGTTGGAGTTACCTGAGGGAAAAATTAATTCGGAATTAATACATAGATATCTAAATAGTAAACCAAATCAATTCTTAACTGGAAATGAAAACAATAGTACATTATGATACAAGTGTGTAATGTGGGTCATTATCGTCGCGGTGGTACTAAGACCCGAGCCTGGCGAGGGTCTTAAGGCTAGGTTGCACTCATTTTGTACTTTTTTAAACCTGTGGAAGTCCTAAACTATAAAACAGAACGCAATGAAAAATTATTTTATAAAAATTGAACATATGACTAAGGGCATGGCAAAAACCAAAACATGATATCAATAAGTTGACTCGATAAAAAAAAATCACAAACTTGACTCTAACTTGCGACTTCAAACGAATTTTTCTCTATGAGATTATGTCACAGAAGTTATTGAAAATTACATAAAACAATCAAACTTGGTTAATAGAAGGGCATCGCAAAAAAAAATGGGAATAAGCGTGAAACTTTTTTTTTAATAAAAATAAAAATGTATATTGCATTTAATGTAATATTTTTATTAAAAAATAGTTTCACGCGCAGTTTTCGGGGTCGCGAAGTCGACATACACCGGCCAGTGCTCGCTGAGGCGCGACCGAGAGCGGACGCATGTCGCTTTGCGCACAGAGCTACCCCTCTTATCACTTACGTACGCTTCGTTTTCGTTTCTTTTTATTATCTTAGTTTATTCTTGTTTAGTGTTTCTTTTAGAAATAGTTTTGTTTTTTTTATATTTTGTACATTAGGTAGTTAGTTCATTTAGTAAAAAGTTAAAAAATAAATTAAAAAGAAGTAAAGAACCATCTCGATTTTTAGTCAGTCATAGTCATAGTAATTTATTGGTATGGGATTCTTACAAGTCATATTATACAGAAAGATACATTTTTTTTATTAGTAATATTATGGTTTAAAAAAATGCCTAAGTAAATAAGTAACATTTAACATCTTTAAGTAACTACTTACTGTGTTTTATAATTTTTCTATGGTTATTTTAACACTTCGTTATACGTTTATTCATGAAAACAACTATATTTTTCTTCCATACCCAAAAATAACGAAGTTATACCTGACATACTGCATTATACTACTCTGTGACGCTAGGCAAGTGCCCGCTACGCGCCGCACGGTGGGCTGAAATCATGCTTTCATAGACTTAGGATTCACGAAAATTTATGAACAATTTAAAAAAATAATAATAACGGCTTTGCGATCTAACACTAAATACAAGACATTTTTCTTCTGCGATTTTTGTATAAACCTAATATTTTTAAAGTTTTAACAATTTTAATTTATTTTTGTGTGGAGAAATTTGTTTTTATACAAATAATTTTAATTGTCAAGAGTTCTCAAAAAACAGCTTTCGGTATTCATTCGATTGTGCTATTTTTTGGCAAATTATCCTATATATCACTTGCTTTGATTTTGGAGAAAATTGTTTTACATTTCTTTTTACACACCACCCTTGAGGTAGAGAACTAAGCGCGTCTTTTTTATCATTGGTGTTCCCAGGAGGCCTAATCCACTCATACGCACACTCTTACTCACGCACGCACTCACAAAATTATCACTTAGTTAGACAATTTCATCAGATTCGTTCTCTAAATGTTCCACATTCACAAATTCTATATTTTCCTGCTCATCATCTTCAAATGTTGGAGATAACAGAAGCATGCATTTCGTTTCTTCTGAAAATAGTTTGTGTTTCCGTATCATTTTATGGCTTTTTCATGATATATTATATAAGGATCTTAATTAATTAATTATTAAATTATTCAAAATATCCTCATTATCAGCTCTTCTGCAGAATTTTCTTGAATGGTGTTGGCGATATCGCTTAAAGTCTTTATTTCTAGATTCAACCGCTTCTTCTAATGACTTGCTAATCGGAATTAAACCCAAGTTTTCAATGACAGCTGCTCCATGAACAAGAACTTTATGCACACTGGGGGGCTTTATGTGATACCAGTCGTATAAACTTCCGTATATTCTTTAAACTTCACTGTGTCAATTTTATGACCAGAAAATATTGTTTCTAAAATGATTGAAAACCGTTTTATCAAGTTTTCGTCGACACCAGTAATTGCAGCAGCAATCTCTGTATTGGAGAAAAATCTTCGAGCGGTATTTCCGTCATTAGCAGTTCATGTCCTTGCTTTACAACATCTATTAAAAGGCCTGTTCGATTTTTATAAGCTTCCTGAATGCGTTTTTTCTATTTTTAAATCAAAACTTTGTTTTCACCTTTTGCAACCCATGTTTAGAAATCCAGTCTATAGGCTATGTGAAGAATGCATTCCATAAAATGTACTCATATACATAGCGATGATAATAGTAGATTATTGCATCGAGCACAAAGTAATTTATTATTGCACCGAGTGCCTAATTTAGAGCCCGAGCGTCAGCGAGGGCTCTAATCTAACAGGCACGAGGGCAATATAAATTACTTAAGGTGAGGTGCATAATCTGCTTTTCTTTCAACTATTACCTATAGGAATAGTAGATAAAAGAAACTCATATCAAACAGTTAAAATAGAAGTTTCTATAACACTGTCGGCTTCATTTAGAATGTTTTCCGCAGTTAATTTGTCGCTAGATGATTCCATTTTAATTCGAAGCCGAAGCACTCAAAATCAAATAGTATCACACTTTATCGTTACTAAAAATATTGTCAAAACAAAATTAACAAAGTTCCCGCCAAATCACTTTTTTAAAATTTCTTTCATTTTTAAATCAGAGTTAGCAGCAATCATTTTTTAAATTTGGAAAAAGTAGGATAGAAACGAATATTTCGTACGTAAAAAAAAAAGTATTGATATCGGCTGGCTGAATAAAGCTAATCCATTGAGATTGGCGCCTTTTGGTGCGATTAAAAAAAAAAACTGTGCAATAATGAAATTTCATACATTTTTATTGCTCTAGAGCAATAAAGACTCGCTTTGTACTGAGTTTTTAGTGTGATTGTGATGATATTAAAGCATAGTTGGAAGAAAACCATATTTGTACAAGTCGGTATCTATGTATTTAGTCAATAACAAAGACAAGTTATTTCATTTCTGTAGAAACAGCTATTCATCTTTGAGCTGCAGTTTCACAGAGGATCGATGTTGCTTTACCATCTATTATGGTAAGCAATAATGAATACGAGACTTTTATTTCTCCAATTTGTTTCTATTTCGGTTTTCTCTCTTAAAATCGTTGATTTATTCTCTTTTTCAAACTTGAAAAACATTAGATGACACCATTATCTATCACCAATCACCAATTTGGTGAGTAGTTTTCCTGGATAATTTGTTCCTCGGAAACAATTTATAAACTACTCATAAAAATACTTAAATCATCTGTCGAAGCACCGCCCTCTTTGTCATCCGTTGTCATTTTTTGCTTATAGTTTGCTTGAATCGAGGCACCACCCATTCCTCATTTGCTTATCATTGTCAACTCCTTACAGTCTGTGCTATCAGTATTGATTGCTTTGAATATCCTTTTGGCGGCTATATCTAATAGAGGCTGCAATTTTATTCTAGCAGTTGTACCTGTTAAGGAGATATCATCCTTTGGCGGGTAGCATTCTTGTTTTGCATTTTGCACCTTGTCGTAGGAAGGGAACATGTCGACATTTTTCTCTTTGATACTTTTTCTTAAAGTCTTGTATTGCCACTTTGTTAATTTAAGGGACAAAACAAGTCCCAAAGCTTCATCTGGAGTAAATTTAGGTTGTTCATTTTTACCTAAAAGACTATCTTTGGGTTTTTACACAGCCTGTGGATTTTTAAGTAAGTTTTCGAGGATTTCAGTTATTCCTTGATTACCATACTCTCGAGACTGGAAGCCGACCCGAAGCTAAGCAGATGATGATGATGCATGAATTTCCTCTGTAGTTATAGTTGTATGAATATGTTCTGTACGTCTCTTTTTTTGCTTAGGTCATAATTCACAAAATGGTTTTCTTGGACTTAAATTCGTTGACGTGGCAGTAGACACTTTTGCTGGAGATTCATGTTCACTTGATGTACTAGGAACAGAGTCTTGGTTTCTTTCAAATACACTTACAATAAAATCAGGCCAGTTTATTTCCGATAATAACCATTCGCTAAAGTTCTTCTTTGCTATGAGCATTTTGCCATCTCCTTTGCAGATTATAGCAATATTTTGCAAAAAACGTTTTTGAACTTTATTGTTTCCATTACAACATAGTGGAGACTAATCTAGATTTAATAGCACTATATGAAACACTATTATTATTACAACAATATCAACATTTGACGCCAAATCGATTTTTTTTACGTAATACCTAAATAGTATTAGTATTTCGAAAATGTGAGATAGGATAGTGCGTTTATTACGATGTGTAAGAACGTACTGAGCATGGTTGTTTTTCAAATGTAACTGTGGCATTTTTAATGACGTCAAAAGAGTGGTGTAGAATTTTAGTTATAATATACAAAATTATTAAACAACTTGATTTTTTGCTATAGGTATTTTTTTTTTTTTTTTTTTTTTTTTTAAATTGTATAAGCTAGTGCTTGACTGCGATCCCACCTGATGGTAAGCAGTGATGCAATCTTAGATGGTGAGGCGCACTAGTTTATTAAGAGCCTATTCACTCTAGCCTTGAAGACACCCAAATTATAATTGGACGGGAAGACCGCAGCAGGCAAACTATTTCAGTCCTTCGATGTGCGCGGTAGAAACGACGAAGCGAAGCGCTTAGTCCGGACCGTAGAGGTTTCCACAACAAAAGGATGGACATTCGCCGTACGACGGCTTGTCCGATGGAAAAAACGGGATGGCGGAATCAATTCGTGTAATTCCTGCGCACACTCTCCGAAATGCATCCTGTAGAATACCGAAAGGCTGGCTACCCTACGCCTGTGCGCAAGGCTTTGTAGGTTGGAGTTAACTAGATCTGGATCTCCAATTTCTGTAATACAATATTAAAACATGTCAGA
This sequence comes from Mythimna separata, assembly GCA_030763345.1. Lineage (NCBI taxonomy): Eukaryota > Metazoa > Arthropoda > Insecta > Lepidoptera > Noctuidae > Mythimna > Mythimna separata. The sequence goes on along the minus strand of CM061184.1, from coordinate 22,708,190 downwards.
TTAAACCAAAAACCGATTAATATTTCATACAAAGTTTAGGGGTCTATAACTCGAAAAATACTAGGTATAAAAAAATTACAAACCACAAAAAATATTTGTATTAGTACATATAATTCAAAAATATACATTTGAACCCCACCGTGCGTCGTGCCGCGCCGCGCACGGCCCGGCCGGCGCGTTCGGCGCGATCGACTCGCCCAAAGAATAGACTCGCCCGACACTCGTCGCGCGCGGGGAACACGGTACCGAAATCATACCTACATGCAGCACTACAACCGGGCCTTAAGAGAACCAAGAACGATAATGACCAATTACGCACGTGTATCATACGACGTTTTTCGACACACTTGTGAAGAAAATAAATTAAAAATCAACTTTATTTAGTAGGTATATGAAAAGTTTATCTTAAGAAACAGTTCGTAAATGTGCTGTCATGTTCACTGGGACCTTAAGGTTGTGTGAGGAAGTTAGTCTTTGTTTTTGTCAACTTTCGTAAGTAATCGCGTAGTCGAATGGTCAACTCTGTTGCGCCGTTGTAAAATAAACGGGGAGTCGAGTTCGATTCCGAGTCTCACATGATCTTTTTGTTATTTTAGTTTTCAATTTTGATATTAAATTGAACTGCTTCTATTTCGAAAAGATATTCATCGTGTGTGGGTACGGTGGGACACTTGCGACATTTCTCTGGTATTGATCGGACGTATGTTCATAAATCATAAGGTCATTCATTGTGAGCCATTATCTACCGACATAGTGGAGATATGTATTAATAAAATCTTAATAGTCATAGTGATTGTGCACCGTGTATCATCCAAATAGGGGTAAGTTTTAGTTTTAAGGAATGGTAACTTTTATACTATTGAGCATTTCTATTAGATAGTTACTAACGTATTGTTGTCATTGTTATAGCTTCAAGCAACGCCCTTTTAAGTTGGACATTTATTGTGCGAGACGTATAATAAAAACAAAGTCCTTGAGATACGAGCTAGCGGGCTGAGGTGTTGGCAGAGTTCACCGGAAAACACAACTCTCCTGGCGTCCAAATTAGATTAGGTTTAGGTTAAGACTAGGTAGGGTTTAAGTTTAGTTACCATTTAGTTTAAGCAGTGTGAATTTAAAATATATGGCTATAGATCATTGATTTACTTCGTTTCATTTAATGTATGTAGCACCCGTAACAACATAGGTATCTAAATAGTAAACCAAATTAATTCTTAACTGGAGAGGCAAACAAAACTCTTTATTCCAAATAACTAGGTTGTTTAAAAAAACTATGTTCAAACAAGTGAAACATTTCTGGCTGAGTTTATGTGTTGTGTTTACAATGGTTGCTGGTGGTGGTTTTCTATATTATTCTAGGTCGATTTTATTTTCATTAGTTTCGATGAGAAACTGATAAGAATCAAGTTGTTTGATACTTCACAACTTAGATGGGCTTCATGAGAAATCAAAATGTATACAAAACTACTACAAAATAAAATTATTTTTTTTATTTTGGAGAAGGTGGTCTGCTACAAGTAGTTTAATCTAAATTGACCCTCTTAATGAGGTCAACTGAGCTTTTGACCCCTTCATTTATTGAGGGTCTTTTCCAGCACGCCGTGTGAATCTCACCTTTGGTCTCTTAAAGCCTCTACCGGCGGTGTGAGACCTGTCCACCGCATTATTGTGTGCCTCTGAGAGGCCACACGGGATATGTTTCACTCAGGTGCTGAGAGGACTTACCGTCGAACTGGTACTGTATCATGTTGTTGAACATCTCGAGCAGGAAGAAGACGAGGTGGTGATGGTGCGCCTACGAGAACAGGAACCACGGCGTGCTGAACGCTTCCAGCAGGTGCAGCAGCTTCGTCGACGCCACCATCGACAGCGTCTTCAGGTATGGAGACACTGTGCACATGACTTACCGTCGAACTGGTACTGTATCATGTTGTTGAACATCTCCAGCAGGAAGAAGACGAGGTGGTGATGGTGCGCCTGCGAGAACAGGAACCACGGCGTGCTGAACGCTTCCAGCAGGTGCAGCAGCTTCGTCGACGCCACCATCGACAGCGTCTTCAGGTATGGAGACACTGTGCACATGACTTACCGTCGAACTGGTACTGTATCATGTTGTTGAACATCTCCAGCAGGAAGAAGACGAGGTGGTGATGGTGCGCCTGCGAGAACAGGAACCACGGCGTGCTGAACGCTTCCAGCAGGTGCAGCAGCTTCGTCGACGCCACCATCGACAGCGTCTTCAGGTATGGAGACACTGTGCACATGACTTACCGTCGAACTGGTACTGTATCATGTTGTTGAACATCTCCAGCAGGAAGAAGACTAGGTGGTGATGGTGCGCCTGCGAGAACAGGAACCACGGCGTGCTGAACGCTTCCAGCAGGTGCAGCAGCTTCGTCGACGCCACCATCGACAGCGTCTTCAGGTATGGAGACACTGTGCACATGACTTACCGTCGAACTGGTACTGTATCATGTTGTTGAACATCTCCAGCAGGAAGAAGACGAGGTGGTGATGGTGCGCCTGCGAGAACAGGAACCACGGCGTGCTGAACGCTTCCAGCAGGTGCAGCAGCTTCGTCGACGCCACCATCGACAGCGTCTTCAGGTATGGAGACACTGCGGAAAAGTAAAAGATAACAATAAAGACTAATGTACGAGTATACTGTGAGGAGCTCGTGGCTAGATAATAACAGCTGCTCGGGTCGATCTTCAAGGTTAAGCAACCTTGCCAAGATAGGTCTGTGGATAGGTGACCTTCTTAATATACCAAGTTTCCTTCATGCCTCGGAAAGCACGTTAAGCCGTTGGTCCCGGCTGTCATTTGTAGATCTTTGGCAGTCGTTAAGGATAGTCAGCAGCCAGTAAATCTGACTTCAGTTTTGCCATGAAGTACCGTGTTACAACAGTTAATGAGTTGTGGAGGTCTGGTAGGCAGCCGCTCCTCGTAAAATACTGGTATTGAGCTAAATCCGGCTTGATTGGAAGCCGACCCCAATATACCTAGTTGGGAAAAGGCTAGGCAGATGATGATGAATATTGTTGAGAGGGCTGCTCTTAACAGCACCGAGCGCGGGATTCAGGAATGAGAGTAGCGGGGCAGCGGGCTGTCGGCCTTCTGACAATGGGTCGCGGGGCCTCGCTCGCCGCACCAGTCAGCAGCTTCGCGCCTGCACGCTCGACTGTGCGACGCTTGTCCCTTTAGTATCTATTTCCTTTTCAACCTTCAACCGACTATTTTTTTAAATATTGCAATATACTTTTATACAGTCTACTCAATTTTAAATTTGCTTCAAGACGATCTATCATCATGATCAATATTATTATAATAATCGCAAAAAAAAAACAGAAGATAGAAAAAGTTCAGTAAATGTGTCGCATACTAATTGGGCAAAATACACTGAACTGCTGATTTGTTTCCACGATTTTAGGTTTGACCCCATAGTGAAAGTTGTTTGTTATCATGAGTATTCATATATCAGTCACATTAATGTCGCCTCACCATTGACTAGTATAGTGAGCAGACAGTCGAACAGCGGCTGCAGCCTCTGGTGGCCGGTGGTGATGATCTTGTGGAAGACGACGACGAGCAGGTCCGCGTGCGAGCCCGTGAACACGGGGATGTCCATGGGCACGGTGGCCGCGTACGGCTAATAAAGTATTTCTAATAAATAAATAAATGTCGCCTCACCATTGACTAGTATAGTGAGCAGACAGTCGAACAGCGGCTGCAGCCTCTGGTGGCCGGTGGTGATGATCTTGTGGAAGACGACGACGAGCAGGTCCGCGTGCGAGCCCGTGAACACGGGGATGTCCATGGGCACGGTGGCCGCGTACGGCTAATAAAGTATTTCTAATAAATAAATAAATGTCGCCTCACCATTGACTAGTATAGTGAGCAGACAGTCGAACAGCGGCTGCAGCCTCTGGTGGCCGGTGGTGATGATCTTGTGGAAGACGACGACGAGCAGGTCCGCGTGCGAGCCCGTGAACACGGGGATGTCCATGGGCACGGTGGCCGCGTACGGCTAATAAAGTATTTCTAATAAATAAATAAATGTCGCCTCACCATTGACTAGTATAGTGAGCAGACAGTCGAACAGCGGCTGCAGCCTCTGGTGGCCGGTGGTGATGATCTTGTGGAAGACGACGACGAGCAGGTCCGCGTGCGAGCCCGTGAACACGGGGATGTCCATGGGCACGGTGGCCGCGTACGGCTAATAAAGTATTTCTAATAAATAAATAAATGTCGCCTCACCATTGACTAGTATAGTGAGCAGACAGTCGAACAGCGGCTGCAGCCTCTGGTGGCCGGTGGTGATGATCTTGTGGAAGACGACGACGAGCAGGTCCGCGTGCGAGCCCGTGAACACGGGGATGTCCATGGGCACGGTGGCCGCGTACGGCTAATAAAGTATTTCTAATAAATAAATAAATGTCGCCTCACCATTGACTAGTATAGTGAGCAGACAGTCGAACAGCGGCTGCAGCCTCTGGTGGCCGGTGGTGATGATCTTGTGGAAGACGACGACGAGCAGGTCCGCGTGCGAGCCCGTGAACACGGGGATGTCCATGGGCACGGTGGCCGCGTACGGCTAATAAAGTATTTCTAATAAATAAATAAATGTCGCCTCACCATTGACTAGTATAGTGAGCAGACAGTCGAACAGCGGCTGCAGCCTCTGGTGGCCGGTGGTGATGATCTTGTGGAAGACGACGACGAGCAGGTCCGCGTGCGAGCCCGTGAACACGGGGATGTCCATGGGCACGGTGGCCGCGTACGGCTAATAAAGTATTTCTAATAAATAAATAAATGTCGCCTCACCATTGACTAGTATAGTGAGCAGACAGTCGAACAGCGGCTGCAGCCTCTGGTGGCCGGTGGTGATGATCTTGTGGAAGACGACGACGAGCAGGTCCGCGTGCGAGCCCGTGAACACGGGGATGTCCATGGGCACGGTGGCCGCGTACGGCTAATAAAGTATTTCTAATAAATAAATAAATGTCGCCTCACCATTGACTAGTATAGTGAGCAGACAGTCGAACAGCGGCTGCAGCCTCTGGTGGCCGGTGGTGATGATCTTGTGGAAGACGACGACGAGCAGGTCCGCGTGCGAGCCCGTGAACACGGGGATGTCCATGGGCACGGTGGCCGCGTACGGCTAATAAAGTATTTCTAATAAATAAATAAATGTCGCCTCACCATTGACTAGTATAGTGAGCAGACAGTCGAACAGCGGCTGCAGCCTCTGGTGGCCGGTGGTGATGATCTTGTGGAAGACGACGACGAGCAGGTCCGCGTGCGAGCCCGTGAACACGGGGATGTCCATGGGCACGGTGGCCGCGTACGGCTAATAAAGTATTTCTAATAAATAAATAAATGTCGCCTCACCATTGACTAGTATAGTGAGCAGACAGTCGAACAGCGGCTGCAGCCTCTGGTGGCCGGTGGTGATGATCTTGTGGAAGACGACGACGAGCAGGTCCGCGTGCGAGCCCGTGAACACGGGGATGTCCATGGGCACGGTGGCCGCGTACGGCTAATAAAGTATTTCTAATAAATAAATAAATGTCGCCTCACCATTGACTAGTATAGTGAGCAGACAGTCGAACAGCGGCTGCAGCCTCTGGTGGCCGGTGGTGATGATCTTGTGGAAGACGACGACGAGCAGGTCCGCGTGCGAGCCCGTGAACACGGGGATGTCCATGGGCACGGTGGCCGCGTACGGCTAATAAAGTATTTCTAATAAATAAATAAATGTCGCCTCACCATTGACTAGTATAGTGAGCAGACAGTCGAACAGCGGCTGCAGCCTCTGGTGGCCGGTGGTGATGATCTTGTGGAAGACGACGACGAGCAGGTCCGCGTGCGAGCCCGTGAACACGGGGATGTCCATGGGCACGGTGGCCGCGTACGGCTAATAAAGTATTTCTAATAAATAAATAAATGTCGCCTCACCATTGACTAGTATAGTGAGCAGACAGTCGAACAGCGGCTGCAGCCTCTGGTGGCCGGTGGTGATGATCTTGTGGAAGACGACGACGAGCAGGTCCGCGTGCGAGCCCGTGAACACGGGGATGTCCATGGGCACGGTGGCCGCGTACGGCTAATAAAGTATTTCTAATAAATAAATAAATGTCGCCTCACCATTGACTAGTATAGTGAGCAGACAGTCGAACAGCGGCTGCAGCCTCTGGTGGCCGGTGGTGATGATCTTGTGGAAGACGACGACGAGCAGGTCCGCGTGCGAGCCCGTGAACACGGGGATGTCCATGGGCACGGTGGCCGCGTACGGCTAATAAAGTATTTCTAATAAATAAATAAATGTCGCCTCACCATTGACTAGTATAGTGAGCAGACAGTCGAACAGCGGCTGCAGCCTCTGGTGGCCGGTGGTGATGATCTTGTGGAAGACGACGACGAGCAGGTCCGCGTGCGAGCCCGTGAACACGGGGATGTCCATGGGCACGGTGGCCGCGTACGGCTAATAAAGTATTTCTAATAAATAAATAAATGTCGCCTCACCATTGACTAGTATAGTGAGCAGACAGTCGAACAGCGGCTGCAGCCTCTGGTGGCCGGTGGTGATGATCTTGTGGAAGACGACGACGAGCAGGTCCGCGTGCGAGCCCGTGAACACGGGGATGTCCATGGGCACGGTGGCCGCGTACGGCTAATAAAGTATTTCTAATAAATAAATAAATGTCGCCTCACCATTGACTAGTATAGTGAGCAGACAGTCGAACAGCGGCTGCAGCCTCTGGTGGCCGGTGGTGATGATCTTGTGGAAGACGACGACGAGCAGGTCCGCGTGCGAGCCCGTGAACACGGGGATGTCCATGGGCACGGTGGCCGCGTACGGCTAATAAAGTATTTCTAATAAATAAATAAATGTCGCCTCACCATTGACTAGTATAGTGAGCAGACAGTCGAACAGCGGCTGCAGCCTCTGGTGGCCGGTGGTGATGATCTTGTGGAAGACGACGACGAGCAGGTCCGCGTGCGAGCCCGTGAACACGGGGATGTCCATGGGCACGGTGGCCGCGTACGGCTAATAAAGTATTTCTAATAAATAAATAAATGTCGCCTCACCATTGACTAGTATAGTGAGCAGACAGTCGAACAGCGGCTGCAGCCTCTGGTGGCCGGTGGTGATGATCTTGTGGAAGACGACGACGAGCAGGTCCGCGTGCGAGCCCGTGAACACGGGGATGTCCATGGGCACGGTGGCCGCGTACGGCTAATAAAGTATTTCTAATAAATAAATAAATGTCGCCTCACCATTGACTAGTATAGTGAGCAGACAGTCGAACAGCGGCTGCAGCCTCTGGTGGCCGGTGGTGATGATCTTGTGGAAGACGACGACGAGCAGGTCCGCGTGCGAGCCCGTGAACACGGGGATGTCCATGGGCACGGTGGCCGCGTACGGCTAATAAAGTATTTCTAATAAATAAATAAATGTCGCCTCACCATTGACTAGTATAGTGAGCAGACAGTCGAACAGCGGCTGCAGCCTCTGGTGGCCGGTGGTGATGATCTTGTGGAAGACGACGACGAGCAGGTCCGCGTGCGAGCCCGTGAACACGGGGATGTCCATGGGCACGGTGGCCGCGTACGGCTAATAAAGTATTTCTAATAAATAAATAAATGTCGCCTCACCATTGACTAGTATAGTGAGCAGACAGTCGAACAGCGGCTGCAGCCTCTGGTGGCCGGTGGTGATGATCTTGTGGAAGACGACGACGAGCAGGTCCGCGTGCGAGCCCGTGAACACGGGGATGTCCATGGGCACGGTGGCCGCGTACGGCTAATAAAGTATTTCTAATAAATAAATAAATGTCGCCTCACCATTGACTAGTATAGTGAGCAGACAGTCGAACAGCGGCTGCAGCCTCTGGTGGCCGGTGGTGATGATCTTGTGGAAGACGACGACGAGCAGGTCCGCGTGCGAGCCCGTGAACACGGGGATGTCCATGGGCACGGTGGCCGCGTACGGCTAATAAAGTATTTCTAATAAATAAATAAATGTCGCCTCACCATTGACTAGTATAGTGAGCAGACAGTCGAACAGCGGCTGCAGCCTCTGGTGGCCGGTGGTGATGATCTTGTGGAAGACGACGACGAGCAGGTCCGCGTGCGAGCCCGTGAACACGGGGATGTCCATGGGCACGGTGGCCGCGTACGGCTAATAAAGTATTTCTAATAAATAAATAAATGTCGCCTCACCATTGACTAGTATAGTGAGCAGACAGTCGAACAGCGGCTGCAGCCTCTGGTGGCCGGTGGTGATGATCTTGTGGAAGACGACGACGAGCAGGTCCGCGTGCGAGCCCGTGAACACGGGGATGTCCATGGGCACGGTGGCCGCGTACGGCTTGTTGAGGCGCACGCCCAGGTTGCGCTCGCCTGATAGCAAGAGTAGGATGAACACGCCGATGTGCATCAGGCCCACGCGCGCTGGAATACGTGCATCGATATTTCATTAAGTTGAAAGGTTAGCCCGTGAAATTCTAATTTTCGAAAGTTTTTCACATTTTGCTAACCCTATCGAATGACTCATCATCTGCCTAGCCTTTTCCCAACTATATTGGAGGCAGTACTATTTAGCAGAATACCAGTATTTTACGAGGAGCGGCTGCCTACCAGACCTCCACAACCCATTAACTGGGGTAACACGGTACTTCATGGCAAGACTGGAGTCAGATTTACTGGCTTCTGACTATCCGTAACGACTGCCACGACCGGCTTAACGTGCTTTCCGAGGCACGGAGAAAACTCGTTATATTAAGATGGTTACCCATCCACAGACCAACCTTGGGAAGCGTTCCTTAACCTTGAAGATCGACCCGTGCGGCTGTTATTATCTAGCCACGAGAACCCTATCGAATGACTATTTCATGAAAGAGCCATTCAATAGGATTAATGTCGTGATGGCCCAGTGGTTTTGCTCGGTTCGAAACCGGGCCAATGTAGATTTTTTAATTGTTTCAATAGTTTATGTACTGTTAACTTAAATTTATCAAGGACATTACTGACACCACATGCCTCAGAAATTACGTAGAGCTGTTGGTTATTACTGGTAGATATATTTGAAGTCGTTGCAGACAGTCAAATGCCAGAAAGTCTGATCATCGGACAAATCATAGGGAACAAATATTTGTCTAGTCTACAAATGATCTAAGATCCGAAGAAGAATTATATACCTGATCTGTTATTTGATTATAATTAAGATTGTATGCTAGATTATAAATTCATTGATGCATTGCGAACAGGTTGCCTAGTTAAATTTGGTGCAAAAAATGTTAAACAATATTTAATGTTCACTGTTTTAGGCTATCACGGTTTTTTTCACAATTTAAAATGTCACTTACGGGATATCTTCCGTGATTACGCAACAGCGTCGAAATATTGGGAACTCAAAACAATAAACAATCACGGAAGATATCCCGTAAGTGACATTTTAAATTGTTATTTAATATTCACCATCTATTAGCATTAGCATTTTTTTTCAATAAGAATTTGAAAATGTAACTTTTAATTTGATAACTAATCAAGTAAATCTTTGAGTAATTAGTTTAGATGTAGCCAGAAAACGATAAATTGTAGTAATAAGAATTCTATTTAGAATCTTATTGGAAAAGATATGGCAAGCTTTCTGTTCATAAGTATAGTCGAAATAACTTAAAAATATTAAAAGGATCATTTTTATGTATATGTTGTCATGATTACATACAAATTTGAATAAATAAAGGCTTCAAAAAATAATCGGCACAAGTAAAAGTAAACGTAAAAAGGCCTCAAAATACACGGTCCCCAATAAGAGAACTAAGCCAGTCGGCTTGTACCGAAATTGGTTCCTCTTTAACAGTCTAGTAGTTTTTACGTTTACTTTTACTTCTGCCGATTCTTTTCTGACGCCTTTACTTATTCATATAGACATGACAACAATTTAAATTTATCGATTACCCGATTTTTCATTTCGTAAAGCATACTCGTATTTTGTACAATGGTACTATAAATATTTACAGCAGTTTTTTACATAAAAATATATATCTTTACATTCTACTCACATTGGTCTGCGCGGGAGTCGTTGAGGTGATATAAAATCGGTACCAACACTTCTAGCACATCACTGCTCTTCAACACATAGTACATGAATTTCTGAAACAACAATTTCGAAGCACATTTTTATATATACTATACGATTTTTGAGTTAAACGTTCGGTGTGCGCTTGCTTGATGTTTACATACGAACTGTGAAACGCCCTCAAAGCAAGCTACAGCATCCCAACTTCAATCAACTGCTCTTGGTTTAGGGCTGTTCGGTCTAAGCAACCGAACACCTGCAAACGCAGCAATTTACCACAATAATTGTACTTAAACATCAGTGCATTGCGAGACACCAAACGGACCGGGTGCATTCATTTAACATAACATTATAACGTAACATTAACATAACATTTGTAGAACATTTCAATAAACTATCCAAAACCTATCAGTGCTTTGTTTATCATATACGACCTCGCACCCCGCAAATATTGGTCCTTCGAGCCGGATCGCGCGAGTTCCGAAAAGTAATCGCGAGTGGTGTGTATAACAGTGTGGTGTGTGTGGACTCAAGTGGTACTCTGGACTGGTGGGTGACTGGAATACGCTCCTGCTTCAAGGAGAACATTAACGGTTGCATAGCAGCAGACCCCAAGTAAGATCTTTCCATTATTTTCTACACTTTGGGAGATTTCACGCCCTTAAATAACGTGCGAAATGGCAGAGCTCTACGACGAACAACTGACGCTCGCCATCAACATCGAAAAGATCGGGGTAAACTTAAAGAAGACCAGTGTTCAACGTCGAACCTTCGAATACTTGAAAAAGTGTTTGAATTCTCTAGAAGAACATTGGAAGGAGTACGAATTCAACCACGATCGCATTACAACAGCAGTAAGTAAGACGCATGTCTACTTTACGAAACAGGAGTACGAGAAAACAAGCAAGTCGTACCAAGCTGTCAAAGCGCTGATCAACCAGATGCATCAACAACTGCTGGAAGCTCCATCTAGGAGTGATGATCAAGGACTGCTAGAAGAAGGTACGTTTTCTGGTAAAGAATTCGAGACTGAACAGGAGTGTAAAGAGGAACAGCAGCCGGGAGAAGACGGTCAACCTTCGGAGTTAGGTCAAAGAGCTCGTCGTGCTTGGATGGTAAATCAGGGTACAAACAGTAGACTGGATGAAATGCTTCGCAAGCAGGCAGCTAATTTTAAGGCTTTCCGACGAACGGTATCTAACATCAACTTAGAACTTATTTCTGACAAATGGGAATTTGACGACGTCCTCAAAACACTGCAATCTAGGTGGATAGCAATCGATACTCTGCATTGGGAAATTGATTCGGAATTATGCGAAGAAAATGGAGAGTATGAAACAACTTTCTTGAGTCACGAAAAACAATACAACAGTCTGAAGAAGGCAATTAATACTAAAATGTGGTCCGTGGCTCACAGAGAAAAAACAACACCGACACTAGATATACCTGTATTTAGTGGTAACTATAACCAGTGGACGTGCTTCAAGGATTTGTTCCAAGAAGCAATACATAACAATCCGTCGCTCTCAAGTGGCCAAAAAATGCAGTTTTTAAAAGGGAAAGTTAAAGGGGAAGCTGAACGGCTCATTCAACATTTACCAATCAGCGCAGATAACTATTCCATATGCTGGGAAATTCTGCAACGCCGATACAACAACAAAAGAGCTATATTCTCTTCTCTCATGAACATTCTTTTAGGACTGCCCAACATGCAACAGCAGTCCGTGCAACAAATCAAAAAACTGCATAACACAACAATAGAATGTCTGAATGCTGTTCGCAATTTAGATGTTGACACTACGTCTTGGGATCCTATGGTGGTACACATCTTACCCCAAAAACTAGACTCTGACACGTATACTAATTACATTGAGTCTTTAAAAGATTCGCGGGAGCTACCAGTGCTTCAAGAATTTCTGGACTTTTTGGAGACCAAATTCATCAGTTTGGAGTCAGCTCGTCGCAAACAAGATAACCCTCAACAAAAAGGGTCTAACAACCAACATTCCTCAACAGGTTTCAAGAAACATAACAACGGTGGGAATAAGGGGACCTTGAAAAAGACCCTACACGTGTCGAAGTTCAAATGTCCATATTGCAGTGGCGAACATGGCCTCTACAATTGCAAAACTTTCTTGGAACTGCCCACTGAACAAAAGCTTGCAATTACGCAAAAACTGCAGGTGTGCATCAATTGTTTATTTAGCCATAATGGTAACAAGTGTACTTCTACAAAACGATGCCGCAAATGTACAGCTAATCACAGTACGATATTACATGACGCCTTTGTCAAGCCGACGGGGTCTCAAGTGTCTAAACATACCGAGCCAACGGTCAAGGTCTCTAACGCGTCACAAGACGGTAATGCTGAGGTTTTCCTTACAACTGCTCTCGTGAAGGTTATGGCAGCCGACGGGACTTATCACAACATGCGAGCCCTTATCGATCAGGGGTCACAGATATCTCTGATCTCCGAAAAAGCCGCTCAGTTATTGAAGATAAAACGCCAAAAATGCAATGGGGTTGTACTAGGAGTAGGCGCAAAGGAGAACAACTGCAAAGGGTCGCTCCAAATAAAGTGCAAGTCCATACATAGTGACTACTCTTTTACAACAGAAGTCATGATCATGAACAATTTACTTAAAAATCTCCCCAACCAAACATTGTCAAAGCCCTCATGGTCATTTACAGAAAACATTAACCTGGCTGATCCGGAATACTATATTAGTCGACCAGTTGACTTGTTACTCGGAGCCGAAGTCTACGCGAACATTATTATGGAGGGAGTTATCAAGGGGACTAACACAACACAGCCTATCGCTCAGCAAACCCACTTGGGGTGGATACTGTGTGGAGGTTCAACAAAAACATTCCAATGTGATGTAGTTCTGCACAACTTAGAAGATATACATAAATTCTGGGAAATAGAAGAGATAACAGAACAATCTAATCTATCGGTCGAAGATCAAGAATGCATTACGTTTTATTTAAATACCACAACTAGGAAACAAAACGGGCACTACGAGGTCAGGCTACCTTAAAAGGACAACATAGAAAACCAATTGGGTTCCTCAAAACAAATGGCTTTAGCTCAATTTCGAAGTTTGGAGCGCAAGTTTCAGAAACACGAGACACTAGCCGTACAATACAAAACGTTCATGGACGAATATTTACAATTAAAACATATGAAATTAGCTTTGCAAAGTAATTTGACACTGGAATGCTATTTACCGCACCACGGTGTGCTACGAGAGGAATCTACAACAACAAAATACAGGGTTGTTTTTAACGCATCTGCGAGGACATCTTCAGGATTTAGTCTCAACGATTTCATGCACAAAGGACCCAACCTTCAACAAGATCTGCAAATATTATTGCTAAAATGGAGACAATACCAATACGCTTATACAGCGGACATCGAGAAGATGTATAGGCAGATACAAGTACATGAATCGGATCAACCTCTACAAAAAATAATTTGGCGTAACGACGCTCAATGTCTTATACAATCTTATCAACTCACAACAGTAACATACGGAACTAAAGCGGCTCCATTTTTAGCTCTAATGACGCTGAAGAAATTAGCAGCTGACGAACAGAAAAATTATCCTGATGCGGCTCAGGTGTTAGACAAAGATTTTTACATGGATGATCTTGTACACGGGTGTCATTCTATCGAACAGGGGAAGAAACTTATATCAGATTTGAAGACCTTACTACATTCAGAGGGTTTTAACTTGCGTAAATGGGCCTCCAACGAACCAACATTAATTGAAGACATACCGAGTCATCAAAATCCAGACACAAACATTGTATTTAATTCGAAATCGGAGTCAACATCATCAAAAACTCTAGGTCTGTGTTGGAACACAAAAACTGATAAATTTTTCTTTCGCTGCGAGTTTTTTAAGAATTCAAGGCCAACAAAACGTAACTTACTATCGGAAATATCGAAATTGTTCGATCCTTTAGGGTGGTTAACGCCATTATCCACTCTACTCAAATTACTGTTCCAAAAACTATGGAAAAACAATCTACAATGGGATGAACAAGTGTCCGATGACATCTTCAACGAATGGGCCAAAATAAAAGCGGACCTACACCACATACACAGCTGTGAGGTACAGTCAGCATCAAAAGTCGATGAACAGAATCAACATTACAAAACACCTGTTCACAATAAAATGCCATAAGTTATAGTCGCAACTAGGAAACAAAATAGCCTGTACACCAGAATTTTACAAAAGTCGTTAAACACGAGTATTTCAAAAGTACATGTGCACTAGTATTCCTAAAGTCGCTGTACACCATCAATCCAAATGTCGCTGAACATCATTGTATCAAAGTCACTAAACAGCAGTAAAGACAAAATTAGGTTAACAAAGTATATTTTTAATGTTGCCGTGTGTTAATATACTTTTGACGCTTATGTTGTTCAGCTACTTTTGGGACAGTGCTTACTTGATCTTAATAATGTACACTTCTGGACACATCTATTGGCCCACCTTAGAGTTTAGGTTTCGAGGCCCCTACCGAAATATGATTGCTAGATTGAAAAAAAACTGTTGATGCAGTTTTAAACCTGATACATTTTACCATCTTTTTCGATCGTATTCTTTTAAATTTGAATTCAGAATACCATACGACATGGAGCTACGCCTAACAAGTCGGATATGCGCCTTGTTAAAGGCAATTGATTTTTGAATAAAAAACATGTTTTATCAAATAAAGGTTTAATTTAATAACGCGTGTTGCCTCCATGGGCATCTACCACAGCTCTCATACGATCAGGCATAGAGTTTATCAACCGCTCTATGAAATTTTGAGGGATCATCTCCCATTCCTCTTCTATGGCAGTTTTCAACTCCTGCGTCGTCTGGGCAACTGGCTGACGAGCCCTAACACGTCTTTTTAGCTCGTCCCACATGTGCTCAATGGGGTTCATGTCTGGGCTTCTGGCTAACCAGTCCATAACTGTGATGTTCACATCCCGAAGATATTCCCTGACGATGCCGCCCGCATAGGCTCTTGCATTATCATGCATAAAAATGAAATTTGGGCCCACATAGTCCGCGTATGGTATCACGTGAGGTTCTAAGCACTCACGAATGTACCTTTCAGCAATAATGTTGGCAGCCGTGGTCCTGTAACAACCTCAAGTTAAGTTTTGCCGCTCGCGGATATACCGCCCCAGACAGTCCATGAGCCACCGCCATAAGCAACCCTCTCTTCAAAGCAGCATTGTGCGAAACGCTCTCCCTTACGTCGGTAGACCTTCTTCCTTCCATCATTGCCATGTAACACAATTTTAGACTCATCAGAAAAGAGTAAACGGCTCCAATCTTGCTGTGTCCAATTTAAATGACTGCGTGCGAAATGAAGGCGCGCTGTTCGGTGGGCTCGCGTTAGTTTGGGCCCATTAGCTGGCTTGTGTGATATCATATCGCGTTCTTTTAACCTTCTCCGAACAGTTTGAGCGCTCACAGATACTCCGTGGAAGTCGCGAAGTTGGTTTTGTATCTTAATGGAGGTAAGGTGACGATTTCTCAAGCTGGTCGTCACGATGAATCGATCCTGCCTTTCAGTTGTGACCCAAGATCATGGCCTTCCTTGGCGACGAACAAAGCCGCCAGTCTCTAGGTACCTCCGATAAACATTTCGGACCGCAGATCGACTTAAGTTAAGTTGAGCACTCACGTTTCTTTGGCTGTGTCCGGCCTGAATAAGTGCCACAGCTTGGGCGGCGACTTCAGGTGAAGTATCCATAGATTATTGATAGAACCTCACCTTAATGTTAAGAATAAGTAATGTTTGTTGCAAAACCAAAGATATTAATCACTTTTTCAAGAATTAAATGCAAGTAAACCAATAAAACCAAGTTTTCTTATTATTCGATTATTTGATATCAACAAACAGGCTCCAAATTGTCTTTTGTTTCTTTAAATTCTGTGTTCGAAATTCAAAAAAAGACTATTGAATGAAATTGTGAATGTGCCAGGTTTAAAACTGCATAAAAACTTATTGCTCGAACTAATATAAAATTTTAGCTAGGACCAAACGAAACTGAAAATACAAGGTGGGCCAATAGATGTGTCCAGAAGTGTATGTTAACACGTTAGTATCTATTTCAATACTTATTTACAAAGCAATTATATTTTATTGTCAGTAATCATACCAATCTATAATATGAAATTACATAAAACATAACTCTAATGATCTACGAAGCGATTATTGTGACGGTACTTGTAATTTACTTTGCGCAGATCTTACAAAACCTACCTTCCTTTAATTTTTACTTTATTATTTCTATTCACATGACTTGTGATAATTTTAGTCTAGCGTATGATTGTCGTAGTCTGAAGTAATTGAAACGTCGTCTAAGTGCATATATGTTTATTTATATTATTGAGATACATCAATCGATAAATATCACAATAATGCCGTATAATGTGCATATTACGGAGCATGAACGTCACAAAATTGTTCTCTTGAGAGAACAAGGATACAATGTATCAGAAACAATGATTCGACTGAGTACTTATCGGGTAAGTAATAGATGCACCCATACTTATCAATATGTGCTTGAATATTACCAAATGTTTGATCTAATAATAAAAATATAACACTGATTCGTCCTGGCTATCGATTCCTAGACTTTTTGATCGATTTTATGTAAAAATATCAAATAAATAAATGTTATTTTTTTAAATTTAAACTGTTTAATTGTTAAAATGTTTTAGAAATAATGCACACTCTATTTGTTTTTATTAATTACAGCAATCTTAATACCTACTTACAATTATTGTGAAACATGAATACAAATAATGATATAATATTATACGTTGTATTACATACCGAAACTCCTAATTCTGCAGCAGTTTCTGATACACTGTATCCTTGTTCTCTCAAGAGAACAATTTTGTGACGTTCATGCTCCGTAATATGCACATTATACGGCATTATTGGGATATTTATCGATTGATGTATCTCAATAATATAAATAAACAATTATGCACTTAGACGACGTTTCAATTACTTCAGACTACGACAATCATACGCTAGACTAAAATTATCACAAGTCATGTGAATAGAAATAATAAAGTAAAAATTAAAGGAAGGTAGGTTTTGTAAGATCTGCGCAAAGTAAATTACAAGTACCGTCACAATAATCGCTTCGTAGATCATTAGAGTTATGTTTTATGTAATTTCATATTATAGATTGGTATGATTACTGACAATAAAATATAATTGCTTTGTAAATAAGTATTGAAATAGATACTAACGTGTTAACATACATTATTAAGATCAAGTAAGCACTGTCCCAAAAGTAGCTGCACAACATAAGCGTCAAAAGTATATTAACACACGGCAACATTAAAAATATACTTTGTTAACCTAATTTTGTCTTTACTGCTGTTTAGTGACTTTTGATACAATGATGTTGTTCTATAATAACAATATCAGCAGTTTCTATATTTAGTAGTAGTTAGTTTAGTCAGGTGAAATTAGCTGTTTAGTGACTTTGATACAATGATGTTCAGCGACATTTGGATTGATGGTGTACAGCGACTTTAGGAATACTAGTGCACATGTACTTTTGAAATACTCGTGTTTAACGACTTTTGTAAATTTCTGGTGTACAGGCTATTTTGTTTCCTAGTTGCGACTATAACTTATGGCATTTTATTGTGAACAGGTGTTTTGTAATGTTGATTCTGTTCATTGACTTTTGATGCTGACTGTACCAAGGTGGTTGAAAAACAACAGTGATGACGTCATCGAAATTCATGGGTTTTGTGACGCATCTATGAAAGCTTATGCATGCGTAGTTTATGCGCGCATAAAACATCAATCGGACGTAACACTCATTGCCGCAAAAACTAAACTCATACCGCAAAAGAAAGCCCTTACGTTGCCAAAACTGGAACTTAGTGGCGCATACCTACTCTCTAAACTAATAAATAAAATTCAACAATCCTTAACAAATAGACTAGAAATATTTGGATGGACGGATTCGAAGGTAACACTCGGTTGGATACAGGGTGAGCCTAATCGTTGGAAGTCGTTCGTCGCAAATAGGGTCGTCAAACTCACAGAAACAATGCCTCCTGACTGTTGGCGTTATGTTAAATCTACAGACAATCCGGCGGATTGTGCCAGCAGTGGAATGTTAGCGTCGCAGCTAATACAACATACATTGTGGTGGCAAGGCCCACAATGGCTAAAAACATGGACTCCGGAAGATGAAACTAAAAAACAAATATACATCATCAACGAGGAGATCAAAAACATCAAAAAACAAGTCAACATTGTCCAAAATTGCCCAAATATCATTGACCATTTCTTAGAAAAATACAACAGTACAAAGAAAATAGTACATATATTAGCATGGGCATTCGCCATGGTCAGGTTAACATACATCTATTAACGCCTCAACAACTACAACAAGAACTCAATGTCATCGCTGGCCAACTTACGGATGATCTTTTGCTACCTATCGATCAAACTGATGTGAGAAAACTGTATCATCTATTGCAAATAAAAGCACGGACTACAGAAAAATATCTTATATTCCAAATTACATTCCCATTGATTAGCAGAGATCGATACAAATTATACAGAGTGATACCAATTCCCAAACAATACGGTAAGAATATGACAAGCATTGTGCCAAAATCAGAGTACATTGCAGTGAATCTGCAAAAGGACAAGTACAGTCAGCACCTAAAGTCGATGAACAGAATCAACATAACAAAACACCTGTTCACAATAAAATGCCATAAGTTATAGTCGCAACTAGGAAACAAAATAGCCTGTACACCAGAAATTTACAAAAGTTGTTAAACACGAGTATTTCAAAAGTACATGTGCACTAGTATTCCTAAAGTCGCTGTACACCATCAATCCAAATATCATCTGAACATCATTGTATCAAAGTCACTAAACAGCTAATTTCACCTGACTAAACTAACTACTATTAAATATAGAAACTGCTGATATTGTTATTATAGAACAACATCATTGTATCAAAAGTCACTAAACAGCAGTAAAGACAAAATTAGGTTAACAAAGTATATTTTTAATGTTGCCGTGTGTTAATATACTTTTGACGCTTATGTTGTTCAGCTACTTTTGGGACAGTGCTTGCTTGATCTTAATAATGTATGTTAACACGTTAGTATCTATTTCAATACTTATTTACAAAGCAATTATATTTTATTGTCAGTAATCATTCCAATCTATAATATGTAATAACATAAACATAACTCTAATGATCGAAGTGATTATTGTGACGGTACTTGTAGTTTTCTTTGCGCAAATCTTACAAAACCTACCTTCCTTTAATTTTTACTTTATTATTTTTATTCACATGACTTGTGATCATTTTAGTCTAGCTTATGATTGTCGTAGTCTGAAGTAATTGAAACGTGTAAGTGCATAATTGTTTATTTATATTATTGAGATACATCAATCGATAAATATCACAATAATGCCGTATTATGTGCATATTAATAATAATAATAAAAAATTGTTCTCTTGAAAGAACAAGGATACAATGTATCAGAAACTGCTGCAGCAGAATTAGGAGTTTCGGTAAGTAATAAAACGTATAATATTATATCATATCTGTACCTATTCATGTTTCACAATAATTGTAAGTAGGTATTAAGATTGCTGTAATTAATAAAAACAAATAAAGTGTGCATTATTTCTAAAACATTTTGACAATTAAACAGTTTTAATTTTAAATCTTTGTCACATTTGTGACAATGTGACAAAGATTTAAATAAAAAAAAATTTTCCTCATAGAGGGTGATGAAAAGTAGAGTGTATGACTCGGGCGCAAATATATTTTTGTCTCGGGCGACGCACTTTGAACCCCTCGCTCGCTACGCTCGGGATTCTAATCTAGAATCCTTCACTTCGCTCTGGATTCAAAAAACGCCCTCGCCGTATAAATATTACTTTGCTCCCTTATGATACAATCTACTATTCTTTCTTACAATGATTCGACTGAGTACTTATCGGGTAAGTAATAGATGCACCCATACTTATCAATATGTGCTTGAATATTATCAAATGTTTGATTTAATAATATAACACTGACTCGTCCTGGCAATTGATTCCTAGACTTTTTGATCGATTTTATGTAAAAATATCAAATAAATAAATGTTATAAAACTGTTTAATTGTTAAAATGTTTTAGAAATAATGCACACTTTATTTGTTTTTATTAATTACACCAATCTTAATACCTACTTACAATTATTGTGAAACATGAATACAAATATGATATAATATTATACGTTTTATTACTTACCGAAACTCCTAATTCTGCAGCAGTTTCTGATACATTGTATCCTTGTTCTTTCAAGAGAACAATTTTGTGACGTTCATGTTCGGTAATATGCACATAATATGGCATTATTGTGATATGTGATATTTATCGATTGATGTATCTCAATAATATAAATAAACAATTATGCACTTACACGACGTTTCAATTACTTTATTTAAACTACGACAATCATACGCCAGACTAAAATGATCACAAGTCATGTGAATAGAAATAATAAAGTAAAAAATAAAGGAAGGTAGGTTTTGTAAGATTTGCGCAAAGAAAACTACAAGTAACGTCACAATAATCACTTCGTAGATCATTAGAGTTATGTTTATGTTATTACATATTATAGATTGATATAATTACTGACAATAAAATATAATTGCTTTGTAAATAAGTATTGAAATAGATACTAACGTGTTAACATACATTATTAAGATCAAGCAAGCACTATCCCAAAAGTAGCTGAACAACATAAGCGTCAAAAGTATATTAACACACGGCAACATTAAAAATATACTTTGTTAACCTAATTTTGTCTTTACTGCTGTTTAGTGACTTTTGATACAATGATGTTGTTCTATAATAACAATATCAGCAGTTTCTATATTTAGTACTAGTTAGATTAGTCAGGTGATTTAGTGACTTTGATTCAATGATGTTCAGCGACATTTGGATTGATGGTGTACAGTGACTTTAGGAATACTAGTGCACATGTACTTTTGAAATACTAGTGCACATGTACTTTTGAAATACTAGTGCACATGTACTTATGAAATACTCGTGTTTAACGACTTTTTTAAATTTCTGGTGTACAGGCTATTTTGTTTCCTAGTTGCGACTATAACTTATGGCATTTTATTGTGAACAGGTGCTTTGTTATATTGTTTCTGTTCATCGACTTTTGATGCTGACTGTACATACCGACAAACAACAATGAGCTTTCAAGATGTCTCACTCAGGAAGAGACGTATATGTGCTTGCTAAAGAAGCGCCACTCGAGGCAAAAGCTCAACTGGCTGCTAAAACATTGGGGATCTTAGTGAGACGGTACTTCACGTTGGAACAGCTGCTCGACCTTTATCAAGTGCAAGTTCGATCGAGTGTGGAGTACTGTACTCATATTTGGGATGGGACTGCCTAATACCAGCTTATTGCACTAGAGACGATTGAGAGCCGAGTTGCTAGCATGTCGGTTTTCTGTCGTTCACATTTCGGGGAGTGTGTATCAGACCACTAGTCGTACGGCCACAGATACATGATAGACATCCCACCCATACGTACAAAGCCTTTTCAACAAGTCAAAACCGAAAAGCTTACTTCTAGGCAAGCGTGCTCCATCCCAAGCGTACATCATCGCTTACCATCAGGTGAGATAGTGGTCACTATCCATAACAAAAAAAAGACTTCGAAGATATCCTATCCCCACTCACCTTGTTATAATCACACATCTTCCAGAACAGCACCAACAACTCCTGATGCAGGTTCACCTTCTTCGCCGAGTTAGGCAGGTAGGTCTGCGCCAGAGGATTGTTCAGGAGCCGCGTGACTCCTCGCAGGATGAACTGGAAGTCTTCATCACGGTGGATCCGGGAGAGATAGTTGATGAAGAGGTTGTCGGGGAGAGTCTGTAAGAAGTGGGAGTTTTGGTTTTGTAGTCTGTTTATGTTGCTATTTTTAAGTGGGATTAGGTCGTACATTTCTGCCGCTGGGCTAGAGGACCCACTTACTAGCTTTGGGTTTTCTTAAGCATTTACTAGCCAAATATAGATATTTTCTAAAATAAATGTGATTATTATTATTGAGTCCCATTAAACGCAAGGCGATATCGTGGTAGACCAAAACGATAGTGGCAAGATGATCTTGAGTCATACCGAAGGGACAGATCAGCAATGGCAGAAGACAGATGTGTTTTTGTGTGTGTGAATTGAGAGGGAGGCCTAAGCCCAGCAGTGGTATGTAATGGGTCAATAATATATAATTGTTTTACGGTGTGGTGTGTCCATAAAGCGAGCAGTATGTTGCACTGAGTACTCAAAAAATCAGTTGTTTTTATCATCATTTCAGCCAAAAGACGTCTATGGGAGAGGCCTATGTCCAACAGTGGACATCTTTCGGCTAAAATGATGTTGAAATAAATTGGCGGCATAACGAATGCTCGCGGTATAGACACACCTTCCTGTAATATTATAATTAAGTTTATTTTTGTTAGTAGATATGTATCCGGTCCTACCGTCATCATCTGTTTCATAGGTCCCAGCTGTGGCTGGTAACACAAACAGGAATGGATCATTAAAAAATCGGAAAGAAAAATAAATGGAAAAGTTGAAAAATTCTTAATGCCACTGTTATTTTTATTATGCTTTTAGGTACTAATTGTGACGGAATTGCATGGAAGATTCTAAACCAAAATCGTTTGCACAGGGTTTCATCGTCTTAACCTATCACATACCCGCAAAACGAGACACAATAATGTCAACTGTTCTGTGGCCTTAATAATATGTCTTTTATGACATAGATGGCGCTAGTATAGTAGTAGGATTGGAAAATATACATATCTCTTTAAAGAACATTACTTTGTTTTTTGCTATTTACAAAATTACTTAATCTTAACACAAAGTCTCCTACGACATTACAAACCTTATAAAGCAAAGCACGTAATAACTGGGATTCGAACTCGGTGGCATAAAATTTACCGATTCCATTAGCCACTAGACCATCGAGTCATTACGCAATGAGTTGAAATTATCCTACTCTTTATTATATTGAAGTTGTTTAGCGACTTTAGCCCGTATCATAAATCTCAAAAGAATTGAGGGTAGTTTAATATTAACTGTATAAAAATTAAATCTTTTTGTTCAATCATAACGTTCATTACAATCTTTGAGTGAGTTTAGTTACGATTGCGTTTAACAAGTTTTTAACATTTATTTTATCATGAGTTCGCGATCAAATATTGATATGGCTACGAGGGCCCAAATAATACCATTGCATAATCAAGACTTAAACGTAAGTAATATTTTAAAGTCACGGTTCGTTATTTATTTTATTATCCACGATTAACGATACACGAAAATAATAAATAATATATTATTATTTCCTTTATAGGTAAAGACTGTCACTTTTGGATAAAGCGGTTTCAAGAAGAGGGTTCGTTGGAACATCGTAGTAGATCTAGTAGAAGACGCCATATTGACTCAGACCAGCGTCAGGTTATGGTGCAAGGTTATGAGGGAAATGGCTTTACACCAAACAGATATTACGCAGAGTTGTTTGATACATCTTTGTGGACGGTGTATCGTGCTCTTTATAGTGAAGGGCTTCATTATCATCGACATGCTACTAAGCCATTGCTAACCGAAGCTCATAAAAGAGCACGATTGGAGTTCGCTAAATACAGAAATTTTGACTAGAGCAACGTCATCTTCAGTGATGAAATACTTTCAAATCCAGCACGGGCAAGTTAGGTTGTGGCGTAGGAATAAAACGCGTTATGACAGTGATCACGTTGTGCCTACCTCTGGATCCGGTCGTGTAACAGTGAACATGTGGAAAATGGATGAGTGCTGACCAGGAGAACTTACTGTAATACTCAGTCGTGCAAATAGTGCAAACTACATAGATGTGCTGAATGACGTCATGCTGCCAACCGTGCGGAATTTTTTTTCCTGTAGAAGAAATGCCTGTAGTGATAACATTCGTGCAAGACCATAAAATTGTCCTATACACCGTTCCATAATTGTGCAAGAGTGTGTAATGTTCAGGGTTCCTGTTAAACCGAATAAAAGACGAACACGGTCAGTACAACCATTTATGCACAAACTCTCAACTAGATTAAGTTTAACAATCAATCCGCATAAAATAAACAAAGAAGCGCAATTCTTGTAACAAAAAGGTTATGTCCGTATGAGTCCGGATCGAACCAGCGGCATGTGTCCGCCAGACCACCGGCTGTGCCTCGAAACCAATCGCTCCGTTATAACTGCGGCGATTATGACGATGACTAGTTTGACGAAAAACATCAAATCTGTTTAGCCAGCAATCGGGTATACGGATCATTCCTTGGCCTGTGAGATTACCAGATTTAGGGTCCGTTCACACAGACCGGCTCGGAGACGAGAGCAGATTTTTTGTCAAGTTGAAAATAAAGTTTTAAGTATTTGTAGTAAGGTTTATTTTTGCATGTGCACTGCGCGTTCAAGCATTCTTTATGACAAAACAGTGCACATGCAAAAATAAACCTTACTACAAATAGTTAAAACTCAGTTTTCAACGTGATAAAAAATCTGCTCTCCTCTCCGAGCCGGTCTGTGTGAACAGACCTTTAAATCCCATTGAAAGTTTATGGGGCGTTATAGTTCAAAGGTGGGACAATAGGAACGAAAGGACTTAGGAATCACTGACTTTACGGGGTCAAAGCTTATATGAATAATTAATAAACGGCGGACACACGAAATATTAAAAAGAGAATATAAAGTGTTGACTATTGGATTGAGTAATAACAAAGACCGGGGTAGCTATAATTTATTTGATAAATTACAGTGATCAAACTTAGTGTAAGTGGGATTTTAATCACTACTTTATAACAACAAAATGTTATTACACTAATGATTTTGATTTCTTATATAATTTAAGAAATTAAAATAAAAACAATATAATCTATATTTATATTGTATTCCTTTCCAATATAAAAAAAATATTTATTAAAAATATATTTTATATTATACAAAACAAATAAAAAAACAAGTAATTAATAATAAAGAAAGTCTACTCAAACAACAATAAATATGAAATAAATCAAATTATTAAACAAAACAGAATCAAAATTATATGCACAAATAATAAACCGAAACAATTGTATTAAATCGCTTATATTCTGCACTGTGGCGTAGGCCTTATAGGCACGCAGTAATCATTCAATTGCATCCTACCCTCATAAGTCAAATTGTTTTGCGGTTCCTTGTGTGAAACCTACCTTCTTATTTTTGGGAAATAAATACCTTAACCGTAAGTAGAAAACTAGTTAAATACACACGCACGCACACACCACGCATACACTATACATAAATTATTATGCACACCATACTTTTAATGCACAAACCTTCGCGCTAAGAGGCAAATTAGCGTTTAGATACTAAATTAATATCTTGCCACAACAATTTTTTTGTTTTTAAATACATGTTATTTATATTCCTCGTTATGTTATACCTGATTCCGTGGGGTGAGGACCTGGTGATCTGTAATACAGGTTTACACCTATAATAGACACCAGCTCCGCACACTAGACTGAATTTGTTTTGTTATGTTAGTTAATTTTAATCATGTAAGTCTTGTTTTTGTGGGTGAAATAATGATATTATTATAAACTACTCGATCCCAAAATTACAGCTATAACCCGGTCTTACAATTTATTATTGTTATTGATTTGAGGTCAAGCTTCAATTTCTTCCTCGTTCTGGAACGAATACTTAAGCTATGAACCTTAGTCATAACATAATGCACAAATCAATCATTATAGTCAATACCACTAACCATAATCATGCAAAACGTAATATTTTTATAATTTATGAGTGGGTAAGATATTTACAGAACTACCGTCTAATGACATTACAACACAAAAGAACTGGCATCATTCCTATAGTAAGTTTGACACTAATGTGTCAATTTAGTCTCAGGGTATAAACAACAGACGATAAGGTTGCATATTTATAGGGAAGGGTATTGTAACATTATGAATCAAACTAAATAATAGGAGAATGGCACAATACAGTTTTCATTTAGAATACTTATAATATCTACTACTAGTTTTATTTTTTTAATGTCTTCCATTTTGTAATAGAGTTATTCAGTTATAAATTTTGCTTGTATTTCTCATAACAAGTGAATTAAATAATTGTTAATTGGGTGTAAAACTGTTAAGTTAGGTTAAACACTGTATAAATAAGAAAGAAGTAAAAATTGTATTCTTCTTTGAGAATTAAATGTCTTAAACTATAATATCACTAAAATAGTTTCATTTCTTATCCTTTACTAATTCTCGTAACTTAGTAAATCTTAATCTGTAAGAAGACTATTACTAATAATGCTAATACTTACCACTATTTATGAAAGTAATTTATGTATATATATAGTGTTAATATATAGTAGTATATGTATACTTGTGTATTATGCCTTTATTACATCTTATACCTCATATTTTTATATTATTTATAACAAAAAATAAAATAAAAAACGTTTAAAAATATAAAAAAGAGAATTTAAATTATATTATACAATAATTACATTTTAAAAAAGTCGACTTAGAACTGGGATTTGAACCTGTGCCCTGAGGAACTAGCTATGATATTCTGCCATGCTAATCCACCTGAGCTACCGATCTAATTATTAGAATATGCGAAAATGAGAGCTACTTTGTGAATGTAGGGATTTTATTATTTATGATCTACGCCATCTGTTGTCGAATTAAATAATATACCAATTGGCTGTTTTGCTTTAGTATAGATGGCGCTGTATTAAGTACTCGGAAATAAGAAAATAAAATCATTTATGTTTGTTTTTTATTATATTATTATTACTTAGTAATTATTTTAGGTATTAAAAACCATATTAAGTGCCACTGCGTAATAAGATTTTTAAGCTATGCTGTGTTTTTTAAATGTTTGAACAGCGCCATCTAGCCGTCTCATGAAAGTCATGAAAGGTTTTGCAAAACCTCACAGTCAAATGTCGACCTAAGGTCTGCCATGCAGCTTTGTCAATGTTAGTACTTTGTTGACTGGTCTACACTGTCCTCTCATATTGTAATAAGGAAATATTGTACAATGAATAGAGTAAACATAAAGTTTCTTGCCAGTTCTCCTTCGTAGGAAACGACCAATTGGAACCTCACATTAGCTTCTGAAGTTTTATAGGTGCCCATGAAGGCTTATGTGAAATAAATGTTTTTGAATTGAATTAGAGAATTCTCAGATATTAAGCTGTATTTTTTTGTGTACTTAATTTAAATTAAGCTGTATTTCGAAGTGTTTGTTAGTAGTATTATTTATTAAAAGTATAATTATTACTTACTTCATCAGATTCCTCGTTGACAGCGTTACTTGTATCATGGTCTAGCGTTACGATCAACACTTGTAGAGCCACCTGCAAACAAAATAAAATCATACATCAATTATCACTGCTCATCATCACGTGGGATCGTAGTCAAGTACTCTATTTACTATAAGAAAATAAATTTAAAGAAACTTGTTATACCGTCCGTTCAACCGATTTTGACTTTTATTGCGTTGATGACATGACAAATGACGGCTGCAGAAAAAGTTGGTATTGTAACCACTTTTTTTGCTTTTAATGTCATCCTTATGTCTACGGAATGGAAGTCAAAATCGGTTGAACGGACAGTAATAACATAAGTATCTTTTGTTTTCTTTTCTTATAGTAAATAGAGTATAGTTTATATTTGTCCGCATTTATTTAAATTTTGATAAATTGATTCCACTCTCCCCGGTGACTGAAAAAGTTGACTACCCTGTCCGTCAAATAAGCCTCAATCAGACAACAGAGGTAGATTGGTATTCAGTGATACCGGAGTGCCTAGCTCATGCAAACTCCAGGACAAGGCATTGAAAGAATTGGTGGAGTTGAGAGACTCTACTAAGACGACTCTGCCCCGGGACTCTATATCCTCCGTAGGTCTCACGTGCGCAAGATGATGTTCACCAACACAATGATGTTGTTTTTAATTTATTTTTCCTTTTATGCAAGTTTCTAGAGTGCGTCTCATGAAAGCGCGAGCAGGAGATTTTTTTTAAATTTAATTGGCAACATTATTCAACCGCAATTGTAGCAAATAAAAAAAATGTGAAGTGTCAAGACATGGTTCTCCTACTAGTTAGTAATACCACATACAAAATTTATGAATTTAACCTCTTTTTCTCAGGTCGCGCTTTCATTAGACAGACTATATGTACTTGTGTGTCACCATTGTCTGTGCCAAATAAACGTGTTTTCTTTCTTTAGAATTATGTTAAAACCTTGTAAACTTACTTCTACGAGTGGCTCCAGCGTGTCTGCAAACAGCAGATGGTTGTAGGGCAAGCCGAGCCCCACGGGGTCGTAGGAACACACTGTGTTCACTAACGATGTGAATAACGGCAGCGCATGGCGGTTCTCAGGGCTTGTCAGGTATCTGTAAATGGAAAATAATAATGTAATGTTCTATTACAGTCATCATCATCTGCCTAGCCTTTTCCCAACTATATTGGGGTCGGCTTCCAGTAAAGCCGGATTTAGCTGAATACCTGTATTTTACGAGGAGCGGCTGCCTACCAGGCCTCCACAACCCATTAACTGGGGTAACACGGTACTTCATGGCAAGACTGGAGTCAGATTTACTGGCAATGTTCTATTACAGTATAAACAATTTAATACACACAAAAATAAAAAAACAAGAAAATGTAAAAAAGATAAATTGAGAACTTCAAAAGTTTCAGTGATACTGATATATTATATAATCTCAGTGGCAATATCATCAGGATTCACAATTTATGCGGCAAAAATAAGTCATTTATTTCGTCGATACTCTGTAGTGTACCTCTCAAAATGTTCACCTTCATTTTTGATCTAGACTTTGCAGCAAAACAATGCCGACAGAGAGTGCTAAGCACTGTGCTTTACACTTTGTGCTTGAGAACTTTGCTTTGCAGCTGAATGCGAAGAGTCGTTTGCGCATAGTGGGAGGTCAACGCCCTACGTTTGTAGCCTGATTGACTTTCGAAAAATATCAGGCTTTTGTACCTAGTTGAAAACAAAATTTATTTATTTAAAGGTCTCTCGTATCCATCAGGTTCCTGCGACCCTTACCAGATCATCGGTTCACCTTGTGAGAAACGTTCCTTCTACGCACAGGATCGGTCATTGTGACGATGCTTGGGGTTTGGGGGGTAGTGGAACAGAGAGTAAAGTCCCACATACCTCCGTTCAAAAGGGAGGATCCTCCGACCGGACGAGGTGTTATGTCCGGTAGGCTACTGCCCGATAGATGATTTCGGGCTGTCGTATCTATTCAAATCGCGCGGAGAACTTTGCTTACGCGATGCAGGATTCTGTGACGTCACATGTAGTAGATCGTAGTCGCTACAGGGGGCTATTATGGCCAGCAATGGACGTCTTTGCTGAAATGATGATGATGAAAGATGACTCACGCAATCCACTTATTATGATGCGAGGCGGCATGCGAGGCGGGCTTGTAGATGGTCTCGCTGAAGCACGTGAGCATGAGGCGCAGCAGCTCGGTGCGCGCCGCCTCGTGCGCCGACACGCGCGGCGGGGAGCGCGCGAAGCCTACCCCCCCTGCCCAGATGTACTCGCAGCTGTCTAGCGAGGATAGCTCTTCCGCTCGTTCCTGGGTGGAGAAATAAAAAGGTTGATCAAATGATATTAGACCTAAACATTTTCATGATTACCCTTTTCGGCTCAGACGAAAAATGTTAAAAAATCTAAATGTTGTCAAATAATGTTAGACCTAGATATTTTTCAAGACTACCCTTCTCGTCTCAGATGAAAAATTTTTGAAAGCAATATGTAGAATCTATGTATATTTTGTGTTTTGTTGTTCAATAGGTTAGGCGGCTAAAAACCTAAAGCTAAATTGCACGTTTCAAAGCATAGATCTCTATGGCGAAGAACTCCGTACACTCCTTTAAACCAAGTAACAAAAGTTGCAAAAATCTTGGTTACATAATTTTTTGTCGCTTTTTTAATAGGTGAGCACAGTGAAAAATAAATAAAAAAAAAACGAGTAATTAAAAAGTATTAATTGCAATAAGCACTTTTATTGTTTTGTAATCATGCTTATCTAATTAAATTGCAATTGTGTTTAATTAATACCTATGTACATTTATGATGAGCACGTCTGACATAAACACCAGATTAAAGTTTAAGTAAAAAACTCATCAAATGTAAAATGTCCTGTTTGTTATCGACAGATATTTATGTTTATTTTTTCTGTGTATATTTGTTAAGTCTAGAAATAATTCGTACGCTATTTTATCCCTCCTACCCCTACCCCCCATTTTTTTCTCTGATAATAATTTATATGGCAGAACAACGTTTGCCCGGTCAGCTAGCCAAAATATAAACACCATCCAGCAACAGAAAAACAATATTACTGTATTCGGCTTTAATGAATACTAATAGCGCTATCTATTGACAATATGAATATCAAACGTGTTTTTTCCATCATCGAGTTTTAGTTTGTAGCTTTATATTACGTCAACTTGTTATTTTCTCGGCTTGATCATAATTATTAATATCATTAAAATACTTGTTATCGCCTAAAAGAAATACAAACTACTCAATGTTAATTTTACAGTAATATTACTTTACATTTTTTTTCCTTCTGCGATAATGTCGCTTAAAACGGGAAATATTTTAGACCGACAACGTAGACGAAACCACCACCATTTGTATGTAAAACCACGTGGCGTGGCATGGATCTAATATAGTCTAGTTATATAGTAACTAGCTTTTGCCCGCGGCTTCGCTCGCGTAGAATTTGGTCTGCCACATTAAGTTACGTGACATTTTTTTTAAATACTGATATTTTTTTAATGTACCTTCACATCGTACATCCCAGATTTCTAACTTCAAAATTAGTTTCCATACAATCTTTGAACTCCTATACCTAATATTTAGAGGGTATCTCTTGAGGGTGGAATTATCTGAATTCCTTTCTAAGTGCTCATTATTTTAAGCTATAGGTAATAGAACTCTGCAAATTTCAAAATGCTAAGTCCAGTGGTTTCTTCATCAATCTTTACCTGTATGGTGTGTTTATAAAAAGTAGGCTTGAGATTATTATTTATTTATTTATATACACTTTATTGTACACCAAGATTAGAAATTTAAAAGGAAACCTTATCCTATCCAGCACAAACGGATTACTAAACACTGACAACTAAACAGGTCGGACCAATGTTACTTGCATTTAATCACTACATAGTATAAAACAAAGAAGCTTTCTTTTTCCCTATGAATGCTTAAATTTTTTAAAACTACGCAACGGATTTTGCTGCGGTTTTAAGGGTTCCGTACCCAAATTGCAATCTATGTTCATTGCTTCCATTTTTATAAGCTTGTGACTTTCATAATCAAGAGTCTCGTCATACTCAAATGCAGCTTTATTAAACACTGCCCATGTATTTCTTGTAAATGTTTGACGTCGCTGTACTGCCCTTTCAGCAACAGTGCGTCTGCGAGATTCGGCCATTTCAGACGTTTCAGTGGCTCTTTGGGACGCCATGTAAGTCGCTTGCTGCAGACGTCGGGCTTGTGACTGTTCTGGTGTCTCTTCAGCTCGCTGAGACACCAGATACTCCGCATGTCGTTGACGTCGAGCTTGGGACTGTTCTGGAGTTTCAGCAGCCCGTTGAGATGCCAGAAACTCCGCATTCCGTTCACGTCGGGCTTGGGATTGTTCTGGAGTCTCTGCGGCTCTTTGTACCGCACAACGCACCGCCTGTTCAAGCCTTCGTTGCTGGGCTTGTTGAGACGTCTCATCACGTCTAGTTATTATCATAACTCGGGCTTTATTAGAGCTTTGCGAAAGATTGGACTTACGCTTTCGCGGCATTTTTATAACTATTTTTTTGTAATTACAAAATATCTAACTTTATTAAAGTTCAAACAAAATACTCAAACAATTCCAATAGTTAACCTATAAATACAACTAACCGTTATTCTTAATCTAACAAAATTATAATAACACAGTGTAATGAAAAAAAAAATAACTTACTAATAACGAATATTTTATCCACTCAAATAACTAAAAACAAAATTCTATAATCAATTAAACAAAAAAAAAATCTCATACGAATGAAATTTAAATAAAAGTAATGTATATTTTTATTTAAAAATACCTACAGCATGAAGGTATGTAACGAATTGAACATTAATGCTATCAAAAAGCGAATTAGTTAGGTAGGTACCTATACGTTAAACTGTAACAAAATTATAAGTAGTAATCAAACGAAAATTAAAAGTAGGTAAGTACTTAGTACTTAATATTTTTATTTGCTACTTATAAAAACTATATATCTAAATAACGAAATCCTATATTTAAACAAACAATAAAGAACAATTCTTATACGACTGAATTAAAAATCGCTAATCGCTATCTAGGATAAACGACGAAGAATAAATGACATGACAATAAAAATGCATAGAGATCACAACCATCAATGACGTCTGCCCTCACGCGTCTGCCCGCGTTCGGGTCGCGCAGTCAGCGATGCCTCGTCATTGCTTGGATTGCATTGTTCGCCCCTCCCCCGCAACTGCGACTCCGCATCGCGCTTCGCCCGTGCTGCGGCCGCCGCCGCGGCGTTAGGCGCTCCGTTCAAGTCAATCATATCGTGATAACTTTTAAACTATTCGGCCAAATTACTTAGTGTGAAAGACAAAGTTTATCTACATTAAATACTTAATGCGAGAAATGTATTCATTTTGATAAGAGTTTGATAATTATATACTAAATGTGCATTGTAAAATAGTACCAAATTTAAATAGATTTATGGTTCACAATTTTGGTTGTACTGGCTTGCACATAAAAGGTAGATATATGCTGTCGCGGACTTTTATTTAGATCTACTTAAGACAAACAATCCTGCGGTACATCATCTTTATGTAACTCCATTGGTTTGGGCAGCGCACGCCAAGATAGCTCTCAGATGGAAGATTTTTTTCCGACTTAATTGACACGTA
Organism: Mythimna separata; assembly: GCA_030763345.1. Taxonomy (NCBI): domain Eukaryota; kingdom Metazoa; phylum Arthropoda; class Insecta; order Lepidoptera; family Noctuidae; genus Mythimna; species Mythimna separata. Next base: position 22,675,002 of record CM061184.1, on the reverse strand, counting down.
TCGTTATATTATGACCAAAACTACATAAAATCATTATAAATTGTAGCCTATGTGTTATTCTGATGAATAACCTATATTACTGTAAAGTTTCATCCAAATCCGTTCAGTAGTTTTTACGTGAAAGAGTAACAAACATCCATACATACATACATCCATACTTACAAACTTTCGCCTTTATAATAGTAGTAGGATATATAGGTCTAGTTGCCATATAAAATGTATGGAGACTGACGCGCCCAGATTAGCGTACTACGTGGTCCACGTCTAGCGACCCGCTCCGGCTTCGCACGGGTGCAAATCAGTGTTTCTCTACTATATATATTATGCATGAATCTATAATATAAAAATGAATCGCAAAATGTGTTGGTAAGCGCATAACTCAACAACGCCTGGACCAATTTGGCCAATTCTTTTTTTTGAATGTGCGTTGAAGTTCAAGGATGGTTTTTACGGCGAGAAAAATTCTAAAAAAAAAAAGTTACGTAAATTAGGGTAGGTATTGTAGTGTAGGGTAGTGATGGTAGATGGGCGAGCACTACAAGAGGATATCAAAAAAAATCTATCCTAAGTGGATGAAACGGGGATCAAAAGCTTATATGGATGCACTTTCATGCGAGCGAAGCTGCTGACAGAAACTAGTTATACATATAAACCTTCCTTTTGAATAACTCTATTAAAAAAACCGCATCAAAATCCGTTGCGTAGTTTTAAAGATCTTATAGCATACATAGGGACAGGCAGTGGGAAGCGACTTTATATTATGTAGTGATAAACACGGCTATGTGCAGCCAAACTAACTACATTTAAGTATCAATCAGACAGATATAAATTAAATCAAAGCGTCGATTGGCCGAAAGGAGTGACCTTCGCGAACCATTGTTACAACTGTACAAGCGTTTCGGCCTTGACCGTATTGAGTGCTACTCACTAATGCAATCGCTTCCTTGCCGATTTCGATACATACTATAAATCCTTGCATTTATTTAAAACATAATTGTTTACCACGTTTGTCAGTCTGTTTGTTCGCGATTAATTTAAACAACTACTGGCCTGTTGGTTTAGTGGTTAGTGGCCTTAACTGCTACGCTGAAGGGCATGCGTTCGATTCCGAGAAGTGGCTGGAAAAACGTCCCGGCAATCTAAACTTTTTATTTTATATTTGATAGGTTCGTGCTTGGCCGCAAACCTTCCAAATACCTGTGCCTTGTGGAAGGTTAGACGGTTGTGACTTCCTCACCGTATATGGTAAATTCGGACGCCCGGTTGCACATTTGTGTGGGTCGCCTGGGGGACTGGGTAAAGCAAACGGCAGAGGTATGCTCCACTTGGGCAGAGCACGGCCCAGCAAGGTCTAAGCCTACTGGAGTTATGGGTTCGCTTTTAAAAGAAAAGCCCGGGATCCTGGTACGCAAAGCAAAGAAAGAATATAGGATTGGGAATATAGGATGGTCAGACATGCCTTTCAGCTCTACCTCAGGGAGAAGTCATTGGATGATTTACCACAAAAAAAAACCCTAACGATGTTTTTACTAAAAGGGGTGTGTATCTTATTTTAGCCTAGACAAACTTATCAAGAAACAGGATTTTTAACCCTAACTAAACTATTAACTCCTCCAGCTGGCAACGGTGTGACAACCGATGTTGTCATGACAACCGGGGCTTACAGCTCGGTCGTGTCCTGCCGTCGCCCTACTGAGCACGCAATAGATAAACTACACTGATAAGCAATGCGCTGTGGGAATTGTAACGGAATACGCACATATTCTGCTAGGCGCAACTTGTGCGTGTAGGAAAAGGAAAATATTCCTTTAGCAGAGAAATATTAATCCATACTAATATTATAAAGAGGTAAAATTTATAAGTTTGTATGTAGGGGGTAATCTCTGGAACTACTGGTCCGATTTGAAAAATTATTTCAGTGTTAGATAGCCCATTTATCGAGGAATGCTCTAGGCTATATACCATCAAGCTACGACCCACGGGAGCGGAGCAGTAACGAAAAATGCGGGTGAAACCGCAGGGGATAGCTAGTTAAAAATAAACACACACAAGTTTGAAAGTAAATAGAAAACACATGTGGCCGTGGGAACCAAAGTGGTCTGTATCTTGCTGGCCCAAAATAAATGGCGTAAAGGCTCTCAAACAATTGTGATGCGATGCGACGCTGCATCGCAGAATTCTGCGATGCGATTTCGTGCGGTATAGCATCGGTTCAGGGGAATAAAGGATATTGCCACGGGGCAGGTCCCTTTTGTGCTGTCGTGTACCTGTTTGGCATAATAACCTAAAAATATTATTTATTTTTTTGTATGCAAATTATTTTTTACATAATTTTTCATAAACTAATGGAATTATAGTAATAGAGACATAATTCCATGCTTATGGTGATGTTTAATCTGTCAATTTGTAATTATAACCTACATTTTTTAAACAGAAAAATAATTATATCTCCTAAACCTGGGTGGCACAATGAAAAAAGGTTTCTGATTATGAAAATGCTATGTTTTTACTATTAGGTAAAATAAAAATCTTCAGGGCACAAGCATTTTCCACTGGGACCCAACTTCCCTTACAAAACGGGCATTCTCCTTTACGAGCTCGTAGTTTTATGCATCATAGATTTGGTTTTGGGCTCTACAAGGAGAGGAGGTCGTAATTGAGTCCAATACAGCAGGTAGATTGAGTCAATATTTAAGATAGCAAAAATATTTTAGTTCTTATACGGAAAATCTGAATAAATATGTGCACGAAACGAAAAACCGGGGTAAAATTTCAACTAGATTAGGATTTTAAAGCAGTTCATTGCTTATTATTCCTAGCTACCTACGCAGACATACATATTATTAGGAAAAGATCAATGTACTTTATTGCAAATCTGTCTGTCGCCTACCATGGGCGCGTAGAACGGCTTAAATCGATAATGTTAATGAAGCTATAAACTCAATGAGGTTTTGCCAATTCCCCTTGGTATACAATATACTGGCTGGCTGGTAATAAGTCGTTATTTCTCCAAGGGCTTTCCTAACTAACACTGTTATTATCACGACTAGCTTCTGCTAGCGCTTTCACCCGCGTGAAAGTAGGTTGAATCTCCGTCTCATCCCCTTAGGGGTGAATTTTAGAAAATCCTCTCTTAGTGCAAACCTACATTGCAAAAGAAAAGGCCTTGTGCGAGTTTTGTCTGTGCGTAGATATGATAGCATTAGTACAATAGCAGGGGGAGCGGAGTGCATAGGTAGATACAGCAAAATACAGAGTTGAAATGTGTTAGATAGAACAACGAAATCTTGAAAGTTTGTTTTTGACAAATGTATGTGTGTTTTAAAAAAGTCATTGAACAATTAGTTGTTTATGATATCAGTAATACAGGCCTGGAAGGTTGTTAATGTTTTACAAATAACCCTGTATATCTACACTAATATAATAAAGAGGTAAAGTTTGTTTTTTTGTTTGTATGAGGTAATCCTGGTCCGATTGCTAAATTTTTTTCATCAATAGAAAGCTGCTGTATTCCTGAGTGACATTGGCTATATTTTGTGTACGCAAGCGAAGCTGCGGGCTAAAGCTAGTAGAAAATAAAGTGATACTTCGCGGTCTTTTGGTGACCGCCCACCGCGCGGAGAGGTCGGACTACGCCAGGGAGACTAATCCCTTTAGGAGGTACATTCTGTCGGGACCTTCAACGGATCCCTTTGAAGAAGAGAAGGGAAAGGTAGAACTATATTGGCCCATGTGGGCCACGCAGATCTGGGCGCGTCGGTCTCCATACATTTTATATAGCGACTAGACTTGTAGAGCTACATTAGACTCACACGACACGGTTTAACATACAACTCAGGCGTCGCCCATGTATGTGTGCGTCGGTCTAATGTAGTTCCCGCTTAACACAAACATTGCAAGTTCAATAAAGCTTGAAAAAACATATATTGAACTTGTTGAACATGTAAACCTAAGTGGTTTTACAATGACGTCACGAAACTAGCTAAATCCATTAGTACTTCGAGCAACAGGGAGATATCGTTAGTACTGTGATAGATAAGATAAAATATAAAACATTTTCATGAATCAATACTTCGGACACACTGTCGTACGGCGAGTAGAGTGTGTCTAATGAAAGCGCGACCTGGACTTTTTTTTTTAATTTAATTGGTCACATTATTCAGTCGCAATTGTAGGAAATAAAAAAAATATAAAATGTCAAGACATAATTCTCCTACTAGTTTGTAATACCACATACAACATTTTTGGATTTAACCTGTTTTTCTCAGGTCGCGGTTTCATTAGACGGACTATATCCATGTTTACGTTGTTGAAACCTCTACTTCGGACAAATCGTCGTACGGCGTCCACCCTTACGTTGCTGAAACCTCGACGGTCCAGACTAAGCGCTTGCCTCGTCGTTTATACCGCGTACATCGAAGGACTGGAACAATTTGCCCGCTGCGGTCTTTCCGTCCGATTATAATTTGGGTGTCTTCAAGGCTAGATTGAATAGGCTCTTAATAAACTAGGGCGCCTCACCATCTACGATTGCATCACTGCTTACCATCAAGCGGGATTGCAGTCAAACACTAGTTTATGTTAGGATATAAAAAAAAAACAATACTTACAGGGCCAGCCCGCTTGGTAGTAGCTACTGTGAAGTCTGGGCAGAATAGGAGATCCTGTGAACAAGCATAATATTTTGAATCAAACTTAATATTCAATACTTAGAACTACTAGATTTAGCGTGGCCGTTACATTTATTTTTTAATATTGCTTCACACCCGGACTTACTCTTTTAGCGGAGTAGAAGATAAGGTCTCGCCAAACTCGAAAATGGAGGGTTTTCCGAGTCGTGCCGAGGTTCGGGCAACCGCCTCATAGTTGATTTGGACGGTTGTATTTCTGTTTTAAACGCGCAGAGAACTTCGCAAAATTTTTCTGGTATACAGAGGTCCTAATTATTTGCTTTTTTTGGGGGGTTTTCAATTTGAAATTGAGGATATTTAAGTTACTAGTGAATAGTAGACTAAAAGTAATTCTAGGCAAGGGTCTAGCGTGGGCTTATCAGTAATATAAAAAACAACCATGCATTGTGACTGTCAAGGCACAGCGTGCGAAATGAACACATTATTATATTTTGCCATTGGTACTACGCTTTTACGGCGCGTTGTGTTCCACGTGCGCCTTTCGAAGCATGTCAGCTAGACTGATGGGGCCAGTTTTAGTCAGTAAGATTCTGACGCTTTTACTCAGAGCAAGAATAGTCAAGGCAAACAAAAAATACTGGTCAAGTGCGAATGGTACTCGCACACAAAGACAATATTAAAATCGAATAAATAATACGCCATAATATACACCAGCAAAATTACGTTCCTTGTAAAGGAAACCTCTTGAACTATTTTAATGTTAAGCAGTTAGTTTTTTTTTATGTGGGAATTAAATAAATGACTTTCCCACTTTGAGTGGGCGACAGGGTGTGACTGACTCAAACCCATAGTATTCCTTTAGTTGCCCTTTACGAGGTCCACAATAAGTCTTTCAAACAATCAGATTCAAACAACTCTGGCAAAAACCGAAACTAGGCTTAACTATGTGATATTAACATTTTGCCATAATTCAACAATTCCAAAAACTGTTGCCAAGACAACCAAATGCAATATTATTAAGTACTTAGCCATACACAAAATTAAATCAAAGATAAGCCATGATTAGACACTTACACAGACAGCGTTGATAAGGGACTGTGCCAGGGGCACCGACTCGTTCTCGGCCGCCGCAGGCAGGGATGACCAGAAGAAGCCGTGCCACTCCGGTTCCTCCAGCATGTACGGTAGCACTCGGGTCAGGAGACGAGCACAGTTTAATGCTGAAATTAAATGAGATATTAGTTTGATAGTTTACAGATTTTAGGCAGGTTTTAACTACTAATTTTGATATAAGAGTGTTTATAAAAACTAATAATAATAGGTATTTACTTATGAAATGGCCATTTTTTTGGGTTATGTTTAACTAATGTTGAAGTACAAGTGTTTTATAAAAACCTATTTACAAAATAAATATCATTATTTATTATTTATCATAACTGTGTAATTTAATATCTTTGAATTGGCTCGAAATTATATGTATAAACTTTGTATTTAAGGCATGTTATTTCTTTTTTTGGTAATAACTATTTATTAGTTTCTAATTATGTTTACTGGACACACTTTGTACTTGTATCATAAATATTTACCATTGTGGATTATTTTTTTTTTTTTTTTTTTTTTTTTTTTTTTTTTTTTTTTTTTTGTGGATAATTATCATAAAATTCAGTAGCCCACTGTGTACCTGCCTTGATTCATTTGGTTTTAATTTTTCCTATCTTATATGTGAGAACTTAATCTGTCCTGGGGCAGTATTGTGAGGCGACCCAATGATGGGAGCAGGACCAGACAAAGAAGAAGAGTATATTTGAAATTTAAATAATTTGTAAAAATAATGCATATTCATTTGTTGTGTGTTCGTATGTATATTGTAGATGGAAAGATAAACAATGATGGAATTGGTATTGAAGATAATAAAGATATAAATAACTTAGCGTGCGTTTTGTGTATATATGTAATGTGAGATGGAAATAGGCGATGTGTGTTGTGGGATGTATGTATTTCTATAATGATATTGAAATTGAAAGATTGATTGACCTGCTAATATTTTGCAACATAAATATTAAAGCTATGCTAAATATTACAGCTTATAAGGAATAGTTTAGCATTGAGATTTCCATTTTAATCTATTTTCCCAGCCATTTTATTTAGTTTAAAGAAAAATTTTAAATGAAATAAACTGACTTTATTTAGAGAAATATAGAATGCTACAATTTGTTTATTGCTGCGTGATGAAATCTTACCTGTCTGCTGTTCCCTCTGGGTCCTGCAGCTACTGTCCACCATCTTCACCAGCTTTTCTACAGCCTTATATACTAGTGTTGCGAGATTGTTCGGAGATTCTTCTCGTAAAGCGCGGATCTCCGCACCAGGCACCAGTGCGAACACATCCTGTACGTTGGTCACGCTCTCTGACCAGAATTGGTCCCAAAAACTGTCGTCTGAGGAGTCAATAGGCTAAAACGAAATCATTACATCAATAATCTAACATCAACTTCGTAAATATATTTCCAATACGAAATTCGAAACACTTACCTGAGTTTTAGAGGTAAGCTGAACCACAGCTTTCCTAAAGTTCAGTTTTGTGTCAGCGTTACCCATTTTTCAAGATTTCTAATTGTTTAAATACAACAAATCCATCTCAACATAAGTTCTCATAAAAACAATGAAAAATGACAAACTGACAGATAGTTGACTTGACAGAAGACGACGTGTCAAAGACAAATAAGGGACATTTTCAAAGTTTCGAAGCGAAGGAATTGGTTTGTCAGCCAACAAGATACTTTTCTGTGTTGTTGATATTTTAAGCTCATTATGTATATTGTAATAGCTAATTAAAATATTGTATCTGCAATCATTAATACCAAAATAAGTTTGGTTCGGATTGTTATTATTTCGACGGAGATTTATTAGCTTGAAACTCTTTGGTCTATTGGTTGATATCGATCTCAGCAGTCTGTGCACCAGAGGACTCTGGTTTTACTTGTCAGTCGGTAGTTGTCTATGAATATCTAATCATTTTCGAAGTGCTGGAAAATGGCTGCCGCAAATATTGCCCGCAGTGCTCTAAGTGGATTATTTCGAAAATCCACTTCCATTAAGACGCCAGTAGTATGCAGGTTCTCGGCAGTTGTCTTACGGCAAAACTATAGCACAATAAATACTGTCTTAAAGACATACAACACCCAGAACCATCAGAATGGGGTAAGGGTCTTGATAGTCAATACAACGTGATATTTTGCAGATAGAGTGTTTTATTTAGGTGGATTTTGCGCAAAGACGGATACTAGCAGTATCGCCAAATCCTAATATCAATAAATTTGTCTTTGCTAAAATTATAACCTCAATCTTATTGCATAACAAATGTGTACAGTGTTACCCCAATTGTTTAGGTCCAACAAGCACAACAGTACTCGACAGGCGGGCACCACAAACCCACGCCCAAGGAAATAGAGGAGCGTGTCCTGAAAGTTTGCAAATCTTACGACAAACTCAATAATATGAAGGTATATACCTAACATTTATTTCCATAATATTCTGTTTCAGGCCAAGAATATCAGTGTCCGCAACTACAGCGGCGGACCCCCGCTCACATTAGAACTTATTAAAAGTAGGGTGCTACTTGTACTTCAACTTTATGACAAAATTAACCCTGAAAAGGTAGCCTATACTGAATTATTCATGTTCTATTTGAGATACCTTCTCACGTAATGCCTTCTTGTTCTGTTCTGAAGCTTACTGATTTTCTTTCACTTACAGATTTAGAAAACTAGTAACTAACAAATCATTCTTCTGTTTCAGCTGAGCGTAGACTGCCACTTTATCAATGATCTTGGTTTGGACTCGCTGGACCATGTGGAAGTTATAATGGCAATGGAAGACGAATTTGGTTTTGAAATTCCTGACGGGGATGCGGAGAGGCTGGTTAGACCCAAAGACATTATCCAATATGTTGCAGACAAAGAGGATGTTTATGAATAAACTAAAAATTAAAAAAACTGTAGCATTGTCTCTGGAATTTAAGACCAGTTGTGCATAATGCCTGTTGAAATTTCAGTTGGATAAATTCCAGTGCTTTTAGAATACAACTGGCCTAAGATAACAAGACATTGAGCTTAGGGTTTAGTTTGATTTATTTTACTTGTAATTCAAATAAGAATGAACAATGTAAACTGTGCTGATCCAACATCCATCTCTGAAGATGTATAAAGTGTAAATTCTGTTTTTATTGATTATACGCCTGTTAGAGTAGATCATTTGTTTTTCATTTGGTCAATATCACTTCCTGAAGAAATAAATTATTCCAGTTAGCTGGCAGCTTTTTTTTGGCAATGATTATTCAACTTAAAACTTATGAAAAGCAACTGAAGACTTTGCATTTGCCATTATTTTTTTTGTATACATCTTTAGTAGTAGATTTCCTCATTATTGTGATATCTCAGTTTTAAATAACATGTTAAAACACATTTGTAGGCTTTTATTTATAAAATATATACATGGGAATTGTGACTATGGGTTATTTCAAAGTTGCCGAAACTTAAATACACATAAACCATTATTGGTGACTGTTTCTGAAAAGGAAGACAGAGTTGGTGATAGTGTGATAGGTGAAAAGACAAAACGGAAGGAAAAAATCATGTTCTCACCCCAAGTAGTACCTAATATGTGATACAAGGGCTGGATGAAGGTTACTACTATGTTACTATGGCAACTAGTGCTTGACTGCAATCCTACCTGATGGTAAGCAGTGATGCAATCGTTGATGGTGAGGCGAATAATTATAATAATGAATACTTGAGAAAACATCAAATAATCTCTCCTACTCTGGGTGGAGTGGGATGGAGTGTTAGACTTTTACTGATTAAAAGTGTTGCACCATTATTCTATTTAAATTTCGAAGGTGTAAGAACTTTTCGGTAGTTCGATAACAGGTTTGCTAATGAGTTTTTGGGGTCCCCAGGGCATTGCCCCACCTAGCCCTCCGGTAGCTACGCCATTATGGAGCCAACCTATCTAAAATCTACTCCAATTCTATTCAGACACATGAAATTTTATCATGACCCTGCCATCTGACCTTTACTACACAAGTGATATTATTTACATGTGTGTTACCACCATCCAGCTAAGTAAACAACATTCAAACGTAACCTATCAGTTCGTGATAACGCGTCTAGATGGCGTTGTTTTCAATATTCTTTCTAATAGGAACCTTTCCTTTGTTTACACAAGCTATTTTAGAAATACCGTAACGGCCGTTACCCAATCCAATATTGCATATCATTGGTTTAGGGTTTTCGTACACGTAGGCTAAAAACGGGACCCTATTGCTAATACCCCACCGTCCGTCCGTCCGTCTGTCTGTCACCAGGCATTTATCTCATGAACCGTGAATAGACAGACAATTTGTACATATTTCTGTTGCCGCTATAGGTAACAACAAATACTAAAAATTAAAATCAACATTTCAGTCGAACTACAACAAACGTGATTTTTTTATAAACAAATCGTGCGCGAATCCGACTCGTACTTGGCTGGTTCTTTTTTCTGTAACTGACTATTAGGTACCTATAAAGTTTGTAGAACTTTTTTTGTGGATGCTTGTAGTAGCGCGCGTTAAACTTTAACACCCGAATCTGTGTCTATCTGTTCGTAATCCGTATGAAAAGGGGGCGGGTCAAACACATGACAAAAGTTTTTACTTATGATTTCTTCGAACTACTAGACTTCGACAAGGTAGGTAGTTTAGATAGGCACTTATATTTATATACATAGGTACTCCGTTGGCTAAAGTCACACACAATGCTTATCGGCCAATAGCTTGTCGCGCAACATGAAGTGATAAAAATACTACTACGCGCACTAAAGTAGCCTAGCCTGCCTAGCATAAATTATAAATAGGTACTATCTTTTTGCGACTTTGTTCTCTGCTGTAATTTCAGAAACTGTACATTTTATCGGTGAAAATAGCTGTCAACAATGTCGGTGAAATAACCAGTTCCCTACTATGAAAGGCATATAGGCACTGATATAATAAAGCCCAAGGGGTGGTCAGCGTCAGGATGGCTGGACCAAACGAGATATGTCCTTGAGACCAAGTTCACTATTTAATACCTATTTGCTACTATTTATTACCTATAGTTAAATATTTACTACCTTTTCTTTAAGAAATTTATTAAAGAAATAAAGTGGTCAGCCAACCTGACGTCAGGTTGGCTGACCACTTCCAAGTTCTCATAGTTTTAGCGTTGTATTAACCGCGCTGTTAATGTAAATATTTACTACCTGATTGCTACCTTAACATATATTTTTAACACAACTCTAAGATGCTGCTATAAAAAGTTATTAATAAAAACCATTTAAACGCCTGTAAATGGATCTGACGCAGAACGTCCCATTCGCAAAAGGTCACACTGAAAAAAAAAGTCCTATTCGCGAAACGTCCTTTTAGCAGAAGGTCCTTTGCGAATGGGACGTTCTGCGTCAGATCCCTGTAAATCAATTATTGACATGTTTTTTTCTCAGAACAATTGCTAACAAAGTTTTTGTAGGCGCTTAGTGGCTTATGAACAACTTGTTTCTGGATAATTTTATAATTATTAACATATCGCATTTATGTTATAAGTGTGTATGTACCTACTTGGGGATTTATTAAATTACGATACAATATTTTATAATAATTAATTGACATTGACATCTTAGATTATTTTTATTTAAAACTACCTACACTTTTCACAAATATGATGTTAAATTATTCTGTTCAACTTTAGTTTTGTTGTTTGTGACGTGTACACGTTAACAGTAATTTGAGGAGCTCGTGGCTAGATAATAACAGCCGCACAGGTCGATCTTCAAGGTTAAGCAACGCTTGCCTAGGTTGGTCTGTGGATGGGTGACCATCTAAACATAACGAGTTTTCTCCGTGCCTCGGAAAGCACGTTAAGCCGTTGGTCCCGGCTGTCATTTGTAGATCTTTGGCAGTCGTTACGGATAGTCAGAACTTCAGAAGTCAGTAAATCTGACTCCAGTCTTGCCATGAAGTACCGTGTTACCCCAGTTCATGGGTTGTGGAGGTCTGGTAGGCAGCCGCTCCTCGTAAAATACTGGTATTCAGCTAAATCCGGCTTGACTGGAAGCCGATCCCAATATAGTTGGGAAAAGGCTAGGCAGCTGTATTCCAGGGCTACCCTGCCACCCTAGCAGACGCTGTCAATACAGTCGTAAATATAATATAAACCGGGCAAATAACGAACATTATGGCCTGAAATTCTGGCCAAGTCAAATACTGCGGCTGGTGTCTAAGAGTGTTTTCACGATGAAGTGAGGAAGACAGTTAAAAATCGGAATAATTTATCATCATATTTGTGAAAAGTGTAGGTAGTTTTAAATAAAAATAATCTAAGATGTCAATTAATTATTATAAAATATTGTATCGTAATATAACGTTTGAATCCCCAACCGGTCCTATGAGACCGCGCTGTTATTGTTTTACTATTGTGTCTCGTTTCGCGGGTATCTGAGTAATTAATAAATCCCCAAGTAAGTACATACACACTTAAGTTTATAACATAAATGCGATATGTTAATAACATGAAGCAAATAACCGGTGGAGTGCGCGTACGATGCTATTGCGCTCACCAAACATATGCTAAAACTAGTAGAAGCGGCAGGAGCAAATGCAGTGTGCACGTCACGTGCTCCCGATTTTTAAGCGAATCAAATTAAAGGTACACGACTTGACCTTGAACGAACCAATAGCAGCCGCGCATTTTTCTTCGTCCCCCGGCCCGCCGTGGTGAGTTGTTTACTTAGAAGAAATCGGGCTATGCGCTCTCTAGTGGTTATATTCTCTATGGTTAATAATTATAAAATTATCCAGAAACAAGTTGTTCATAAGCCACTAAGCGCCTACAAAAACTTTGTTAGCAATTGTTCTGAGAAAAAAACATGTCAATAATTGATTTACAGGCGTTTAAATGGTTTTTATTAATAACTTTTTATAGCAGCATCTTAGAGTTGTGTTAAAAATATATGTTAAGGTAGCAATCAGGTAGTAAATATTTACATTAACAGCGCGGTTAATACAACGCTAAAACTATGAGAACTTGGAAGTGGTCAGCCAACCTGACGTCAGGTTGGCTGACCACTTTATTTCTTTAATAAATTTCTTAACGAAAAGGTAGCAAATATTTAACTATAGGTAATAAATAGTAGCAAATAGGTATTAAATAGTGAACTTGGTCTCAAGGACATATCTCGTTTGGTCCAGCCATCCTGACGCTGACAAGGGGTGAGTTGTAGATCGCGGTAATCTCGGGAACCTATGTAATGGTTTATATTGACCACTTTTGTTAAGTGTTGGATAGAATGAGGAAGACTGCTATAGGTATAACATCACGCTACAACCAATAGGAGCGGAACAGTAACCAAAGACGCATGTTACAAATAATTTTCCTTTAGCATGGCCGCACTTTAAGTGGTGGCTGTAGTTATATTTTGTTTACTAATTCCCAGGTTTTTTTTACAATAATGTTTTAAAAATGCTACGATTTTTATTTTGCGAATTCCAGTTTGGTCCTTAAGGTGGGCGCGACGTTAGAATTATCCATACAAACGTAATACCAAAATCATTTGAAATTTAAGCATATTTACACCATAATATGATGTTATTCGGATTCAGACAATAATTATCTAGGTTCCTACATCGTCTTTTTGTTGAAAAACTTACCCCAAACCAAAATTAAGCTAATTTAAATTTGCACATTTTCACAGCGAAAATGTCATGTTTTTATTTGGTTTTTTCTATATTATAAACAACAATATTTCAAAATATCTTTCCGTAGGAACACAGATATTATTATCAAGTTATACATACTCGAAACAATATTGGAAATACATTAATTTTTCATTCATCATTTTTGGTATTACGGAACCTCTCCCAAATTTCCAATAGTTTGTATTGCTATCACAGCAAGCAACTGTCAGTGTGCGGATGATGACTTTACTCCAGTCGGTGTGTCCAAGAATTGTTTATACTATCTGGATTGCTTCCATCAACCTCAAAAACGTATTTTTTTGCGTCTCAACTCGAGATAGCGCGCGGTCTCCGCAGGCCTCTTAAGTTCACATGCGTCTGGCCCTCGTAAAGCCAGTAATTGAGAATGCGATTTAATCCATTTTATAGATCAATCATTTTTTTTAAACCTATCTCAGAAACATGAAATCTAGATTAGAGTTGATAATGAGTGCGTAAAGCGCCGTGGATAGGAGCATAGAAAAACAAACAAGTAATTGAGAATCATAGTATTTATACAACTTTATTCTGATGAATTTTCACATAGATAAAGGAGATGGGACCAGAAATACGAAATGTAGGTAGTGCCAGCAAAAAATATTATCAGATTTGACTAGTCGGTAATGGAGACATCAACATTGAGATTAAAAACACATTCATTACACTTCTATAGTTTCTATTAACAGCTTGATTATTTCGGTTATTATTAATATTTAATATTACATAGGTTATTGATTGAAATATTACAATATTATTCCTGCATCTCCATTTATCTTTAGAAAAGAAAGATACTTTCTAAGCATACAATAATAACATTTATATACACACTAAGCTCGCGACATCTACGCCCGCACTGTCACACACACATGCATGAGTCCACGTATCTCATATTATATTACACCACTATGTACACTTTCATCTGAAGTTCGCAGCCTCAAGATATATTATTCTTTTTATAAACAAAAAAACAATTTAAATACTGATACTCCCAGTTTGTCGACGGCCAAAAAATGGCCAAGTTCATGCTGACACAGACAACAACAGCGTATTTACAAAATAAATAACAACAAAACAATAACCGAAGTCGTGAGTGAGGAGTCTAGTGCAGCTGGGGCTACACAACACACACTAGTGTTCACTGGGCGTCCCGGCGCTTGGCGCGTCGCCGCTACCTGTGGCGCGAGGATCTGGGCCGGGCCGCTGACCGCAGCCGCCGGGCAGCGCCCGGGTCCACGCGCGCCACGCGCACCACGGGCTGCAGCCAGTCGCCCAGCCCGTGCAGCGCGCGCTTCTTCTTCTTACTATCCTTATCTTCAGTCTCTGAACGCAATCTCCGTTCCTCTTTCTCCTCAGCCTTCGCCTTCTCCGCCGACACCTTCAACTCTTGCAATGTCTTTTCTTTACTCTCAGGTAACGTCTTATCTTTACTGTCAGATATGTCCATCGGCTCACTTGGCTCCTCCACTGCCTCCTCTGTCAGAGTCTTGTCTTGCAACTCACACTCTGATTTGGCATTTTCTATAACAGTTGTATCTTCTTTTTCAGTCTCTGATAGATGTGTGTCCTCCTCGCTGATGGCGTCCTGCGTCGTGTCGTCGTCGGGCGGCTCCGCTGACGACCGGTCCAAACTACTTCCCCCCTTCATTTCTGACTCGACGCTGCTTGTTCTGGAGCCCTTTTTAGTTTGCTTTTTATTCGGCCAGCCTGTTCGATTCCTCTTTTTGAACTTGCCGCGCCTCCCTCGGGGCCTGTGCTCCGCCTCCTTGATCTCGTTGCGGATGAGGTCGCAGTTGTCGCACTCCGACACGAGGCTGGACACGTCGGGCACGTTGGTGGACGTGGTGACGGCCGCCTCGCCGTCCATGGCTTCGTCGGACACGTCGTACTCGGCCGCGTCCTCGAACACTTCTGATAGAAACTGTTGCAGCCTCTCGGACGCCTCCTGAGTCTCAGAGATGACAGGGTCAGCTTTGAGGTTGCTGTGCGTGTCGCTGATGGTGTCCTCGGAGGCGGTGGACTTGGTGTCGTCGTGGTGGCGCCGCCGCTGCACGAGGCCGGCCGAGCCCAGCATGGCGAGCGTGGAGGCGTGCTCGCGCGGCGACTTGCGCGGGTGCGCCTCCAGCGCCAGCAGTGCTGCGGCGGTGCGCTTCCTGATCTTCTGCTTCTTCATGCCGCGCGTGCCGTAAGACCGCGACGGTCCCGGCTTCTCTTCCCGTTTTACTAAGTCACTCAGTGGACAGCAATTTGGCTTCAAGGGCGGTAACTGACCGATTTCATACGGTAACTTTGGCGATTTGGAGTATAGAGCTGTAAAAAATAACACAACATAGATTAAACACATTGAAAAAATGTTGATATAGGATTTTTTGTCTAAGTGTAAGTGTTTTAATTAGTAATGTTTTTAGTTTTTAATTGATTAGAAAGAAAATTTAGTAAGTAAGTCACAAAAAAATCGAATGTTTATTATGTGCTAAGAAATTATTAAGGAATGTTACTTACCAAAATACTGGGGTATATTTTTTGCTAGTACTTTGTCTTCATCTTGTCTTTTGAAGGTTTCGAACCAGGGTTCGCTGAGTGGAACTGATTCAAAGGCGAACTCTAGCTGTTCTACAGCTGGGGTATACTTTAGCTTGCCATCTTCCCACTTCATGCATTTCTCTATAGGTTCGTCTCTCAATGGGCTGACTTCAGGCTCAGGGGGGACTGGTGGCTCTACGGGCACCAGCTGCTCTACGAGCTCGGGTGGTTCAGGAGGAGGCTCCGTAGTCTGCGCCTTGCAGGGCACGCGGCGCGCGCGCTTGGCCGTGGCGGGCGCGCGCTTCTTCCGGCGCCGGCGCTCGTCCGGCCAGCTGTCCTCTTCTGACGACTCCTCCTTCAGCGCCAGCGGCCGCGCCAGGCGCCGCCGCTCGCCCGACGGCGGCGGTGGCGGCGGAGGAGGGGAACTCTTCCGCCGAGCGCTCAGCTCCACGTCGTCATCGTCGTCCGACGACGTCGAGCTCGTGGAGCTGGCGCGCTTGGGGAACATGAACTGCTCGGCCTCGTCGCTCAGCACCGACAGCTCCGAGCGCCGCACCTTCCTGAACTTGACGACTAGCGGCTTGGTGCCGTTGCAGGCGGGCGGCGAGTCCTTGCGCTTGTTGGCGAAGCCGCCGCTGGAGCGCAGCTTGGTGCTGACGCCGACCACCTTGTAGTACTGGCGGTCGTCGGGCAGCGCGTCGCCGGCGCGCTTGCTGCAGCGCGTGTTGTGTCCGTTGCGGCGCGGACTGAGGCCGCCGTTGACGCCGGAGTCGGGCGACTGCGAGCGCTTGGAGCGCTTGTTCTTGGGCTCCACGTCGCCGTTGCACATGTTGCGCAGGGAGCGACGCTCGCCGTTGAGCGGCGTGGCCTTGTCCAGGAAGCTGGTCACGTCGGTGCCGGCGCCGATGAGCGAGTCCAGCGCGAGGAAGTTGGTGTGGTTGCGCACGAAGGCGAGGTGGTGCGGCGAGCGCCGGTGCAGCGACGCGTCCACGTACTCCGTGTTGCACATCTCACAGTAGCCGCCCTTCACCTCTTTGTCTTCCTTCTCTTTGATTCTTGGACGACTTTTTCTCGTCATTCTGTAAAAAGAAAGGTGTTTTCACTATAAGAATACATTGAGTAAATCCAATTATTCACACTTACGCAACTCTTACTTACTTTTGTATGGCAATGTCTTTAATGTTTTGGTTAGTGGTAGTAATGTTTTCTGGCGTCTCTTTTTTCTTTTCTTTCGGGGGGTCCGGCTCTAGTGATATCTCGGGCCATTCATCGAATTCCTTGAAAATAGGTCTGCACAACCTGGAATTACACAATGTTTTTGAGTTTTTTTGTTGTTAGTGAATGAAAAGACATAGTGTTTCTTATAAATGTCATTTCATACTTGTCCAAAAATTCAATCTTGATAAAGTGTTTAGTGAAGAGCGTGACATGCGCTTTGCGCGACGCCGTGAAGAATGTATCATACAGTTTATCCAATAGACTTATAGCCTGAAAGATTAATAAATATTTTGTAAAGATATATAATAATAAAGCGCACATTCGGATATAAATAAATAGAAATATTAGAAGGAAATAGAAAATGGTTAAGTTTTAGAGAGATAGTAGCATGCATAGGATAGATATTCAACTGCAACAAGCTCTATGAAGACCTACATAATCGAACTACATATTCTATTATTTTTATCTCACACTGACTGTATGTATAACTTAATTACTACAGTAAAATTATACAAGGTATCAATTTCATGGATATGGAGTAGCTAAGTAGAATCCTAAGCCCCTATTGGTAAATATTTACATGGAACCGTTTGACTTTAAGTATTGCCACATGTTATCCATCAAACTCGCACCTTAGCCTATGTGGGGTGTGAGGGTTAGGGGGTGGGAGTACCTTCTGCACAGTGAGCTGTATGTACTTGTTGTGGGGGTCTCGGAGAGGCGGGTCCGGCCGCACGCGCTCCAGCATGGCATCGGCGCGCGCGCGCCCCTCACGCCGCGCCCATCGCGCCGCGCCTGGCGCGCCCACTGCGCGGTCGCGCACCACGTGCGTCACGCGCGACGTTAGGAATACCTCTTGGTGCTGGAACCAAACACCCAGCTTTATTAACAAGCTGTGAGCCTCAACAAGGCTTTGTTCTCACTAGATGCTGTTCAACTCTACATTTAATTTTTTTTTTGTGCTTTGCTTATTGGAGCATAAGTTTTTACTACCGACAATCAGATATTCCACTTTATTGGACTTAGTCAAATAAATGAATCGAAATAGGGATAATTTTGATTTGTTTATGACTTAGAGTCATGTCACTATGTATAGTGCTTAAAAGTAGCCTTTTAGAGACATAAACATTGAACAATTTAGTGAGAACAAGGCCACAGTTATGTGCTGGGATGGATGGTATCATATATAGGTATATTTTATGTTGCAATAAATTGTAGGAGGCGACGCTTGGGAGAGGCCTATCCAGCAGTGAACGTCTTTCAGCTGAGATGATAATGAAATTGTTAAGACTAATTTTATATTTTTGTGTCAGGACAGACACACTTAAAATAATTACATATATTATGTCTAGAGGAATGATTCAATCATAACTTGTGTTAAACTACTTGGAAGTATGTCATATCATAATGTAAAACCTATGATTGCTTTACATTTCAAAAAAGGAAAGGAATAAATCTTGAAATACTCTATAGTATTTCAAGATTTTTTCTGAGAATAGACTAATAACAGGTAAATAATTTAGGAAATTCCTATAAAGATCAAAAATAGTTTTATCTCAGGAAAATATTGATAACTTTAGATTTGTTTTTATAACAATATTTATCCCCTTAAGTATGGGAGGAAAATTATTTTAGGATGTATAATCGTACTAGGATACAGCAGCAAAGATATAACAACATAATACAGCAAAACATGGCACAACTTAATCTTTACTTTATTTATTTAATTATTCAAATTAATCATTTGTTTTGCATAAATGCTCCACTGCAAACTTATGGCAAGTTAATTTTAAAGTTTTTAATCAAAATGAATTCAAAGTCAACATTTTTATTTCACTACATGGGCGACTATAAAATGTCAGAAGCTAATGCATGGTTCCAATTGATTTTCTCCTATGGAAAAGAACCGGCAAGAAACTCCATGGTTATTCTTTTATGAATGTTGCCTATCATAACTACTGTAACTAAATTTTTTTATAAGTAACATCTGCTACTAAATAGATGTAATGACCAAACAAAGTGTATTTACAGTTTCAGGAACAAATCACAAACTGTTGTTCCTATGACATTAACTATTTATGATGTTTGTGAATGGCAACACTGCAACAGGTGCCTGAAATCTCTGCACAAGTGAACTTAGAAAAGAATTCTAAGAATATTAAGTCTCAATCTGCACATTCATTATAAAGTGGGTTTTATAAAATAGTGTATGTATATGCCTTTAGTAATTAACGTTTGAATCCCCGACCGGTCTCATGAGACTGCGCTGTCATTGTCTTACTATTGTGTCTCGTTTCGCGGGTATGTGATAGGTTAATTAATGGTTGTTGCTCTAGTGAGTAATTTAGACTACCAATCAAATTAGAACAAACAGAAGAATGAGTATAAATAAAGACAAAAAAGCCTAAAGATAGTAGCTTATCTGTGGGATTGTTTGAAAGAGTTACCGGGACCCAGGAATGCAAAAGAACACAGCGGTAGGTTTCACTGAATATAAATTTTACGCTACCTATTACTAAAGCCTGAGCGGGATGAGACATTTGATATTTCTAAACCCAAAAAATAGTAATTTTCTAATGCCTTGTGTCTGCATACAAGCCTAAGTTTTTGCCCCACAAGTTTTTTATGAGAGACAAGAGTAGACAAGGCAAAAACATAATAAAAATAAATATTATTTTGTATATTCCCATATATATAGTGTGATATCAACACAGGAAACCCACTTTTAACATTTTTAGTTTTAATTATTCATTCACTATGCTTGAGACCTCATGTACCACACACAATCTATAAATATAACATGTGGTAGATTCGCATAAACAAAACCTATACTGGCTAATGAATATATAATGAAGAAGATAACAATATATAAAAACAGATATCCACATAGGTGTTGTTCTGTGCTTTTATTGTTTAATAAAAAAAATGTGGTATTATTCTTGTACAGATAAAAATTCTATGGTAACTTTCATTATTAAAATATAGTTAATATTTAAATATTTATTATACATATTTATGTATATTGTTCACTGGATCCTGCCCTCGAATGTGATATCTCTCTATCACTCAAAGGTTTGCTGGGAGAAAACTCATTGTTGAGTTAAGCTCGCCTTTGTACATGCATTGTCAAAATCACTGTGCTTAATTAAAAGTTTTTGTGTACAATAAAGAATTTAGAGTTGGGAAATTATTTAAATGATGACTAAGTATCAAGTCGCTATCAATTTCAAGCTGTTTCATTGCATTTTATTAAATATGTACATATCATCCTTTATGCATAGTCTAGCTAACCTTGCAATTTACAAGTTGACATATTAATAAAACTAAGGTTGACTGTCAACAATTCGATTCGCTGAATGCATCTGACAGTATAATTATACACCATGATCATTTCATCAGCAATTTACATAAGACCACTCAAATATGAATTTTAACCTATTTATATTATACATATTATCTCATTTACATGTCAATAAAAAACTACTGATAAAGTGAGACATAGTTAACAAAAAGTTTTTTATAAAATTTTAATTACCCAGTTTAAAGTTGCCAGCATTCAATTAAAATATGGTTGAGAAAATGAAGGGTAAATGTGGCAACTCTTATAAGAATTTAGTGTCAGCAAATGTTATTGTTTAGGTAATGCAGAGTGCAGTGACATTATGTGAAAGTCAGCATTGCAGCAGGCTGACCTAATACGTGTAATGTATGTGTCGCAACGGCTGCCTACTCGCCGAGTGGCGGCGCTTGGTCAGAGGGCATTCTCGGAATATGTTATTGAGCGATGCATGCGACGGCACTATGTAACGGGGCGGGCATCAGCGCCGCGAGTTATCGACGCGCCGGAACACACATCGCCGAGTTTTCCTTGAAATACGCTCCACACAACGAGACGACGCCGGCGGGCCGCGCCATCGCGCCCTCCACGACTCGCGCCAACCGTCCCGCGCAAAAAAATAACACACTAAACTGACACACACAAATCTCACCCTTAAGAAGTTCTACTTAAGACTCACAACCCCTTGATTATATCAAGTAATATCAACTGTCAAAAATTAAGCGGACACACGCGTAACCCGAAGGAAACTACATTTCAAACGGCTTTTAAAATGGATGTAGTGCAACGCAGCGCGAGAGAGCGCGCCGCGCGGCCTCGGCCCGCTGCATTTCGCGGTGCGGCGGCGGCGGCTCTAACGCGACCGTACAAAAGATGACCTAAAATTGAACGCAAGCTATGCGACCCACAAGCCACTCCAACTGTTTTTAAACTGTTTTCTAAACAATTCTGACACGATCGTTGTGTCGGTACGCACGTGTGGGTAATATACACTGTACATACTTACATAAAAGTAGTCCGCAAGGGCCCCGCGCTCCGCTTATCACAAAAATAAGTAACTATATACTAGTCACTCAGACGACCACTATGTTCGTCACTCATAGATTTACTTTCTGTCGGTAAATGCTTTCAAATTGTCTATAGCACACATTGAATTATGTGATTGTGGATTAATTACGCAACGTCTGATACACTTTTTTAACGTATTTATACACAATTGATAAATAAAATCGAAAAAGTAACAACAAACACAAATCTGTCATACAAGATGGAGATATTTCACGTTAGTTCATGTTTTTGACACTGGGGGCGCTGCCGTCGGGTGGAAGGGGAAACGCTTCGTATTGGTCCGTTCAAATTGCGTTCCAATTCAAATAGAAATCTTTCGTTTCGACGATGTTTTACTACGAGTTTGAAACAAATAAATTAGTAAGAAACATATAAAAATAAAATAAACGACGAAATTGATAACAAAATACTTAGAGGAACACCTAAAAACCTTAGTAGTTTTTTATTAAAATATAAACTATCTACATTGATGAGCAACCAAACCGTGGAACGGAACGTAAATAACATGACCAAATGCAGTTAGCCTGAATAATAACCACACGAATTAAAAAATACTGTTATCCCTGTTTTGGTCACACTATCATCTATACATAACCAAAAATTATGTGGCAACGTAAGTATATACAAGTGCTACTTCGTGGAATAACAATTTTGGCGGTAAAAGCCTTGTGTACTCACCAAATCCATGTCTTGAATCCTGCGAGATATGGATCTAGCCAAACCATGGTCTTGAATATCCAAATAAAAACAGAAATTCCTCCTCACTGCAACACACCAACAGTATTACGATAAAACCGAATAACAAACCAAATGTTTAGGTAAAATAGGTCACATTGAAAATATGACGCACGCACCTCTATTATATTTTTCGTCTAAATTCAAAGTTGATACCATTTTTGTTATCAAGTTTCAAGGGTATGGAAAAACCACTAACTATAACAGCACATAATCAATGCGAATTTGTCTTTTTATGCATTGCTTTAGTATTTTTAAAGAAATAATTATATAAGTTTAGGATTCAACTAAGAAAATTAGGCAAAAATACATTTCGTAAAATAAGTACGTCCGTTTCAAACGTCGAAATGTCATTGACAGCTGTGACGAATAGAGAAAAGACTTGCTGTAGATCTATGGTAAAAATCGATACTGCAATCGATATCACGTTTTTGTTGTAACTCAATGTAATTTGTTCAAATTAATATAAAATTCATCTAATAAAAATTATTATAAGTAAAAGATTTGTGAACGTTTTGCACAAATACTTTTAATTATAAATGGATTCAATAAAATGAGTACACCATTCAACATTACTTAAACTAAAGATAGAGGAACACTTCGTACATCGTACTGCCTACTTGTGAACATTGTGGATGGAACCTACACTCAGTAACAAATAAATAGACCGGTCCAATAAATGTTAAATCAACTCCATTCGTTTCCATAGCCGCCGGCCGGGACACGTATAGGTAGGCATCGGCAGTATATGACCGTCTATATAGTATTTTATTGATTGCTCACGTGCTTGCATGTAGTTGTGTCGTGGACGTTCATGTTACATAGTTATCTAGGTACAGTAGGTACGGCGGCTCGGCCCGTTTATTTTGCACAGTAAAAGCTAAATAGGTCGCCCGGATGTTTACCTGGAATTGAGCCTACGTTCCCCGGGCTACATGAATGCGTTCAATAACGTAAAATTGAATATTTTCCCTTAGCGTTGCTAAAAGGCTTTATGATGGTTACTTTGTTACAAAATAAATCATTCACAAATGAACAAAGCATTACTTTTGAATCTCTGGCACAAGTTAGATTATCTTTATAAACCTCTTTTCGTTAAATTCCTACATGGTTTGTTTCTGTTTGCTTTGGCGGCAAAATCTTAGACAAAGAACTATCCTGAGAAGCTGTCTACCCGCTTAAAGTCATGGCTTTAAGATATACTTAGAAATTTTAAGTCATGGAGACACCTTATTTGAACTATGCGTCGGGAGTTGAGCGAAAAGTTCGGTGGCTTTATATAAGGTGCGATACCTTTTCTGTACTTTGTATTATAAGCCGCATTTACACATTCCTGCATATGGTGTAAGTACGTAATCATAATAGAATTTGTAGCTAAACGTTGTGCTTGTCCGTTCATTGTCGACCACGAGGACAAGTTACGCCATCTAGTTGCAGGATGACATAACATTAAGGACGATAATTTTATATCCACTTCCCTATTTGTGAATAGGTGGCGCGTGGCAGTATCGTATGCTCGTATTTGGCGCGAAATTTTGAAGTCATTTGATTAAAATTAGGGATCGCGATTCTTCCTGAAGAAGTAAAAGGCCTATAAATTACACTACCCGCTTTTACGACCGGTCTACGTAGACTGTCGTTGAGTCTACGTACAAGTAAGACCGTCTTACCCTTAATACACTACGCTACGTAGACTATGACCGTTCGTAATAAAAACGAGTGGTGTAATAGGCCTTATAGATTTTTTAATAGACTCGAATCGAGTTCTGAAGAATTGATTCAGTAACAACTCGAGTTCTGAAACATTGATTTCTGTGATAGATCCGTTAATAACTCTGCAGTAGTCTGCAGGACGTATTGAGTCTCGAAAAGTACGATTCTGATTATGCTACAGGGCTAGAACAGCGCACATAATGAAACCTACAACATTCATATAAAAACTTAATCTGAAGAAAATAGGTGATTTGAAAGTCTTTAAATAATTTTGTTGCCTTCCGTAGGAAAAAATCGAATCTCGATTTCAAGTTTCTGAGATCACTTCATAAAATCGATCCATTGTTTAATATTGATTTAATATAATGTTTTTATTGACCTTTTTTTTATTACAAATGCAAGCAAGCTTCAAATTGTTATGGGATATTCATGCAATCCATAGTGGGCATTTAAATTAAATTTGACTCTGCTTTGTTGGTATGTGCTCTCTGGTTCAGTATTCCTCTCAGTGGTGGACTAAATGTCTGGGCCTCAGGGGCCCAAGATACAGCTAAAATTTAAATGAAGGCCCCCGGCATAGGACAACGTAAAATGCGAAATTGTCAAGTCCTTTAATCAATAGACATGACATTTTTTGACGGCAAAGTACCTATCCAGCTGTCGCAATGCGTATCGCAGGTTCGATTCCCGTATGTTACACACATGTAGACATCAAATGTAGCTAGCCGCAAAGCGACCAAAGTGTGAGCAATTGACTTCCTTAACTATTACTAAATGCAGAAATTATACTTATGAAGCTATATTATAAACTGCAAAAAATTATAAATTTAAGGAAACTACTTACTGCTGTTGCGAAAAAAGTCAGCAAAAGAAACAGCGACAGTCGTAGACAGGATCCAGCAATTGGGGCGCAAGGTGGCCATGCGCTTTTATGGCCCTCGGGCCGCGCCACCACCGGGTTCCCAAAGATTGGTAGGGGGGGTCCACATCGGCGTCGTACGATGAAGTACCTGGGACTCGTTCTCGACAGCCGGTGGACTTTAGAGGAGTATTTTCGACGTCTGGCTCCCAATCTGGACAGGATTGGGGCTGCTCTGAAGCGGCTCCTGCCTAACCTAGGGGGTCCAGATGCCCCCTGCCGGAGGCTCTACGCGGGGATCGTTCAGTCCATGGCCCTTTACGGAGCGCTGGTTTGGGCGCCGTCACTGGGTAAGCGACCGGCGGCAAAACTGAACCCTTGCCAGAGGATCATGGCCATCCGAATGGTGCGGGATACCGCACGATCTCCCTCCCTCCTCGTGTGATCTGGAGGCAACAGTCCTTACACGCATGCACGATTTGCGCGTGGAGATGCAACGCCGGGGTGAAACTCCGCTGCCACGACAAGTCGCGATATGGCGGACAGAGTTCCGGCGGGATCTCAGGGTGGCATGGCGACTGTGACTGTCGCAACCCAGTGCTGGGCACCCCTCTTTGAGGAGTGGTTGGTTACGGCGTCCTCTCGTTCCGTATGAAGCAGGTCCTCACCGGACACGGTAAGTTCAGGAGGTTCCTGCATCGGATCAAGGAAGAAAGTACGTCCAGGATTCACCACTGTGTGGATCACCCGGAGGACACGGTGGAGCACAGGGTAAAGATGTGCCCAGTTGGGCGGAGTACCGCCGTGTCCCTGTGGAGGTCGCGCCGGGCCCTGGTACAGGTCATGGTCCGGAGCGAGGAGGGGTGGCGGGCGGTCGCCTCCTTCTGCGAAGCAGTAATGCTAGCGAAGGAGGCTGCCGACGGCGAGCGCACGAGGGAACGGCTCTCACGCCGCCGCCGCCGAGATCCTGATCCCAGTTTCCGACCACCGTAGGCGCGGACTTGCGGACGGCGAGCACTGGGTAGCTCGCCATCCGGCAGACCGGTAATAACGAAGGGCTTGTGCCCGTGTCCTCCCAGATCGAAAGCAACGAAGGAACGGGGTGGGGTTATTCAGTAAGAGTTTGACACGCCCTCCCGCTCCGCCCTAAAGCGGGAGGAGTAATTCTGATGATTCCCCACTTGAAAAAAAAATCGTAATCGAGGCAAAGACTTGCAAAGTGCTCTCGGCGTTCATATTTTTTATCATCCATAATATTGCCCCATTGCCCCCCCCCTTTGTCATAAGCTGGCGACGCCCTTGAATGTAAGTAACAATTATGTTTATTGAACCTGAAAACGAGCACCTGCCAAGAATTGGGGGCCCCCAGGTAGACCTTACCTGTTGCTATTTCCCCACCCCCACACCCTCCCTTACTTTCGCTTTTGTCCCATAATACGTGCGACGTATTTGATATTTGATGTTATTTTACCTACGTTTCGTGTCGTCGCAGGATGTTATTACATGTAACATTACAGAAAAACAACAACTATTGTTCAAAACTGCCGGTAGATAGCGCTAGTAGTTTTTCACGCAAAGTAAAATTTCACGGACATAGGTACTTAATATATTATATGAACTAGAGCCCCGGGACATGACGTGTTAAAATGACAGGCGTGCGAGCGAGAAACAATAGGAGGGAGGAAACCTATACTCTATCCTTCATAGTCCATCCTTTTAACAATCAGGTTAGGTCCTCAAATGGACCGCGTTATGAGCTCTTGGGCCTCAGTTATTTTTTTTTTAAAATTAAACATGATCAGGCTGTCATCGTTTTTTTTTTGTATTGAGTGAGATGGTCGTTATGAGGTATGGCAGGTATCATGCGCGCAGCAACACGTCGTGAGTTGACCTTAATGCTGGGGCTACATTATCGATTTACGCGATAATGTAGCCACAGCATTAGGGCGCTTGTGCACTACACGAAATTTTACTGTCTGGCAGTCAGGTGTCTCGTTTCGCGGGTATCTGAGTAACTACCATCAACTTTCAATTTAACGTTTGAATCCCCAACCGGTCCTATGAGACCGCGCTGTTATTGTTTTACTATTGTGTCTCGTTTCGCGGGTATCTGAGTAACTACTTCATCTATACTAATATTATAAAGAGGTAAAATTTGTAAGTTTGTAAGTTTGTAGGTTTGTAAGTTTGTATGTATGGGGTAATCTCTGGAACTACTGGTCCGATTTGAAAAATTATTTCAGTGATAGATAGCCCATTTATCGAGGAATGCTATAGGCTATATACCATCACGCTACGGCCTACGGGAGCGGAGCAGTAACAAAAAATGCGGGTGAAACCGCAGGGGACAGCTAGTTGACAATAATTGTAAGAAATCGGACTGCCTGACGGTAAAATTCCGTGTAGTGCATAAACGCCCTTAGGGTCAACTTTTCGTATTGCGATAACTTCCTATTCGGGTAAACGCGATGTTGTTGTCTACACTACATTAACTGTGTTTATGTATTTTGCTCTAATGTGTTGAAAAACGTCGCTTGATACATGTAAGCCTTTGTCATTGTAAGCTCCATAACGACCTCGCCATCGGCAAGGGCGTATGTTCCACCTCGGCTACAATAACTTTTGCCCACTTGTATCAAAATGTACCTAACTGATCAATGATTTTTTTATACTTCAAGGTTTTGGTTTACGCTTAGCAGGCTATGGCCTGTGTGCAGACAGCCGCATCAATTGAATAAATACCCTTTTAACATTAATACAGTACACACACAGTACAGTACAGTTAATGACACTGTCCATATCTACATTTATTTATTTAAACTAGGCACAAACCGAAAGCAGTGTACCTATAAAAGCACATTTTCTACCAGTCGATTATGCGTAATACTGGAGCCTTTTATGGTTATTGTTGCTCAGCTAATAGTACTAGGCGCATTAATTATTATTTCTACTCAGTGTGCCATGCATAAAGCAGTATCTTCATGGAATTCATTGCCTGGCCCAATATTCGGCTATGGCAATGTTGTCCCCTGACTATTCTATAAGGTCCATACGTGATAAAGTATTGGACATGTGGCGCAAGAGAGGAAGTCAGACATTAGCTGCGGAGAGACACAGCACAAATACTGAAGATCTTTGGAGGAAATGCTTGTTAATCCAATCAAATTAGGAACCTATTTAGTACACTCTTGCATAAGTTGAATACTCATGGATAGTTAAATAAAACACAAAAACCCACTTATATTAAACTTATATTTAAATAAACATTAACATTATAATTTTACAATTTATTACATTTAATATACATAGCCACTTTGTAAAAATTCTTATGTATAGTTAAATAGTATTTATAAATATGATAGGATGATAAGAACTAAATAAGACAAAACTAGACGGCTTATAAAAATATATAAGCGTGGGGACACATTATCGAGAATTCGCGCCTTTTTTCGAATTACGAACGCTGTACTTGCGTTTGACGCCAGTAAGCGAATAAAGCGCTTGAAAATAGCTGAGTAGAATAGGTCAAGTGAATAACGTCAAAAGAAGCTTATAGAAGAGCTGAAAAGCGATGTAGCGCTGTTTTATTTTATTGTTAAAACAGTAGTCGTCCCGCCAAGAGCAAGCGTAGTGATTGCTCGTGCCTTATCTGTATGTGTAGAGGCCATTGCTCTGCTTTGGGATAGAAAGAGCTTAAACACACAAGCGGCATGTTGTCAACGGCAGAGATAACTGTAGCCGTCGGCGGCAGCTGTGGACGGTCCACGGACATTCGACAAATGAAGATAAGCAGCAGCCGTCGTGAATCAAGTGTCACTATAGGTCGACGGCTGCAGTTACCCCTACGATTGACAACGTGCCGCTCGTGTGTATGAGCTCTTACAACTGATATTGTTCTATTAAAAAAACAGCTTAGTCAAAGTTTCGTCAGATTTCCGTCAAATAGAAAATAATTTCTGGATGTTGTGACCCCGCGCTGGCTCTGAGTGAACGGTGAAAAAACACGGCCAAGTGTATTACATGTGAACGTATTTTAGGTATTGTACAAAGACAGTAAAACGACTTAAAAATTTAAAAATCTAAACTCACTTATCATCAGTCTCAAATTCGTCGACTTGACTGATTGTAGACAGTCACAGATAACCTTCACGATACGTTTTTTTTTATTTTTACTCGTTCACACAGATAAAAAAAGAAATACCCAAATGTCATTTTAATCTAATTTTTGAACTAGCATGGACAATGTATTTATTTCATTATCTAGGGTGTCCATTAAATAGTGTTAATGTGGCTGGTTTCCCTCGCTCTGTTCGCCGTTGGTGTCTCCGTTGAGCACGGGCGGTATCGGTGTCTTTATAAGCGGGGCTGGTATCACCTGTGGAGGAAACAGACTTGATTCTTGCAGTGTTGTTTAGTTACAATGTGCACGCACGTGCAGACATAACAACTGTGAACAAATAATATATCGTGTGTGAGAAGACATTGATGGAACAAATAATTTCTGTACACACTGATAACACACACATATACGTAGTAGTTATGGACACATTGGATTTTAGGCTGATGGCCTTGAGATTAATTAGGGTTGCCTGTATTGATGTGGCTTTTGTTATAGGCAACACAATATTCTGAATTTGAGATGAGCGGATAACATGTCCAAGTACACTTACACATTTCGAATGATATAAATTCAAATAATGTTTACTTCATACCTACGGTGCTAATTAGCGTTTTGTCAATTTTCGTTAACTGTAGAAATATGCTACTTTTATTTAAGTTTTGCTTTATCTTTTGTTACAGACTGTACTGTCATAAACTAGTACGTAGGCTAGATTTGTGTTTCTGACACAAATCAGGTTCACACATTCGGGAACGCCTTGAGAAAAATATTGCGTTGTCACAAAACTCTAGCTTTATGCTATTACTATTCGACTAGGTACAGAGTTCAATACTGCCCTCGTAACAGCAAATGCAGTAATCGACATTTTTACGATTTTCCGTTTTTATCATAAATGATATAAGGAGAGTTCAAGCTATATGTAGTTTTTTTTATATTTTTTTTCTATGGCTGGAACATGGTGAAACAATAAGAAAAAATGCAGCATTTCGTGAGAAATTATCTAATGTTGTTAGCATAAATACAGTAATGAACATATACCAGATTAAAGTGCAGTAATCACATCTAAATACTAGTAAGAAACGCAGTACTCGCATTTTGGCTGCGTTTTAATCTTGTACATTCTTATATTAATTTATTACTATGTCGTTTAAGGTGAAATGCAGTAATGGTTTACACTGCGATTGACCCTAGTATCATGGAATAAAAAATGTAAAATATGATGTCTTATTATAGCGCATGCTGCGTTTAACATTAAGTAGGTAGTGCTTCAGTCGAAGCTAAAAGCTATGAAAGTTTCTGACTTCTGCAAATGTATATTTATGATCATTTATCTCAACATAGACTTACAAAGAGCATAAACAGAGTATATTTAAAAGATATTATGACTGTTGAGGTACACAGAAATAAAAGTAGGTAACTTATATGTGGAGACACAGTATGATAGAATGATTCATGAAATTGAGTTCCTAAAAGTTAAATACTTAAAGTCATCAATTCCTAATCCCATCACACATATTCATTTAAGAGGTAAGTATAACAGAAGCAAGAAAATCTGCTATTCTTTCTACATTGTGCAAAATAATACCCCAAAACAGATTACTGTTTTGGAAAAACCTCCACATCAATGATTCTTCGACTGATCATGTGAATAGTTTAGAAGTAGAAGACTGTGATGAAACATGAAACAAAGGCTGTGAGATTTAAGTTAAATTAAGTATTACTAAAATACTGTTACCGTGCGTTTACTAATTAAAAATAAATAGTTTCCTAGGGAAGCAGTGTTCCATTTATATAAATATTTTTCAGTTTCCTATGAAAGCAGTGTTCCGTTTATATAATTTTAGTTAAGCTTCCTACTAGCTTAACTAAAATTATATAAACGGAACACCGCTCTCCTGAGCGGGGGGCATATTTTAACAATTTTTCGTTTCTTGGCTATGAAAGTTTATTTGTAAAGTATTTATGAAATCCAGGAGTACCATTCTAATTAACAACTATTCAACTATTTATTTCAAATAAATTTTAGATCAAAACTGTAACGATGTTTTTTTAAAAACGTCTCTGAAAAAAAAACTGTTGGGTGGTACATCCTACGGCTAGTTGTAACCGGGTTCGGGCTAATTGTAATGTTAGGAATTGAAAATAATTTTTTTATTGTATAACTAGCGACCTGCCCCGGCTTTGCACGGGTGTAAAATTATCAGTGTTTCCCTACTATATTATACATATAAATGTTCCTCTTGAATCACTCTATCTATTAAAAAAACTGCATAAAAATCCGTTGCATAGTTTCAACGATTTAAGCATACATATAAGGATATAGGGACAGAGAAAGCGACTTTGTTTTATACTATTTAGTGAAGATTTATTTGGCACATTCAGCATAAGAAACTTTACAAACGCTAAAACAGGTTGAAATTTTCCCTAATTCTTTTTGGAAACACCCAACGAGGGGCTAGCTCGTAATGTGTATGGAATAGAATTCCACAGGCGCACAGCGCGAACAGTTAAAGTTCCAGTGCAATGACTGGAGGAATGGGAAGGAAAACAAAGTAGAAAGGAGGATGATGAGCGACAAACCTTTCCTCTCGGAACAAGATACTCGAAGCGTTCCCGAAGATACAAGAGGGAGTTGGGATTATGAAGGGCAGAGAAGAAAGACTGGCAATCCCGACGTTAGCGAATAGTTAGCTTCAATGGTCGTCGAAATTCCGACACATGGTCGTAGTGTCGAAGGCCAAAAATGAAGCGGATTCACTGATCCTGCAGACGCTCCAGCTTGTCAAGAAGTTCCTCAGTCCCATCAAGGAAGTAGACATTAGCGTAGTCTAGAAGAGGTAGAAGAACAACTATTGATAACTTACTCCGTAAAGTTGTTACAACATACCCCACTGCGAGGTTTTTTGAAATAACTTCTATTAAAAAAAAATGTTGCTTACTTAGTGTAAAATTACAGTTAATATAATCAAACAAAACAACTACACTGCATTATGCCTTTTATTCTACATATATTCAATAATAAATAATAATTAACTTTGCTAGTGCATAATGCAGTCAATACATTTCCTTGGTACAAATGCAGTAACAAACACACGTACTGCATTTCACTTTACTTCTTGGATTTATTACTATTAGAAATACAAGGTTAAAGGGCAGTATTCAACTTTCTAAAGACCTAGATAAGAAAAATTAACTTCAAAACTAAACTGAATAATACTTTGTATTTTTATATACCTTTTCCGTAACAAAACATATGAGATTTATATCAGGGAAAGTAGAGATTTGATTAAAACACTTAAACGCGTTTTTCTCGAAACTCCCATTTTGCAAGTACTGCATTTGCTGTTACGAGGGCAGAATAGGCTTTTAATTATTTCTATTTTTCTTTATAAATTGGACCATTTGGATTTGATTAATTGGATTGGTCTACTAGTCATATCACCATCACCAGTGGTAGAGTAGAACTGTGGTCATCTAAAAATGGTAGAATGGTTGCTTTCCATTTTCTAAACCATAAAAACAACCGATAGGTACGTACCTATCGGTTACCGGAAAGTCGTCTACATGAACAATTATTACCAAATACAAATGAAAATTATTCAGTTATGACGACTTTATGATAATAATTTACTCAGTTTTGGTCGGCGGAAAACTATATTTGGAGGAAGGGCAGGCCAGGCCATTTTTACAACATAGCATAGATACGTTTTATGAATATTTAATATTATTATGTCCAGTCAAAATATGGATTTTATCACGAATGGAATTTTCTATTTTATCCGTCACCATGACAGTTAATGTTCGCCATCACGCCTTTTCCCATGTAGTGGTAACACATAAGAACGCCACGACTTACTGTCCTTGCCATATTCCTGAAACTGAAACTAATACAATGGAAATAATCCATGCGTTTATTACTCAAAATACTATTCTAAAGGTTGAAACACTCAAATTTATTAGTTTGAAATCTCCGATAGAATGTTAACTATGATATGTTTTAATTTGACATTTCTATGATCGACTAATCTATCGATTGGAGTTTGGTTTCCACACTTAGACCACGACCATTCGTACGTGGTCAATTAATAACCGTTGGATAAACCAAAAAATTGCAGGATATGAATTCATTATTACCTAGTTTTGGAACACCATCACCGTTAAGGTGAATGTTCCAGCTTAGCCCGCGAAATTCAAATTTTCTTACGTTTTTTGCAATTTGAAAGCCAGTGATAAGTTGAATAAAGTTAAAAATACTTAAGCGGCTGTAGAACGTAACTAGTTGCATAATTATAAACATAAAAATCATTAATACAAGCCTCCGAGCCCACCTAAGTGTAGGAACTAAGGTGTACTAAGGTAACTAAGTGAGCTTGGAGGCTTGTATTGATGATTTTTATGTTTATAATTATATAACTAGTTACGTTTTACAACCGCGTAAGTATTTTTAACTTCATACAACCTACCACTGGCTATCAAATTGCAAAAAACGTAAGAAAATTTGAATTTCGCGGGCTAAGCTGGAACATCCCCCTTAAATGATTTTCAAGAAATCTGACCTGTGCTGGTATCACGATGATATTTGCTTTGACCCGGTGACCCCAATTTGGAAAAGGAACGGGGAGAGAACGGTATGAGGTGGCGCCAATATGAGGATAAACCACCTTTACCAATAAATACATAAACGTACAAATATCCAAAAGAATAAACACACATAATTTTGAACGCAACAAATAACACGTTTTTATTTATATTAAAAAAAAAAATGTCCACCTCTGCCGCAAGCAAACACACACAGATAACCACCACCTGTCAATTGTCACTTTTCCCGCCAAAAAAAGTGTCAACCATGTTGCTGTAAAAATCCATAACTCGTTGCGACGGCGTATGACTGACTAGTTATTATGCGAATCAGTCAGGATCAGGAGTTCAAAGATAAACTCAGAAGGATTGGTTAAGCGGGAAGGTAGAGGCCGCTCAAATGTAGGAAAAGTATCACATCTGGATACGAAACTAAAAGTAAGGAAGACCTTGTAAGGCAAATCTATTAGATACACAATAGAAGTCCAGATAATCAGCTCGGGTTCCATATTGAAGAAGCATTGGTAGACTGGGTGTATAACTTCAACTAGCCACATAAACTGCGGATCTATTGCAAAATTGGAGGTAGTCTAGAAGAAAATTGGATGCCAGCAGATTCTTAAATAGATGCTTCCTTTTTCATAAGTGGTGTAAAAATGATCTGCTTCGCCTAAAATGTTAACCTCCATTGTATGACGCATAGACGTGACTTGTAACTATGAACTTTTTCATAGGCGCATTCGGAGTATGATGGTACTGAATATGTTGGTGCTGAACTTGGCGAATTGGCGAAAAAATTGTCGTTATTAAGATACAAAACTGACTTTATTCCAGTTGTTTTGAAGAAAATTTGCATATGGTTCGTCTCTAAGATATTTAACTCTGTGAAAAGACAGCTTATAGTATGCAAGATTTTATATATATTTGGACTTGAAATTTTTATGTGGCATCAAAAAAAAAAGAAAATTAACAAAAGAAATAAATTCCACGAACATTAAGACAAAATTCACCAAGAAAATCACCATGGAAGATCTGCAACATATCTCAAAACACATCAGCATAATGACTAGTAAGTCCACCACGCTACAGGTTTCCACAACAACATATACTACCCATGCTATCTATGCGACACTACGCTACCACATGCTTCAAACATTGCGTACTTGGACCTCTGGCGTTTCTTCGTCGTCCTGTCAAATAAATTGCCTATTAATATTTTTTTGTATGTTTTTCTGTTTCTGAGTTTTACTATTTAGAAGTAATTCAGAGTTTGAATGAAGAAAGAAGGATTTATGGAGAAGTGGTGATTAGGCGGATTTTTATAGGCATTTTATGATTGAAGATTTTTCTTAAATTTAAATGTCTTATTCTTAAAAATGCTAAATTTTAACTATTATTTTGTAGTAGTAGCGCTTTTATCCAAAGTTTTCCAGTAGAAAACTTACCTATGTATTATAATAGAACTTGCATTTTTTGCAAGTGTATTTTTTTTTAATCGTTCCCAAGTAGGATTTACTGCTATAAATAAAGATAACTACAGGCCGTTTGTACTAAACACTAGAAAACTAATAAATGTGCGCTTTAATTGTTCGTAAGATGCGAGACATTATCATTATGCTAACACACTTACTTTTCGAGTAATTTTATAGTTTTTGTGAAATTTATAGCTGTGTCTTCTACAATTAGACTATTTCATTCTACAAACTAGGTCTATCTAGTTCGTTTTAAGCCCCCAAAACGTGTACAACTAGGTAGTAAGTAGAATTATTACTATCATCGTATATCCTAAGTTCTTATTTAGCAATGCGCGATGGCGAGGGGATTTATTCGATTATTCGAACACCTCGTTTCGACTTTGACTCGAGTCCGACTCGGTCTGTTATTGCGAATAGCGTTGGCGCGTTCATTCGCGAGTTTCGAACAATCGAAAACTAGCGGTCGATTCCGTTAAATCGAAACAACCGAAAAACATCTAGTTCGTTTTAAGCCCCCAAAACGTGTACAACTAGGTAGTAAGTAGAATTATTACTATCATCGTATATCCTAAGTTCTTATTTAGCAATGCGCGATGGCGAGGGGATTTATTCGATTATTCGAACACCTCGTTTCGACTTTGACTCGAGTCCGACTCGGTCTGTTATTGCGAATAGCGTTGGCGCGTTCATTCGCGAGTTTCGAACAATCGAAAACTAGCGGTCGATTCCGTTAAATCGAAACAACCGAAAAACATCTAGTTCGTTTTAAGCCCCCAAAACGTGTACAACTAGGTAGTAAGTAGAATTATTACTATCATCGTATATCCTAAGTTCTTATTTAGCAATGCGCGATGGCGAGGGGATTTATTCGATTATTCGAACACCTCGTTTCGACTTTGACTCGAGTCCGACTCGGTCTGTTATTGCGAATAGCGTTGGCGCGTTCATTCGCGAGTTTCGAACAATCGAAAACTAGCGGTCGATTCCGTTAAATCGAAACAACCGAAAAACATCTAGTTCGTTTTAAGCCCCCAAAACGTGTACAACTAGGTAGTAAGTAGAATTATTACTATCATCGTATATCCTAAGTTCTTATTTAGCAATGCGCGATGGCGAGAGGATTTATTCGATTATTCGAACACCTCGTTTCGACTTTGACTCGAGTCCGACTCGGTCTGTTATTGCGAATAGCGTTGGCGCGTTTATTCGCGAGTTTCGAACAATCGAAAACTAGCGGTCGATTCCGTTGAATCGAAACAACCGAAAAACATCTTGATGGTTTATTCTAACGACTATGATTCTTTCGATTCTATACTTTATTGTAAACTAATTGTTACGATTTTGGTGCACAATAAAGTTTATTCTTATTATCGGAATCGACCATCGCTAGTCTTACTAGCTCACTATTATGTCTTCAAACGAGACCAGATTACTGCAGTCTATGTGCTCAAACATGGATATCTACACTGGCATAATCAGTGAAAACTATCCTATGTGCTAAGGTCTTACGGCCGAACCAAATAACCTATCTATCACATATCGGAGATAGTAAAACAAATGATACAATACAAAAATTATACATGTTTTCTGTTGTTTCATTTGTTTTTCAATCTCCGATATGTGAAAGATAGGTTATTGGTTTCGGCTGTTAGTAGTTCACTATTATGTCTTCAATCGAGACTGGCCTACTGAAGTCTACGTCTTCAAACGTGACATGAGAACTATAGCCTACATCCTCAAATGAGACCAGCCTACTGCAACCTACGTCACATGATCATACTCACAGAAGGTTTGGGTCGGTGCGTGTCCACGGCGGGCACCGATAGTTTGATGTGCTCCTCGCGGCAGCCGTACGCGACGGGCGTCAGCTTGATCACCGTGTGCAGCGGCACGTGCAGGTACGGCAGCTCTTCTGTGGGGGTAGGGGGCGGGAGTGGTCAACTTTTAGTATTAGCACTGGTTAAAAATACTCTTCTCTTCTTCTCGATTCGATGGTAAACTCGTTATAGTAAGTGCCCACGTTAATAGCTGCATCAGTGGCGCTCATTAGATCCTCCAGAGTGTAGGTGTAGGGGCACTGGGAAAAAACTCTTATAGTGTTGGATAACACATTTATCAAGGAAGACTAAATAACATTTCGCTGCCAATAGGAGTGGAGCAGACAATCTAGACAACTGTGTTCTGTCTATGGTGCTTCAAATGTTATGCCCGGTCCAAACATGGCCCAAAAAGTATAACGAACTTACACGAGGGGCAGCTTTTTTTTAGGCGGGGAATCATCAGAATGACTGCTCCCGCTCTTGGCCGGAGCGGGAGGGCGTGTCAGACTTTTACTGTTTCTTTTTTGACTTCGTTCCAGGGTCCCAGGTTTTCGGAAGCCCACCCATGGCCCCAGAGGCTTAGCAATAAGTTACCTGCAGACTTGTCCAAGAAGTAAGCGAGCAGACAGCGCATGACGGCCTGGTGCGACACGACGAGCACGTTGCCCTGGCGCTCCAGCTCCATGATGACGGGCTCCAGGCGCGCCACCAGGTCCTCGTAGCTCTCCCCGCGAGGGTAGCGGTACGCGAACTTGTTTGCGTCGCGCGCGTTGAAGTCTGACGGGTATTTCTGCTGGATCTCCGCGTAGGTCATCTCTTCGCATATACCCTGGGGAAGAAAATAAATTGAAATGAAAACAAAGTAAAAAAAAGAACATCCATTTTGGTCCTAATTCCAAAAGTATCCGGCCAAGAAAAAAAACCGTGATAATCTGTTAGAACTTGACCCCTAAAGCATTTTTTATTATCGCACCAAGACTAGGACCATTGCCCTTGGAGTTAATTAAGTTTAAAAAAACCATCTTGCGAACACAGTAACATGAATTGTAAAATCAAAAAGTTGTAATCAAGCTTGGTACCAAAGCTTTGTTACCATAATAAAACATGATTGTAAGGCGCACTAGTTTATGAGAAGCCTATCAAAAACAGAATCTTACCGCATCAATTTCATTGAGGAGCCTTCACATCCTTCACAGTCTGGATGGCTCTCTTCATCCACGAGGTCCACACGCGAAGACCCGGGATCTGCTGCTAGTCTACGTAGTAGGCCAGGCTATTAAACACAAGATCTTACCGCATCAATTTCATTGAGCGCCTTCCACCTCTCCTGGGGAGCCTTCACGTCCTTGACGGTCTGGATGGCTCTCTTCATCCAGGAGGTCCACACACGCAGGCCTGGGATCTGCTGCTGGTCTATGTAGTTGGCCAGAGCCTTGGCGTACTGCTGGCCGCGAGAGGACAGGTCGCTGTCGCCGCCTATACGGCCTACTATGTTGTGTGTGCTTTCGCCGTGCTGGGGAATTAAGGTGTTTGTGTTATTATGTACAATATATAGATTTATTATATAGCTACTAGTTATTCACTGCTGCAAGCGGCCACTCGCGTAGGAAATTACGCCAAGGGGATAAAGGGATTAAATCCCGTCAATCAAGTTTCATCGAAATCCGTTCAGACGTTTGAGCGTGAAGAATTAATAAACCCATACAAACAAGCTTTGGTCTTTATAATATTAGTGTGCGTAAGTAATAACACTACAAAGAACTATTTTTATTGAAAATGGCATCAAAATTATTAGAGGAAGCTACAATCAGCTTTTTAAATATTGGATATGGGGAAGAGTAGAATGTGGTGGGCCAATTTCTTTATCTCTTTTGAGCACAGGTAACCCCATGGTGGTGACATCACATTTCAGTATAATTATGCATCCTTATTCTGTTACTCCTAACATTTTTCACTTTTTTAAAGGTTTTTAACTTAGCTAACGGATTTGAAAAAAAAATCTTAAAGCGGTTTTGAATAAAATATTTAAAAAAAAAGTCAGCAATTGTGTTAGGGCGAGCGAGACTCAAACTGTAAATATTGATTTGACTTTGTTAGGTAAAATAATGAGATAACAATTTAAATGCGAAAGTAACTGTCTATTTGTTACCTCTTTACGTCTTAATGGCTGAACGGAATTGGATGAAACTTGGTACACGGTACACCATGTCCTGGAAAAGATGATGATGTCATCGGATACTTTTTATCTTGGGAGTATGTTCCCTTAGGATAACTTCCGACTGTGAACAGCGGGCGAAGCCACTGGCAATCATTTGTATTAGGTGTAAGTAAACATGACTCTTTTTGGAATAACGTTCTTGTATACAATTACTAAACAAAGTTAGGTCATAATGATTTCTGTGAATATGCCTTAATTTATTATGGAAGTTTATAAACCAATTTCAATTGTCTTTTCTATGGGATGTTTTAAAGAGTTACCATGGCCCTGGAAGGCAAGGCAACTGAACTGAACAAGCACTTTGAACCCGTAAAAGTATGACATACCCTCTCACTCCACCCAGAGTGCAATAAGTTATTTAATGATTACCCATCTAAATAACCAAGAAAGTGTCTTTTCTAATAGACTAAAGGCCCGTGTTAAAAAAATGATGGGTCATTTGAACCACCAGATGACCTATGTAGAACGATATAAGAGCATAAAATAATAAGATTCAGCATTATGCCGTCACTTGTAAGCTGTCCAACTGAGTGCAGGTGAGAATTCGAAAGTACAGGTAGAGTGGGTATATTTTGGTCATATATTTTTGTACGGCATTCTTACTATCGATAGATCCATGAAAAATAATAAGACAACGCGTAGTGCCGTAAAAAAATGGTGCGCCAGAAAGTCGGATTTTTTTTTTGATTTTCCGACAATTTCCAGGGTGAATTTGATCATTTAATTTTGTACGGCATCAGTTTCATGCTATTTCAGTACTGCTTCTAATACATTATTCCGCAACGCCGTACAAAAATCATGCGACAAGGGGAAAAAACCGAGGGTTGCAACCCCCTCTTTTCCGTGGTACAAGGGGTGATTTGAAAAAGTACGGCTTTGGTTCCAAAACATTATCTGACACTTAAAAGTACTATTAAAAATAATGCCGTCAAAAAATGATGGTTCATTTGAATGTATATCAATAATTATCTTAATTTTATCGTATTCTTGATTTATAAAGGTGTAAAATCATTTGATCCTGTACGGGAACTTTTTTTTTAACATGATATTGTAAAATACAATTGTTATATAGTATTGCCGTTCAAAAGAAACTGTTCTGAAAAAAAATTATAGAGAAACACAAAAACTGTAATTTTTCAAATTATTGAAGAAATTTAAATATCATACATGAATGAAATATAGTAATGAAATATATAGTATCCCATGTTTTAAATAGTATTAACATAAATAAATTAGGAAAAAATGATGCCGTACATTTTAATGCAGACCATATCTTTTAGGCTGATGAAAATGACGCTACTATCTAAAGGGTACTTTATGGCCATCTGATACAGTACGGCATTAACATATTTTTGAAGAGAACAATTGATAATATGATTAAATCACTATGACGTCTAACTGAAGTGAAACGGTGTGTATATTATATCCAAAAATTGAAACTGTCAACCACAGTATCAACAGTTTTGTATACTTTTTGGTTTACTATATACTTCGAACATTATTGATACATATATATAATTGATTTGTTTCATTGCAATGATGTGAAGAAATAAAACAATTATTTTTAAGAAAAATTTGATATATTTAATAATGATGATAATACAAAATATGGTTTCTATTTAAATTATTCAGTGTCGGAATCAGCCGCTGAGTTGTTATCAGAATCATCGATGTCCGAATTATCTTCTCTATCATTTTCTGAAACATACATATGTTTTTGTCAAAATCAAAGTCTTACGTACAGATTAAAGATGTTAAGATTTATTAATTTACCTATGACGTCATCATTTTCTTCGCCTGATTCCTCATCCGGTGCCGTTATGTCACATACTTTTTGGGGACATTCCTCGCCGTGGAACCAATCGAAATCGTACCGACCGTCATTAAGGATCCATCCATATCTTATTGGTAACAAGGTCGATGGTATTTGTTTATAGGCATTACACCAAATCTGCGCTATGTAGGTACTTCTTTTCATCTGTTGTTTTAACTCCCGATAACAAGGGGGAAACGACGTTGCTTCCAATTTCGTAGTTGATTTTTTGAAAGCTTCATTACTGCTTTTCGGCGTATAAATTCTATCAAATATGATACACCTTGCTTCGTTGACTTTTTTTCTAGCTTTTACGGTGTATAAAACGCACACATATTCTTGCAGAACATTGAAAGTTTGTTCCATTAGTAGCGGATCAGCAACAAACGTACTATGCCCCATTTTAATAAATGCGTCTTGGAATTGAACTGATTTCTCCAATACTTTGAACGGTCTGTTTTTACCCTTCCTATAAAATGCGGGATTAAAGTCTAGTCTAGATAGTATACAAACCCATATTTAACATAGTTTCTAACTAGAAACCTAGAATCACGAAAAGGCTATGAAAATTAGTACAAATAAACTATCTAAATGCCGTACTTTTCGTTATATGATTTTTTTCTTTTTCATTTTTTTCCCCTTTGAACCAACGAAAATGTACGGCATATGAAAAAATATTATCTATGCATAAAATACTTTCGAAATAAATTAATTTGATGTTGTGTCAAATCACCCCTTGGACCACAGAAAGAGAGGGGGTTGCAACCCTCGGTTTTTTCCCCTTGTCGCATGATTTTTGTACGGCGTTGCGGAATAATGTATTAGAAGCAGTACTGAAATAGCATGAAACTGATGCCGTACAAAATTAAATGATCAAATTCACCCTGGAAATTGTCGGAAAATCAAAAAAAAAATCCGACTTTTTGGCGCACCATTTTTTTACGGCACTACGCGTTGTCTTATTATTTTTCATGGATCTATCGATAGTAAGAATGCCGTACAAAAATATATGACCAAAATATACCCACTCTACCTGTACTTTCGAATTCTCACCTGCACTCAGTTGGACAGCTTACAAGTGACGGCATAATGCTGAATCTTATTATTTTATGCTCTTATATCGTTCTACATAGGTCATCTGGTGGTTCAAATGACCCATCATTTTTTTAACACGGGCCTGTAGTCTATAATATTTCTTTGCCACTGTTAATCTCAATAATACTAAAACAAAAATCAATACCATAAAAGCTGCTTGAAAAATGTTCTACTTGAAGAAAAATAATTAAAAAGCCACTTACCCTAGTCAAATAAATAGTCCTAGGAACAATATGTATATTCATGAGATAATAGACAATCCTGCTCTGTATATGTCCTTCATGCTTGTGCACGACCACCTTTTCCCCGGTGTCATAGATCTTCATGTAAGAGTAGTCGGACTCCATGCTCTCGTCCAGAGGCTCGTACTTCTCCTTGTAATGCTCTATCCGGAGCAGGAAGTCGTTCAGGACGTTGTCTGTGTTCTGAATGTTTGTGTAGTCCGGACTGCTTACTTTTACTTCCTGGAAGGAAAGATAGGAACATGATTTTTTTTTGCTCGAAGTAATATTTTTGGGTTCGAAACTAAGTCATTTATTTTTATTTAGGGAATATTATTATTTATTATTTAAAACATATTATCTTCGTGTGAATACAGTCAAACGGAGTGAATAGGAACGCAGGGGTGAATAGAAACTAAAATTGGAAGTGGATTTTCACGTTATTTAACAGGTTTTACCAGTATTTAATTACTCACATTTAGTTAATTCATTTATTGTAATAAAAGGCGATGCTTTAACAGCAATCAATTTTAAATATTTAACCAAAATAATAATCATTATCAAAGTTTTGTTCCTATTCACCCCTGCATACCTATTCACCCCGTTTAACGGAAGATAATTTGTTTGCCATTAGAATATGGATGTACACATTCATTCATTACATCCGTATTTTAATTAAACTTAAAAAAACTAAGAAGTAAATGCTGTATAAACTTCATACTGACTAAATTAATAAGCAGTACCAATCTTTAAAAAAATCTATTTAATCACAATTAGTTAATAGAAAACTGTATCGAAATGAATATAAGAGCGTAATACGATAAGAGCGAGTGAATTAACGTTCGCCGATCTAGGCGCATTGGTCTCTAAACATTTAATATGACAACTACACTTGCAGAGCTACATTAGACCCACGCCACGCGACGCGACGCGCTTCTACGTACAACTCAAGCGATGCCCACGAGCGAACTATAAAGCAAGCCCTTAAAGTTTGTGGAGGGCTGTCCCTTACACCCAGTATTAGAGCGACGCACAGTCGCTTTAATCTAGTTCCCGCTTTATGGTAAAACCCTGTGGTGTTGATATACCTCACCATAATATTCTGTTCGATAATCCTAGGGTCGTCGCAGATGGACTCGACGAAGAAGAGCTTGAAGCCCATCTTGTGCACCACGATGTCGCGGATCATGCGCCGCCGGTCCAGCGTAGAGTTCGTCGCGTCGAACACCTGCGAAAAAGAGTTTTAAAGATATGTAAATAAGGTTTAATTTCAGGCGAGGAGCTCGTGGCTAGATAATAACAGCCGCACAGGTCGATCTTTAAGGTTAAGCAACGCTTGCCTAGGTTGGTTTGCGGATGGGTGACCATCTTAACATAACGAGTTTCCTCCGTGCCTCGGAAAGCACGTTAAGCCGTTGGTCCCGGCTGTCATTTGTAGATCTTTGGCAGTCGTTACGGATAGTCAGAAGCCAGTAAATCTGACTCCAGTCTTGCCATGAAGTACCGTGTTACCCCAGTTAATGGGTTGTGGAGGTCTGGTAGGCAGCCGCTCCTCGTAAAATACTAGTATTCAGCTAAATCCGGCTTGACTGGAAGCCGACCCCAATATAGTTGGGAAAAGGCTAGGCAGATGATGTTAATAAGGTTTAATTTCCTATGCATTGAATATTTTTGTAGAGGAAGAAACATGTTTATTTTCGCAGGTGCCTTAGGGAAGGGAACTTAACGTTAATGTGGAACAGGACAATCCCTCTTCGATAACTTAAGTACTTCGATGGCCTACTTGCTTTGGTTATCAGAATAGCTTAGGAATTATTCATTTAACAACTATTACATACACAAATAATAAAAATGTCCTTGTGTCAATGAGTGGACATTGGCCTCACAACGACCGGACCTATGCGTCTCGCATCCATTGGATTCCCGCGACCCTCATCAGGTCATCGGTTTACCTTGTACGGGGCTTTCCAACGCTGCGTCTTTCGGTACGTGGCCGCCACTCCAGAACTTACCATCACCATCGACCATCCATTCTAAGAGCAATGTGCCCTCGTCGTCTTCAGTCCTGTGGTGTTAGTGGATATATAAACGTATTCTTCTTAGCGTGTCGGTGGCAAAACTAATCAAATACCTTGCCTGGCCCAGTATTCGGCGATGCCGTCCTCTGATGCTGTCATTGATCAATGATATTTATTTTGCAACTAGGTTTTCACAAACACTTTTACACGTCAATTTTTTTTGTCGTTTTATTCTAGATGAGGCCGGTGTTTCCTAACTAACTACCCTGAGAAGAAACACCGAAATAAACTCAGGGGTCACAGGTCATATTAGGTCCTGACGTGAGCAGGTAACAGGGCACGTGATGCAGGATGGATGGAGCTTATTGAAGAATGTGGTTGATACTCACAGCGACCTCTCCGCCTTTCACGAGCCACTCGCAGACGTCGTGCAGCGCGTCCAGAGCGCACTGCTGGCGGATGGCCATGGCCTCCTTATTGTCTGCGCGGAAGAACTCGTGGCTCGTGTACGCCGTCGTCGCGTGCCGCCTGTACTCGCCTAGGTTGAATACTGGAATCGAAGAAAGAAACTTAATTAGTTTATTAATAACTAGCTGTCCTCTGCGGTTTCACCCGCACTTTTCGTTACTGCTCCGCTCCCGTGGGTTGTAGCGTGA
This sequence comes from Mythimna separata, assembly GCA_030763345.1. Lineage (NCBI taxonomy): Eukaryota > Metazoa > Arthropoda > Insecta > Lepidoptera > Noctuidae > Mythimna > Mythimna separata. The sequence continues at coordinate 22,630,119 of CM061184.1, read as the reverse complement.
TGACGCCTATAGCATTCCTCGATAAATGGGCTATCTAACACTGAAAGAATTTTTCAAATCGGACCATTAGTTCCAGAGATTACCCCCTACATACAAACTTACAAACCTACCAACTTACAAATTTTACCTCTTTATAATATTAGTATAGATCAAGTACATTATACAGGGAAAGTTGAGGGCAAAAGAAAGCGTGAACCCTCTCCAACTCGGTGGATGGACCTCGTCAAATCAGTCACACATGATAGTATTAACGACAACTCCTAAGCCGACAAACACAAAGCTGCATGGCGTCGTATCGAGAAAGAGGCGGTGGCGTAGGACTCGATCGAGACATGATTACAACCACTCTGTCAAGAGTACACGACTCAGAAAAAGAGACATTATACACGGCTGTTGGAAGGGCGATCAAAAACAACCGTTTTTTTGTTTCTTGGGGTTGTATATATTCTTTATATACAAAAGGTTGTCATCATCATCATTTTAGCCGAAGTCGTGCACTACTGGACATAGGCCTCCCCCAAGCGTCGGGACAACGACCGGTCCAGCGCTTCTCGCATTCCTTGATTCCCGTGACCGTTACTAGGTCGGTCTACCTTGTGGGAGGCCTAATATTGCGTCTTTCGGCACGTGGTCGTCACTCACGACATATAATCGGATGGGAAGGCTGCAGAAGGCAAATTATTCCAGTCCTTCGATGTACGCGGTATAAACGACCAGGCAAAACGCTTAGTATCATAGAGGTGTAAATAACGTAAGGGTGGACACTCGCTGTACGTCAGTCAATGTCATGTAATTCCTGCGCACACTCTCCAAAATGTACCCGCGTAATGCTTGTCTCATAATAAACGAGACAAAGCTATTATTAAACGCAGTTATTTAATAAGTCCATTTCTATAGTGTTTTATTTATATCTGCAATCAGTTTTTGGCAGCGTACTGCATTCAAAGCACGTGTAGCATTCCTTAATAGTCATACAAATATAAGGCTGTTCCAATTGTTACCGGTGCCTGTTTAAAAAACAAACTTAATTGCAAAATGGCGGGCAAGCGACAACGCGCGGTAATGTAAAAAAATGTAATTATACGTTTATAGCATTAGAATTGTGTTGGTGATAGGGAAAATTATAGTAACGAAGAGCTATTATGTGATCGATAGTTAGTGACTTCATAATAATGAAATATCACCTGCATATCCCGTAGAGGAAAGCAGAATCATCTTTAGGTACCTACTTACTAATCATCATCTACCTAGCCTTTTCCTAACTATATTGGGGTCAGCTTCCGCCGACCCCAAATAATATGGGATAAGGGTAGGAAGAAGATTGGAGTCAGCTTCCAGTCAAGCCGGATTTAGCTGAATACCATTATTTTACGAGGAGCGGCTGCCTACCAGACCTCCACATCCCATTCACTGGGAACTTTAGGTACTAATATTATAAGAATATTATGAAGTGGAAGTTTTTTTTCTTGTTTAATCGCGCTAATCTCTGGAACTCCTAGCGTGATTGGGAAAAAACTTTCTGTATAATAAAGCCAGGTTCATGACAATTTTATTTGTAACATTTATTCATGAAATAGTAAGACTTTTAAGGAACTAAGAAGGTTGTATTGATGAATTAAATGATTATAATTCGTATTACGGCCTCTAATCATATTTTAAATTACCGTACAAGTTAACACTGACTGACACAAAAACTAAAGAAAATGAATTTCGCGGGCTACCATTGATCGTTCCAACTAACTAATCTATCCTATAAGGTATCCTAGCATGTACATAGTGTATGGATGTTTGTTCTATGTATATTACTCGTTCCCCGGAATTCCTGCGGCGCCGCGGTCATCCGCGCGACTCGTTCGAGTTTCTCGTGCGATAATAAGTATTATGGTAATGATAATAAAGTTAAAATTCATATGAAACTGAAACTGCGCTCCGCTTCGCTGCCCTTCGCCGCTCTTTCGGTGTGAGTTGACCCTTATTCTTTAACGCAAAAACTACTAAATGTATTTCGATGAAACTTGGTTGGTATACATATAGGTAGACCATGTCCTGGAATAGCATATAGGATACTTTTTGTCCTGTGAGTATGTTCCCTGCGGATCATTTTCTACTAAAACGCGGGTGAAACCGCTGGCAGCAGCTATTACTATACTTAATTCATGAATCCCCGACCGGTCCTATGAGACCGCGCTGTTATTGTTTTACTATTGTGTCTCGTTTTGCGGGTGATAGGTTAAAGGCCTATTACACCACTCGTTTTTACGAACGGTCTTAGTCTACGTCGCGTAATGTAATACTAATAAGAGTAAGACGGTCTTACTTGTACGTAGACTCGACAACGACAGTCTACGTAGACCGGTCGTAAAAACGAATGGTGTAATAGGGCTTTTAGTTCTACTACTGCTAATACCAAAGAAAAAATGCAGTAATTTCACCGAACTATCGATTTATTCGTTTAACATTGAACCAATCTCGCCGCACAAACTTAATTGCTAAACACAGGCTATCTTCTACGTCAATGCAGGTAAAATATAACATGCCTTGTTGATACACTGCGTACCTACTGACGATACGGCTCGCGTTTCTATGTATTTTTAATGTACTACAGCTTATATACCAACGTTATGTGTATTCTAGAATGGCGCATTTGACATCGCGTGACTCTAAAATTGCACTACCCGTTAGCGTACCTATTCAAACTCAATTTAAATTAATTAGGGTGTGCAGGTCCTTTCTATACTTTTTACTTCTTTTTTCTGTGTTTTTATATGTAGGTATACTAGGTTCTGTAACCAGATCAGGGTAGTGTATTGGGATTTTCCATGAGAAATTTCTGGTTGGCTGTCTGGTTTAGGTGTTGGCGGTGTGCGTCCTATGCAGGTGCGGCATACCTAGGGCTGCCATCCGTCCGGGTTTCCCCGGATTTGTCCTAGTTTAGAGGGCGTCCGGGGAGCGTCCGGGCGGGGTTTCAAAAAGTGTCCGGGTGAAACCCGGACGCTTTTAGTGTCAGCGGCATTCCCGATTAATTAAAAGATAAGCGATATCTAAACAAATCTTAGTTAAAAATTCTTGGTAACCGCAACTAAGCTAACTCCGACGGCGACGCTTCAAAATAGCCGATGACGGTCGATAAATAACTAGCAAACAAGCTGCTTAATTGAATACATTTTATTTTTATTGTAATATTTTTTTTCTGGGTGTCCGGGGAAAAACTGAATTTCATCCAAATGTCCGGGGTTTTCGAAGTTTTTGTCCGACGCCGGCAATTTAGGTGATGGCAGCCCTAGGCATACCTCCTCGCGTTAGGCGTCGCGTCGACGGCTGAGTTGTACCTTGTACGTGGCCGAATCGTAGTGTCGCGACTCGCGTCACGTGGCTCTAATGTAGCTCTACAAGTCTAGTTGCCTTAGAATATGTACGGAGACCGACGCGCCAAGATCGGAGTACGTGGCTTACGTGGGCCCAATGTAGCTATAACTTAAAACGTTGGTTCTAATGCCTGATATCCTGCCTATTTGGTGATTCTTCTGACGTAATCACGCAAGGAAACTCCGAGCCTCATGCCCATTGTTATCGACCACGTTATGCCGTTACTGGCAACACGCACTGGTCATAGACTTTCGTCCTGAGACACTGTGGTATATTGGACAACAAAATAAAAAATATTGTACAAAAAAATACACGGGAAAGTAATCAATTTGTAATAATGGCTAAGTATACGAAAGACGTGACGTACCTACGATACTATCAGACAAAACACCATTAAGTGGAGTAATGAAGAAAACAAACGTACCACACGAGGTCGTCATCCGATCGGTATGACAACAGCGCGTCGTACGGTGGACAGACTCATTAGGAAAATGGATTTAATGATGAGATGTAATGGACACTCTATTAATTTACTTGCTTAATTGAAAATTTCGATTTGCTTCTTATTACTGTCAAGCTCAATCCAGAGGGAGATGGGGATATAATTCACTTGCGGTGATTGATATTAAGGTAGAACTACATTGATTTCACGTGGGCCATTTACGCCGACCTGGCCGCGTTAGTGTCCATACATTTTATTTGGCAACTAGATTTGTAGAGCTGTATCAAACTTATGTTGCGCGACTATTATTCGTGCATTGCCCACGTTTGCGTCGCGCACGTCGGTCCAATAATGTAGTTCCCACTTTAGTACATTACAGGATTTTCAAACAGGCGCAAATACCCCGAGTTCAGATTCAGGTCTTTGAATTTGAGTATTTCTCAAACTCTACTTTAGATTGAAATCCTGTCAAAAGGTTTTCAAGTAGTGTTTGATACGTTCTTAATTTAAAATACTCAATCTAGAAACCTTGGCCAGGCAGTCGAATGAGACACGCATATTTTCGGTGAAATTAGCTGCACTTTGGTATTACCAGTACTTAATCATGAACTCCGACTACAATTTGCAGTTACGTACTTAGGTACATAAGGTAAAGTCTAATCTAAATAAGAGGTGGTTGATTAGAGACTTGCTGTTTAATTGAGATGATGCCTTCGCATCACGAGTGAAGTATCCGCATGAAAAAACAAGGTGCCTGATATAGCCCGAAGAATCGCTAAAGACACATTGGCCTTATGAAAAAGCAGTGGGCAGGGCACATTGCTCGTAAAACAGATGGTCGATAGGGCCGAAAGGTTCTGGAGTGGCGACCGCATTCCGCTAGACACAGCGTTAGTAGGCCTCCCACTAGGTCGACCGTTGACCTGGTGAGGGTCGCGGGAGTCCGATGAATGCGAGACGGAACCGTTTGTAGCGGCGAAACTTGGGGAAGACCTATGTCCAACAGTGGTCGTCTTTCGCCTGAAATGATGATGATGTCTGAGAGAACTATACGACTATTTCTCTTTTATGCACCTACCATATTATCTCTTCACCACCCTAGGTTGACTGGTAGAGAATGCCTAAGGCATTAAGTCAGCCTATGTATTTTGTGCATGAAGAATAAATAATAAATAAATAAATAAATATACGGTACGGGAGGATTGCTGTCGCCCGTTAGCGGGACAAACACTGAGCAACTTCACACACCGTATCAGATGGTAGGTCTACAATAATACTCTTCGATATAGAAAAAGCTATAAGAAGAATCCCTGCAATATAGAATTGAGTGTTTAAGAAAAGGAAGGAAACTTACCCCTAGTATTAATTCCTATCCAGTTGAGGTATCTGGACAATTTCTTGGAGATGTAGGTCTTGCCGCGGGCCGGGAGACCGACCATCGCGATCACATGTGGTATGTTCACATAGTTGGCGCGTTCACCTGGGGAAGAAGAGAAAAAAACAATTTAATAATGTTGTAGTGACCATAATCTTCTGAAGGGGAAAGCAGAATCATCTTTAGGTACTAATAGTATAAGAATATTATGAAGTGGAAGTTTTTTAGCTTGATTAAACGAGCTAATCTCTGGAACTCCTAGCGTGATTGGCAAAATCTTTCTGTATAAGAAAGCCAGGTTCATGACGAATTTTATTTATAAGACTTATTCATGGAATATCAATTTAATTAAACATGGTTAACTGCCCAGAGTCAGGAGTAAAAAACTACCGATAAATTGGTGGCACCGAACGTATGTTCAGCAAACAACTTCTGTCATATGATTCTTCATTAATTACTCAGATACCCGCGAAACGAGACACAATATTAAAACAATAACAGCGCGGTCTCATAGGACCGGTTGGGGATTCAAACGTTAAAATGAATTAGATTCGACATGCCATTTGTCTCGTAGCTCACTACGACTGTAATACACTAGTATTTGACGATTTTTCGGCTGAGTTTTAGTTTCGGCTACCAATTAGTTGAAGCGGCTCGAGAGATTTTATGAGGATTTGCCAAAACTAAGACCGAAGCCGAAAGTCAGACTCGGCCGTAAAAACTACTTTCAATCAGACACTAATACTTAGTAACAGTAACGATAGAACTAGATTGGGCCACGTATGCCTGAGCGCATCGTTCTCCATACATTTTATATGGCAACTAGACTTATAGAGCTACATTAGACCCACGCAACGTGGTTCTACATACAAATCAGTCGCGCCCCACGTGTGAAACGGTCTAATGTAGTCCCCGATTGACTATCACATTATTTTTTATTGCTCTTTGTACACACTAATGATAAGTAGGTGCTAGAAATTGAATTGAATGCGAGTAGGTATAGGTACCATAAGCAAGCATTTATGGCCGACTATATTTGCGCAAGCAAATGTTTTATCAGTTCATGTTATGGGATAATTTATTTGTCTCACGGCACAGAAAAATTAACAGCATTTTTTGTGGCATATCATTGAATAACTTTCGGAAGCCGACCCCAATATAGTAGGCTAGGCAGATGATGATGATCACTGAATAACTTTCCCGGTCTGGATGGATCGAAAGGGGTGTCCTAACAAATCCTGGGGTGGTCAACCTTTCGGTGCGGACACGCTCATCGCATTCTTAGTCCTTTTTTACTTTGTGTTTGTGTATGCTGTGTCTGTCCCGTTTTTTTAAATTTTATTCTATAATACTTCAGTTGCCTTTGCAATCCAAGTATAGAAGTAACTCTTTGGAACAATATCACCCAAGATAAACCACAAATGAGCATAGCAAGAGCATATTATTGCTTAAACAACAATAATAATTTTGGTAGACATAACAATTATTCTTAGATAGCAAAAAAATGGCCAAGCAACGCATGATTCACGTAAAACGATGGCCATTTTTATCTATTATTACAGTGGTGTGTACCTAGAATGTTTACAAGCACACATGTGATGCCTCGAGGTATAGAAGGAGGTTATCATCAAATAACTCTTGTTTGTGCTTAGCTTTATGATATGCTCGATAGTCTATGTAAATGTTTTGCTAGCTGTACTGACTGTTGGCATGTTATTGCTGATTATGGTTTTTTTTTTAATTATACCTTTTAGGGTAAGGGGAAGGGAATAATACTATGTCCTATCGGTTTAGGTACTAAACTAAATGTAAACAATCTTGGCATGTCTTTTTATCTAAAAGTTGTCTAAAAATTGTATGTAAAAATCTTTGCAACTAGGTATTTACCTAAATCTATGTTATTTTATGTGTATATTATATACGACCTCTTTAATATAAAAAGACATACCAAGATTGTTTACCTTTAGTTAACCACCTAAACCGATAGAGTATAGATCTATACTGTTGAATGTCTGAAATAATGTGGAAATAAGTGATACTAACACATCATTTGGATCAAAAGTTGTTTTTAGATGAATAAATTGTTGTTATTTAAGTTTATAACACCTTTCCTTAATTTTGTTTTGTGAAAACTCTATCTTCCTTATGGTGTCTTCTCAATTTTTAACCGACTTCAAAAGGAGGAGATTCTATGTGCGGCTGTATGTATTTTTTTATGTATCTTCACTAATATCTCGGTTAGTTGTAGACTGATTTTGGGAATTAATTTTTTGATTGAAAGGTTATACTCCCGAATTGAAATACTCCCATAGAAATTTTGTCATGATCTGATGATGAAGTTATGGAACAGAACTCCTCATAGGATCATAGCAAAAATTTTGTAACAAGTAAAATTGCTTTGTTTATACTTGAAATTAAAGTAATTTTGTACTTATTACTGTTTTTTTTAACACTGAAGTGGGTTGCATTTCTTTTTGTCAAGTTTTTTTTATAACCAGTATTTTATCTAGATGGACACATCTTTTAATCCAATCTGTAATCTGCAATCGGCTATCTGGCCATAATCTGATGTTTTCTACTAATCTTAACTTTGAAGGTAACATTCCAATACACCATATAAAATTGTCACTAGATTATTGTTGTTGTTTGAGTTCTTTAGTTATTTTTTTTTTATATCACATAAACTAATAATACTAATAGTGGTATTCAGCTAAATCCAGCTTGACTGGAAGCCAACCCCAATATAGTTGGGAAAAAGGCTAGGTAGATGATGATAATCACATAAGCCAGTGCTTGACTGCAATTCCATCTGATGGTAAGCAGTGATGCAGTCGTTCGTGATGTGCACTAGTTTATTAAGAGCCTATTAACTCTAGTCTTGAAGACACCCAAATTTCATTATGTGCCATCTTTTTAGGCATTTAATGTTTTCTCAAGTTGCTATTTCATTTTTGTTTGCTCAGTTTTTCCTTGTCCTTCTTGCTGAGTTCATCTTTAATCCAAAGGTATCTCCAGGTATTTATGTATCTCTCTATTCTACTTTTACTTAGCATAAAAGTTGCTTTTTGTGTTTGTCTATTTATCTGCTAACTACTCCTAAACCATGCAACAGATATTGATGCAGTTTTCACTAATAAAAAGAGCAATGAGGATTGTTTATGTATAAAATCTGCATCTGTGCAAAACCGGTGCATGTCACTAGTTTCAACTTAAAACATAAAACAAATATTTAAAAATAAGTTATTAAGTCTAAATTATACAATTCTAATTCAAGGAAATGATATTTAGCTGCCATTTTAAAGCTACCGCATTGCTTATTCATCCACTTGACATGATTATGAAATCAATAAATGTTCCAGCAAGGTCAGCCAGTAGATCCATAGGTCATACAGTTGAAAATAATAACTTGTGGAATGGAGATTAAAATAAAATTGATTGCTAGTTATCTTGTCTATGCCCCTGGTTTGTTTGTGTACCTTTAGAGGCAGAATGTGTAATGGTCTTTTAATTTTTTTAATTCTTTTGCTAGAAGGCACAATTTTTTAAATAATGTTTCTTATTCTGCCTGCAAGGTAGTTTGGTGTTTGAATTTATGACTTTAGACTTAAATATGTACTTGATTTTATTTTACATAATAGATTTAATTGTGTATGGTACAAAATCCATTCAGATAATCCGCATAGGATTTGCTTATCTAATGTTTTGAAGACAATGTTATCTGACATTTATTAACTCTTCAAAACAATGTTCTATCCTTTTCTAATACAACTGCACGCCTGCCGATTGATATGATCGACACGTTAACTCGATTAAAATAATTATCATATTGATAATAATCCATCACTACGACGAATTAATGGTCAATCTACGTCCCATATAGTCACTGATTTTTAGCAAAAATCTCGTTATGATTCCATGTTCTAATAAATTAGACATTAAGAACTCATCGACATAGGAAGTATGTGTGTCCTTGTGACGACAGCATGTAAACTACTGCTAAATTCTCCAACGGAATGTATGAAACAAGAGTTTTCACTAACCATCACCAAAATACTGCTTGTTGAGGTACTTCCAACCTTCGGCGCGGTTATCTTCAGAGTCCATAGTACGCTTGTCTATGTATTACCGCCGTTGGTAATAAATACGTTATTTTTTTATTAATAAATTTAATTAATTCGCACTCGATCAGCTCCACCGACGGCAATTCGCCAACTGTCAGTGTCAACTTGAAGTGAAATCGATTGACGTCTAGCATGACAGGATTTACCAGGCGTGGATAGAAGCCTTTATAGCCACTGTTTATTTTTAGAGTGATGTTGCTCTTCGTGGTATATATTTTTTTTATATTCGCATTACATGTAACTTGGGCTTTCAAAGAATTAATGAGCGAAAGTAATTCATTTCTTTGCTTTGAATAAGTTTAAAGTGATCTCGATATTTGATACGATTATTTCGTTATTCTATCCTTACGAGGCAAGGCCATTTGGCGCTTAGTTAGATGTTGTGTACACGACTTAGATCTAAAGATTACGGCAAATGTAACCTCTGTAATATAGTTAGCAAGAGAAATGCGTCAGAGATCACGCCGTGTGTTGATGAATCCAGTTGACGATATGGCATCCAAACGATAACCTTTACATAAATTGCATGATAACGACTCGTAATATTTCCACGTCGACATAATAACTAATCGTTCCTAAGTCCACTAACGGCCGAAATTAATAATCAATCCATCACATATCGGAGATTGAAAAACAAATGAAACAACAGAAAAAATGCAAAATTTTGTATGGTGGCATTTGTTTTTCAATCTCCGATATGTGATGGATTGATTATTAATTTCGGCCGTAAATAGGTAATGCAATGCATTTGAATAGTTTTTAAGTATTCATTGAAATTAGTTCATCGTGGGTTCACAGATGTCGTTGCTTGTACCGAATTAGACAATACCTAGCTACTATAAAATATGTGACTCCAAATACTTTTAATTTCGGGCTCGATAGAAGGAACACGCACGTTAACTTCTGAGAAGTCAGCAGCGGTATTCAATTTAGCAGAACCCTAAAAAGGACTATAATTATCAAGGTTAATTACTAGCAAGTACAAGTCACTCAATCCCACGGACTTAGGAAGAGTAGCAGTACACTTTATGTTTTTTTTTAAAGATAAAATTTGTTTGTGGATATAAAGTCTGTGTTTTATCCATTGTGTTATGGTTTCGCCTCTTCTATTTGTAACAAGTATTTAGATGGAAGTAAATGTCTTATGGTAGGTATATGTACTTATATAGATAGGTCCCTACTTCCCTAGCCCATTTCTTTATTAATTCATAGTTCTGAAAACTTAGATAGGTCTTACGTCGCAACATGCGACCCTATGAACGAAATTGGATTTACGAATTGAGTGCTAGTCTATAATCCGCCGCAATCCGCATAATCCACGAAAATTGCTTCAGAGGCGACTTTAGCACTGGTTTAGGTCGGTTTATTATCTAGACACTCCATTTTTTTGACAGGAATCAATACCAAAATAACGCATTGCGGTAACGTCAACAATAAAGTAGCGTTATTAAAGTGATAACAGTACTACAACTGTAGTACTTTTATACTTAACATTAAGCTAAGTACATATTTTATTATGTTCTGCTCTTTACAGATTACCTACTATATCCTGTAGGCTGTAGTAGATGCCAGAGTACCTAGGTAGGTAAACCCTTTTGAAAAGGTCACACTGGGGGCAGGTAGGGACTTTAGCAGTGGAAATG